>OX381600.1:9886230-11136230 GCA_947458855.1 Monopis laevigella | reverse complement strand
TTTTCAACCTAAACTAAATAATTATCCTATATTCTTTTCACTAAGGAATTCGTCTGTTCTATTACATAACATTTTAAACTGAGCATACGATGAAGTTTTCTCTTAAATATAATTAATAAAATTATGAATAAATGAATTATGATTATGAAATATTATTTGACATAAAAATCTGTTTTAACTTGCCATCGAATTAAAAGTTTAACAATAGTCTTTGTATATAAATATTTATAATAGACAGTTGTTTTAAACTCGCTCTGCATCCATCGCGTCTATAAAGAACCTCTCAAATTTATTATAAGATTTGCAGTTATCCAGGTACATATTCTGCAGATCTATAGGCATATTATTAAGATAATGCTGGTGTTACATACATTACTATTCTAGTTCCGTATACATTATTAGCTTTAGGTAGCATCAAGTTGTTTGTGTAGTTAAGAACTCTTAAATTTTTAGGTGGGAGGAAAGTCTCTATAACTTCGTTTTTGTCTGTGGGTTCATCGGTTTTCAAGAGACTACTGCATCTACTGACCGGTCTCGTTACAGATGCAAAAACCATCAAGTGACTTAGTCATGTTTCGGTTTTTGTATGTGGCTTCACCGGTTTTCAAGAGACTACTGCATCGATTTCTTGTCGATGTGGTAGTCTCCTTTCAGGGTGCGGTTTCGAAATGGATAGTTGAATTTACGATAAGGCAGCGATTATATTAAAATATATTCGTAATGCAATTCGTCAATGTCGCCCCCCATTTCGTAACCGCATCATTTAGCCGACATAGTGCGAGCGATCAATATTGTTTAAGAACAATTATTGATTGGCCCCATTCATGGATTTTGTAGGTCTGCTCACCACCAGGTAGATACAAAGTCACATGGCGTGCTCCAATAATATACATGGTGACTTTGAAAGGATGTACTTTGGGCTAATATGAGGTTCTGCTGATCAATACGAACAACTCTTCCCATGGAACCATGTGCCGCAAATGAAAAAAAATATTGCCTTCTTAATTTAATAATAATAACTTAATTACTGGCTTCCCCATACAATTTCAATTTGTATGGGGAAGCCAACATTTTATTTCATTTGCGACACATGGTTCCATGGGAGAAGTTATTCGATTTGATCAGCAGTACCTCATATTAGCCCAAAGTACATCCTTTCAAATTCACGCTGTATATATATATATATATATATTTGTTCGTAAATTGTCCACTAGTTCAGAAATATTACTCTCGTTTAAATAACTCATATAGAAACAAAGAAGGAACTGGTCCCCTTAGGGCTTCAACAGTAATTTTTGTTATAGGTACTGCTACAAAATTACGGGCATCGTGAAAATAGACTTACTTCCATGTATTATGTAAATCTTGGGTAATATGAATGATGCCAGTGGATAGCAAATGGAAGTGTCATAGATTTTGTTGCGTTGAGAAATCAATTTATTTTGATTTGTTAATGCTGTGCTCTTAACTTGAATGCCTCCGGGGTCTAGTGGTATAGCGTTAGCATTTATATGTTCTATTCATGGGCGTAGCCAAGATTTAATATGGCGTAAATTTTTTTTTCTTGCTCATATATTAATGAGCAAAAAAAAAACACCATCGTCACAATATCACCTATAAATGGTTTCCCTTACATTACTGTAGGATGTGTGTCCACAATCGTTTTGCTAGTACCGTTCATTACTTTTCAACCTACAAAAACACAAAACGCGCCCCCTAATTGCTCCCCGATACAAATTTATCTATTTCCAAACATTTCGGGGGCCACGCTCATGGTTCTAATCCCAAAAAAAAAAAACTTTGTGTTTTTTTTAATTCTGAAATAAATAGAGACTATCGCGTGGTTGGGAGTGAACTACAGTATTCCTGGACTTGAGGCCGCGAACCAGGGTTGAAGGCCTTTCTGAATTTAATTTTCCCCTTCACTATGTTCACTATCCTTTTTACCAATCAAATACTATCATGATCAGCGCCATCTAGGAAATACGTTCCATAAAAGTTCCGACAACCGATCTTGGAAGGCCAAGATCCTTCAGTAGACGATGTAAAGACTGCTGGAATTCCTCTTTCACCGACATCACTACATAAAGTTGAGTTTTAAACCCGTTTCTAGTAATTTAATCCGTGATATCAAAGTATTAGTTTGACTAGATGGTGTGGTCCTTAGGAATTATGGTTTCTCACGGAATGGTGAGTTCTACAAGTAAAACTTTCTTCAAGCGCCGAGAGTATATATAATTATATACCACCGCGGGTGCCTTTTTGGCTCGTGAGAAACGTTTTAACGGCCTCAGGATACCCAGCGGAGGGATTAACCCGTCTTCATTTCACCGATTGTATTCGGAGACAACACCTAACAAGTGGCGAGCTTATTGCGGTGTTTATGATGGTATATCCACATTGTATAAAGCTGTCACCCATCCCAGGTCCGACCTTGTTGTCATCTGCTTAACCTTATAATCAGTTGCGCAGTGACTTAACCACTAGGCGCGGCTTTTTAAGGCACCGAGAGTAAACAAGTACATATCACTGGTCTAAAGGCTGAAACTGCTAGTTCGTCTGGAATCTTGTAATATATTTTGAATGTATCCATGAGTATTTTCCAGTCTGATGCATTGTTTTGCATATTTCTATTAGGTGCAGGGAGAAACGATCAAGTATCAAGACTAAAAACTAAAACGAAACAAACCTAGTCCATGTTTCGGTTTTAGTCTGTGGGTTTACCAGTTTTCAGGATACTACTGCATCAATTTCTTGTTGAGGTGGTAGTCTCCTTTTAGGGTGCGGTTTCGAATCGGTAGACGATAACGCAACAAGGATATTAAAATAGACTCAAAATGCATATTCGACTTTGTCGCCGCACGCCGTTTCGTAATTGCATCATTCAGCCGGCATAGTGGGATCGATCAATAATATTAAACAACAGTGTATTGATGGACCCCATCCATAAACTTTGTAGGTTTGCTTACCATCAGGTAAATACAAAGTCATAAGTCGTGCTCAAATAAAAAAAAATGTTCAGGATTTAGAAAGCTTTGCTTTCATTTGACGATAATACTTTTCTTACTTACATGACATTACATGTTTGACAACACCACTGTAGTGCCTCGGAGAGCACGTTAAGCTGTTGGTCCCGGTTTCACTATACCAACTTGTGAAACTGTTTATAGATGGGTTATTGAGTCTATTCAAAACATCGCGACGAGCTAGCCACTTGTTCGGTGTAGACTCATACCATCGGCTACGACGAGGTGGGATTAAAACCCCCCCGCCGGGTATCCTGGGGCCTTCTAGGCGGTCTCGGGCGCCGTAAGGCACCCGTGATGATATGTATAGGTATGTATGACATAAAGATACGTAAATGTGCATAAAAGCTTTATAGCTATACAAAGCATACAGTTATTGTTGTAACACTCATTTAAATTTGCAACTTTATAGAACCCTATAATAACAGTAATTTTGTAAGTACAGTTAACAACAAACTAAAAAAAAATATTTTTGCCTTTCATTTTCTTTCATTAATGGCTTTTACGCATTGCACTTATTTTGCCAACATAAAAAAACTTAAATAAACAGTAGTAAAAGAGGGGCAATAGGGTGGAAGAAAATTGGGGAAGGATTAGGTGGAAATAAGGAATGGCAACATGTTCTACTTCTGCCAATATTAAGTGCAGAAGGAATAATAAATAATAATAATAAAAAGTTTATTTGCCAGAATATGGTATAAATAGGGTGATTCTATTTTAAGCTCAACATATTCCAATTACCTGTGGTGTGCAAAGTATTTTGCACATTTTTCGTAATATAAATTAATACATACAAATTAAATTGTATTTACCTATAAATGTAATAATATAATTGGAAAAGTAACTAACGGTAAAATAGATACCACTATTTTATTAAAGATAAATTGAGATTAAAGAAGATGCGATGAATTGAAATTAAACACCGAGTTTACTGCGTTAATTCTACACTCCTCACACTTACTCGTAAGATCACTACGAATAGTTATTTTACAAAATTGATACATTTTTACACAATAATATCCTATAAACAGTCCAACAGTCTTCGGGCTATCCATATTTGCCTTTATTAATATTAGTACATACAGTACAAGTCTAGAGTTTACTATGTGACCATGTCAATTCTGTGATGTGAAAACTTTCTATAAGTATATTAATTAAAAAAAAAAATACTTCCGTTTTTTTATTTATTTATTAATAATAAAATATTTTTTAACAATAAACCTTTGTGCTGACCGTACACATGAGTATGTAAGACATTATATATTCCACATGGTTCCTCATACATCGGTTCTAGTTGCAGATGGATCCGGATCAATATTCTATCGCAAGAGCCGTCGAAGCTGTTGGAGAAAGCTGAGCTTGACCGGAACATAGACAGCTATGGAGTCGATTCTGTTATTGTTAGTTTTTTTTTAGTTTACTCATAATATTGTTCTGGTCACAAACTAAGCTGTACTATGTGTACCAGAAACAATGGTATAATACATATAATATTTTATAAATACCCAGACCTTGACAAACTGTACAGAAACAACGTAACTAATATTTTTTTACCATGGGTTGGAATCGAACTCACGACCTCCGGATACAACGCTAAAGGCGCAACCACTAGTCTACAGAGACTGTTTGATTACATTAGTAAAAGAGTAATAATAATAAATCTTTATTTGCTAGAATATATGTAGTTACATTCATGTAATGTCTAGCAAGTGGTACAGCCTCTAGTATGTTGATGGCTCAAATATTATAATTTAATGTTACTTATTACACTAATTTGATATATTCTTACTTTTTTTTAATCAACTATCAAAAAACACAATCAAGAACATAATAAAATTTTCATTTTTATTATAAATCAATTTCTGTACTCCTCAATATTATTAACAATATTTTTCAATTAATCCAGAATTCATATTCATTACGTATATTTTCTTTATCTTCAGTAATATTTTACTGAAGATAAAGAAAATATCATGTTTCTCTGTCGATATTCTTTGACATTCGCTCGATCCAGTATTGGAAGCATTATTTTAAGTAAAATTATATCACAGATACATACGTAGGTACAAGGTAGAATATCGTTGCTTCTGTTACACATAGTACAAGCCTAGAGCTTAATTTGTTACCAGAGCAATATGTGTAAATTGTCTCTCCGTGTAGGTGCTGCTCTATGTCAAACAAATAAATGCATCTGCGGTACTATGGTCGTTAAGTCTGGTGTTCACGGCCTCTCATGTAAAAAAGGCGCTGACGATGGCCGCGGCACGCCAATTTGAACGCTGTAATTAAACGCGTTTTGGGTACCGCGGTTACCGCCAGCATTTTAGAGCCAACAGGAGTGACGACGGAAAAAGACCACCGCATGACCTAGTCCCGTGGTGTAGGGGCCGATCGTTAGTGTGGGACGCCACCTGCACAGACACATTAGCTCCATCTAATCTACAGCTCACCTCTGTGTCCTCTGGGGCCGCAGCTCTTAAAGCACTAAATTAAAAACACGATAAATATTCCCAGCTCGCAGACCACTTTGAATTTCTGGCCTTTGGAGTGGAAACTTTAGGCCCTTGGTCACCTGATGCTCTAGCATTTTCTAATCTGTTTGGAAAATTAATAATAGAGAAAACAGGTGACCGACGTGCTAGAGCCTACTTTTTCCAACGCATAGGGCTAGAAATTCAAAGAGGCAATGCGGCTGCAGTTCCCGGCACCTGCGCGGCTCCAGAGGAATTAATGGAATTATACATTAATAATTTAATTATTTTATTTTTTTCTATTTTATTTGACATAATTTATTTAATATATATGTATTTCCTAAATTCTCTTTGGAAATTTTCTGAACTATTACAAAAAATCGATACCACTCTAAAAAATAATTTAGAAAAAATATTGAATTTAAAATTTGACTCAAATTCATGGCTACAGGCAACATTGCCTGTTAATTTTGGTGGCCTTGGAATAAGGCAAATTGAAAATTTAGCCCTACCAGCTTTTCTTTCTTCCGGATATGGAGCACTCAACCTCGTTGGAAAAATTCTTAACCCGTTAGATTGTAACGTTGAGGTGAGTGGTTTATCCGAGGCTAAAGACGCCTGGTCTGCGCTATGCCCAGATAATATTCCAATGAATACGAAAGTGCAAAGACTGTGGGATGTACCTTTAATTAAAACTATACATAATGAACTTTTACGTTCCAATAATTGTGCTGAACAGGCTCGTTTATTAGCTGTCTCTGAAAAAGAGTCAGGTCTTTGGTTAAACGCGCTCCCCTCCAAAAATATAGGTACTATATTGGACAACCACATACTACGCATATGCGTTTGTCTAAGACTCGGGCTTAATGTGTGTGAACCCCACTTTTGCCATGTGGTAAAGACGTCGACTGCCTGGGGCGCCACGGTTTATCTTGTTTTAAAAGCGCCGGCCGCTTTTACCGCACAGTTCTATCAATAATTTAATCCGCAGATCTTTTGCCTCCATCTCTATTCCAGCCACATTGGAACCCACAGGCTTATTTAGAGATGATGGCAAGAGACCTGACGGTATGACCTTAGTTCCTTGGAGTTTGGGAAAATCACTAGTGTGGGACGTCACATGTGTAGACACGCTAGCGACTTCCCATCTTCAAGGAACTACTGTCAGAGCTGGTGCGGCGGCAGAACAAGCGCAAAACGTCAAGCGCCGCAAATATATAAACATTTGCAATGATTATATATTTGTGGCCTTTGCCGTTGAAACTATGGGGCCGTGGGGCCTCGAGGCAAAAACACTATTTAAAGATATTGCAAAAAAACTAGTCGACGTCTCTGGTGACCCACGGGCTGGCAGCTTCCTCGCTGAAAAGATTAGTATAGAAATTCAACGAGGAAATGCTGCCAGTATTTTGGGCACCATACAACTGGACAATGGCCTGGAGGAAATTTTTATATTATAAGTAGGTAATTTATAGTTTTTATTTTATTTAATTTATTTAGGGTGCTTATATTTTATCTTATTTGTTATTTAGATTTAGTTTATTTTCCTAGGTTAATTTTTTTTTTTATATATACTTATGTTAATTTAATTATTTTATATTTTGATTATGCAAATCAATTTAATAAATTTATTTAATGTACCCATGTAATTTTATCTGATAATAATATGAATTATACATGGTGATTTTGAAAGGATGTACTTTGGGCTAATATGATGTTTTATTGACCAAATCGAACAACTTTTTCCATGGAACCATGTGTCGCAAATGAAAAAAAAATTGGCTTCCCCATACAAATTGGTCATTTTAATATTACAAGTTTGTATGGAGAAGGCAATTTTTTTTTCATTTGCGACACATGGTTCCATGGGAAAAGTTGTTTGATTTGATCAGCAGAATCTCATATTAGCCCAAAGTACATCCTTTCAAAGTCACCATGTATATGTTAAACTAGGACTAGGACTAGGAAAACTACTTAACTTAGTTACTTATCTAAAACAATTGTCCTACATGTATATTATATTTATGTCATAAAAAATTTAACCTATTCCATACAATTATTGTTCTAGTGTGTTTGTACAGTTAACCGTAGTTGGTTTATAGAGACACTTTGTATTAAGTGTATGGAATGGATGGATGTCTATGTAGGTATTCTAAGCCATGTAATTAATGACTTGGAATTAAAACTCAACGCGTAATAACTTATTATGTATTAGTTAGAACTAAGCTTTTTAAATAAACATATTTTTTAAGTGTTTTCGTAATACTTTATTCCCAGGTGGGCAATTCTCGCGCTTTCGACATTCATCTCTATTCGAGATTTTAAAACGAAAAATGACTAAATATGTCATTTTTCGTTCAAAAATATCGAATATTAAACGAAATAAATATTAATTAATAAATAATAAATATTGAACGAAAAATGACATATTTAGTCATTTTTCGTTTAAAAATCTCGAATCGAGATGATTGTCGAAAGCGCGAGAATTGCCCACCTGGTTCGAATCCCGGTGTGTACCAATGAGTTTTTAATTAAAAAAATTATGTACATTTGTTTGACAACACCACTATAGTGCCTCGGAGAGCACGTTAAGCTGTCGGTCCCGGTTTCACTATACCAACTTGTGAAACTGTTTATAGATGGGTTATTGAGTCTATTCAAAACATCGCGACGAGCTAGCCACTTGTTCGGTGTAGACTCATACCATCGGCTAAGACGAGGTGGGATTAAAACCCCTCCGCTGGGTATCCTGGGGCCGTCTAGGCGGTCTCGGGCGCCGTCAGGCACCCGTGATGATATGTATGTATGTATGTAATACTTTTTTTAAATATATTTTAAAAAGTATGAATAATCTTCCATTGACTAGGTAGAATATTATTTATTTTATACTACAAGCTAGACTAATGGTGGGCAATTCTCGCGCTTTCGACATTCATCTCGACTCGATATTTTTGAACGAAAAATTACATATTATGTCATTATTGGTTAAAAAATATCGAACATTAAACGAAATAAATAATAAATATTAATTAATAAATATATAAATATTGAGAGCCTCTGGTCACCTATTTGTCGCCACGCAACAGTAGGTAATTATTGTTACTGAGAATATATATTTATTTTCTTATTAGTTCTATTGATTTTCTTATTAGTTCTATTGATTTTCTTATTAGGTCTTGGGCGCCATAAGGTACCCGTGATGATATGTATGTAAAAGTTCTATTGATACCAATATTTGTTAATATTTATCCAGTGTTTAATGTATTGTAACTATTGTAAGCGATAAATTAAGTTTTTATTTCTAAAAAAATCAATTAAAAACATTTCGTCGGTTAAATAGAAAAGTGGCATTATTCAAAAAGAACAAAGCTTACAATAGGACCATTTAACATTTTAGTTCTAGTACTGAGTAGTATTGATTACCTACCGGAATGACACTTGCGACACAGATGAGCTTAAAGTAGATAATAATTTTATAAAGTGTCTTTGATCCATATAAAATTCGATTAATAATGCTCCATACATACCTACATATCATCACGGGTGCCTAACGGCGCCCGAGACCGCCTATACGGCCCCAGGGTACCCAGCGCGGAAGGGTTATAATCCCACCTCGTCGTAGCCGATGGTATGAGTCTACACCGAACAAGTGGCTAGCTCGTCGCGATGTTTTGAATAGACTCAATAACCCATCTACAAACAGTTTCACAAGTTGGTATAGTGAAACCGGGACCGACAGCTTAACGTGCTCCCCGAGGCACTATACTGGTGTTGTCAAACAAATGTACATAAATTCTTAAATTAAAAACTCATTGGTACACACCGGGATTCGAACCGGGGACCTAAGTGTTTTTAAGTCCAAGGTCTAACCAACTCGGCCACCACGTATATTCCGTAATAATGCTCCGTTCTACCTAATAATTTTTTTTTTTTAATTTTGGAAAATGTCACTTTCCCATTTAACCGAAGATTGAATAGTAGAGCACAGTAGTAGGGAGACCCTTAATAAGTGCAAAACAAAATGAATAGAAACGACCTTCAAATGTTATAACACCAACTTGGTCGCATTACAAGCTGACCCGAGTCTATATGCGGTTACGAAACGTGCACTAGTCTTGTAATTAATAACAAAATAAAAATTGAAACAATTAGAGCGCTGGCATAAAAATGAAAGTATATCGGATAAAAATAAATTAAAGTAAATACATGCGCGGTGCGAAGGCTTGCGGTCGGGGCTTGTGTGATAACCTGCGTTATGCCGCACTTGTTAAGGTGCTGTTTTTAATGAAATTGTAGCTGCTCATTTTCCCATAGATTATGGATCATTTTTTTAAATATTTATAATAAAAAATGAAAAAAAAACTTTTTTATTCTCTTCACAAGTAATATCATTAGTTAATAACAATGGTTTCTTGTGAGAGACTGAACTAATGTCAGTCCTACAGATCTTCAAGCCCCCTTTCCAGTATTATAAGTACAATAGTTATTACTTAATTTTAACTTAAGTTGACAAATTATAAAGATTTAGTAAGAATAAAAATAAAAACAATAAAATAATAGTAGTGTAAGTGTGTATGCGTGTGTTATTGTAAAATTTTAACAATTAAACAAAACTAAAATATGTATACAAATCATATCGGAACTTATATTGTCATGTTGTATGACAATATAGTCACATACTCTCTCACACTCATTCACACGAGTAACCTACAAATACAAAAACATTTAAATTTACCTAATGCTTACATAGTTACCAAAATGTGCACAATTCTGTACTTTGTATTAATTATAAGTTATAAGTACCTACAGTATATTTTAATGCTCAAATCCTATTAAGCTAGAAAAATATTTTATAATTGCTATCTAGATATATATCTAATACATAATTTCTCCGATTACCCACTTGTCTATTTGTACAGCTTAATACTGAATTCCTAAAACTAATACCCACCTATATTGTTTATATTGTGTTTATTATTGTTGCAAAGTTTAAAAAACATTGCAATTGCTGTCTGGATGTTATATCATTCTCATAACTAACAAAATGTGTTATCTACAGTTACTGACTTATCACTAAAACTATAGTTGAAAACGCTTAAAAACAATTAATAATGTAAAATCATAATATTAATTATCATAATTTTTTTCTTTTCCAATAAAAAAAATACTAATGTAATTTTTTTTTTTAATTTTGACTGTCGGCACCGCCTTAACACCTCTTTCCACATAATTAAACTTTTTTCACATACGTAACTCGTGCATGCGGAAATATAATGACCAGCGCATCTTCACTCAAATCTCAATCTTATGCACGTTATATAAAGTCTAATTTTATTATAAATATTAATTAAGATATTTAGACACTTTATTAAAAAAATAATTAATACTTTATGTGGTAGTATTAAGGTATCTTTTTGCTTGAAAACGTTTAGGAAGTAAGTGCTGATCTAGTAACCTAATTTCTACTTTACATTCCTAATAGTTTTTTTTTGTTTTTGTCTGATATAAAGATTAATTTTGTTTAAGTAAGATATTTATTTTTAAAACATTTTTTTTATGTGAACACGGCATGTAAGTTTGTACCTGATGGTGAGCAGACCTAGAAAATCCTTGAATGGGGGATCAATACATCGTTGTTCAACAATATAGATCGCTCCCACTATGCCGGCTGAATGATGCGGTTAAGAAATAGGCGGCGACAAAGACGATATTGCATTTCGATTCTATTTTAATATTCTTGCTGCTTTATTATCAAATCAATGTTTCGTAACCGCAGTCTGAAAGGAGACTACCTGAGCACTATCTTTTAGTTTTTCGCTTGATATTACTTACCAGAATTTGACCTTTATAAGCGACACTATCAGCTGGTTCAATAATACAGATTAAGTTTTTTTTTTCAAATTCAACCGGTTCGATTCCCGGCTAGGAGAATATTTTTTCCAAAAATGTAATGATGAAGTTTTACTTTTTGTCAAAATCGGCTCTGACAGACTCCTTTGAGTACTTATTTTTCACTATTCCTTGTTAGGATTTGGTCTTGAAGACACACTTGAAAAATTCACCCTTTAACTAATATAACTTTTAACTAATAGAAAATACCATAGGCTTAAAGATTAAATAAGTCTATGTTATTTTCTATCAGTTACAACCTTTGTAGGTAGGTATATATAGTGAAATAGGTATGCGTATTTATTTGGGTATAAAATAAAAAATATATATGTAGGTACCACGGAATAGAAAAAACAAGTGGAAATGCTATAAAGCACCAAATGTATTAGAACCAGTGTCGCCAAAATCATATATCTATAAGTATTGAATCTATAACCACTTCGTCCTGATTGGTTGCTTGTTTTTTCTATTCCGTGGTAGGTACTATTTTTTTAATGTACTTACCTACTCTTTTTTATAATTAAATTTTCATAACAATTACCTACAAAGTATTTGTTATACATGTATTTGTTTTCAAAACTAAAAATATATAAGTACAGTAAAAGATAACGCCTGCCAAATGAATTATTTTAAATTTTACACAATTAGCTCTATTTGTTACCTGTTGCTGATGACATAAATTCAGGCGATATATTTCCCATTATCTTTTCAAATTAATGAATAATATGTTATATTTAAATTTCATACATATTGTACTATAAGCAATTATAATATGTAGGTATCTATGTATTACATACCTATTTTATTTTATAACATGGTATAATTTATATATTTTATAACATGGCAAGCTGTACAAAAAACGTCTTAATATTTAGAATCAAACCGGCGACTTCCGAATATAATGATAAACTATTAGACCACGGACGGAGGCTATCACAAAGAATAATCGTACTCTATACTGATCAACCCCATTATGTATTTTATTGGTCAACTGACCTTTAGTTAGGTAGATATAAAGACTTATTACATTCTCTAAGCAAAATATAAATAATATGAATAATGCACTCGCTAATAAAATAATATCAGGCGCTTTTCGTTTGCCTATAGACGCCGCGCTGGATCCGGAAGTTTAGTCTCAACAAAATATTATTGCATACAATTACCAACATAAAAATATTTTTATTGAACTTTGACTAATAATAATTATATATGTGTATGCCGAGTTGGTTAGTCTTTGGACTTAAAAACACTGGTTCGAATCCCGGTGTTTACCAATGAGTTTTTAATTAAAAAAAAAATGTTTATTTCTTTGACAACACCACTATAGTGCCTCAGAGAGCACGTTAAGCTGTCGGTCCCGGTTTCACTACACCAACTTGTGAAACTGTTTATAGATGGGTTATTGAGTCTATTCAAACCATCGCGACTAGCTAGCTACTTGTTCGGTGTAGACTTATACCATCGGCTACGACGAGGTGGGATTAAAAACCCGGGTCCGTAAGGCACCCGTGATGATATGTATGTATGTGTATATAACTTTGACTAACAGCGAAGTTGCAATATTGGAAGTATACGTTTGTTGGGTGTCAACATGACTGCAGAGTTCTTAAGAGGATTGACGTCATGATCCAAAACAAATCAAATAGTAATGGTACATCTGCCATGGTGTAGGAAAATCCCAATATAACCCTTGGAAATCTAGTTGAAAGAGAATAACCCGAGTTCCACGGCAAAAGTCAACTTTTTAAAAATCTTCCAAGGGTTCTCTCCCTCCTTTTCTTTCTGAAGGTTGGATATTTATTTTTTATTGGAGCACGGCATGTGACTTTGTATCTACCTGGTGGTGAGCAGACCTACAAAGTCGATAAATGGGGTCGAACTATAATTGTTCTTAAATAAAATTAATCGTTCCCACTATGGCGCCTAAATGATGCGACTACGAAATGGGTGGCGACAAATTGCATTACGAGTATATTTTAAGAAGGCAGGAAATACTCCATACAAAACGGACTATAGTTTTTATTTTAGAAGTTAAACGAATATAACATATAAATCTATACATTTAGGATCGGATAAGTAAAGTCTACACCTCTACATTAAAAAAAAAAAAAGATTGTATAATACTAAAAATAACGTCTAAACTTTTTGATTTTTTACAAAAAAAAATAGGAAAATGGAGTAATTTTTAACAGCTTTGTTAACTGGCTTCTATACTAGTATTGCCTTATCAGCAATTTGACAGTTTCCGTAGTCTAGCGGTTTCGCCTTTGGCGTTAAATCAGGAGGTCATGGGTTCGATTCCCACCCATGGCAAATAAATACTAATACGTTTTTCTGTACAGTTTGTCATGGTGTGGGTGTTTATAAAAAATAATATGTATTATATCATTGTTTCTGGTACACGTAGTACAATTCTAGAGATTAGTTTGTGACCATAGCAATTTGTGTAAATTGTCCTACATATTATATATATTATTTTAACCCATTTCGTGACCACACCCTGAAAGGAGACTACCACCTCGACAAGAAATCGATACAGTAATCTCCTGAAAACCGGTGAACTCACAGACTAAAACCAAAACATGACTAGGTCATTTGACGGTTTTTGCATCTGTACGGGCGGTGGTAACGAGACCGGTCGGTCGGCCTAACGAAGTTATAGAGAGACCTTCCTCCCACCTAGCTTTATGTAAAAGAAACATGAGAAATAAACCTTTCCTATTGTATGGTAGAACATAACGCTGTTTTCGTCGCCGCAACCATACAAAGCACCGTCCAACAATACCTACCTACCCTTAAAAAGTAACATAGCGTGATGATCCTATATTAATGTTTTCCACAAACACTAGTACAGCGGCCTATTATGTCTCATTCGTTTTGTACAGATCCCCGATAAGAAACACCTGTATGGTACACACGGGTGGAAAGGCTAACAATGTATAGAACGGGCTAAGAATGGTAATCTAGGTAAGTGCCATAAATAGATGCTTAAATGGGCAAAAAAAGATTTTAGATTTTTATCCGGTAGCCCTAGTGTGAGTTTTTTTAACATTTACTTTAGCCTTAACTATACTACTGTGATAACATTTTGACCAATCAGAAGCTCGTATTTTTAGTTCTCCAATTTTCCGCTTGGAGCACTTAACTATTTCCCATACAAATTTTAGTTAACTCAAACGCAAAGTAATAGTTAGATAACTCACACTAGGGGTACTGGACATTAAAAAAAAAGTGATTTATGATCAAGATAACAAAACTTATTATTGTTGTAACTAAGTAGGTAAATAATCCTTTTAAATAATGATTATGATTGTATTAAATATGTGAAATATTGTAATTAATAAAAATATTAAGCATTGTACATTTATTTTGTACGAACGTTGCGTATTCATACTTCTCAGACGTTGCACGATTGACTTGGCTATAACAATTTGAGCACGATTGATATACGGGACAAAGTCAGTTCCGGCGGGACATTAAAAATTACGCCCAAAATACGGGACGTCCCGTGAAATACGGGACGTCTGTCAACACTAGTCATAGAGCAACGCGGCCACCGTACCAGCCCGGAGCCGTCGCCGCGTTGCTCTAAGATATCAGCATAGGAAAATAAATATATCAAAAAAAAAAATGAATAAATGTACAGATCAAATTGGAGATGTCCTTAAAAAATAATAAATAGGAAGTCAAAAAATCAGACGCGTTTGTACAAATCGGTGCACTGATGTGGAGGAAGCTAGGAAAGTATGTAGAGATCGTGCAAATTGTTTTCAATATAAAATTTAGAAGTATCAAGAGATTTTATCACACTAATTTAGGCGCCAAGCTATGGATGTTGGTCTAACAACAACCTTAATAGATTTTTATGACTTTCCCGTATGTAAAGGCTGTTCAAAAGTGCCTTTTGGGTGTTTAAGCGAGTTCACTCTGTTTGTGACTTGACAATTTTATTACAAGTCTGTCACAAGTGCCAAACGCTAAGTTTTTGTAAACAAATATATAGTAGGTATATATAATAGTATTATCGCATAAGAAAAAGCTAGAAAAAATTTTTTTTTCTCCAATTAAATTTTAAATGCCCATAATTAGATAAAAATATTTTTATTTTTGAACTTTAAAATAATTTCGATTCAAATCAATTAATCTGTTTAATCTTAGCTAAAAACTTAAAACTGCTTTTTAACCATATGCTTTCCTCGTATTTAACACAGCTGTTAAACGGTAAAGATTGTATACATTTTCACACAAAAAAATAACAAAAGAAAATAGTTGCTAGCAACTCTCTCTGGATATAGATTTGCGTTTACAAACCTTTTAGTATAATATCCGGCGTACTTTAATCTTAAAATTAAGTTTTACTACAGCGTACTTTAATATTAAAAAACTAAAGTTTTTGTACAAAAAAAAACAATTAATTTTATTGTAAGTAGGTAGGTACTTTATAGTTAGTTTTTTTTATTTTATTTTATTTAGGGTGCCTATATTTTCATTTTATTTAACTTGTTATTTAGATTTAGTTAATTTTCCTAGGTTAATTATTTTAATAAACTTATGTAAATTTAATTATTTTATATTTTGTTTGAATAAATGAATGATACATTTATTAATTTATACTTTCTATAAGTTTTTACTCTATGGCAATCAACCCTCGATATTTCACAACCCCGAAGCACCACCTCGCATTCCTGATCATCCCCACTCCATTTTGTAGAATTAGATCTTGATTAAGATATTAATCAGGTACACGTTGAAGTTTTTGTCGAGTCTACCATTCCTAATTAGAAACTCTATGACCATATTAAGACGTCAAATTACGTTGTTAATCATGCGTTAAACAGAATTTTATGAGTGTAAGGACATTTTAATTTGGTAGGTTTATTGGTTGTTTGTATTTAAATGCAAATTGTTTAAATAAGTAGTTTATTTATGTTGTAAATTATTTTAATAGCTAATTGATTTGATTATTTTATTAATTGTAATTTTGTTTTTGTAGGAAAAAAAGGGCGGCAGATGTTTTTTTATTATCTATTATTTGTTTTAGTTGTACATGTTTTATAGCGCCTGAAATTCTACTATTTTTCAAACAAAAACCTGTCAATCTTTAAAAGTACATATTGCTATTTATTTCTATACTCTAGCTAGAAAAACCTTCACTGAGGCTCTATCATGGGTTAGAGCCTCTGATCTATTCAGATTTGTTTAGCTAAACTAGGTTTATTCTCCAATATAAAATATGTGTTTTGTCACTTTTCTTCCATATTCCGTAAAATAAAACCTTTTTTTACTTTTATCGGTTTGTTTTTATCACATAAAAGCTACTCATAGGAGTCAAAATCGAATTACTAAAAGATAACCGCCTCTGTAAACTAATGGTTGCGCATTTGGCGTTGTATCCGGAGGCCGTGGGTTCAATTCATATCCAGAGCAAAAAAATATTAGTAGTGACTAGTGACCATAGCAATATATGTAAATTGTTCTACATGTTATTATTATAGCAAGCGTCATATTATCCGTCATATATTTCATTAAAATCGACCTACAGAATCAAAAGATATAAAATATATATATATATATATATATATATATATATATATATATATATATAGGCGCCACGTTTAAAAAAAAAATATATATTTGCAAACCCTTCGTGTGAATATTTTCTGTGTTATTAATTAGTATACTGTAAATTAATTTATTAAGAAAATCAAGTTCACATCACATTAGTGATTTTAACTAAATAATTAAAATTCGCAATCAATGTCAATTAGCATTCAATAAGGTTAGCAAAAACTAATTACATTACTTGCATACAGTGGAAACAGGCCTTTACAGTATACAGGCTGTTCCTGTTTTTTTTTTTTATTGGCATGAGACTTTGTATCCACCTGATGACAATCATACCTACAAAATCAATCAATGGGGTTGATCTATACACTGTTGTCTTACAGCCTATTTGTCACTCCCACTATGTCGCCTAAATGTGGTTACGAAATTAGCGGCGACAAAGACGGATTTCCATTAGAGTATTTATTAAATTTGAAATTTTAATATGAAATTATTAAAGTACACTATCTCCTAGACAAGAAATCTATGCAGTAGGCTCCTAAAAATCCATTAATTAACGCATAAGTCTGTAATACTACTTTTAATGTATTTGTTACTAAGGGTACTAAAAGATTTGGTAATTCGTATATCTGTCGCACTATTAAAATATGGAATGCTCTACCTGCTTGCGTGTTTCCTTCATCCTATAACCTTGAGTCCTTTAAACGAAGCGTGAATAGGTATCTTAAGCCGGCATAATCGATGAAACCAGCTCTTACAACACAATTCTAAGAGCTGGTTGTATTCATTCTTGGACCTGCATACTGCTTTCGATCAGGTGGATGTGGGGTCACATACCGAGCTCCTATAAAAAAAAAAAAAAAACATTGATTGATTAAAGTATATTCTAATAATAATATAAAGACAACTGGAGTCTGGGGCTCTGAGGCTCAGTCTTTCGCGAAGAAACTGAGTGCTCTTTTAAATGAGACTTCTGGCGACCCCCGCTCCGAATACGCATTTCACTGGCAGTTCAAAGAGGCAAAGCTGCCAGTGTTATGGGTACCTTCGGGGCGGGCCAGGTGGGCAATTCTCGCGCTTTCGACATTCATCTCGATTCGAGATTTTTAAACGAAAAATGACTAAATATGCCATTTTTCGTTCAAAAATATCGAACATTAAACAAAATAAATAATAAATATTAATTAATAAATATATAAATATTGAACAAAAAATGACATATTTAGTCATTTTTCGTTGGAAAATCTCGAATCGAGATGAATGTCGAAAGCGCGAGAAGTGCCCACCTGAGCCTGGATTTAGTGGACATGTAATGTTTTTTTTTTTGGAGGTATTTCGTTTTTATTTTTTGTTAGGCAATATATTGATAGGGTTTAAGATTTATTAATACATAATAATACTTAATTAATTAATAAGAATATTTAAACACACACAGTTTATGTTGTTAATGACTTCTTATAAGCCAATGCATCATAAAATCTTGTACATTGTTATTGATTCCTGAGGCTCTACCATGGGTTTGCGCATTGAAGAAACGTAACGTATTCATTTACGTATACGTGAGCAACAACCAATAGGATCGCTTTATTTTTGGTAACAGGATTGAATAAAGCGATCCTATTGGTTGTTGCTCACGTATACGTAAATGAATACGTTACGTTTCTACAATGCGCAAACCCATGGTAGAGCCTCTGATTCCCTGCTAAACCTAACAGAAATTAATCCTAATATAATTCATAACAATACCTAACGATATAGAGTAGACACTTTTCGCCCTCTAATAGTAAACCTAATTCCCCGTCCAAAATTTCGCGGTATATTTTGTAACCGCACTGTTTTTAAGTTACCAAATATATTTTGAAAAGTATTATCACACCTTGTTGGATGTCACCATAATGATGATGACATTCAACTCAAAATGTATGAAGCAAGCGTACCTATACTAGGCCAAGCGTGCGCGGAGCGGAGATAGTCGGTCTAAAAAATATTTAAAAGAAAAAAAAAGTCTATAGCAGTGCAACGTGGGAATGCAGCCAGTGTTCTCGGTACTTTCAATCAAGAAAATAATTAATCGATGGTAATCGTTAATTTTTTTTTTTATTTGTTATATTTTTATTAATAAATGTTGTAATTCAAGAGATAGATTAGTAAATTTAATAAAACTAAATGCCATAAAGTTTAATAAATAAAATTCTATATCGCCCATATCCAATAAAGTTATCGCAAAAAGTAGTTACAATAACATGTAATAAAATAACGAAAAATAACGAAAAAATAAATACCTATTATCCGTAATAAGATGTAAGGGAATCTGAAGCATCCTGTACCTTTCCGACCATCGTACAATATTAAATTATTAATTAAGGAGCAAAAAAGTACTAAATGAAGAGCTATTTGAAGAATTCGTTGAACACCGATCGTGTACTGTTTAATTTATAGTTTTTTTGGTCCTTCTGCGATTCGGTATCTGAGTTTTATTTGTAAGTTTGACATTTTTAAAATTTTTCGTCTGGGTTGTTGGTGGTCTAAAAAATATCATGGTGACTGATTTTTATTATTAATCTTGATGTTAATTAAAATATAATCCTTTTTGTAGATAAGTTATCCTTTTTTTTTTTATGGCAAGGGTTTATGAAAACTTTAAAAAAAAAAATTTTTTTTATTGACAGAGATTTAGCTCAATCATTTTGTGGTGAGCAGACCTACAAAGTCCATGAATGGGGTCAATCAATAATTGTTCTTAAACAACATTGACTGCTCCCACTATGTTGGCTAAACGATGCGGTTACGAAATGAGCAGCAACAAGGACGAATTTACATTACGAGTGTCTAATAATATCCTCGCTGTTTTATCGTCGAAACAACCGTTAAAATGAGACTACCACAAGAAAACGATGCAGTAGTCTTCTGAAAACCGTGAACCGAAACATGACTAGGTCACTTAATGGTTTTCGCTTCTGTATGTGCGACACCGATCGATAATACTCAATAAAAGACGCTTTCAAATCTTCTGTCTTCTGTCTTCATACCACCTATAGTGTTATGTTAATAAGTATTTATGAATAAGGCCGTAGCACTGTAGGTGGTATGAGTACCTTTAATAGCAAACGCCGAATTATTATTTAAAAAAAGAACACGTCTTTTTTTTTTTAATTGTCTCCCTAAAGACACAGTGTCGATCGCCAATCGGTTAAATGGTGTGTAAATCTTAAATGACCATAAAACTATGGGTCGACTGGGCGGGCCGACTAACTAAACCGTTTCTAAACCATTAAGATGAAGATAGAAACATACAGGTACTGTATGACAAAGTTTTTAGTGCCGGTGGTGGTTTTCGTAGAGACACGACTGTAATGGTTGACATCTATTCTAAATTGTCTATTCTTTTTATTTATTTAAAAAAACTTTATTTAATAATATAATAATAATATATAATATGTCTTTATTAATATCTTCACAGATTTATTAATAAAGACATTTTTTTTAATTAGAGAAAAATGTTTTGTAAATTATTTTGGCATACAATGAGGTCTTACGAGTATTTTTAATTTGGTTAGGCTGCTATACATCACCAAAAGAACATATTTTTCATTAGCTTCATATTTGACATAGAAATTAAACGCGCCGTGGAATAGCAATTTGTCATTATATGAAAAAATACTACCCGACTGATTACACGCTAGTACATAACCAACTAGTGAAAGACTAGGTGGTTAGGTTAGGTTAAAGAAAACTTTAGTTACAATAAGTTTTGTCTCTTTTACGCATATTTATTTTTGTTGCTAAACAAGGAGACGAAACTATAATAAATAAATAACTAAAGTGTTCTTCAAGGCTACAATAAGTTTTTATGAATAACAGTGTAGGTATATATTTATTTTAACATTACTACTACTAGTTTGCATGGATTTTTTATATTTTTTTATTTACGACACTGGTTCCATGGAAAAAGTTATTAGATTTGATCAGGGGCTCTAGAGAAAAATCAGGCTGTCAAAATACATAAGTTTTTGACTGAGGCGACACGACACGTCGCCTCGCCTGATTTTTCTCTGGAGCCCCTGTTTCCTCATTCATATTAGCACAAAGTAAACTTTACAAAGACACCTTATAGTTTTGTATATTATAAACATTGTCAAAATAAACTTGGCAGCGCTGTATTAGAAACTAGCCTCTCTTTATCGATATGGTATCGATTTTTTGCTTTCGGAAAAAATAACACATGCACTTTGGCGACATTTTTTTGGAGGCAAACTTTTTTGGTGATTGTCCAATGTTTTTGAAATGCCGACGATTATCTAGTATTAAATCTGTAAGCGGTTGATTGGGCCGTCTTGACTTAAACATATATAAAGTGGGGGTTGCAGGTTCGATTCCAGACAAGTACCTAACGATTTTTTTTATATACTGTGCATTTCTTAGATTTTTATTTATTTAACTTTGCTAGACCGACCGACTAGTTTCGTTATTATCACCGCCCATACAGATGCAAAAGCCGTCAAGTGACCTAGTCATGTTTCGGGTTTAGTCAGCGGATTCAGCGGTTTTTAGAAGACTTGCTTCGATTTATATTCAAGGTGATAGCCTTCTTTCAGGTGCGGTTACGAAACGGGTTAATTTGACTGTAAAGTATAGTACGAGTCTACTTGCAAATACGTATTTATCGGGGCCTTATTCGGAGCACAACTGCATCATTTAGCTGGCATAGTAAAATAAATTCATTCATTCAATGGTCTCTATGTCTGCTTACCATAAGGTTGATACAAAGTCACATGCTCTAGCGAAGTTATAGAGACTTCTCTCCCACACATTTGATTTCGCTATTGAAATGGATTGACTTATTAAAACTTGCTAAATAAAATACTGTAATCTACAAATCAAAAAATAACTAACCAAATCTTTAGGTCCTATAAACTCCTCAATTATTTCGAAATTTGTCCCCTAACAAAATATAAATAAAGGTACATTTCGCCTAAAGTGAAAAACAAATCAATTATAAAGCACAGTAGTGGTATCCCGCTGCGCACGCGTCGACAAGTAAAAACTGACGAGTTATTGGCTTTTTTTGTTTGCCACCCTGATGGCGCTTGTTCGACCCAGATTTATATGGTGGACACTGTTTTAATGGCGTTATTACGGCATTTTTTGTTATGTTCATTTGTAGGGAACTTGCCTGGATCAGCCTAATGTTTAAAATTTCGTACAGTACCACAGAAATAATAGTACAAGTAGGTACCGTCAAAAAAAAGGCAAAAGTCAAAATCATTTATTTCATGTAAATCTTTACAGATATTTATGAATAGTCAAAAAAAAAAAGTTTAACAATGAGGTCTTAGAGTGCGTTTGGTTAGGCAGCTATTCATTATCAAAAGAACGACAAATATTAATTGAACTTAAACACGATGGAATGGAAATCTTAATATGAAAATTACTACCGAACCGAACACACATTACATAACCAACTAGTGTAAGACTAGGTGGTTAGCTGATTCCATTGATCTGTCAATCATTATCTGCCATACAAGAGAACCACCAAGGCGACCAACTTCACCGATCCTATCCATGCCTTAAATATTTATTGTAAATACTTTTATTTAAGTAGTATAGTATAATAAGTAACCAATCACAATACTATGAATATTGGTGCCTATGATAAAATTTAAGGCACCTGAAATGTGGCGGTAGTAAATATAATATAGGACCCTACCTATATTGTATTTACCTACTACCGTCATTTTTCAATTATCTAAAAAAAAAATTTGGGGCACGTGACTTTGTCTGTCGTGCTTACTATCTACCTGATAGTAAGCAGACCTACAAAGTCCATGAATAGGGTCGATCAATACATTGTTGTTTAATTTGACATTGATCGCTCCTACTATTGCAGCTAAATGATGCGGTTAGAAAATGAGCGGCGACAAAGATGTATTTTCATTACGAGTCTATTTTAGTATCCTCGCTGCTTTATCGTCAAATCAATCGCCCGTTAGTAACCGCACCATGAAAGTAGACTATCACCTCGACGATAATTCAATGCAAAAACTGGTGAACCCACAGACTAAAACGGAAACATGAACATATATATTGGTTTACGGATAATAAAATAGTCTGATACCTACTCTCTGATGATAATAGAAACTAGGCAAATAAATCATTACATTTCATTTCATTTCATAAAAAAAATAGCAATAGAAGGGTCTATTGCTATTTTTTTTTATGAAATGAAATGAAATGATTTATTTGCCTAGTTTCTGAGTAGAGTTAGTTGTTAGGATGTTAGTATCATCAGAAGCTGCCACAATTAATAGCGTGCACATATTTACAAATTAATGTTATGTTACATACCTACCTAAATTGTATTATAATTCCTATATACTATTATAAATACAGCAGTACAATTGCTAATATCTGAGGGCAGCTATCATTCTATTTATTTTTATTATCAAAATATTCTTTAAGTGAATAGAAACATTTGTCTAATAGCCATAAAATTAATTTCAAAGTTCAATAGTTGTTTATGTAGAACAATACAATCAAATATTGACCGCTTGTACTATTATTTCTTCTGTGCTTTGGCGTTGTATCCGGAGACCCATGGCTAAAAAATATTAGTACTTTTATTCTGTACAGTTTGTCATGGTCTGGTGTTTATAAAATATAATATTATGTATTATACCTATCGTTGTTTCTGGTACACATAGTACAAACCTAAAGCTTAGTTTGTGACCAGAGCAATATGTGTTAATTGTCCTACATATTATTATTATTTAAATACCTAACACCATGGACTCTTATGCTCGCAAAGTTCGGGCAGAGTGTCCAGGCATGTCGCTTTAAATAACATCCTACACAAAAAAAACTACTTCAGATAGTACTCCAAACTTTGGAAAGAGCTGACCATTTGTTCGGTATAGACTCAGGACATCGATTACGACGAGGGAATAAAACCCCACCGGCTTGGTAGGCCAGGCTATCAGGCAGTCTCGGGCACTGATGGTTGTTTAGGATGCTTCTCGGGCACTGGGTGCTTTTTTTACCGCGCCATTTTTTTATATTGTACTCTACACATACATATACATATATCATCATGGGTGCCTTACGACGCCCGAGACCGCCTAGACGGCCTCAGGGTACCCAGCGGAGGGATTTTTAATCCCACCTCGTCGTAGCCGATGGTATGAATCTACACCGAACAAGTGGCCAGCTCGTCGCGTTGTTTTGAATAGACTTAATAACTCATCTATAAGCAGTTTCACAAGTTGGTATAGTGAAACCGGGACCGACAGCTTAACGTGCTCTCCGAGGCACTATATAGTGGTGTTGTCAAACAAATGTACATATTTTTTTTTATCAAATTCATTGGTACACACCGGGATGCGAACCAGGGTGTTTTTAAGTCCAAGGTCTAACCAACTCGGCCACTACGTATATACTCTATGGTGAAAATAATGAAACACGCATTTTTTTCTTTTAGTTTTGCCTTAGAGCAACGCGGCCACGGGGGGAGACGCAATAGCGCTTTTACCTAATACAAAAATGTCTGTAAATTTTTGAGGGACGCACTCCGGGCTGTACGGTGGCCGCGTTGCACTATGGTTTGCCCATACAACTTACTGACTTAAAGTTCAAAAAAGGTACACAAATCACTTAAACTTTTAAACTAAACTCACGATTGAGACCGCGAAACTTGTCTAAAGCTTTGAATATAAAACAATTCGTCATTGTCGCCCTCCATTTCGTAATCGCATCATTTAGCCGGCATAGTGGGAGCGATCAATATTGTTTAAGAACAATTATTGATTGACCCCATTTATGGTCTGGTATATTATTAGGTCTGCTTACCACCACGTAGATACAAAGTCACATGTCGTGCTTCAATAAAAAAATCTGTAAAGGTTTACCTACATAAAATAAATAGGTATTTTTGACTTTGTCTTATCTAATCTATATATACTAAGCACATGCTGTGCAAATAAAACGTAGTTTGGTTTCCTGGTTCAGTTGCCTAAAACTCAAATTAAATAAAAAAACACCCATGTCTGTTATAATAAAATATTGCCTCTCACGCCTGCCATATTTCCTAAACACTAATAAATTAAATCTTTTTTTTACTTTTAACAAAAAAAAGGCATTGCTAAGAAAGCCTATCGATGCGGTAGCGCCTCCTGCTGGGATAAAACAAAAACTAATCCGATTAAAATATTTTAATTTAATTATACGCCCTTTTTAGGACTTTTTACCTTGGAATTATAAAAAAGCGAAAACTCCTGATCTTGTTTATTTACTATTCAAAAAACCAAAAATAAATAATAATTAAGTAGCAATTTGGATAATATTTAATTAGGTAAATAAAATAGTTTTGCGATAAGCAAAAATATCCCGTTTTTTTATTAGGTAAATGTTCACGTAGATCCTTTTTCTTCTAAACCTATAATGTTTATTGACTTTTGGATGGATCAACAACATCTCAACTGGTTAAGATTTGGAATGGTTATCCAAATTTCAAGTAAATCGGAAGAGTAGTTATCAAGATATTTGATAAACACCCTTATTGTAATTGTTTTATTTTTTCTAAATCTTAAAACTAGATTATCTACAATATTTTATTTATTTATTACAAGAAAATCGACAGCGATACAATAAAAAAAATTGTACATACAAGATACAACATTATCATAAGACCAATAACAAATTTTCATTAATATAGAAGAAGTATTGTATGGATAAAGATTGCAAATAATTAATATAAAATATATATGTGCACATGGGTGCGTGTAAGTGGGTGTTCCTACCCGTGTTCGTTTATGTATGAGTGCTAGTAAGTATATGTGTGAGTGTGTTTATTATTTACTAAATAAATTTCACTGACGAGCATTAAACCTATAACGCTGAGTGCATTTTCGATATACTTAATTGACTTCTGTACCCCTAGTGTGAGTTTTCTAACTATTACTTTGCGTTTGAGTTAACTAAAATTTGTATGGGAAATAGATCAGCGCTCCAAGCGGATTTTTTGAGAACTAAAAATGCGAGCGTGTAACAAAGCGAAAGTAAATGTTAAAAAAACTCACACTAGGGCTTCTGGCGTCACCTAAATCCAAATATCATTAAGCGAAAATAATGACCCTTGAAAATGTAACATACGAAAAGCTAATCAACATGATAAATTACATTAACCTAACCATACAACAAGTGTTTACAAAACATTCAAAGTAATCACGGGAAAATGGGGTGACCAGATTGCGAACGTTGGCAAATGGTCCAACCGTGATAAATCGTTATCGAAACGGAAAACTATACTTTATACTAAAGGAATAAAGTTCAGTTTATTATAAATGCTGTTAGAAGATGAGTATTGCATTAGGTTTGGGTGATAGAATAATATGGATGTTCTTGTTTTAAGTTTTTTATTTAAAATAAATACAGTATTTAGTGACGCTTGACAATCTTTCCCTTTGAGTTATTGGGGGGTGTCACCCCTCCCCCCTCCTATAAATGTCGTATTTTTGAAGGTCATACGTGCGGTACCAACTTACAAATAATTTCTTATAGACAAGAGCTTAATTACGGTTCGTTACAAGAAAATATTGTTTGTCATTCTTGTTTCATATATAATAAATTCAATTCTATGCTACAACATAAAAATGTATGGTATAACGGAACTTAACTGTCATTGTCTCTTATTATTATTATTATCTGCCTTTTAAATTTTTTTATTGGTCCACGTCATGTGACTTTGTATCTACCTGGTGGTGAGCAGACCTACAAAGTCCATGAATGTGGTCAATCAATAATTGTTCTTAAACAATATTGATCGCTCCCACTATGCCGGCTAAATGATGCGATTACGAAATGGGCGGCGACAAAGATGAATTGCATTATGGTTGGTGACTTTATTTATGAGTGGTAGATGGCACTCGTATGGATATCATAGGTATAATATTTTAGTAATCCGCTGACATTAAAAAATTGCACTCCTGATGACAAACATCTATGATATTTTTTTTTAATCTTAGAGTTTTATCGATACAGCACATACATAAAGCTATTATTAATAAAGTAGGTACAAAAAGTTAACACAAAAAAATACATCATATTTAATAATAAATCCATATCCATACTAAGACCGACTTTGTACTATAACCCGTAAACAGTAACCGCAAGGGTCCGCCAGACCCCTTGCATAATGTTATGATGAGATACTCGATGGTACCCAATTAAGTGATTATTTATATGTATCAAGTTCATTCAATACACCATGCGGTCAAATGGGAATCATTTTATTATTCTATTGTTTGTGTGGTTTTACTCCATTTGTGTTGACAGTTGACACGTTGGTACAACAGAATAAAATGGCTATTAAATATTTTTGTAATAAATATGGTTACACAAACATACATATCATCACGGGTGCCTTACGGCGCCCGAGACCGCCCAGGGCCCTAGTGTAGGGGTTTTTTAATATCACCTCGTCGTAGCCGATGGTATGAGTCTACACTGAACAAGTGGCTATTTAAAACACGAGCTCGTCGCGATGTTTTGAATAGACTCAATAACCCAACTATAAACAGTTTTACAAGTTGGTATAGCGAAACCGGGACCGACAGCTTAACGTGCTCTCCGAGGCACTATAGTGGTGTTGTCAAACAAATGTACATATTTTTTTAATTCAAAACTCATTGGTACACATAGGGGTCCGAACCAGGGACCTAAGTTCGTTCTTAAGTCCAAGGTCTAACCAACTCGGCCACCACGTATATTAGATGTTATAATATAATTTATTTTTGCCAAATATGTTAAAAAGCATTGGTGGCTGTAACAATTTGATCTAGGGGTCGTAGGTTCAAACCGACGGCTATGATTTTTACGCATATTGCTCTGGACACAAATTAAGCTCTAGCCTTGTACTATGTGTACTTGTACTATGGCTGGTTGCGCATGTATAACTATAGTTAATCTTTAGGTATTCTAAAATATGTAATTTACTCAAAAAAGCATATAATGTGGTCATTATTTTGGCAACCTTGTTTGAGCAAAATCGACCTTGCCGTTCTGTTTCAAGGAGCGGCCTGCAAAACATTGCCGGCCGCTATTTTGACGTTTTAACGTTTTAATATATATTTTATTTAAATTACTTGCTGGTTTTATTTAGATTAGGTACTTGCATTTTTGAGTAAAACACTATACAATCCTTAGCCCACTATGACTGCTTCGCTGGTCACGCTATGATTGCCTCGGGCTAGCCTAGCTACGCTCCAGGCCTTCCAGCTTGGCCATCATTGCAGCCCTTGCTGTCTTCCCTGTAAAGGCGTCGACCTACGGTCTCGGCCTTTATCTCAGCTCGTCCATCAAGTGCTGCACGCTGACCGCGCTGTGTCGGCCTGGAGCTGCGCTGTCGGCCATCATCAGCGCGACCAGCAAAGTAGCCATTATAGACCGCGGCAGTAATGTACTATTACTTCTACTTATTAATATTATATTGTATAATAATAATATTATATTATTATTATAATAATATAATATTATTATTATAATGTATTAAATTTACTTTTTCTATCTACTATCAATATTATATAAAAATACTTTATTATACTTATTTACTTTTGTTAATTAATATAAATGCACCTAGGTAAAGTTTAATGAAAATAAACTATTCATTCATTCATTCATGTGTACCAAAAGCAAAGACCCCAATACATATTATATAAATACCCAGACTAAAATACCATACCATACTAAAATTTTAATTAAGCACCGACTTCGAACACAATCTTAATTATCTACCAGCTAATCTGGTAGATAATGCCTAAGGCATTAAGTTTGCCTTTGTACATAACTTTTGTTTACTGTCCAATAAAGTGTTTAAATAAAAAAATACTATGAAAAAACTACAAATAATATTTTCTATGAGTGGGTCCGATATCCACTCATGATACGCTTAAAGCGCAACCACGGAGGGGGGCATTAATAAAAAAAAACTAGTACACAAGTTAGTAACTTTTCTTTTATAAAAAAAAAATACGTTTCACTATTCTGTAACTGTAATAACAAAATTGTTTAGTAGGTGTATTTAAACACCTCGGAATCTATTTTGAGATAAAGGTAAAACTCTGTTAATAGATATAATTATTATTATATTTTGTTAAATGGCGTTTACGCGTTACGCGTAATTTTGCCAGTGTCAAGTGGGTAGTTTATAACTCATTTTATATTATTTGTGAAAGAGGGATAACAGGATGGAAAGGAATCGGGAAAGGACTAAGGTAGAAAAGTGAATGGCGACATGACCGTATGAAAGCATACGGTATTGTCTTGCCAATGTCAAGTGAAGGAGGAAAGCATCAACAGTGAAATAGGTACCGCCATTTTACAGAAGATTTTGGGATTTTGTAGATACAAGCACAAATACCGAGATCACTGCGTAAATGCTACACTTCTCACACTTTATTTCACTATACGAATGCTTATTCTACAAAATTAGTACAATTTTGCACAATAATATTAAATATGAAAACTATAGTAGAAACACGCGTCTACAGTTTTCGGGCTACCCTCAAAGAATCCTGTTAATACATAATTTTTCGTTTGAGGTTATGTTAAAAAAACTAATGCAAGCAAAGCTAAGGGTAAATGCTAATTTATAATAAAATACAGTTACGACAAACAATAAAAAACGACCCCATCCCGTTGACATTTGATTGACGGAAACAAAAAAGGCCATCAAGTCTCGCCACGCGACCATATTAACAGCGGCGTATTACGAAAACTTTTGACGTTATCTCTGGTCTAACATTCGCTAACGTTTAGAATACCTTTTTATAATAGTTTAATTCGGATTAGATAATGTCCCTTGGGTGGTCGGAGGGTTCTATTGACACCATAGACATAGAAAAGATAGGGGAACGTTTATAACTAAAGATCACACGTGCCATGTTTTCGCTAGCCCCTCCCGTATGTCACAAAATCTGACAGCTTCCGTAGACTAGTGGTTGCGGTGTCCTTTGGCGTTGTATCCGGAGGTCGTGGGTTCGATTCCCACCCATGGCAAAAAAAAAAATAGTACCTTGTTTTCTGTACAGTTTGTCATGGTCTGGGTGTTAATAAAATAAAATATGTATTATATCGTTGCTTCTGGTACACATAGTACAAGTCTACAACTTAGTTAGTGACCAGAGCAATATGTGTAATTTGTCCTAATTATTTTATTCACATTTTCATATTGTGTATGAGTATGCTTGCGACCGGACCGTTGATCCTCATAGAATCTTGCGTTGTTAAATGTTGATTTATTCTGATTTAAACCAAATATAATAATGTATGACTTTAGTGTATAACCAATTTTGTCATTCCCGTGGTGGTATTATTTATTCTTCATTGTATTATATTTAGATAGTGTTAGTTATGAATCTGTATGTAAAATTTTGTCGTCCCCTGTAAAATTGCTTAAAATTGTATACGTAATTATAAGTAAACATTGAGTTATTCTGTATAACTCTAACACAGGCGTCAGCTGAAAATTAGTGCTTCATCCTAGAACGATGTAGCTTATACTGAGCTGATTACCTTTTAGTCGCCAAGCAACACACTCCTGGTAAAAAATTAAAAAAAAATCATATGGTAATGTTTGTAATTATATTTGAATATATTCTATTATGTAATTGTGTTGTAAGCGAAAATAAAGTTTTTCTTTCTTTCTTTCTTTTCTTTCTTTTTCTAATTATTATTATACAGGGTGAATTTGAAAGGATGTACTTTGGGCTAATATGAGGTTCTGCTGATCAAATCGAACAACTTTTCCTATGGAACAATGTGTCGCAAATGAAAAAAAAATTTGACTTCCCCATACAAATTAGTCATTTTAACATTAGTAGTTTGTATGGAGAAGGCAATTTTTTTTTTCATTTGCGGCACATGGTTCCATGGGAAAAGTTGTTCGTATTGATCAGTAGAACCTCATATTAGCCCAAAGTACATCCTTTCAAAGTCACCATGTATATATTATCTTGATGTTAGTACAACAATAAATACTTTGTAAAAAATTTAGAAGACCTCATATTTAGTTCTAATTATACCAAGCTTTGAAGTTTAGTCAACTTCATTTTTTCGCACTTGACATACTTTTCATTCTTCTGTATGAAATTTTCAAGGAGTATAAAAATCACTGTCAAAGCCATTAAAAATGCTTGAATGTAAAAAAAACATTAGTAGCATTTTGCATTCAATCTTGACTGGTGGAAAACAACGATTATCAATCCTTTAATCCACCCTATCAATTTACTTATTTAAATGTTTTTGTTGAAAAAAATAGTAATAAAAAATACTCCTTGTGCTTTTCAAACAATATGGCAGATTTTTCTAGTTTTCTTTATCAGAGTATACGATCTATTGTACCATTCTAGGAAGATAAGTTCTATGGTCGATGACAGTAGATGGCGCCCCATTGTGAGGGAAGACTGGTGCTGTTTACAGGTTATCGAGGGGTGAGGCTGTGAGATTTGTGGATTTTGTGGGGTATTTTGATGCGTTGACGTATAACTGTTGTTTGATATGGATGGATAAATTACGAGACAATAAGTAAAAGATGTTATTCCGGATTACTTTGGTTTCGATTTTTATTTTATTGGATCACGATATGTGACTTTGTATCTACCTGAGGCTTTACCATGGGTTTGCGCATTGTAGAAACGTGACATATTCATTTACGTATACGTGAGCAACAACCAATATGATCGCTTTATTTTGGGTAACAGGATTGAATAAAGCGATCCTATTGGTTGTTGCTCACGTATACGTAAATGAATACGTTACGTTTCTACAATGCGCAAACCCATGGTAGAGCCTCTGGTGGTGAGCAGACCTACAAAGTCCATGATTGTTCAGTAATTGTTCTTAAAAAATATTTATCGCTCCCACTATGCAGGCTAAATGATGCGATTACGAAATAGGGGGCGACAATGACGAATTGCATTACGAGTAGATATATTTTGATATACTCGCTGCCGTATCGTCAATTCAACTACCCATTTGTAACCGCACCCTGAAAGAAGACTCTACCTCGACAATAAATCGATGCAGTACTCTTATAAAAACCGGTGAATCCATAGACTAAAACCGAAACATGACACTTGACGGTTTTTGCATCTGTATGGGTGGTAACGAGACCAAAATAAATATATTAAAAAAAATATTTTCTGTTTGCATTTAACATTGAAAAAAATATTTATTGCACAAAAGCCTAAAACTAGATATAGCTTTCCTTCGGGAACTCGGTAAACGAATCTGTATCAAAAAATAGTATTGCCATTCAACGTGGCAATGCAGTAAGTGTGTTAGGTACCCTTCTTTTTTTTTTTGACTGACTAATACAGGAAGCCTGAGGGGCATTATCTGTTTCCAACGGAGGCGTGGCTGCGAGATTCGCTAGCCGAAGTTGGGTATCTTTGGCTAGCGATGCTCGCGCTCCTTATAAAGATGTTTTTTATATATAGTTTTGTTTAATTTTTTTAAATTTTAATTTTTAGATTTATACTATTATTTAGGTTAATTTTATTTTATTATTGTTAAATTTAATTTCTTTTTTCTTGAATAAAATTGTACATAGGCATTATCTACCAGCTAACCTTTGGGAGATTGGCGACTTTCCCGCGAATCAAACTGTAAACGAAACGTTACAAAAATCACCGAAACCGTGATCTTTTTACAACGACTAATCGGCTAGTCATAATTGGCACATCTCTACTAATTTTATACTTGTACTGTGAAACAACGATATTAATATTATATTTTAAAAACACTCACTCAGGGAATCGAGCCCACGACCTCCGGATACAAAGCCAAAGGCGCAACCACTAGTCTACGGAGGCGGTCAAACTACTCTGTAGTTTATCCGGAACAAACAAAACCTGAACATATTTAACCACAATTGCCATAATATAAGACATGTAAGAAAATGCCTACATAAGTACAGTTTTTGTTACACCCTGTATACACCTTCAAATAAATTATTTCAAACCATTTTGCTCCTTAATAAATCATAATAAAATTTAAAAACAATTGCGCCTGTCAAATTTATAATAGCTATTGATTAATAATTATTGATTGCGCACGCGCAGCCTAACATGACACGTGGCACGGGAGTGGGAGGTGACGGAGGGACAATTATGTTATTATTACCCTTAAGCCTTGTGATTAAGGCGCCGACAAACGCGCCGGTCTGGACAATGTTGACGCATGACTTTATTATAAGATTTTTGAGAAAGTTCGAGTCAAAAAAATTTTTGAGGGTTCATAAAAACAATGGGTTCAAAAGAATCGAACACACGACCTCCCGGTTCAACACCAATGGCGTAATCTACTTGAAAATATGGAGCTACAGATATTGTTAACCCATACGTAACTTACACAAGTTAAGTGTACTATGCTATAGGTAGTATCTATTTTTGTTATTATTACAGCTGCTGGGTGAGGAAGAGTACTGTATATACCTACATTGTCCACTAAAAAAAAATGAGTAAGAAAGCTTCTCGAATCCAAAATGAATAAAAAAAAACGAAATCGAATATTTGTCCCGTGTATAAGATGATGATTTTAATTGAGCGAGTAGGTATAATACCACCGAATTTTAAGTCGTCTGTACCCCTACTGTGAGTTTTCTTACAACTACTTTGCGTTTGAGTTAACTAAAATTTGTATAGGAAATAGTTCAGCGCTCCAAGCGGAAATTTTGAGAACTAAAAATGCGAGCATGTGATTGGTCAAAATGTTTACGTACTAGTATAGTTTAACGCGAAAGTAAATGTTAAAAAAACTCACACTAGGGCTACTGAACTCACCCGAGTAACGTCTGACTCCATCCAAGGAACCCTAAAAAAACATTAACCCTGGAATCAAAAGTGATAGAACAATAAAAATCTTAATTTACAATCTCAAATTTGAAAGACAATAAATTTTCCAAAAATAAAGTTGTTGCCAAAAAGGTCACGTTCTCAAAAATCGCTTTGTCTCATTAAAAAGGCGGTTTAATAAGCGTGCCCTTAAGCGCAGGCGATTAATTTTCTTGCTGCAGTTATTAGACTATACTAAACAATGAGATTATATGATCACTAGAGGATGAACTTTTTAATTTGTGCAGAAGTTCAGCTTTTGGAGTTGAGTTAGGTAGTCGTAATACAAATTCGTCTTTGTCGCCGTCTATTTCGTAACCGCATAGTGAATGCGATTAATATTGTTAAACAGTGTATTGATCGACCCTATTCATGGACTTGGTAGGTCAGGTAGATGCAAACTCACATGCCGTGCTCCAATAAAAAAAATACTTACCACACCTGCCCCCTAGCCAAGAGCATGGTCGCTTTTTACGCTCGAACGTTGTAGAAGCGTGAAAGAGATAACAAATTTATTATCCTATTGGTGTATCTATATTGTTGTCTCGTTTTGGTTATTTCTGCAACGATAAAAACGAAAGTGACGTCATCACCAAATGTCATCTTCATACAAAACTTTCGTGCGCGCTTTTAGCGCTCATGATCTTGGCTAGGGGGGCTGAAATAAAAAAAAAGCAAACGTGAAGATCATTATTCGTACATATATTACAAATTTTATCTTTCTATCTGAATAGTTATTGAGATATAATTTCTTTCTAAAATCAAACTTTCACCCCAATAAGATCCCAAATTTATATTTAAAAGATTCTTGTTTTTTTTTCTATAGTTATATATATATATCATCACGGGTGCCTTACGGCGCCCGAGACCGCCTAGACGGCCCCAGGGTACCCAGCGGAGGGGTTTTAATCCCACCTCGTTGTAGCCGATGGTATGAGTCTACACCGAACAAGTGGCTAGCTCGTCGCGATGTTTTGGATAGACTCAATAACCCATCTATAAACAGTTTCACAAGTTGGTATAGTGAAACCGGGACCGACAGCTTAACGTGCTCTCCGAGGCACTATAGTGGTGTTGTCAAACAAATGTACATAATTTTTTTAATTAAAAACTCATTGGTCACACCGGGATTCGAACCAGGGACCTAAGCGTTTTTAAGTCCAAGGTCTAACCAACTAGGCCACCACGTATATACTAGGCCACCACGTATATTTTCTATAGTTCATGCTATTTATCTAGCTACATAGTATCAGAGAAGAGATAGGTACTAGTACTCTAAAGGACTTGCATCCAAAGCCGTTATTTAAATTGAAGTAGGAAGTAGGTACTAGTATAAAAGAAATCAAAAGTCTCTTTTAGTTGAAAATTCTATCTGAATCTAGTTATGTTAATGGTAGATATACTACTCTATATAAATTTTATCTTAATGATACGAAACAAAACCTAAATTGTACAATATAAAAAAGTAGCCAAGACGTCATGTGCATTAAACGCGGCGTGTCGTCGCTGATGCTGTAACCGCGGCCTAAAGGGTCATCACCGCAGGCGACAGTTTTATTAATAAGGGAATAATGTCCAAAGCACGAACAGTCAATCATTATGTGATATAGTTTGGGAGTGATTTGATATTTTTTGAGGTATAGTTAGTATGGAGATGGCTTTTACAATTTCAGTTTCAGTGAAAATTTGTTATCCATTTTATTAATAAACGTTTGGTAACCTTAGTCAATAAATACAAAAAAAGGTTCGAATGAATAAAAAATAAGGGTTTTAACTAGTAACATATTATGTTTTAATATAATAATGTTATTAATATTTTGTCAGTTTTATAACTTATTTTATTTCAAATCAAAATTAAATTAAACAGTAGATAGTTGTTGAGTCTATAGAACACCGCGACAAACTCGACACTTTTCCGAGTCGGCACAATAATACCTTTAGATTTATTAATACAATAGTAGTGCACTAGTGAAGATACTGAAATCAAATGTCTTTTCAAATTCTAGGTTACACAATTTATAATAAGTCAAAAAATTGTGTTTTGCCAAAAAAACTTTTATTCACGAAACACTTTTCAATATTTTTTGGCACTTTTAATTTAAGTAATATTGGTTTTTAGTTAACGCAAGAGCACATGTTTTTACTACTTGTACTATTATTATTTCTTCACCCTTGTGCTTTTACGGAATTATTGTTTGTTTAGAGATAGAGAGAGACAATATTTATATTTAATTATATCACCGACATTCCTACCGGAATTTGGCTAAGTCAATAAAGTACAAACCAAAATAACAATCACAAACAAAAAAAAAAACAACAACAAACACATCATACAAATCAATTGGAACAGTAAGAATCATTGGCTAGAGGTTTGTAATCAATTCGTTCAAGCAAAAAACAAAGTCATCGTTAAGACTTAATACTAAATGAGAGTATAATATTTATTTAGATGCAGCCGTTAAAATGTCAATAAAACAATTAATAACAATAAAAATCAGCTGTAAAGGGGGTTTGTTAATCAATAACTAAATCATTATAAAATGACAAATGTCAATCAAATAAAAATTTTATAATTAACACACAATATACACATACACAATATAACAATTGTACACAAGCTTGAATCATTTGGAATAAGGGGTATTCAACTTGAATTATTTTATGATTACCTTAAAAACAGAAAACAAAGCGTTAAAATAGGAAAATACATTAGTGATGAAGAAAACATATCTTATGGGGTTCCCCAAGGAAGCGTTCTGGGCCCTACTTTATTTCTAATGTATATCAATGACCTTTGCAATCTTAAAATTAACAATGGTCAGATCTTCTCCTATGCTGACGATACTGCTATTGTCTTCTCAGGGAACTCTTGGGACTTAGCTAAAATATATGCAGAAACAGGATTAGCTAAACTTGCAAACTGGCTTAATACTAACCTTTTAACACTGAACCATACTAAGACAAACTACATATGTTTCACTAGATACAATAGGACACAGCCCAATATAGATTTTGAAATCAAGATTCACAGATGTCATACAAACTACATTGACTCTGTATGCGATTGTCCAACTATTATAAAAAAATCAACAGCTAAATATCTAGGTGTTATGCTTGATCAGAGGTTATCCTGGTATCCACATATTGATCTTATTTCGGCTAGGATTAGAAAACTTGTATGGATTATGAAAACTCTAAGACATGTCTCCAACCATAAATTACTAAATCAAATCTACCTAGCTCTGGTACAGTCAATTCTAACTTATTGTATACCTGTATGGTGTGGTGCAACGAAAACCAAATTCCTTGAGATTGAGAGAGCTCAGCGATTGTTAATAAAGGTAATGTACTTTAAACCTTACAGGTTTCCTACTGGAAATCTGTATTCCATCAGTGAGCTTCTATCAGTAAGAAAATTATATGTATTGCATAGTATTTTAAAAATTCACAAATCTATAACTTTTAACCCAAACCTCTTAAAGAGTAGACGGAGGGATGTTCTTCCCTATTTTCACCCTGTTTTCACTGAGTTTGCTAGACGGCAATTTTTGAGGCAATCTGTGTATATGTATAATGAAATAAATAGAAAAATTAACTTCTATCAAATGACATTTTATGAAAGTAAAAAAGAAATAATAAAATGGCTTAAAACCCTAAGCTATGCTCAAGTTGAATCGTTACTAGAAATGAAATATTGATTGTTCTGTCTGGATAATTTTGATACACACACACACACTCCTTTACCTACACCTACATTTCTGTTCACACACACACACACATATAATCATCTTCCTAAAACATAACTATTTAAATAATATAACCACAAAAATGCTATCATAAATCTGTTAAAATTATAAAATCTAAATTAACTTCAACAAATAGTAGTCTGTAAAAGTGAACAAAACAGTTGAAACATTTCCAGTTTTGTTTACTTTTGCATACTGCTACCTTTTGATATTTGTTATTATTGTTTAAAATTAATAAAAATGGCATAATAGACCATTACTCTTACTCACTTAAAAAACATTGTGTTTTAGGGTTTATTTAGATATAATTGTCTTTCTTTATTTACTGTATAAGTGAAAACCTAATATTTATAAAGAGCGGGCCACCTAACACAGGTGCTTATGTACCTAAAAGGTGTACCCCACCCTAAGAAATGTTTTAATTTTAAGTTAAAGGAAATAAATCATTTTTATTTTTATTTTATTTTATTTTTTATTATTATAATTACAATATGTCACAAGATAATAAATGTCACACAAATAATCAAACAAACTTCCCATAGTCACTTAATTATAAATTATAGAATAAAAAATAATTAGTATGTGTCATTAAATGTATAATAATAATTATATGTCAATTCTATTATAAGTAAAAATGTTAAATATATGAAACTATATATTAGTGGATAATGTCATAATAAGGGGCAAAATTTACATTAATATATATATATATATAATACGTAAATTAATGATAGTTATGAAATTTTTGAAATATTAATGTCCTTTAAAGCTTCATCCAAACAATAATAGGCTTTGCTAATTAATATTGCTTTCATTTTACGTTTGAATTCTGTATAGTTCAACTGTTTTAGCTGGTCATCTAAAATGTTATATAAATTGATGCAGTTACACAAGAAACTTTTAGAAAATTTTGAAAGCCTATGTATAGGTAAAGGAATCCTTGACTTTCGTCTAGAATTTTCTCTTTCTAATTTAATAGGATAGCTTTGTATATTTTCTTTTAAGTATAATACACAATACAAAATATATGTACCACACATCGTGAGTATCTGTAGTTGTTTAAAAGCTGCCCTGCACGAATCTCTGGCTCTGAGCCCGACAATAGAACGGATCGCTCTTTTTTGTTATTAGCTAAGTATCAATCTATTATCCGTACCGGGTTCATCGCGTAGATGGGAGTGAACTGCAGTCTTCCGTAACTTGAGACCTCGAAGCAAGGTTAAAAGAGTTTCCGAATTCAACTATCCTATTCTCTACCCAACCAAATACTATAATATACTATATATACTGTCAGCACGGCTGATCTTGGAAGGCCCTGGCTTTCTACTCTTCAATAGAAGGAGAATCTGCAAAGGCTTTGCTGGAATTCCTCTTGCACCGACTTATGAATCAGGTTGAGTTTTAAAATTGTGTGTGATAATTTTATTCGTGACATTAGGCAAACAATAATGCTGTAAAAGTAAAAATATGTGATCTTAAGTATATTTTTTTAATAATAAATAAATACCATCACGGGTGTCTTTTTGGCTCCCGAGAACCGTTTAAACGGCCCATTACAGGGTACCCTGGGTACCCATCGGGGGGATTAACCCATCCTTATTTCTTTTAGCTGAGTCTAAATACTTTATATTAAAATTTTATGATACTTAATTTTTTTTAAGTGTACTTACCTTTATTTATGCAATTTGGTCTTGTTTTTTTTTTTTTTTAATGAGTGTCTTAAAATAATTTTATTGTACAATAATATAATAATTTCAGAAGCCGTTTCCATTTTAAGTCGCCCGAGAGCAGCGCCCGCGCCACCGGCAATACGCAGAACTAATCCATAATAAGCATGAACTGACCGCTCCTGCATCGACGGCGGCCACGCGACCTGCGCCCGCGCATCTTATGATACTCGTTACATTGTCAGTCCTTAAGGTTCCGCCAGTCGTGTTGATGCCTATACAAACGTACTTCCAGTATTACAAGTTGTCTGTTGGTCGTAGTTCAATTATTATTTTTATACGTACACGTCTTTTACCTGCACTTAATACTTTTATTTTATAAATATACATCTTCTTCTTCTTCTTTTAAATGATGGCCTCTACTCGTGACGTACGAGTAATTTTGCCAGTGTCGAGTGTAGGTAGATTTAAAATTTATATAATTATAGTAAAAGTGGGATGGGCAGGAAAAGGGAAAGGACTAGGGTAGAAAAAGGAATGGCGACATGACCGTAAGCATACGGTATAGTCTTGCCAATGTCGAGTGAAGAAGGAAAAATAATCTACAGTAAAATGGGTACCACCATTTTAGTGAAGATTGTGGGATTATTTGAGATAACACAAACACCGAGATCACTGCGTAAATGCTACACTTCTCACACATAATATTACTATACGAATGCTTATTCTACAAAATTAGTACACTTTTGCACAATAATATTCAATAACATTAAATTTGAAAAATATAATATAAACACGCGTCTACAGTGTTCGGGCTACACTCAAAGAATCCATAAATATACATATTAAAGTATTAAACTAAGATGGAAACAAAGATGTAAGATAAGAAACGTAGATATGGGGTATGAACCCAGGAAACGCACGTTTTTTTAGTTTGCAACCTATTGCCGAGTGCGCAAATCCCGCGCTCGGTTTTTGTTTTACAGATTTTTTTAAATATAATTTTTCAGTTTTTGTTACAACTTATAGAGAACAGTACAAGAGAAATGACTGACCAGTACGGGCAGGAGATGTATAAAGGAGTTAATTTCCATGCCGTTCTTTACATCTAGAAGAACGGTTCCTACAAACTTGACAATTTGTTTGTAGACGAAGTTTTCGTATTCACGTCGCATGTAAGAATTACATACATACACATCATCACGGGTGCCTTACGGCGCCTGAGACCGCCTAGACGGCCCCAGGGTACCCAGCGGAGGGGTTTTAATCCCACCTCGACGTAGCCGATGGTATGAGTCTACACCGAACAAGTCGCTAGCTCGTCGCGATGTTTGTGAATAGACTCAATAACCCATCTATAAACAGTTTCACAAGTTGGTATAGCGAAACCGGACCGACAGTTTAATGTAAGAATTAATGACTTCATATACACTGATATAATAATGGTCGATTGCCTATTCCTGAATTTCACGCAGCCTCATCCAGCCTCATTTCTATAAGATTCTGTAAACGCCCCAATACTATAAGATTCTGTAAACGCCCCAATACTATAAGATTCTGTAAACGCCGTCTAAAAAACGCGTTCCATAGAAACGGAGGAAGGTATAAATTCCTTCAAAAGATTTTGCACCGACTTCCACCATCCACCGCATAAAGTTGTTTCAAAACCTTTCACAGTATGTATTTTGTTTGTAATACTTGTTCGGCTTAATGCCTTTAATAAAATTAATACTTGAAAGCTACGGAACTGTCAGTTCTAGAAGTATTTATGATGAGTCTAAAACAAGACATTACCTGATTTCCACATAGACAGGTTTCGTATGAACCACAATTACTTCCTTTAATCTTGTTGCATTAAAGGAACCACGGACTTTATAAGATAAAGACGAAATACTAAAAAAGAGATACTAGTAAAAACGAAAAAATAATAATTAATAGTTTTAATATTTTACTCATTTATTCTTCTCTTTGTTCTTAAAAACTAACCTTGAATTTTCAATTTATTAATAAATTCCCACATCGTTAGAGTCATATCATGAAGTCGATAAAAACTTGATTTCGAATCCTTAATAGATATTCATTAAATACCAATATAATTTTCCATTTTAAGAAATATCCACAATTGACCTAAATGATTTGGCTCTTATTTTAAATCAAATTTTCTATCCTGCTTCTTTATAATAGACAAAGACAGATATCTTTATTGACCAACCAGGTGACAGATATGTTGAAGCTATCTCTATCGGTCATATAGCAAATGGACTTTGTATGACTCTTGGAATATCAATAATAATGAATATTTCATATATAAAGTTTCATTCCAACGCAATTAAAGAAGCGATTCGCTATTTCATTTTAAATTGCACATCTGTTTTTATTTCTGTTTCTTTTGTTTTCTTAAAGTTAGACAAGGACATGTATAGACTCTTGATTCCTTTTAAAAAATGTTAGCAGATCATTAACGGGTATGCGGCAATATTCCACGCTTTTATTAATGATTTATAACTCGATAAACTTGATTGAGAAATGTGTATTGATTTTTTTTCTTAATTCAACAATGTATTTCTCACCAACGTATAATCAGTTGGTGAAACAATTAAATTTATAATTAAATAAGTTAAATTATGTTTTGTTGATGGGTTTCTTTTAACTAATATGTTTTATGAGTTTATTGATTAATTTGGATTTTTTTACAAAACCTCAAATAGGCTTCTGTTTGGAGCTTAAGCAGTTAGGATGTAAGGTAGGATAAGGTCTTTACTCGTACTAGTCAATAACTTCGTTAGATCAACCGACCGGTCTCGTTACCACTGCCCATACACATGCAAAAACCGATAAGTAACCTTGAAGGTGTTTCGGTTTTAGTCTCTGGTTTCACCGGTTTTCAGGAGACTATAGTACTGCATCCATTTCTTGTTGAGATAGTAGTCTTCTTTCAGGGTGCGGTTACGAAATGGGTGATTGAATTGACGACAAGGCAGCGAGGATATTAAAATAAACTCCTAATGCAATTCGTCTCAGTCGCCACCCATTTTATAATTGCATAGCCGGCACAGTGGGAAATGATACTTATTTATTCTTTTACTTTAACTTAACTTAACTTAAGAATTTCAACCATACTTCTCAACCTTCCTCTTTTTCCTTCAAATGAATATTTATTTAGTACCGCTGGTAAAATTTTATTAAGCAGATTGTCTGTTGTGGCTCTTCCGAAACCGACTGAAAAATATTTGCAGAAAGCGACGTGAAATATCATGTTTAAAATTGCAGTTGCTTCCCTTCCCTGAACCAGATGACCTATTCTACTTAACTAATTGTGTATCAACTGCATACCAAGGTTAAAATTTAACATATTTATTAACTGCTTTGTTTGTCCTGAAGGTTTGACTGGTAGAGAATATCTAGCGGCATTAAGTCCGCTAAGACGGCTCCAGACCAACAAGACCCTTGTCTGCCATATATTTAACTAAATTTTCTCTTAGTGCTTTTGTATTGAAAAATCTCCCTTTAAAGGGGGGCCAGGTGGGCAATTCTCGCGCTTTCGACATTCATCTCGATTCGAGATTTATAAACGAAAAATGACTAAATATGGCATTTTTCGTTAAAATATATCGAACATTAAACGAAATAAATAATAATAAATAAATATATAAATATTGAACGAAAAATGACATATTTAGTCATTTTTCGTGTAAAAATCTCGAATCGAGATGAATGTCGATAGCGCGAGAATTGCCCACCTGGAACAAAAGCTGGGTTTGATTTAAGGTTAAATGAGTTATTTCAGTTTTTCAAAAAATATTTTCAGCAAAAAATTTGCAGCAGTCTTAAATCTAGGATTAAATAATGTTAATGATTATCATCCTTAAACTTAAGTACCTAACCATAAAGTATGATAAATAATTTTCCGAAATTCGTAGCTTAAAATGTTAATTTTTACTAATTACCTCCGACCGACTATTTTTTAAATGACGTATAACATACAAACATTTCTCTTACTGTTTATGTTCATAAATCTCATTTTTAAAATGCATGCCTCCGAAAGCATCATTCTGCCTCGCCTTCCATCACAGCAAGTGAAGAAATCTCGGCATTGTCATGGATATGTTCATAAAATCTTTAAATTATAATTCCACGCGCACATAGTTGGGAAAAAATCAGGTAGGTATGACGAAGAAAATGCTTTATGAAGCTAAAATAAATTTTATTCCGACTGCAAATTTAAAGCCAGCGAGACAATCATCGTCGATCGACGCACCAATCATATCTACTCCTCCAAACAGACCCACAAAAAGTAAAAAGACATCGCAACGCGCGCAACATACCTTTTTTACAGCTTCTCAGCCCGCATTTTTCATTCAAAACTTATTGTTTACTGGAAAAAATTACGCCTGTTAGTCGAAAGCATATAAATAATTGATGTCGCAAATGCTGGATCTCGGGAATTTTGATTCGGCGTTTTTCACCGAGAGACTCGATTGTGCGGGAATAGCGTAAAAAGTCGATTTGCCGAGCGTGGTGTACGCATAGCAGTTTGATTTATGACGTCCAAATCTCGGTTGTTTAAATAAGCGGTAAATTTTATAGAGATACTCTGTTTATGGTATAATTAATCGGGATGGATCGTGGTTTGGGTCTGAAGATTCCGGAGCTGCTTTTCGTCGTTGAAGTCTTTTGTATGTTTTTCTGCTACCAGCGTTTACCGATCAGACCATGCGTGCAGTTTTGTAATAAATTGAACCCTTAACGCTCTTACAGTGTTGCAACCTCAAAAAAAATTTGATCTAGATCCAGTGAAAATTTTAACTAGATTTTGGAAATTTGGATTAAATAAACACAAGATTTCGTTTTTTTAAATTAAATACTCTCCAATAGTCTTTGAAGAACATTTTAGTTAAAATTGGTTTTGTCCCTTTTACGCATATTTATTTTTGTTACTAAAAAAAGAAACAAAACCTACTATAACAAAAGTGTTCTTCAAGGCCTCATTAAAGTTTTTATGAACACCCATGTAAATATGTATGATGCTAAAAATATTAAGTAGCAAAAAAATTGTGATAAAAATTCTAGAATTTTAAACGTTGTAAATCTTCCATCACATTTTTACCTTTCGCAGGCCATGTAGAAGCTGTTGTTGGTATTGACATTATTCTTAAACAAAGCACAACAATTACAAACCAAACTGTATGGAATTCTGCTAAAAAATAACCAACGTGTTTAGCATTCCCGAACAAAGAAAAGTAAGTTATATTATACTCAAATAAGTGATGCCAGATTCCATCTAGAAAAAACGTAAAAAAATCATAATCGTTGAAACTTAAAAATAATTGCTATTGGCAATAGTTCTAAAAAATTACTAGGTCTAATGACAAAATCCAAGGTTGACCTTGGATTGCGCTCTTTATACAGGTATTTTTGTATCAAAATATATCTAAAATAACATTAAAGAAGTACATTCCTTCTCTTTTAGTTGATGGATGTAGTATCAACAGTCAGATTTTAATAACAGAGCAACCAACGTCCAAAAATCCCAATTTTGAGTTTTACTAAACAGGTTTTTACTCCAAAATAAAATTGTCTTTTAAAAAGACATTACTTTCTTTTACGACCAAAAATTACAATATACAAATGATAAAAATTAATTTGTACCAGTCAAAATTGGTAGCTTCCAAAATTCATACAGTAAGTGTTTTGCATGATTTTTTAAAGAATGTTGGTAGAATTATCAATAATTATATTAAATTATTAATACCTATCTAACTAATTTTTACCTATCTTTAGGGTAACAAAAAAAACTACAGTCTCTTTGTTCTTCAGTATATCTTATGAATATAGCTTTCACTATAAAAACAACATATGAAAAAAATAAAATCAACTGCTTTATGTATTCGTTGAGTTATCATAAATATCTTTACTATCCCATCACAGTATTTTTTTTTATTGGCAATGCATGTGACTTTGTATCTACCTGGTGGTGAGCAGACCTACAAAGTCCATGAACGGGGTCAATCAATACATTGTTGTTAAAGAACATTGATCCCACTATGCCGACCTAACTATACATGGGAAAAGTTATTCAATACGAACAACTTTTCCCATGGAACCATGTGTCGCAAATAAAAAAGAAAATGCCTTCTCCATACAAACTAGTAAAGTTAAAATTACAAATTTGTATGGGGAAGTCAATTTTTTTTCTCCTTTGCGGCACATGGTTCCATGAGAAAAGTTGTTCGTATTAATCAGTAGAACATCATATTAGCCCAAAGTACACCCATTCAAATTCACCTTGTATATTTTAATCAGTTATTTCATTTGAAGGTAATTTGTAAATAGTAGGTATAATTTTCTAAGCTTTTTTGTTTTTTTCTCAAAAACCTTCAAGTGACCTAGTCATGTTTCGGCTTAAGTCTATATATAGATCTCAGGAGTCCGGTTTAGAGGAGACTATGCATTATTTTTTTTTGTCGAGGTAGTAGTCTCCTTTCATGGTGCGTTTACGAAATGGGCGATTGATTTGTCGATAAAGCAGCGAAAATATTTAAATAGACTTGTTATGTAAATACGTCTTGGTCGCGCAATTTTGTAACCGCATTATTTAGCCGGCATAGTGGGAGCAATCAATATTATTAAAAAAATATGGTTTGATAGATCCCATTCATATACTTTGTAGGTCTACTTAACATCAGGTAGCTACAAAGTAACATGCATGCCATGCTCCAATAAAAAATATAAAAAATATTCTTAAAACAAACTATAAAATGGATTTAAGCGGCCCCAGCCTAATGGTTAAGTCACTACGCAATTAATGACAAGGATAAGCAGATGATAACAAGGCCGGCCTTGTTATCATCTGCTTATCCTTGTCACCCATCCCAGGTCCGGACCTGGGATGGGTGACCGCTTTACAACGGGCTATACCATCATAAACACCGCAACAAGCTCGCCACTTTAGGAGTTACCTCCGAATACCATCGGCGAAATCAGGATGGGTTAATCCCTCCGCTGGGTACTCTGAGGATGTTTAAACGGTTCTCGGGAGCCAAAAAGGCACCCGTGATGGTAAAAAAAATAATCTTAAAACAAGCTATAAAATGAATTTAATAAACTTTCAAAATACATATCTGACAGATAATAATGACTGTTACTAAAATATCAGTAAACAGTACAAAATGTCGTAAATTTGTAAAATAAATTACAAAACCACAATTTTTGTTCTGTTGTTTTTATTGGAGCACCTGATGGTAAGTAGACGTACAAAGTCCATAAATGAGGTCGGGCAATACATTGTTGGCAGCTAAATGATGCGGTTTTGAAATGGGCGGCGACAAAGATTTATTTACATAAACTCCCTGCTTCGTAACCGCACCAAATAATTATATTCAATAATTACTTGTTTTTATTATTTACTTTTTATAGTGCAAAATGTTTAATTGTAAATACAGTTAATATTTATTTTTATTTATTTATTTTATTTAAAAACTTTATTGCACAAATTTAGTACAAAGGCGGACTTAATGCCGCTAGGCATTCTCTACCAGTCAAACCTTTGGGACAAATTAAGCAGTAAGTAGGTAAAATAAGTGCAGTAAAATACATTTAAGAAATAGAGTTTACAAATATTATACATACACACTAATGCTGACTACATATACATACATATCATAAACTATATTAATAATATACATACATAATAATAATATAGCAAATATTACAGCAACAGCACAATATAGCACTACCCACAGCACAATAATTATTTAAAGCAGAAACACAGGATGAGATGAGAGAGAGAGCGAGCCCAAACGAATAATAAAAAGGAGACACATTCACACATTCAGAAAGTGTTTATACACTAGTCTCTTAAAGATACCCCTGTTAGGAGCTTGTCTAATGTCCACCGGTAGATCATTCCAGAGTCTTGTTGCAGCAACAGAAAAAGATTTTGAGACAAAGGTAGAATGATGAGAAGGTATAGAAAGAGTTGAGTTAGAGGCAGAACGAAGGATTCTATCATGATGCGAGCCGAGGGATGTAAAACTATCCTTGAGGTATTTGGGAGTGTTAGGTTCGTTTAACAAAGAGTAGAGCAGGCAGAGAACCCTGCTGTTTCTCCTACCTCGAATCCTCAACCATTTCAGCTTATCTCGATAAGGTGTGACGTGATCACATTTGCGCAGACAGAAAATGAATCTGATGCATGCATTGTGTAGTCGTTCCATTTTGTTTAGTAATTCTTCCGTAAGATCTACACAACACACGTCACCATAATCAATCAAAGGAAGAAGTAAAGACTGAACAAGGGTAACTTTAGCTTTTATAGGCAGAAAATGTTTAAGTTTATTGAGAGAGTGCAGCGAAGAAAAAATTTTACGACTAGTATTAGTTACTTGCGCTTTCCAGCTAAGATGAGAATCCAGATATAAACCCAAGTTCTTAACCTCGCTACAAAACGCAATCGGTTTACTGTCATACCGAACAAAGTCAATCTTGGCCATATCAACTTTTGATAAGAGGCGGGAACTCCCAATAATAATAGATTGACATTTGGCCGGGTTGACAGCAACACCAAATCTAGTAGACCAAGCCAATATATTTGAAAGATCAGAGTTAAGCCAAGCTATTGCACTATTCAGTGAGTTGATGTCTGTCTGCACATAAAGCTGCAAGTCATCGGCGTACAAGTGATAGTGACAGTGAAGCGATGTGGTGATACTGTCAATAAACATGGAGAAAAGCAATGGAGATAGTATGCCACCTTGTGGAACGCCTGTACGTAATTCACACCAAACTGATGACAATTGGTCAACCCGCACCTGTTGCCGACGTCCATGGAGGTATTGGTGAAACCACGCAAGAGTCTCTGGAGAGAATCTAAGACGAGACAGAATAGCAATTAGCAAATCGGGATCGACTGTGTTAAAGGCGTTGGTGAAATCGATCAGTACAAGTACTGTGACCTTGGTTTCATCCATGCCATTTCTGATGTCTTCAGTTACTTTAAGTAAAGCTGAAGTTGTACTATGACCGCATCGAAAACCAGATTGAAAAGGATTTAAAAGTTCATGGTTTTGAAGAAAGAGCGTCAGTTGCTTATGTACTACAGACTCTAAAACCTTAGATAGAAATGGTAGAATAGAAATAGGACGATAATGAGAAGGAAGTGTTGGAGAGAATATTTTGGGAAGTGGTATGATGAAAGCTTTGCGCCATAATGATGGGAATTGACAAGACGTGAGGGAAAAATTAATGATATGAGTTATACGGGGTAAGAGTATGTCAAGAATGATAACGATCATAGCACGACCGATAGAATCACATCCCATTGCTTTTGAAGTTATTGATCCAATCGTCTTAAAGATTTCATCGGCAGAGACTTCTTCGAGCACAAATGGTGCAACATCAGGCATCGGCAACAATGCGACCTCAGCCAACGTTTTTATCTTTGTATCCACATCCAATGTCGAGGCTGATGCGAACTGAGCATTAAGCTGGTCAGGTGTGATAGAACCAAGAAAAGCCTGGTTTTGAGAGCGACCCAGACCCAATGATTTTAGAAACTTCCAAGTATTAAAGGGAGATTTGTTGCAAATATTATCCTGAAAATGGCGGCGTTTGGCTGTCCTCACCAACTGATTGCAGCGATTTCTTGCAACTCTAAACGCAGCCAAGCTTTCATCACTGCGCTGCCGTCTATATCTACGATAGGCACTGTCACGCTTCCTCATCGCTCCACGAACCACATCATCAATCCAAGGAGCAGGTGGACGTTTTAATTTCGTTGGACGAATAGGAGCATGAGAGTCATATAATTTTAGGATCTCGCAATTGAAAGCTACTACCATATCATCAATATTTCCTGCCTCTTCGAAGGAACTCCAATCAACCCGGCTAGCATCACGACGTAATTCTTCAATATTTATACGGCTTAAGTGGCGCATGAAAACTACTGGAGGGCGAAATTTTGGGGGTTTGACTTTGTATGATGCATAAATTAAATCATGGTGAGAGAACGCAGGAGCCATGAACTGACCATGACAAGAGACTATGTCGGGGCGAGAGGTTAACATTATATCAAGAAGTGTATCAGATGAATTAAGATGGTGAGTTGGGCCAGTTTGTAAAAGAGATAGATTACATGAAGAAATTATATTTAATAGTTTGGAAGCGCGAGTTTTCGTTATAGGATGTTTATCTAGAAGACATGTATTAAAGTCTCCCATGATTAAATTATGAGAATAGTCGGTTACAATTTCATCTAGCACGATCTCAAGACCAGAAAAGTAATTAATGGACGGCGGGCAGTAGACAACTCCAAGGAGTATGTTTCTTCCAGAAAAACTGACATCTATGAATAGATATTCACAAGATGCAGTATACAACGCAGGCGAGCAACGAATAATTTTATAAGAAAGACCAGTACGTATATAAATCGCAATCCCAACTCCGCCGCGCCCAGTGCGATCATTGCGAATAAGAACGTATCCTGGAAGCGAATAAGAAGTAGAAGGAAGTGAAGGCTTGAACCAACTTTCAGAAATAAGAATGGCGTCGAGAATATCAGGAAAAGTGAAGGTATTAAGAAGATCAGTGTAATGTGCAGGAACACTTTGTGCGTTAATGTGACATACATTAAAGTTTTTTCTGTGTAACATGAGCTCCTCTCTTAACAAAACGTCCAAATCAGTATCGCCAGCATCATAGTATTCACTAGAAGTATCGCTGCTTACAATAGAGTGAAAGGATTCGTCGCTATTAATATCAATCATACTGTGGTATATACGTAATATATCTGAAATATATAATAAATAAAATAAATATATATAGTAAATAAATAATAAAGAGTTTACAAGTTCAATAAATCTGCATGTCCCGCTGGCGTGATAGGTTTACAAATGATAATAAGAAATATGCTTAAATTAACATTTGCCAACAAATTTGTATATAAATAAAAGCATTTTAAACTACTTGATATTAAAAACAATAAAAACTGACACCAAAATAAAATAAACTTTGATTCCTCCATGACTTCCCCCAGTTATAATATATATTTCTAATTATATTATTAAAGTGTTTAATAATTATTTAAAATTTCCTTCCTGTCTCCTAGAGACTACTGCATGTTTTTTTTGTGGTAGTCTCCTTTCAGGGTGCGGTTACGAAACGGGCGGTTAATTTGACGATAAAGCAGCGAGCATATTATTAAAATAGACTCGTAATGCAAATTCATATTCCGTCCATTTCGTAACCGTATCGATTAGCTAATTGTATACAAAGCCCATGAAAGTGATTAATCAATATATTGATTAACGAATTTAATTGATTGAAGCAATTTATTGATGATTTATTGAGGCCCCAGCCTAGTGGTTAAGTCACTGCGCAACTGATAACAAGGTTAAGCAGATGACAACAAGGCCGGCCTGGGATGGGTGACCGCTTTATACAACGAGGCTATTTCAACATAAACACCGCAACAAGCTCGCCACTTGTTAGGTGTTGCCTCCGAATAACATCGGCGAAATGAGGACGGGTTAATCCCTCCGCTGGGACCCTGAGGCCGTTTAAACGGTTCTCGGGAGCCAAATAGGCACCCGTGATGGTATTTATTTTATTTTATTGATTAACCCCTTTCATAGGATTTGTATACAATTTAGATACAATGTCACATGCTGTACTGCTATAAAAATATAAATAAATGATATAAATATATGATTTAATTTAAATATGCAAAACAAATTGCTTCATTATTTTTTTGTTCCAATTACAAAATGGTTACCCAATCTAACCGTTAACCAAAATCCGTAAAACTATTTTGTTTAAATCCAGCCAGGTGTTAACAAGCAAAAAAACAAACCAAAAGAAACTCAAAACGAATAGAAGCCCCGTAACAATTATTTACACGCATTCATTAAACACAAACAAATCTTCAAACACCATAATTTGTTTCCAAAATTTTGCTCCAAATTGCCCAAAAATTGTCTCGCGTGACTTTTCGATGATTGTATATTTTCACACATGCCGCTCACACCTTGAAAACTATAGACTTAAACCAGTAGAGGGCGCATTTATTTCGTGTTATTATCTAGTAAAATCGCGCGTAACTTGTTTTCGTATAATTAATAAAAATAATAAAAAATAACCATCTTCGGTTTTTCCGATATCTTTGTAGGAAAAAGCATTCATTATTGTAACATTTAGGGGGAAGCTACGTCGACATACCGATCGCCGCGTCGATTGATAAAAATGTATAGGAAAATAAGTACTCGATCGAAGAGAATGTCAAATCCCATACATTAGAATTTCGATTTATATCGATCGACGCGTCTATGGGTGTGTCGATGGGCTTCCTGGTAGAACCCCTGGTCCAACAAGTCCTAGAAATTTGGTTGGTAGTGAAATTTAAAGAACGTCAATACGTCCAAGCTGTTTAAATGACGCGCAACGCCTCAAACCGTGCCAAAATTATATATTTTTTTTGATATAAAAATTCCAAAAACAGACCGAATCTGCAAAGAAGTTGGACTGAAATAAGGTAATGGTAAGAAATCGGCGTGCATGTTTTATAAAAGCTGACATAACATTTATAAAACATGCACGCCGATTTCTTACCATTACCTTATTTCAGTCCAACTTCTTTGCAGATTCGGTTTGTTTTATCAGCGCAATTTTGTCATTTGTGGCAATGAGAGCTTTTCTGTTATATTATTTAGTAGTAATCCGTAGAATAGTGGTTACGCCTTTGGCGTTGTAGCAAAAAAAGTATTAGTATGTTTTTCTGTACCGTTTGTCGTAGTCTGGGTGTGTATGAAAATATAATATGTATTATATCGTTGTTTCCGGTACACATAGTACAAGCCTAGAGCTTAGTTTGTGACCAGAGCAATATGTGTAAATTGTCCTACATATATTTTCTTTTTTTTTTGAAGGACCAGTGAAGCAGCGGACTGTAACTGGGAAACTATTATGGAAAGCAGCTAAGGGTATGATACCTGCCGGGAATAAAAGCAAACACCAATTTATAGGTAATCAAAAATATTCCCACTCGTCCATCTCTTTTCACTCCAAAAAAAAATAACCAACAAAACAATGTCTCAATCGTCTCTAACATACGTTCTTTATTTAAATATATATCTCAAGTCCGGGAACGCTGCAGTTCATTCCCCTGCCTTTCAACCACGAGATGGACCCGGCACCCGCACGGTGAAGCCATGGATTGCTAAGAACATTGTCTCATTAAAACTAAACAGTTATAAAAAAATAATTAAAAAAACAACGTCTCGCGGACCCTGTCGACGTCACTTCGGAAAACCGGTGAACCCACAGATTAAAACCGAAACATAACTTTGTCATTTGACGGGTTTTGCATCTGTATGTATAGGCGGTGGTAACGAGTCCGGTCAGTCGGTTTAGCAGAGTTATAGAGGTCTAAATAATAACCCCTGTATTCTAAGTCGCGTTTTCCGGTCCACATTCACTCAAGGAACGTCTGTCTCTTTCCACCAAATATCAAATCAAGAAAGATAAAATAAGATAAACCTTCCTTGAGTAAAAAGTTCAGTTAACGATATAACTTAGAATACGGGACTAAGTCCTTTCAAACATAAAAAAATACTCTAGGCGGTTTCAGACGCCGCAAGTTACTCGTAATGTACATACATTATTATCCGAGTAAAAACACGCGCGTCTTTAACATAAGCCCTATCTAACTTGAACTATTTTATTTCTTTCAACCGGACAGATTATAATGGATTTTTGCCGAATCGGTTGATATTGGCGCGTGTGTTCGACACGCTATTGTATTTTGCTAATATTTCTTCTTCTTTACAGGAAATCGAATAAATTTATTTATTATTAGTAATGGCGCCAGGCTTTATATCATAGTTAGTAATAATATAGGTACTTGTAGCAGTTAAAAGTAATAATTTTATATCTTTACCTACTTACTTACCTACTTTAATATTTAATAAATAAATATATTGCATAACAATATTTTGCCAAGTTTCGGAGTGCCAATATTCTGACAAATAAATTAATAATTATTTATTATTATTTGTTTTAAATAGTGACTTTGAAAGATTGTACTTTGGGCTAAAACGAGGTTCTACTGATCAAATATACCATGGAACTATGAGTCACAAATGAAAAATTGAATTTGTAAGGTTGTACTTCAGTGAAACCTGAATGGTGAAAAATATACAAATTTTTTCACAGTGAAACCTGAATGGTGAAAGATATACAAAACTTTTCACCATTCATGGTTTCACCGGCCGTTTAATTTAATTTAATTTAATATCGGATCAAAAATTAAAACTTCATATATGTTAATCGCTGATAATGTAACTTCATTACGTATAGATTAAAGGTTTTTATGTTAATGATGCTAGTATGTCTGCCAACTCATATAAGGAGGTCAAACTATGGCAGAGGACAAAAACTAATAAGTGACCTAGTCTGGTTTCAGTTTTAGTCTGTGTGGATTTAGAGTTTAGACTATTGCATCGTGGCGGTATTTCATTCTCAGGGTAAGAAGCGGGTAGAATCGCAAATTAGTCTTTGTCGCCGCCCATTTCGTAAACGCATCATTTAGCCGGCACACTGTAGTCGATCAATGGTGTTTAGGACATTGCATTCGTTAGGTCAAAAATCGCGTTCACGGATCCTACTGATAAGTTCTCTCTCGAAGTACAGGAATTCATGGATTTAGTTCCCAAGGTTCCCCAAACCATCTTCTGACCTTAATGATCCTCTGAGGTAGAGTCTCACACTCACCTATTTCTACCTGTGTGAAGTTAGCGACCTAAAATATAGCGGCCCTCATAACCCGACCGATTTAAAAAGTCGTATGAAAATGTGAAGTTAGCGGCCCCTATTTTCTTTAATCTCGTAGCATCTCGTAGCCACTCTACAATTTCTTATGAATTCTTCAGGATTTTTTTTGAAAAATCAGTATCCACAAACTGAAATGCGATTAAAATGGGACGCTGTGTGATAACTTCTATACTAGACATAATATTCTGATCAAACTCTCTGAGCACATAGGCCTAGATACATATTATATAATGTATATACTCAGCTCTACTATAAAAGCTTAGGAACTTCTGAAAAAATATTTTAAAACTATACTTTTTATGAGAATTTCTAGTAAAGAGAGCACATTGTTACGGCTTGCAGCTACTAAACCAGACATAATATTCTGATGATTATTTTTATATATAAAGGGAATAAGAGTAGGCATCGAACAGTTATAGTCTCCATTACTATAAATGTTTATGTAGTCCTCAGGATTTTTTTGAAAAATCAGTATCCACAAACTGAAATGCGATTAAAAGGGGACGCTGTGTGATAACTTCTATACTAGACATAATATTCTGATCAAACTCTCTGAGCACATAGGCCTAGATACATATTATATAATGTATATACTCAGCTCTACTATAAAAGCTTAGGAACTTCTGAAAAAATATTTGAAAACTATACTTTTTATGAGAATTTCTAGTAAAGAGAGCACATTGTTACGGCTTGCAGCTACTAAACCAGACATAATATTCTGATGATTATTTTTATATATAAAGGGAATAAGAGTAGGCATCGAACAGTTATAGTCTCCATTACTATAAATGTTTATGTAGTCCTCAGGATTTTTTGAAAAATCAGTATCCACAAACTGAAATGCGATTAAAAGGGGACGCTGTGTGATAACTTCTATACTAGACATAATATTCGAGCACATAGGCCTAGATACATATTATATAATGTATATACTCAGCTCTACTATAAAAGCTTAGGAACTTCTGAAAAAATATTTTAAAACTATACTTTTTATGAGAATTTCTAGTAAAGAGAGCACATTGTTACGGCTTGCAGCTACTAAACCAGACATAATATTCTGATGATTATTTTTTTATATAAAGGGAATAAGAGTAGGCATCGAACAGTTATAGTCTCCATTACTATAAATGTTTATGTAGTCCTCAGGATTTTTTTGAAAAATCAGTATCCACAAACTGAAATGCGATTAAAAGGGGACGCTGTGTGATAACTTCTATACTAGACATAATATTCTGATCAAACTCTCTGAGCACATAGGCCTAGATACATATTATATAATGTATATACTCAGCTCTACTATAAAAGCTTAGGAACTTCTGAAAAAATATTTTAAAACTATACTTTTTATGAGAATTTCTAGTAAAGAGAGCACATTGTTACGGCTTGCAGCTACTAAACCAGACATAATATTCTGATGATTATTTTTATATATAAAGGGAATAAGAGTAAGCATCGAACAGTTATAGTCTCCATTACTATAAATGTTTATGTAGTCCTCAGGATTTTTTTGAAAAATCAGTATCCACAAACTGAAATGCGATTAAAAGGGGACGCTGTGTGATAACTTCTATACTAGACATAATATTCTGATCAAACTCTCTGAGCACATAGGCCTAGATACATATTATATAATGTATATACTCAGCTCTACTATAAAAGCTTAGGAACTTCTGAAAAAATATTTTAAAACTATACTTTTTATGAGAATTTCTAGTAAAGAGAGCACATTGTTACGGCTTGCAGCTACTAAACCAGACATAATATTCTGATGATTATATTTATATATAAAGGGAATAAGAGTAAGCATCGAACAGTTATAGTCTCCATTACTATAAATGTTTATGTAGTCCTCAGGATTTTTTTGAAAAATCAGTATCCACAAACTGAAATGCGATTAAAAGGGGACGCTGTGTGATAACTTCTATACTAGACATAATATTCTGATCAAACTCTCTGAGCACATAGGCCTAGATACATATTATATAATGTATATACTCAGCTCTACTATAAAAGCTTAGGAACTTCTGAAAAAATATTTTAAAACTATACTTTTTATGAGAATTTCTAGTAAAGAGAGCACATTGTTACGGCTTGCAGCTACTAAACCAGACATAATATTCTGATGATTATTTTTATATATAAAGGGAATAAGAGTAAGCATCGAACAGTTATAGTCTCCATTACTATAAATGTTTATGTAGTCCTCAGGATTTTTTTGAAAAATCAGTATCCACAAACTGAAATGCGATTAAAAGGGGACGCTGTGTGATAACTTCTATACTAGACATAATATTCTGATCAAACTCTCTGAGCACATAGGCTAAGACACATATTATATAATGTATATACTCAGCTCTACTATAAAAGCTTAGGAACTTCTGAAAAAATATTTTAAAACTATACTTTTTATGAGAATTTCTAGTAAAGAGAGCACATTGTTACGGCTTGCAGCTACTAAACCAGACATAATATTCTGATGATTATATTTATATATAAAGGGAATAAGAGTAAGCATCGAACAGTTATAGTCTCCATTACTATAAATGTTTATGTAGTCCTCAGGATTTTTTTGAAAAATCAGTATTCACAAACTGAAATGCGATTAAAAGGGGACGCTGTGTGATAACTTCTATACTAGACATAATATTCTGATCAAACTCTCTGAGCACATAGGCCTAGATACATATTATATAATGTATATACTCAGCTCTACTATAAAAGCTTAGGAACTTCTGAAAAAATATTTTAAAACTATACTTTTTATGAGAATTTCTAGTAAAGAGAGCACATTGTTACGGCTTGCAGCTACTAAACCAGACATAATATTCTGATGATTATTTTTATATATAAAGGGAATAAGAGTAAGCATCGAACAGTTATAGTCTCCATTACTATAAATGTTTATGTAGTCCTCAGGATTTTTTTGAGAAATCAGTATCCACAAACTGAAATGCGATTAAAAGGGGACGCTGTGTGATAACTTCTATACTAGACATAATATTCTGATCAAACTCTCTGAGCACATAGGCCTAGACACATATTATATAATGTATATACTCAGCTCTACTATAAAAGCTTAGGAACTTCTGAAAAAATATTTTAAAACTATACTTTTTATGAGAATTTCTAGTAAAGAGAGCACATTGTTACGGCTTGCAGCTACTAAACCAGACATAATATTCTGATGATTATTTTTATATATAAAGGGAATAAGAGTAGGCATCGAACAGTTATAGTCTCCATTACTATAAATGTTTATGTAGTCCTCAGGATTTTTTTGAAAAATCAGTATCCACAAACTGAAATGCGATTAAAAGGGGACGCTGTGTGATAACTTCTATACTAGACATAATATTCTGATCAAACTCTCTGAGCACATAGGCCTAGACACATATTATATAATGTATATACTCAGCTCTACTATAAAAGCTTAGGAACTTCTGAAAAAATATTTTAAAACTATACTTTTTATGAGAATTTCTAGAAAAGAGATCACATTGTTACGGCTTGCAGCTACTAAACCAGACATAATATTCTGATGATTATTTTTATATATAAAGGGAATAAGAGTAGGCATCGAACAGTTATAGTCTCCATTACTATAAATGTTTATGTAGTCCTCAGGATTTTTTTGAAAAATCAGTATCCACAAACTGAAATGCGATTAAAAGGGGACGCTGTGTGATAACTTCTATACTAGACATAATATTCTGATCAAACTCTCTGAGCACATAGGCCTAGACACATATTATATAATGTATATACTCAGCTCTACTATAAAAGCTTAGGAACTTCTGAAAAAATATTTTAAAACTATACTTTTTATGAGAATTTCTAGTAAAGAGAGCACATTGTTACGGCTTGCAGCTACTAAACCAGACATAATATTCTGATGATTATTTTATATATAAAGGGAATAAGAGTAGGCATCGAACAGTTATAGTCTCCATTACTATAAATGTTTATGTAGTCCTCAGGATTTTTTTGAAAAATCAGTATCCACAAACTGAAATGCGATTAAAAGGGGACGCTGTGTGATAACTTCTATACTAGACATAATATTCTGATCAAACTCTCTGAGCACATAGGCCTAGACACATATTATATAATGTATATACTCAGCTCTACTATAAAAGCTTAGGAACTTCTGAAAAAATATTTTAAAACTATACTTTTTATGAGAATTTCTAGTAAAGAGAGCACATTGTTACGGCTTGCAGCTACTAAACCAGACATAATATTCTGATGATTATTTTTATATATAAAGGGAATAAGAGTAGGCATCGAACAGTTATAGTCTCCATTACTATAAATGTTTATGTAGTCCTCAGGATTTTTTTGAAAAATCAGTATCCACAAACTGAAATGCGATTAAAAGGGGACGCTGTGTGATAACTTCTATACTAGACATAATATTCTGATCAAACTCTCTGAGCACATAGGCCTAGACACATATTATATAATGTATATACTCAGCTCTACTATAAAAGCTTAGGAACTTCTGAAAAAATATTTTAAAACTATACTTTTTATGAGAATTTCTAGTAAAGAGAGCACATTGTTACGGCTTGCAGCTACTAAACCAGACATAATATTCTGATGATTATTTTATATATAAAGGGAATAAGAGTAGGCATCGAACAGTTATAGTCTCCATTACTATAAATGTTTATGTAGTCCTCAGGATTTTTTTGAAAAATCAGTATCCACAAACTGAAATGCGATTAAAAGGGGACGCTGTGTGATAACTTTTATACTAGACATAATATTCTGATCAAACTCTCTGAGCACATAGGCCTAGACACATATTATATAATGTATATACTCAGCTCTACTATAAAAGCTTAGGAACTTCTGAAAAAATATTTTAAAACTATACTTTTTATGAGAATTTCTAGTAAAGAGAGCACATTGTTACGGCTTGCAGCTACTAAACCAGACATAATATTCTGATGATTATTTTTATATATAAAGGGAATAAGAGTAGGCATCGAACAGTTATAGTCTCCATTACTATAAATGTTTATGTAGTCCTCAGGATTTTTTGAAAAATCAGTATCCACAAACTGAAATGCGATTAAAAGGGGACGCTGTGTGATAACTTCTATACTAGACATAATATTCGAGCACATAGGCCTAGATACATATTATATAATGTATATACTCAGCTCTACTATAAATGCTTAGGAACTTCTGAAAAAATATTTTAAAACTATACTTTTTATGAGATTTTCTAGTAAAGAGAGCACATTGTTACGGCTTGCAGCTACTAAACCAGACATAATATTCTGATGATTATTTTTTTATATAAAGGGAATAAGAGTAGGCATCGAACAGTTATAGTCTCCATTACTATAAATGTTTATGTAGTCCTCAGGATTTTTTTGAAAAATCAGTATCCACAAACTGAAATGCGATTAAAAGGGGACGCTGTGTGATAACTTCTATACTAGACATAATATTCTGATCAAACTCTCTGAGCACATAGGCCTAGATACATATTATATAATGTATATACTCAGCTCTACTATAAAAGCTTAGGAACTTCTGAAAAAATATTTTAAAACTATACTTTTTATGAGAATTTCTAGTAAAGAGAGCACATTGTTACGGCTTGCAGCTACTAAACCAGACATAATATTCTGATGATTATTTTTATATATAAAGGGAATAAGAGTAAGCATCGAACAGTTATAGTCTCCATTACTATAAATGTTTATGTAGTCCTCAGGATTTTTTTGAAAAATCAGTATCCACAAACTGAAATGCGATTAAAAGGGGACGCTGTGTGATAACTTCTATACTAGACATAATATTCTGATCAAACTCTCTGAGCACATAGGCCTAGATACATATTATATAATGTATATACTCAGCTCTACTATAAAAGCTTAGGAACTTCTGAAAAAATATTTTAAAACTATACTTTTTATGAGAATTTCTAGTAAAGAGAGCACATTGTTACGGCTTGCAGCTACTAAACCAGACATAATATTCTGATGATTATTTTTATATATAAAGGGAATAAGAGTAAGCATCGAACAGTTATAGTCTCCATTACTATAAATGTTTATGTAGTCCTCAGGATTTTTTTGAAAAATCAGTATCCACAAACTGAAATGCGATTAAAAGGGGACGCTGTGTGATAACTTCTATACTAGACATAATATTCTGATCAAACTCTCTGAGCACATAGGCTAAGACACATATTATATAATGTATATACTCAGCTCTACTATAAAAGCTTAGGAACTTCTGAAAAAATATTTTAAAACTATACTTTTTATGAGAATTTCTAGTAAAGAGAGCACATTGTTACGGCTTGCAGCTACTAAACCAGACATAATATTCTGATGATTATATTTATATATAAAGGGAATAAGAGTAAGCATCGAACAGTTATAGTCTCCATTACTATAAATGTTTATGTAGTCCTCAGGATTTTTTTGAAAAATCAGTATTCACAAACTGAAATGCGATTAAAAGGGGACGCTGTGTGATAACTTCTATACTAGACATAATATTCTGATCAAACTCTCTGAGCACATAGGCCTAGATACATATTATATAATGTATATACTCAGCTCTACTATAAAAGCTTAGGAACTTCTGAAAAAATATTTTAAAACTATACTTTTTATGAGAATTTCTAGTAAAGAGAGCACATTGTTACGGCTTGCAGCTACTAAACCAGACATAATATTCTGATGATTATATTTATATATAAAGGGAATAAGAGTAAGCATCGAACAGTTATAGTCTCCATTACTATAAATGTTTATGTAGTCCTCAGGATTTTTTTGAAAAATCAGTATTCACAAACTGAAATGCGATTAAAAGGGGACGCTGTGTGATAACTTCTATACTAGACATAATATTCTGATCAAACTCTCTGAGCACATAGGCCTAGATACATATTATATAATGTATATACTCAGCTCTACTATAAAAGCTTAGGAACTTCTGAAAAAATATTTTAAAACTATACTTTTTATGAGAATTTCTAGTAAAGAGAGCACATTGTTACGGCTTGCAGCTACTAAACCAGACATAATATTCTGATGATTATTTTTATATATAAAGGGAATAAGAGTAAGCATCGAACAGTTATAGTCTCCATTACTATAAATGTTTATGTAGTCCTCAGGATTTTTTTGAAAAATCAGTATCCACAAACTGAAATGCGATTAAAAGGGGACGCTGTGTGATAACTTCTATACTAGACATAATATTCTGATCAAACTCTCTGAGCACATAGGCCTAGACACATATTATATAATGTATATACTCAGCTCTACTATAAAAGCTTAGGAACTTCTGAAAAAATATTTTAAAACTATACTTTTTATGAGAATTTCTAGTAAAGAGAGCACATTGTTACGGCTTGCAGCTACTAAACCAGACATAATATTCTGATGATTATTTTTATATATAAAGGGAATAAGAGTAGGCATCGAACAGTTATAGTCTCCATTACTATAAATGTTTATGTAGTCCTCAGGATTTTTTTGAAAAATCAGTATCCACAAACTGAAATGCGATTAAAAGGGGACGCTGTGTGATAACTTCTATACTAGACATAATATTCTGATCAAACTCTCTGAGCACATAGGCCTAGACACATATTATATAATGTATATACTCAGCTCTACTATAAAAGCTTAGGAACTTCTGAAAAAATATTTTAAAACTATACTTTTTATGAGAATTTCTAGTAAAGAGAGCACATTGTTACGGCTTGCAGCTACTAAACCAGACATAATATTCTGATGATTATTTTTATATATAAAGGGAATAAGAGTAGGCATCGAACAGTTATAGTCTCCATTACTATAAATGTTTATGTAGTCCTCAGGATTTTTTTGAAAAATCAGTATCCACAAACTGAAATGCGATTAAAAGGGGACGCTGTGTGATAACTTCTATACTAGACATAATATTCTGATCAAACTCTCTGAGCACATAGGCCTAGACACATATTATATAATGTATATACTCAGCTCTACTATAAAAGCTTAGGAACTTCTGAAAAAATATTTTAAAACTATACTTTTTATGAGAATTTCTAGTAAAGAGATCACATTGTTACGGCTTGCAGCTACTAAACCAGACATAATATTCTGATGATTATTTTTATATATAAAGGGAATAAGAGTAGGCATCGAACAGTTATAGTCTCCATTACTATAAATGTTTATGTAGTCCTCAGGATTTTTTTGAAAAATCAGTATCCACAAACTGAAATGCGATTAAAAGGGGACGCTGTGTGATAACTTCTATACTAGACATAATATTCTGATCAAACTCTCTGAGCACATAGGCCTAGACACATATTATATAATGTATATACTCAGCTCTACTATAAAAGCTTAGGAACTTCTGAAAAAATATTTTAAAACTATACTTTTTATGAGAATTTCTAGTAAAGAGAGCACATTGTTACGGCTTGCAGCTACTAAACCAGACATAATATTCTGATGATTATTTTTATATATAAAGGGAATAAGAGTAAGCATCGAACAGTTATAGTCTCCATTACTATAAATGTTTATGTAGTCCTCAGGATTTTTTTGAAAAATCAGTATCCACAAACTGAAATGCGATTAAAAGGGGACGCTGTGTGATAACTTCTATACTAGACATAATATTCTGATCAAACTCTCTGAGCACATAGGCTAAGACACATATTATATAATGTATATACTCAGCTCTACTATAAAAGCTTAGGAACTTCTGAAAAAATATTTTAAAACTATACTTTTTATGAGAATTTCTAGTAAAGAGAGCACATTGTTACGGCTTGCAGCTACTAAACCAGACATAATATTCTGATGATTATTTTATATATAAAGGGAATAAGAGTAGGCATCGAACAGTTATAGTCTCCATTACTATAAATGTTTATGTAGTCCTCAGGATTTTTTTGAAAAATCAGTATCCACAAACTGAAATGCGATTAAAAGGGGACGCTGTGTGATAACTTCTATACTAGACATAATATTCTGATCAAACTCTCTGAGCACATAGGCCTAGACACATATTATATAATGTATATACTCAGCTCTACTATAAAAGCTTAGGAACTTCTGAAAAAATATTTTAAAACTATACTTTTTATGAGAATTTCTAGTAAAGAGAGCACATTGTTACGGCTTGCAGCTACTAAACCAGACATAATATTCTGATGATTATTTTTATATATAAAGGGAATAAGAGTAGGCATCGAACAGTTATAGTCTCCATTACTATAAATGTTTATGTAGTCCTCAGGATTTTTTTGAAAAATCAGTATCCACAAACTGAAATGCGATTAAAAGGGGACGCTGTGTGATAACTTCTATACTAGACATAATATTCTGATCAAACTCTCTGAGCACATAGGCCTAGACACATATTATATAATGTATATACTCAGCTCTACTATAAAAGCTTAGGAACTTCTGAAAAAATATTTTAAAACTATACTTTTTATGAGAATTTCTAGTAAAGAGAGCACATTGTTACGGCTTGCAGCTACTAAACCAGACATAATATTCTGATGATTATTTTATATATAAAGGGAATAAGAGTAGGCATCGAACAGTTATAGTCTCCATTACTATAAATGTTTATGTAGTCCTCAGGATTTTTTTGAAAAATCAGTATCCACAAACTGAAATGCGATTAAAAGGGGACGCTGTGTGATAACTTCTATACTAGACATAATATTCTGATCAAACTCTCTGAGCACATAGGCCTAGACACATATTATATAATGTATATACTCAGCTCTACTATAAAAGCTTAGGAACTTCTGAAAAAATATTTTAAAACTATACTTTTTATGAGAATTTCTAGTAAAGAGAGCACATTGTTACGGCTTGCAGCTACTAAACCAGACATAATATTCTGATGATTATTTTTATATATAAAGGGAATAAGAGTACGCATCGAACAGTTATAGTCTCCATTACTATAAATGTTTATGTAGTCCTCAGGATTTTTTGAAAAATCAGTATCCACAAACTGAAATGCGATTAAAAGGGGACGCTGTGTGATAACTTCTATACTAGACATAATATTCGAGCACATAGGCCTAGATACATATTATATAATGTATATACTCAGCTCTACTATAAATGCTTAGGAACTTCTGAAAAAATATTTTAAAACTATACTTTTTATGAGATTTTCTAGTAAAGAGAGCACATTGTTACGGCTTGCAGCTACTAAACCAGACATAATATTCTGATGATTATTTTTTTATATAAAGGGAATAAGAGTAGGCATCGAACAGTTATAGTCTCCATTACTATAAATGTTTATGTAGTCCTCAGGATTTTTTTGAAAAATCAGTATCCACAAACTGAAATGCGATTAAAAGGGGACGCTGTGTGATAACTTCTATACTAGACATAATATTCTGATCAAACTCTCTGAGCACATAGGCCTAGACACATATTATATAATGTATATACTCAGCTCTACTATAAAAGCTTAGGAACTTATGAAAAAATATTTTAAAACTATACTTTTTATGAGAATTTCTAGTAAAGAGATCACATTGTTACGGCTTGCAGCTACTAAACCAGACATAATATTCTGATGATTATTTTTATATATAAAGGGAATAAGAGTAGGCATCGAACAGTTATAGTCTCCATTACTATAAATGTTTATGTAGTCCTCAGGATTTTTTTGAAAAATCAGTATCCACAAACTGAAATGCGATTAAAAGGGGACGCTGTGTGATAACTTCTATACTAGACATAATATTCTGATCAAACTCTCTGAGCACATAGGCCTAGACACATATTATATAATGTATATACTCAGCTCTACTATAAAAGCTTAGGAACTTCTGAAAAAATATTTTAAAACTATACTTTTTATGAGAATTTCTAGTAAAGAGAGCACATTGTTACGGCTTGCAGCTACTAAACCAGACATAATATTCTGATGATTATTTTTATATATAAAGGGAATAAGAGTAAGCATCGAACAGTTATAGTTTCCATTACTATAAATGTTTATGTAGTCCTCAGGATTTTTTTGAAAAATCAGTATCCACAAACTGAAATGCGATTAAAAGGGGACGCTGTGTGATAACTTCTATACTAGACATAATATTCTGATCAAACTCTCTGAGCACATAGGCTAAGACACATATTATATAATGTATATACTCAGCTCTACTATAAAAGCTTAGGAACTTCTGAAAAAATATTTTAAAACTATACTTTTTATGAGAATTTCTAGTAAAGAGAGCACATTGTTACGGCTTGCAGCTACTAAACCAGACATAATATTCTGATGATTATTTTATATATAAAGGGAATAAGAGTAGGCATCGAACAGTTATAGTCTCCATTACTATAAATGTTTATGTAGTCCTCAGGATTTTTTTGAAAAATCAGTATCCACAAACTGAAATGCGATTAAAAGGGGACGCTGTGTGATAACTTCTATACTAGACATAATATTCTGATCAAACTCTCTGAGCACATAGGCCTAGACACATATTATATAATGTATATACTCAGCTCTACTATAAAAGCTTAGGAACTTCTGAAAAAATATTTTAAAACTATACTTTTTATGAGAATTTCTAGTAAAGAGAGCACATTGTTACGGCTTGCAGCTACTAAACCAGACATAATATTCTGATGATTATTTTTATATATAAAGGGAATAAGAGTAGGCATCGAACAGTTATAGTCTCCATTACTATAAATGTTTATGTAGTCCTCAGGATTTTTTTGAAAAATCAGTATCCACAAACTGAAATGCGATTAAAAGGGGACGCTGTGTGATAACTTCTATACTAGACATAATATTCTGATCAAACTCTCTGAGCACATAGGCCTAGACACATATTATATAATGTATATACTCAGCTCTACTATAAAAGCTTAGGAACTTCTGAAAAAATATTTTAAAACTATACTTTTTATGAGAATTTCTAGTAAAGAGAGCACATTAGATATTTTTATTAGAAAATAGTTTGATCAGAATAATATGTCTAGTATAGAAGCTATCACACAGCGTCCCCTTTTAATCGCATTTCAGTTTGTGGATACTGATTTTTCAAAAAAATCCTGAGGACTACATAAACATTTATAGTAATGGAGACTATAACTGTTCGATGCCTACTCTTATTCCCTTTATATATAAAAATAATCATCAGAATATTATGTCTGGTTTAGTAGCTGCAAGCCGTAACAATGTGCTCTCTTTACTAGAAATTCTCATAAAAAGTATAGTTTTAAAATATTTTTTCAGAAGTTCCTAGGCTTTTATAGTAGAGCTGAGTATATACATTATATAATATGTATCTAGGCCTATGTGCTCAGAGAGTTTGATCAGAATATTATGTCTAGTATAGAAGTTATCACACAGCGTCCCCTTTTAATCGCATTTCAGTTTGTGGATACTGATTTTTCAAAAAAATCCTGAGGACTACATAAACATTTATAGTAATGGAGACTATAACTGTTCGATGCCTACTCTTATTCCCTTTATATAAAAAAATAATCATCAGAATATTATGTCTGGTTAAGTAGCTGCAAGCCGTAACAATGTGCTCTCTTTACTAGAAATTCTCATAAAAAGTATAGTTTTAAAATATTTTTTCAGAAGTTCCTAAGCTTTTATAGTAGAGCTGAGTATATACATTATATAATAAGTATCTAGGCCTATGTGCTCAAAGAGTTTGATCAGAATATTATGTCTAGTATAGAAGTTATCACACAGCGTCCCCTTTTAATCGCATTTCAGTTTGTGGATACTGATTTTTCAAAAAAATCCTGAGGACTACATAAACATTTATAGTAATGGAGACTATAACTGTTCGATGCTTTCTCTTATTCCCTTTATATATAAAAATAATCATCAGAATATTATGTCTGGTTTAGTAGCTGCAAGCCGTAACAATGTGCTCTCTTTACTAGAAATTCTCATAAAAAGTATAGTTTTAAAATATTTTTTCAGAAGTTCCTAAGCTTTTATAGTAGAGCTGAGTATATACATTATATAATATGTATCTAGGCCTATGTGCTCAGAGAGTTTGATCAGAATATTATGTCTAGTATAGAAGTTATCACACAGCGTCCCCTTTTAATCGCATTTCAGTTTGTGGATACTGATTTTTCAAAAAAATCCTGAGGACTACATAAACATTTATAGTAATGGAGACTATAACTGTTCGATGCCTACTCTTATTCCCTTTATATAAAAAAATAATCATCAGAATATTATGTCTGGTTTAGTAGCTGCAAGCCGTAACAATGTGCTCTCTTTACTAGAAAATCTCATAAAAAGTATAGTTTTAAAATATTTTTTCAGAAGTTCCTAAGCATTTATAGTAGAGCCGAGTATATACATTATATAATATGTATCTAGGCCTATGTGCTCGAATATTATGTCTAGTATAGAAGTTATCACACAGCGTCCCCTTTTAATCGCATTTCAGCTGAGTATATACATTATATAATATGTGTCTAGGCCTATGTGCTCAGAGAGTTTGATCAGAATATGTCTAGTAGTACAAGTACTAGTAGCTGCAAGCCGTAACAATGTGCTCTCTTTACTAGAAATTCTCATAAAAAGTATAGTTTTAAAATATTTTTTCAGAAGTTCCTAAGCTTTTATAGTAGAGCTGAGTATATACATTATATAATATGTGTCTAGGCCTATGTGCTCAGAGAGTTTGATCAGAATATTATGTCTAGTATAGAAGTTATCACACAGCGTCCCCTTTTAATCGCATTTCAGTTTGTGGATACTGATTTTTCAAAAAAATCCTGAGGACTACATAAACATTTATAGTAATGGAGACTATAACTGTTCGATGCCTACTCTTATTCCCTTTATATATAAAAATAATCATCAGAATATTATGTCTGGTTTAGTAGCTGCAAGCCGTAACAATGTGCTCTCTTTACTAGAAATTCTCATAAAAAGTATAGTTTTAAAATATTTTTTCAGAAGTTCCTAAGCTTTTATAGTAGAGCTGAGTATATACATTATATAATATGTGTCTAGGCCTATGTGCTCAGAGAGTTTGATCAGAATATTATGTCTAGTATAGAAGTTATCACACAGCGTCCCCTTTTAATCGCATTTCAGTTTGTGGATACTGATTTTTCAAAAAAATCCTGAGGACTACATAAACATTTATAGTAATGGAGACTATAACTGTTCGATGCCTACTCTTATTCCCTTTATATATAAAATAATCATCAGAATATTATGTCTGGTTTAGTAGCTGCAAGCCGTAACAATGTGCTCTCTTTACTAGAAATTCTCATAAAAAGTATAGTTTTAAAATATTTTTTCAGAAGTTCCTAAGCTTTTATAGTAGAGCTGAGTATATACATTATATAATATGTGTCTTAGCCTATGTGCTCAGAGAGTTTGATCAGAATATTATGTCTAGTATAGAAGTTATCACACAGCGTCCCCTTTTAATCGCATTTCAGTTTGTGGATACTGATTTTTCAAAAAAATCCTGAGGACTACATAAACATTTATAGTAATGGAGACTATAACTGTTCGATGCTTACTCTTATTCCCTTTATATATAAAAATAATCATCAGAATATTATGTCTGGTTTAGTAGCTGCAAGCCGTAACAATGTGCTCTCTTTACTAGAAATTCTCATAAAAAGTATAGTTTTAAAATATTTTTTCAGAAGTTCCTAAGCTTTTATAGTAGAGCTGAGTATATACATTATATAATATGTGTCTAGGCCTATGTGCTCAGAGAGTTTGATCAGAATATTATGTCTAGTATAGAAGTTATCACACAGCGTCCCCTTTTAATCGCATTTCAGTTTGTGGATACTGATTTTTCAAAAAAATCCTGAGGACTACATAAACATTTATAGTAATGGAGACTATAACTGTTCGATGCCTACTCTTATTCCCTTTATATATAAAAATAATCATCAGAATATTATGTCTGGTTTAGTAGCTGCAAGCCGTAACAATGTGATCTCTTTACTAGAAATTCTCATAAAAAGTATAGTTTTAAAATATTTTTTCAGAAGTTCCTAAGCTTTTATAGTAGAGCTGAGTATATACATTATATAATATGTGTCTAGGCCTATGTGCTCAGAGAGTTTGATCAGAATATTATGTCTAGTATAGAAGTTATCACACAGCGTCCCCTTTTAATCGCATTTCAGTTTGTGGATACTGATTTTTCAAAAAAATCCTGAGGACTACATAAACATTTATAGTAATGGAGACTATAACTGTTCGATGCCTACTCTTATTCCCTTTATATAAAAAAATAATCATCAGAATATTATGTCTGGTTTAGTAGCTGCAAGCCGTAACAATGTGCTCTCTTTACTAGAAAATCTCATAAAAAGTATAGTTTTAAAATATTTTTTCAGAAGTTCCTAAGCATTTATAGTAGAGCTGAGTATATACATTATATAATATGTATCTAGGTCTATGTGCTCGAATATTATGTCTAGTATAGAAGTTATCACACAGCGTCCCCTTTTAATCGCATTTCAGTTTGTGGATACTGATTTTTCAAAAAATCCTGAGGACTACATAAACATTTATAGTAATGGAGACTATAACTGTTCGATGCCTACTCTTATTCCCTTTATATATAAAAATAATCATCAGAATATTATGTCTGGTTTAGTAGCTGCAAGCCGTAACAATGTGCTCTCTTTACTAGAAATTCTCATAAAAAGTATAGTTTTAAAATATTTTTTCAGAAGTTCCTAAGCTTTTATAGTAGAGCTGAGTATATACATTATATAATATGTGTCTAGGCCTATGTGCTCAGAGAGTTTGATCAGAATATTATGTCTAGTATAGAAGTTATCACACAGCGTCCCCTTTTAATCGCATTTCAGTTTGTGGATACTGATTTTTCAAAAAAATCCTGAGGACTACATAAACATTTATAGTAATGGAGACTATAACTGTTCGATGCCTACTCTTATTCCCTTTATATATAAAATAATCATCAGAATATTATGTCTGGTTTAGTAGCTGCAAGCCGTAACAATGTGCTCTCTTTACTAGAAATTCTCATAAAAAGTATAGTTTTAAAATATTTTTTCAGAAGTTCCTAAGCTTTTATAGTAGAGCTGAGTATATACATTATATAATATGTGTCTAGGCCTATGTGCTCAGAGAGTTTGATCAGAATATTATGTCTAGTATAGAAGTTATCACACAGCGTCCCCTTTTAATCGCATTTCAGTTTGTGGATACTGATTTTTCAAAAAAATCCTGAGGACTACATAAACATTTATAGTAATGGAGACTATAACTGTTCGATGCCTACTCTTATTCCCTTTATATATAAAAATAATCATCAGAATATTATGTCTGGTTTAGTAGCTGCAATTATAGTAGAGCTGAGTATATACATTATATAATATGTGTCTAGGCCTATGTGCTCAGAGAGTTTGATCAGAATATTATGTCTAGTATAGAAGTTATCACACAGCGTCCCCTTTTAATCGCATTTCAGTTTGTGGATACTGATTTTTCAAAAAAATCCTGAGGACTACATAAACATTTATAGTAATGGAGACTATAACTGTTCGATGCCTACTCTTATTCCCTTTATATATAAAATAATCATCAGAATATTATGTCTGGTTTAGTAGCTGCAAGCCGTAACAATGTGCTCTCTTTACTAGAAATTCTCATAAAAAGTATAGTTTTAAAATATTTTTTCAGAAGTTCCTAAGCTTTTATAGTAGAGCTGAGTATATACATTATATAATATGTGTCTTAGCCTATGTGCTCAGAGAGTTTGATCAGAATATTATGTCTAGTATAGAAGTTATCACACAGCGTCCCCTTTTAATCGCATTTCAGTTTGTGGATACTGATTTTTCAAAAAAATCCTGAGGACTACATAAACATTTATAGTAATGGAGACTATAACTGTTCGATGCTTACTCTTATTCCCTTTATATATAAAAATAATCATCAGAATATTATGTCTGGTTTAGTAGCTGCAAGCCGTAACAATGTGCTCTCTTTACTAGAAATTCTCATAAAAAGTATAGTTTTAAAATATTTTTTCAGAAGTTCCTAAGCTTTTATAGTAGAGCTGAGTATATACATTATATAATATGTGTCTAGGCCTATGTGCTCAGAGAGTTTGATCAGAATATTATGTCTAGTATAGAAGTTATCACACAGCGTCCCCTTTTAATCGCATTTCAGTTTGTGGATACTGATTTTTCAAAAAAATCCTGAGGACTACATAAACATTTATAGTAATGGAGACTATAACTGTTCGATGCCTACTCTTATTCCCTTTATATATAAAAATAATCATCAGAATATTATGTCTGGTTTAGTAGCTGCAAGCCGTAACAATGTGATCTCTTTACTAGAAATTCTCATAAAAAGTATAGTTTTAAAATATTTTTTCAGAAGTTCCTAAGCTTTTATAGTAGAGCTGAGTATATACATTATATAATATGTGTCTAGGCCTATGTGCTCAGAGAGTTTGATCAGAATATTATGTCTAGTATAGAAGTTATCACACAGCGTCCCCTTTTAATCGCATTTCAGTTTGTGGATACTGATTTTTCAAAAAAATCCTGAGGACTACATAAACATTTATAGTAATGGAGACTATAACTGTTCGATGCCTACTCTTATTCCCTTTATATATAAAAATAATCATCAGAATATTATGTCTGGTTTAGTAGCTGCAAGCCGTAACAATGTGCTCTCTTTACTAGAAATTCTCATAAAAAGTATAGTTTTAAAATATTTTTTCAGAAGTTCCTAAGCTTTTATAGTAGAGCTGAGTATATACATTATATAATATGTGTCTAGGCCTATGTGCTCAGAGAGTTTGATCAGAATATTATGTCTAGTATAGAAGTTATCACACAGCGTCCCCTTTTAATCGCATTTCAGTTTGTGGATACTGATTTTTCAAAAAAATCCTGAGGACTACATAAACATTTATAGTAATGGAGACTATAACTGTTCGATGCCTACTCTTATTCCCTTTATATATAAAAATAATCATCAGAATATTATGTCTGGTTTAGTAGCTGCAAGCCGTAACAATGTGCTCTCTTTACTAGAAATTCTCATAAAAAGTATAGTTTTAAAATATTTTTTCAGAAGTTCCTAAGCTTTTATAGTAGAGCTGAGTATATACATTATATAATATGTGTCTAGGCCTATGTGCTCAGAGAGTTTGATCAGAATATTATGTCTAGTATAGAAGTTATCACACAGCGTCCCCTTTTAATCGCATTTCAGTTTGTGGATACTGATTTTTCAAAAAAATCCTGAGGACTACATAAACATTTATAGTAATGGAGACTATAACTGTTCGATGCTTACTCTTATTCCCTTTATATATAAAAATAATCATCAGAATATTATGTCTGGTTTAGTAGCTGCAAGCCGTAACAATGTGCTCTCTTTACTAGAAATTCTCATAAAAAGTATAGTTTTAAAATATTTTTTCAGAAGTTCCTAAGCTTTTATAGTAGAGCTGAGTATATACATTATATAATATGTATCTAGGCCTATGTGCTCAGAGAGTTTGATCAGAATATTATGTCTAGTATAGAAGTTATCACACAGCGTCCCCTTTTAATCGCATTTCAGTTTGTGAATACTGATTTTTCAAAAAAATCCTGAGGACTACATAAACATTTATAGTAATGGAGACTATAACTGTTCGATGCTTACTCTTATTCCCTTTATATATAAATATAATCATCAGAATATTATGTCTGGTTTAGTAGCTGCAAGCCGTAACAATGTGCTCTCTTTACTAGAAATTCTCATAAAAAGTATAGTTTTAAAATATTTTTTCAGAAGTTCCTAAGCTTTTATAGTAGAGCTGAGTATATACATTATATAATATGTATCTAGGCCTATGTGCTCAGAGAGTTTGATCAGAATATTATGTCTAGTATAGAAGTTATCACACAGCGTCCCCTTTTAATCGCATTTCAGTTTGTGAATACTGATTTTTCAAAAAAATCCTGAGGACTACATAAACATTTATAGTAATGGAGACTATAACTGTTCGATGCTTACTCTTATTCCCTTTATATATAAATATAATCATCAGAATATTATGTCTGGTTTAGTAGCTGCAAGCCGTAACAATGTGCTCTCTTTACTAGAAATTCTCATAAAAAGTATAGTTTTAAAATATTTTTTCAGAAGTTCCTAAGCTTTTATAGTAGAGCTGAGTATATACATTATATAATATGTGTCTTAGCCTATGTGCTCAGAGAGTTTGATCAGAATATTATGTCTAGTATAGAAGTTATCACACAGCGTCCCCTTTTAATCGCATTTCAGTTTGTGGATACTGATTTTTCAAAAAAATCCTGAGGACTACATAAACATTTATAGTAATGGAGACTATAACTGTTCGATGCTTACTCTTATTCCCTTTATATATAAAAATAATCATCAGAATATTATGTCTGGTTTAGTAGCTGCAAGCCGTAACAATGTGCTCTCTTTACTAGAAATTCTCATAAAAAGTATAGTTTTCAAATATTTTTTCAGAAGTTCCTAAGCTTTTATAGTAGAGCTGAGTATATACCTTATATAATATGTATCTAGGCCTATGTGCTCAGAGAGTTTGACCAGAATATTATGTCTAGTATAGAAGTTATCACACAGCGTCCCCTTTTAATCGCATTTCAGTTTGTGGATACTTATTTTTCAAAAAAATCCTGAGGATTACATAAACATTTATAGTAATGGAGACTATAACTGTTCGATGCTTACTCTTATTCCCTTTATATATAAATATAATCATCAGAATATTATGTCTGGTTTAGTAGCTGCAAGCCGTAACAATGTGCTCTCTTTACTAGAAATTCTCATAAAAAGTATAGTTTTAAAATATTTTTTCAGAAGTTCCTAAGCTTTTATAGTAGAGCTGAGTATATACATTATATAATAAGTATCTAGGCCTATGTGCTCAGAGAGTTTGATCAGAATATTATGTCTAGTATAGAAGTTATCACACAGCGTCCCCTTTTAATCGCATTTCAGTTTGTGGATACTGATTTTTCAAAAAAATCCTGAGGACTACATAAACATTTATAGTAATGGAGACTATAACTGTTCGATGCTTTCTCTTATTCCCTTTATATATAAAAATAATCATCAGAATATTATGTCTGGTTTAGTAGCTGCAAGCCGTAACAATGTGCTCTCTTTACTAGAAATTCTCATAAAAAGTATAGTTTTAAAATATTTTTTCAGAAGTTCCTAAGCTTTTATAGTAGAGCTGAGTATATACATTATATAATATGTATCTAGGCCTATGTGCTCAGAGAGTTTGATCAGAATATTATGTCTAGTATAGAAGTTATCACACAGCGTCCCCTTTTAATCGCATTTCAGTTTGTGGATACTTATTTTTCAAAAAAATCCTGAGGACTACATAAACATTTATAGTAATGGAGACTATAACTGTTCGATGCTTACTCTTATTCCCTTTATATATAAAAATAATCATCAGAATATTATGTCTGGTTTAGTAGCTGCAAGCCGACACAATGTGCTCTCTTTACTAGAAATTCTCATAAAAAGTATAGTTTTAAAATATTTTTTCAGAAGTTCCTAAGCTTTTATAGTAGAGCTGAGTATATACCTTATATAATATGTATCTAGGCCTATGTGCTCAGAGAGTTTGATCAGAATATTATGTCTAGTATAGAAGTTATCACACAGCGTCCCCTTTTAATAGCATTTTAGTTTGTTGATACTGATTTTTCAAAAAAATCCTGAGGACTACATAAACATTTATAGTAATGGAGACTATAACTGTTCGATGCCTACTCTTATTCCCTTTATATAAAAAAATAATCATCAGAATTTTATGTCTGGTTTAGTAGCTGCAAGCCGACACAATGTGCTCTCTTTACTAGAAATTTTCATAAAAAGTATAGTTTTAAAATATTTTTTCAGAAGTTCCTAAGCTTTTATAGTAGAGCTGAGTATATACATTATATAATTTGTATCTAGGCCTATGTGCTCAGAGAGTTTGATCAGAATATTATGTCTAGTATAGAAGTTATCCCACAGCGTCCCATTTTAATCTCATTTCAGTTTGTGGATACTGATTTTTCAAAAAAATCCTGAAGAATTCATAAGAAATTGTAGAGTGGCTACGAGATGCTACGAGATTAAAGAAAATAGGGGCCGCTAACTTCACATTTTCATACGACTTTTTAAATCGGTCGGGTTATGAGGGCCGCTATATTTTAGGCCGCTAACTTCACACAGGTCCTATTTCTGCGGAAATATTTTTCAAAAGAGACGACTCTCGTTAATTTAAACCTCTCTATAATTCAAAGTTGTCACGAGTTCCCTGCATAATCTCTCCATATTTGGAACTAAATAAATACATTTTGATGCACTTGGTAATTCGAAAGAAAAATCATTACACGTAACAAAACGACGCGTTAATTCGAAGTTGTCAGCGTCAAATACTCGACAATTCAAAGTTGCAGAAAGAAAATTTGACACACACTTCCGAAAGATTATAAGTACATTTTGAGGTTCAAATTGTTTGTATAGTATAGTATATAGTATTTTGAAGTTCAAAAATTAAAACAATTTATAGAAAATTTCGAACCATTTGATATTTCAAACACTCGATAATTCGTTATATTTTAAAAGTCCCTTATTCGAATTAACGAGAGTCGATTGTATGAGAGAATACGGGCCCACCTTATGTGGGACCGTCAGAGCTCGTACTCACCTCTCTCACCGCGAGTCAGACAAAATTATTAGTGCTTCTTTGACCGATGTGTCTTTTGTGAAGTACGGTAGAGTCTCACCGACTCCAGTCTCCTAGGAGACACCTCACCCCAAATGGTGGGGCTGGCCTCCTAGGTGACCCAAGGCCCCTCAGGGAAAGTTTTGATAACCGAGTTTTATTTTTCGGCTAGCGACTCACAGCCACGCCACCGTGCAAACAGGGCGAAAAAAAGTGGGCGATCTATATCTGTCAGTAAAAAAAAGTGGCGGACTCCGCGTTTTCCATACAAAATGAACTTTCGCACGTCCAGTAATACTCGAGTACTGTTAGTCGCTGAATTAAAATATTTTTTTGTCGGTCATTGTGTTTATGAATATTTTTTAAAAATAAAAAAATATTTAGAAATCTAAAATAAACTATTTTAATATTAAATACAAATATAAATATTACCCACAACAGAACGTTTTTTGCATACAATTAATAAGATAAAAATAATAATTGTAGTCGACTTGACGCCCATACAAACGCATACAACCAATCAGTTTCACTATACCAACTTGTGAAACTGTTTATAGATGAGTTTATTCAAACATCGCGATCATCTGACCATTTGTTCGGAGTATAATCTACTTCTCTTCTAATTTGGTTTATTTATAGTTACGACGAGAAGGGAATTAAATCCCGTCGTAAGGCATCAGTGATAGTATACATTAATTTATTTAAAATAATAAAATTTACTTTTGGTTCTTCTTCATAAAAACTTACAAGTCCTTGGACTTGAAACCTATTTTAATTTAGTTAAAATAGGTTTTGTTTCTTTTACGTATATTAATTTTTGTTGCCAAAAAAAGAGACAAAACCTACTATAAATAAAGTGTTCTTCAAGAACACAATAAGTTTTTATGAATACAGGTGTTAGTGTGTTTCATTCAATAACTATGGATGACAAGAAACACTAAATGCACATTATAAAAAAAACGTTATGAAAATATAATACGATTAATTTAAGATTAAACAAGAAGTAGGTAATATATGATAATGATTACCTACTGGCATTTAAGTTGACAGTTTGTCATCATTAAAATGATTAATTTTGTCGTCATTTATATATTATGACGCTGTCGCGAATGCAAAATTAAAATATTTGCCCGTAATTTCATCGCACCGTTTAATTTTGAAGAAATCGGATCGAAAATTAAATACAATTTTTACTCAATAGAGCTTTCTATTGGTGAAAAATTTTCTAATCTTTAGTAGGTTCAGTAGTTTTCTAGTTAATCCGAAACAAACAAACTATCAAATCTTGTTTTTTATAATAGGCGATAAAGAGGAATTTGCATTACGAGTCTAATTTAAATTCCTCGCTGCTTTATTGTCAAATGAACTGCCAGTTTTGTAACCCCACCCTCAATGGAGACTATCAGGAAATCCATACAGTAAATTCCTGACAATCGATGAATGTATGTACTCGTATGTATCATCACGGGTGCCATAAGGCGCCCGAGACCGCCTAGACGGCCCCAGGGTACCCAGCGGAGGGGTCCTACGTCGTCGTAGCCGATGGTATGAGTACACCGAACAAGTGGCTAGCTCGTCGCGATGTTTTGAATAAACTCAACAACCCATCTATAAACAGTTTCACAAGTTTGTATAGTGTAAACCGGGACCGACATCTCAACGTGCTCTTCGAGGCACTATAGTGGTGTTGTCAAACAAATGTACATATTTTTTTTAATTAAAAACTCATTGGTACACCGGGATTCGAACCAGGGACCTAAGTGTTTTTAAGTCCAAGGTCTAACCAACTAGGCCACCACGTATATACTAGGCGATTAGGCGATAGGCCATAATTAAGGCACTAGGCGATTTTTCCGAATATCAAATTCAACCAATACCATATTTCTGATTTAGATATTTTTCGAATGGCGTTGACGTATCTACTATCAACATAAGCTCTACCATGGGTTTGCGCATTGTAGAAACGTAACGTATTCATTTACGTATACGTGAGCAACAATAGGATCGCTTTATTTAATCCTGTTACCAAATACAAAACGGCCCTATTGTTTATTCCTCACGTATACGTAAATGAATACGTTACGTTTCTACAATACTTAAACCCATGGTAGAGCCTCAGGTAGGTAAATAGAAGAATCAGACCTCAAGTGCTTCCAATGAATTATACAGGGTGAATTTGAATGGATGTACTTTGGGCTAATATGAGGTTCTGCTGATCAAATCGAACAACTTTTCCCATGAAACCATGTGTCGCAAATGAAAAAAATTTTTGGCTTCCCCATACAAATTTATCATTTTAACATTACTAGTTTGTATGGAGAAGGCAATATTTTTTTTCATTTGCGGCACATGGTTCCATGGAAAAAGTTGTTCGTATTGATCAGTAGAACCTCATATTAGCCCAAAGTACATCCTTTCAAAGTCACCATTTATATATCGTAACATATAAACGATACCAAAATAGATGTGTAAATTGTCCTAAAAAAGAAAAAAAATAAAAAAAAATGATTCTTCGTATTTTCTAAATAAATCTATACAAATATTAAAAGCTGAAGAGTTTGGTTGAACGCGATAATCTCAGGAACTACTGGTTTGAATTGAAAAAAATATGTTACTGTTAGATAGCCCATTTATGAAGGAAGGCTTTAGACTACATAACATCACGCTACGACCAATAGGAGCGGAGCATCAATGAAAAATGTTATAGAAACGGGGAAAATTAATTCCTAGTGAGAACTTCCGTTGCATGCGCTGCGTTTAAAGCATAGTACAACGTAGTTAAATTGAAAGAACATATAAAAAAAAATACACATTTTATATGGGATATAAAATGATACCTACCTACCTATCATCACGGGTGCCTTACGGCGCCCGAGACCGCCTAGACGGCCCCAGGGTACCCAGCGGAGGGGTTTAAATCCCCCCTCGTAGTATGAGAATTTCACCGAACAAGTGGCTAGCTCGTCGCGATGTTTTGAATAGACTCAATAACCCATCTATAAACAGTTTCACAAGTTGGTATAGTGAAACCGGCACTGATAGCTTAACGTGCTCTCCGAGGCACTATAGTGGTGTTGTCAAACAAATGTACATACATTTTTAAATTTTAATTTAAAGTTATTGGTACACACCGGGATTCGAACCAGGGACCTAAGTGTTTTTAAGTCCAAGGTCTAACCAACTCGGCCACCACGTATAAAATGATAAATAATATATATGTAAATATTAAAGGCCTTATATTAAAATATTATAACTAATTTTAAAATTATTAGCAGTAAGTTTACCTACAATGTAATAAATAAAATAAATAAATAAAAACTTATGTAATAAAAAAATTCTAACTTTGATATGGTTTATATACAATTAATTTAGAGCTATTTTTTCTATAATCAGTAGTTTTCAAAATTTCCGCTTGGGGCGCTAAACTATTTCAGCAATTGAAAGTTAGAACTTTTATGAAGAACTGTCACATTAATTAATCCTCTATACAAGTGATCTGTTAATTATTTTATCTGTCGATCTAAAAATCGTGCTTTAGCAGAATAATATATCTAGCCATGTTTTGCTTTTAGTATGTGGGTCACCGGTTTTCAGGAGATTACCTACTGCATCGATTTATTGTCGTGGCGTTAGACTCCTTTCAGGGTGATGTTACGAATTGGGTGGTTGGTTGACGATTAGGCAGCGAGTATATTAAAATATGCTCGTAATGTAACTCGTAATGTAATGTCTTTGTCGCCGCCCATTTCGTTATTGCATCATTTAGCCGGCATAGTGGAAGCGATCAAAGTTGTTTAACACAATTATTGATTGACCCGGACCTTTGAGATCTGCTCATCACCAGGTAAATACAAAGTCACATGGCGTGCTCCAATAAAAAAGAAGATAATAAGACCGTAAGTAGGTAGAGAAAAAAAAAACCTCAAGTGCTTCTCCCCGTAAGGTTATAGACCGTCACATATAGGTAAACGGCCCAAAAGCGATGTTTCGCGACGTAGCAATCGCATGTAAGTAATTGGCGACTGGCGTGCGCCGGAGTTTGCCTCAGGCTCAAAAATTCGGAAATCTTAAGTTTGCCAAAATTATGAAGCAATCATACGGGTGGGCGAGCATACTCTGTGCAAAGCTAATTAGTTCTTTAGAATTCGTTAGTGTACTAATATAATAAGGGGTATGGGACCAAGGGCGGGTACAGGAGTTCATTAATAATTGTTTCTATAGTACACATAGTACAAGTCTATAGCTTAGTTTGTGACATAAGTATATTTTACATATTGCCAATCGATGATCGAATCGAAACACCCATCGAAAGCCGAATGTATGGGATTTGACGTTTCGGATTTGAACTCGATCGCCAATGGAATCGCCGCATCCATCGATAAAATTGTATAGGAATTTTACTCTATGGGTAGAGAGGAATAGGCAATAAAAAAATAAATTTCAATGAAATGAAAAATATGGGAAAAGAAACACATTGTAGGGTAAATACGCTAAATGTCGGCCCCCTAACGGATTTTTCAACTTTGGATCGCTCTAGCACTGTTAATTGCAACGAAAGCATAGCTTGTGATGCAGTTTTAGACAGGTTAATAAATCTATTTTACGTTTAGAGACTTAATACTGACTTATCTACTTAAAGAAAAAAGTATTAAAGGTTTAAATGCGTGGAGGACGTAAAACCTTAAACTCGGCCTTTTTTGGCCTATAATCGGTCGCTTTTTTCCCAAATGTCGGCCGGGTACAGGGTGTTTGAAATTAAGACAAGACAACGGAAAATATTATTAATAGGTATGTTTTATTTTTATAATATCACACCAAGTCTACATTTGGTAGTTAAAATTGCACTTCAATACAATAACATTATTAAAATATACTAATCACAATAAAATTAAATAAAAAATTATAACAATGAGATAAAAATTTGAGCACATAATTTAATAAAATATTAATTAAGTCAAAGGGATTAAGTGATTGTTTCTTAAACTTTTAAAGTCTTCATTTTTACATAATTTACGATAAAATTAAATATTTGTCAAAAAGTCGTCGTTTAACAATAAAAAAATGGTATAAAATTATTATGCTGTGGCAAAACACAAACGTGTTCATTCGTTTGTATTGATAATTAAAATTAAACAGAAACTCAGTTTCATAAAATAAAAAAAATAAAAATTAACTCAAGTCATTTATAAAATATTCAACAGTTTATATCGATTATTCTACCTGTAACAAACGTAGGTCTAATATACAATAACATAGTAAACAATTAAACTATTAAAAAAATAATACTTTTTTGGTTTGTTCATTTAAAAAAACAACATTATTCATCACACCCAGCGAATTTTGTGGTGTATCGACACACATTGATCCACTGTTGTGGACATAACTGCGGCTGTGGCAATATTGTCGCTTTATAAGTGACAAGTAAACTATTCAAAACATCGCGACGAGCTAGCCACTTGTTCGATGTAGACTCATACCATCGGCTACGACGAGGTGGGATTAAAACCCCTCCGCTGGGTACCCTGGGGCCGTCTAGGAGGTCTCGGGCGCCGTAAGGTACCCGTGATGATATATGTATTATATATATATATAGGTTCTGCTGATCAATACAAACAACTTTTCCCATGGAACCATGTGCCGGAAATGAAAAAAAAAAAATGCCTTCTCCATACAAACTAGTAATGTTAAAATGACCAATTTGTATGGAAAAGCCAAAAATTTTTTTTATTTGCGACACATGGTTTCATAGGAAAAGTTGGTTGATTTGATCAGCAGAACCTCATATTAGCCCAAAGTACATCCTTTCAAATTCACCCTGTATATATATATATATATATATAAGTGACAAGACCAAAAACCAAAATTGAATTAGTACCGGCAGCTTTTTGTGCCACACAGGTTAATGAATCAATTAAAGATTTACGATTAATTCTTTATGTTTTAAAGCTGATGAAATTGAATTAATAAAATTACAACCTAGGTTTAATAGTAGCAAGTTTTTAAGAGCAATTTATATTTATAGACCAAAACATATAAACAGCCTGTATAGTAGCGGTCGAAATCGTGGCTGGCCGACATTAGGATCTTTAATATTTCTAAAGTCGGCCCCTGTTTTGTGCACCTTATTTCTCTAGATTAAACTAATATCTCCCCGGCCGGATTTTGGATATTAATCGTAAAATATATTAATTTACCTAAAAGATCTGCAAATTCTCGTATTAAACCAATAGAATTAGTAAAAGTCTTATTTATAAAACAGACAGCATTTACTTTAAGTCGGCCCCGGCCGAGAATCGGGTTATTAGTCGAAACTGGTGACCTAAAGGCGGCCCCCTATTTTTCTCTAAAACCAGTACGCAAAACATTAGAAAAACTAACTCAAAATATAGTAAAAATAACTTATTAATGATAACAAAGCTTAAAACTAAAATGAAAATACGTCTTACCTTTAAAAAGTCAATCCCCAAAACGTGGGTATTGACGGGAAGTAAGCTACTTTTACAACAAACTGGACCCTTCAACAGGACAAATGTTAATGACGCTCAGTGTAAGAAGAGCGAGTTACGTGATTGCAAAGTAACGGTTTTTATGCATAGAGTATGAAATAGGGTTGCAATTTAAATAAAAATATTGAAACTTATTTACCTTTTAAGCGAATGCAAGCTAAAATGATTAAGACGGCCGACTATTGGGGGGGGGCCGACCCAAGGCGTATCTACCCTACGTGAAATTTTCAACCCAAATTATTTTTTTTCCGAGAAAATCAATTGAGAGATCGACGAGATGGGTAACATACATGAAATTTCAATGTGTGTCTTTTCACATATTTTTCATTTCATTGAAATTTATTTTTTTATTGCCTATTCCTCTCTACCCATAGAGTAAATTCCTATACAATTTTATCGATCGATTCTGCGATTCCATTGGGGATCGTGTTCTTTGGTCAGGCCCCTAGTAATAAACTAAGCTCTAGACTTGTACTATGTGTACAAGTCTGACGGTTTAGTCTAAGTGATCTAAACTCTATTCCACCGAATTCCACTAGAACTGATAGTGAAGTTATCGCGTAGCTTAGTTTGTGACATATATGGGTATTATACATATTGTCCTAGTCACAAACTAAGGTCTAGGCTTGTACTATGTGTACCAGAAACTAAGATATTAGTACATATATTTCATAAACACCCATGACAGACCATGATAAATTGTACAAGAAACGTACTAATCTTTTTGCGCATGAGTACGAACGTATCAGGGATTTTTAACTAGCTAATTTATTGCAGCCAATTATTGTAAATTAATTAATTCAATATAAGAATATTTAATCGTATGTGTCTTCTTAAAGTATAACAAAAACAGATTCATAAGAATAATTTCCAACAAATGATCTCAATCTATAAAATTTAATTGATTGAAAATTAATATTATAAAGAATCAAGAACGAGCTGGGTGCAAATTATCAACATAAAAATATAAATTATTAAATTAAAAACAAACACTAAATAAAACATTCGCCGTAGCAACAGCTCGGACGAGTTACGTTGCATAACTTGTAAGCTTTAATAATAAAAAGAATTAAAAATACAGTATAAGAATCTTATACAGCTATCGCGAATCATATCTAATTATGTTAACAAGATGATTTAAAATTTAAATTGACGTAAAACAAACAAAGTCGATATATGGAACGCGCTAAAGGTAGCGCCTGAATCGTTGGTATAGTCACTTCACGACATAATGACACCACTTGGGCTCTACGTTACTGATTTAGCCACATTTTCGCAATAATTTATTACTAAATAATAAATTTATGGACGCCTAAAGGTAACAGGTTAGTGAAGCTTTCGTAACTCGAAGTTATAACTAGACTCACTTAAGCGAGTGAGTCTAGTTTATTTTATTTATTTCTCTAAAGTTTGTCTTATTTGTCGCAATATGTAAAAGCCTTTACTTTTACACATTGCGCGTAATTTTGCCAATGTCCAAGAAAATAGTTTTGGAAAACGTCCAGGGAAGCCACAATGTGTCGATTTAAAAAAATGTATAGAAAAAAATGTTTATGGTTAGATTTTGATAGGCTAGAAAGGTCAAATCAGTACATGGATTTTCGGTATCGATCAATTGACGCTTCAATCGGTAAAGACCCGGATTGTATAACCTTAAATCTTGGTCTAATGGCAAGTCCTTGGTTTGGGATGCGACTTGTGTTAATGCTCTAGTTGCAACATATGTTAAATCTACCAGTATTCGGTTCAACCATTACAAAGGCAGTTTATTTCAAATATTATAAATACTTAGATCTATAAAATTATTGCATTATGTATTTCTTTAGCAAAAGAAATATTCTCCTTGGAGTTTAGAAAGAACCGGCAAATTTTACCCGTCTTTGGCTTTGAATCTAGAGGTCGTGGCTTTAATTCCCACTCAAATTAGTTTAAAATTAAAATGTCTAGAGGACAGGCAATCCACCTATAATTCTACATCCACGCCAAACAACCAGAATATCGTTCGAGTTACCAAAGTGCCGCTCAATAATGCGTAACACCGTATATCGAATTTGATATCAACTCATAAATATTCTGAGAGAAGTCCAGTTTGAGCACAAGACTGTCGAACTCCTTTCTTTTCCCTTACATAAATTATTTACCAATTTTTATTCCCATCTTGATTTTACATTGAAGGCATGTCAAATGGCGCCGCGGTCCACGCTTGAGGTGACATTTTTTAATAAATAAATGTATTAAGTATAGATTATAAGCCTTTTAAATCAGATTTTATTAATAAATTTATTTTAATTATTTTGTTAGATAGCTTATTAAGTTATTTTTATTCGTTGATTTAATGTTAAGGCAGCGAATATTAAAATAAGACTAGTTATGCAAATTTGTCTTTGTTGCCGCCCATTTTGTAACCGCGTCATTTGGCTAGATAGTGGGAGCGACCAATGCTGTGATCGACTTCATTCATGGACTTCCAAGTAGGTCGGTTTACCGCTAGATCTAGAGAAAATCACAATGTCGTGCCCGCAAAATGTATATACACTATGGAGGAAAATATTACTTAGGTTAAAGTATATTCGTGGTGGCCGAGTTGGTTAGACCTTGGACTTAAAAACACTTAGGTCCCTGGTTCGAATCCCAGTGTGTACCAATGAGTTTTTAATTAAAATGTTATGTACATTTGTTTGACAACGCCACTATAGTGCCTCGGAGAGCACGTTAAGCTGTCGGTTCCGGTTTCGCTATATCAACTTGTGAAACTGTTTATAGATGGGTTATTAAGTCTATTCAAAACCTTGCGACGAGCTAGCCACTTGTTCGGTGTAGACTCATACCATCGGCTACGACGAGGTACCCTGGAGCCGTCTAGGTGGTCTTGGGCGCCGTAAGGCCCGTGATGATATGTATGTAGGTTAATAATGTAATATAATATAATATATAGTTATAGTACACATATAATTATATATAGTTTTATGTTTTCTTTTATGTTACTAGTTTTTTTAGTTATTTGTAAATAATTTGTAAAATTGCCCTTACAGGGTTTATAATGCAATAAATAAATAAATTTCGAGAGAAAGATTAACGTTTTTTTTGTTGCTTCTTCCTCTATGGAATTTATTGACATTTTAAAAGTAAGCAATATTATTATAAATAAATCCGGTAAGTAACACCAGAATAAATTATTAACATAATTTTATTTTTAATTATGTATTGAGCTGGCTTTTTCCTTGCACAAAAAACATATTACCTATATAAATTCAGCGAGGAAATGTTGCCGGTATTTTGGCCACTCTGGACACATTGTCAAATATTAGATGTTTTTTTTTTGTAGTAGGTAATTTTTATTTGAGTATTAATTTTATTTTTTATCAATTGTTTTAATTTTATTATTTTTAATTTTATACATATTTTAGGTGGGAGGAAGGTCTCTATAACTTCTTTGGGCCGACCGACCGGTCTCGTTACCACCGATGCGAAACCGCCAAGTGACGTCATATTTCGGTTTTAGTCTGTGGGTTCACCGGTTTTCAGGAGACTACTACATCGATTTTGTCGAGGTGGTAGTCCCCTTTCAGGGTGCGGTTACAAAATGGTTAGTTGAATTGACGATAAATATATTTAAATATACTCGTAATGCAATTTGTTATTGTCGCCCCTCATTTCGTAATCGCACCATTTAGCCGGCATAGTGGGAGCGATCAATATTGTTTAAGAACAATTATTCATTAAGCCCATTCATGGACTTTGTAGGTCTGCCTACCACCAGGTCACATGTCGTACTCCAATAAAAAAAAATGTTATGTTAAAATAATATAATTAAAAATCAATTTAATTCTTTAATTATTACAATTAACCTATACTATAAGTAAACCACTTTAGTACCTCGGAGAACACGTTAAGCTGTCGGTCCTGGTTTCACTATACCAACTTGTGAAACTATTTATAGATGGGTTATTGAGTCTATTCAAAACATCGCGACGAGCTAGCCACATGTTCGGTGTACACTCATACCATCGGCTACGACGAGGTACGACGTGATGTATGTATGTATGTAAACCCCTTTTTATTTTAGTATTAATTTTATTCTTTATAAATTGTTTTAATTTTATTATTTTTAATTTTGTACATAAAAAAGCGGCCCCAGCCTAGTGGTTAAGTCACTGCGCAACTGATAACATGGTTAAGCAGATGACAACAAAGCCGGCCTGGGATGGGTGACCGCTTTATACAACGAGGCTATTTCATCATAAACACCGCAACAAGCTCGCCACTTGTTAGGTGTTGCCTCCGAATACCATCGGCGAAATGAGGATGGGTTAATCCCTCCGCTGAGACCCTGAGGCCGTTTAAACGGTTCTCGGGAGCCAAATAGGCACCCGTGATGGTATTTATTTTATATTATTTATAATTTTGTACATATGTATTTATTTTGTATACCTAGGTAAAAATAAATTAATTAAAAATCAATTTAATTCTTTAATTATTACAATTACATGCTCAGAATTGTACAAACTACTAATACTAATTATTAATAGTCAAGGGTTTGACAGACAGTCAGACAGCGTGTGAATGTCACAAGTCAACAGAGATTTTCCGCTAGAATGATTTGTGTGCATCAGCCCTTATCTGTCCGGGCCGAGTGTGCGCACACCCTAATTTTCATGCTCGAAGAATCAATTAATTAAATCTATTTGGAATATCTGTTATTGTTAAATGTGGTAGTTAAACGTTTAGGCCCCGTAGCGGATAAATGTTTTTCAAAACAATCGAAATGTTAGGTACTACATTATAAATAAAAAAACAATTAAACGACGCGACGGTTAAAGCCTACCTTATAAACTTACCGGGGGCCTTACCAAAGAGCCAATCGATAGTCGAATCCCAATACCCATCGAAAGCCAAATGTATGGGATTTGATGTTTCTCGTCGATCAAGCTCAACCCATAGAGTAAAATTCCTATACAATTTTATCGATCGATGCGGCGATTCGATTGGCGATCGGTTCTGATGTTGGCATTGATGAGCGAATTACTAGTTTCACATAAAAGTGCACATGTTTGTAAAACTCTTCTACCATTTTACCACAATTTCACCGTCATATGGAAATAAATTATTTTGAATAAACCATTTTTTAGAAACCTATCGCTATTAAGTACAGACGGTTCACCGAAAGATGTCCCAGTGCCGTGAGCTAGGCACCATGATAGGCAGGGGACACTTATGGTTAGTGACTACTAGTACGTTTTTCTGTACAGTTTGTCATGGTCTGGTTTTAAATGTTTATAAAAAAAATATAATGTATTATATCGTTGTTTCTCGTACACATGGTACAAGCTTTGTACTTAGTTTGTGACCAGGGCCAGCGTAGTAGCTAGGGGCTGGCCAGACGGGCGGCTGCCAGGGGCGCAACCCTCAGGAAGGCGCATTTTGCCAACGGGCAACATATTGGAGCATATTGGAGCTCAGAAAATAAGGAAGAAAAGAAGGGCACGAAATTCAAATCAGGTGCTCGTGACTCTAGCTACGACGCTGACCAAGGCAATATGTGTAAAATATCTTACATATTATTATACATACACATACATATATATCATCACGGGTGCCTTACGGCGCCCGAGACCGCCTAGACGGCCCCAGGGTACCCAGCGGAGAGGTTTTAATCCCACCTCGTCGTAGCCGATGGTATTTATACATATTATTATGGTTAAATATATCTTACTTAGAATAGTATTTCTAAGCGTAGTAGTGCAGAATGATTGTCTTTCTTGTCCCTCTTCATCGCTCGCCCTCTCTCTCTTGTCTCTCTCTCACCCTAATACCGGTAGTCCCAAGGGTATCGCAGTTCATATCTCTACTTAACATTAATACGTGTTGGCTACATAATCATCCCACTGGTAGGCTTACAGCATGTTCACAGAGGATTAAATGTTTTCGATTGAATTTTGAACTTAATATGTTTTAGGGTTAAAAAAACCGTGGAGGGTCTTTTTTCTTAAGGTTTTTTTTTTGGTGGAGCACATTTTTTGTTTTTGTATCTACATGATGGTAATCAGACCTTAAAATCCATGAATGGGGTCGATCAATACATTTAAAATTAATCGCTCCCACCTATAGTCAATCTCTCAAAGGTTAGCTGGTAGGTAGACTATATACAATAGTGCTAATAGCTTTTGTGCAATAAAGAAATTTTTGGTTCATTATGCTGGCTAAATTATGCAGTTACGGAACGAGCAATTGTTTTCTCAAAGACTTTTCGGTAATTATATTATTTTTCGTATAATACGGTTCATATTGCTTTTTATTGACGTTTCTTTTATTATAAAATATTTTTTTTCGATGATTCGATTTATTTTTCATAACTCTTTTTAATAATTTTTGATTTCGCATACTTGTCGCTCAACAAGATCTAAAACTAATCCAAATTCCAAGTAAAGTCGGACCAGTAGCGCGCGAGATATTTATGCGTCTCGACTCACTAAGATTCTGCTTTTGAAAAAAATGCATTAAAAAGGCATTAAACTCGCCTATATATATAACATAGCAATAAAGAATTTCACTATCTGTAATAAAGAATTTTAAATAAAAATCCCCACTTAATCATATAAAAAAATGTGCAATATATCTATCTACACACGTGCCTAGTCCCAATTTAACTTAAAAACAAAAAAAAAACAACCCAAAAAACGTAGCACCTATTTATTTTATCTGGGCACCCAAAGAGGTTTAAAACTTTTTTTTAAACCTTTAATTTAATTGACCAAGAGTGGCGCGCCCGAAGCCAAGGCACCTGCCGAGCAGCACCCTTCGTTAAATTATACTTATCACTGATGAAATGATATTGGTTGATGACATGGCATCAGCTGATGGTATAACATCACTAATCATTGATGTATGTAAACTACAGTACAGGACTAAATGCAGCTTTCAGGCAGTCAAGTCAATTATACGCCAGAACCCATTCTTAAACTAAAAAAAGGTAGGTATTTTTTTCTTCAGAAAAATGCCCGTTAAATAAATGCATATATGCTTAAAATTACTACAAATAATACAAAATGGTATTATTCTTTAAAACTTATTGACTCCTTCAAGAACACTTTAGTTATAAAAGGTTTTGTCTCTTTTACACATATTAACTTTTGTGACTAAAAAAAGTTTTAGTTACAATAGTTTTTATGAATACCGCTGATAGTCTTCGTATTCAAAAATATTCAAAATGAGTGGTTGAACTAACGATAAGCGAGTATATTAAAATATACTCGTAATGCAATTCATCTTTGTCGCCGCCCATTTAGTAATCGCATCATTTAGCCGGCATAGTGGGAGCGATCAAAATTGTTTAAGAACAATTATTGATTGACTCCATTCATGGACTTTGTAGGTCTGTTCACCACCAGGTAGATACAAAGTCACATATCGTGCTACAATAAAAAAACATATAAAAAATCAAGCAAACCTTTAGGCAAGTGGCGGGGTCCAATTCGTGACTTTAGTATAAAAATTAAAGTGATTTGTAGACCTTTTATGTACTTTGGTATTTTTTACTATACTATAATAAAAAAAATAAGTGTTTTATTATTTTCATCATAGAATACAATATAAAAATTATATTACCTACTTCCTTGTCAAGTCATGTAAAAATTGCAGTAAAACCAGCCTAGTAGGTATTCTTAGGTACTAGATAATATATATGCGGTAGGGGACTTAGATCATGGTTTACTATATCGACGTGAAACTGTTTATAAATATAGATAAACACAGCTACGATTATAGCGGCCCCAGCCTAGTGGTTAAGTCACTGCGCAACTGATAACAAGGTTAAGCAGATGACAACAAGGCCGGCCTGGGATGGTTGACCGCTTTATACAACGAGGCTATTATCATAAACACCGCAACAAGCTCGCCACTTGTTAGGTGTTGCCTCCGAATACCATCGGCGTAATGAGGACGGGATAATCCCTCCGCTCCGCGGGTACCCTGAGGCTGTTTAAACGGTTCTCGGGAGCTCTAAAAAGCACCCGTGATGGTATTTATTTATACAGCGACGTTAGGTGTTGACTCAAATTACTTTTTGCTATAAAAAATAAATAAAAAATAAAATAAATACCATCACGGGTGCCAATTGGGCCCCCGAGAACCGTTTAAACGGCTTTAGGGTCCCAGCGGAGGGATTAACCCATCCTCATTTCGCCGATGGTATTCGGAGGCAACACCTAACAAGTGGCAAGTGGCAAGTAGCGAAGTTGCTATAACTAAATGGGAATTAACCCCTCGGCTGATTACCCTGAAGCACTTTAGCTAGACCTAGACGGCCTCAGGGTAGCCAGCGAAGGGGTTTTTAATCCCACCTCGTCGTAGTCGATGGTATGTGTCTACACCGAACAAGTGTATTTTTGAATAGACTCAATAACCCATCTATAAACAATATCACAAGTTGGTATAGTGAAACCGGGACCGACAGCTTAACGTACTTTAATAGTGGTATTGTCAAACAAATGTTAATATTTTTTTAAATTAAAAACTTATTGGTACACACCGGGATTGGAACCAGGGACCTAAATCGGCTATTCATAATAATATACCTCTAACAATATAATGTTAATATTTTCGGCTATTCAGGCTTATGTAATATGTCAATACAAAAAGTGTATATGTACATATAACGCGTGCCTTACGGCACTCGTATAGCCTCAGGGTACTCAGCGCATTGGGGTTTTATTTTCACCTTGTCGTAGCCGATGTTTTTTTTTTATATTATTATTATTGTGTCATATAATAGAAAAAAAAGTTCAGCTCAGTAAGAACCTGGGGTTCTTACTGAGCTTAACTTTTTTTTCTATCTTATCGTTTTAATGATGCATGGATGTCTTACTTTGCCCCGTGTTCTGATGAGCCAAGTATTGTATTTGACTTGTATTTTGAATTAGAAATGACGTGTTCAAATGTCACCATGCAGTGACCTATGGAAATAAATTATTTTGAATTTTGATATTTTCAGTCTACCCTGAAAAAATGCCCGTGTCGGTGTTTTGGATAGACTCAATAACCCATAAACAGTTTCACAAGTTTAATTTTGCTAATTTAAAGTGAAATATAAACTATTCAGAGAGTTCCGTAATATCCATATAGTTAAATAAATAAATAAACATAATTCTTGACTATTCATAGTACCTCTAACAATATAATGTTTTAATTCTTGGCTATTCAGGCTTTATTTAATGTGTCAATATAAAAAATATTACTGACATTAATTTCATCTTTTGTAATAAGAGAGTAAAACCGATTTCTCAAACTTGGTTTTTCGAAAAAATATACCAGATTTCAAATCACGTTAACAATGGCACAAAACCTCCACCTTACACCGTAAATTACACATACAATACTTAATTAATAAATTCGCCTTCCACGATCAAAACTGAAACCAAAAAAAAACAATTAGTCGCGAGTACAGTCGCGACCAAAAGACAAATGGCATAATAACCCGTCCTAATCAAACGAAGAGATACGACGGACGAAAATCAATTATTTTTAAAGACCTCCCCGCTTCCGCTCTCATTAATAAATGAGAAACAAAAGCAGACCCACTCGCTGCTATAAAATGATAAATTTTCGGGGCAATTTGTCCAAGGTAAATTGTTCCATCTTAAAATTCTATAATTTGACGTAATGCTGTCTCGTAAATTTGGGCTTTAAAGCTGGAAGAGATATCTGTATATGGATATTCTTAATTATTTTAAATTATATTACAGATTATAGGTTTACCGCGGCTTTTGTGACAGTTTACGCCCAACTTTGTCTTGTGTCATGACTAGCTATGAGCATCAGGATCGAGGGGCCACATTTTTTATAATAAAAATTTGATAATAATTATTTTTTGTCCGCAGTTAGCAAAAATCGAGTTTATATTTGTAAAAAAATCATTTAGTTTGTAAAAGTTAAATAAAAAAAAGTTACATGGGATTATAATTGGCCTCTGCGTGCTGAAAATTTTATTAAAGTGCACTTCATTATCTTCAAATATACACTAGTTACAAACTTAAAAAATATGTCTAGTTTGTAAAAAAAATACACTCTTAAACCACGCAAACCTTAATTAAAAAAGAAAAATCCTATGTAACTTATGTTAACTTTTACAAGCTTATTTGAGTTTTTTTACAAACTTAATCTCCATTTTACCAACTACTTGGTAACATTATTAGCAATTCGCAATATCAAAATATGGACACATGAGCTATTAAATTATGGCTATTAAAGTAGACTGTTACGAGTCTACAATTTTTTATTTGTCTTTATCGCCGCCCATTTCGTAATCGCATCATTTAGCCTTATAGTAGAAGCAATCAATGCTACTTTAAACAACAATATCAGATATATACAAAGCTACTTTAGTAAAGTAAAAAGAAACAAATAGGCGTATCTCCCTTATGCCCATCGCGCCTTAGTAAAACGTCACAACACGCGCGCCCGACCGGACGGCAGGCGCGTGGCTGTAGCGTGTGATTCGGATTATTACTTACAAATATTACATATAATTATGTTTCTGCCTGTACTTTCTCTGTTACTTGCTGCCCATTTCATTCCCAAACCACCCATTTTTATTTGCTACAGTCTGAATTAGTTTGCTGATTTTTTTTTTGTGCACAGATTTTTATTCGCTTCCTGTGTTTTTTTATTTATTTAGTTAACAATTTTAACATTTCCTGTTAGATATTTAAATGCTTATATCTTTACTACGTATAAGGAACTTGTTAAATACTTCAATTGCATATTTTTATACTTATTTTGTAAACACATTTAAAAAATCAGGTAAAATAAAAAACGTCCCTTCCCCAGCTCTAAACGGTGTAGGTACCCCTAATAATGAATTACCCCGTGAACTTGGTTACCGAATTCAACTGATAACCTTTTTAAAAGGGTGATCCCAATATTTATTACTTCAAATCTACCAACAAAATGTTGATGCATACAATGTCATTTACCTATTTTTGATTGTTAGAAAGATCACCGCACCTCACGTAGCAAAGTTTTTTATATGCATTTTAGGCAATAATTACTTATTTGTAATTAATATTAAGCGATGACTTTTCTTAAATGTCTGTAAACGTTACGTGTTTATATATTTTATGTAGGTATTTATATATGTTTTTATCAGAAAGATAATTGAAAAAAAAAATGGATAGATAACCCGTGCATAGGGTTATCTTTTAACAGGGTTTTATTGCCTCTTTCTAAAAAAGGGTTAATCTTTCATATACTTTTATTGGGGTGCAAAAGGTTTTATAAGTAGACCCCTGAAGGGGATAATAGTTCTAGTCTTCAGACTTTCAGATATTTTCGTTATTTTCTTGACCTTGTTTAGATAGGGTTTAAAATTACAAAAAAAAACACTTACCTATACAAAAATACTACCTAAAAATTACAATAATAATACTATAATATAATATACCTAATAAATGTGTAAAAAAAAATGTGTTTTAATTAAGTTTAATAAAATATACTTTTAATAAGATACTATCTAGATTTTATACGATAGATTAAAATCAATAGAAAAGTTTCAGTTTTTCAGTGAGTTTGTTTCAAAATTTAACAAACATAAAAGTTTTATGATAAAACCAAAACATATTCCGGGAAACTTTTAATATGACAAAACCCTAATACTAAGTAATACTACCAATACTCGTACTCCTATCAAAAACCTGTTATTTGGAGCTTTAGGCGGATACAATAATTAGGTTTATTGTTATTATAGAGTACCAGTGTCGGTGTCCTTTGTAACAAATAACTTTAAAGTGTTTCCGAACGCACCTAATGGACACTGTATTATACTGATTAATTCATAAACATGATTGGGAATAGCCGTTACATAAAATATAATCATTGTTTTGTTAAATACATGGTAAGTTTGAAAGGTTACAGTGGGCTATCCCCAGAAAGCAAAAAAAATAATTAAAATCCACAGCTTAATGATTGACCGGTCTCGTTCCCACAGCCAATATCGATGCAAATACCGTTAAGTTACTTAGTCTGTGGGTTCGCCGATTTTCAGGAGATTACTGCATCGATTTTTTGTCGAGGTGGTTGTCTCCTTTCAGGGTGCGGTTACGAAATGGGTGGTTGAATGGACGATAAAGCAGTGAGTATAATAAAATATACTGGTAATGCAATTCGTCTTTGTCGCCACCCATTTCGTAATCGCATCATTTAGCCGGCATAGTGGTAGCAATCAATGTTGTTTAAGAACAATTATTGTTTGACCCCATTCATGGATTTTGTAGTTCTGCTCACCACCAGGTATATACAAAGTCACATACCGTGCTCCAATAAAACAAAAGTTTTTTATTATATATTTTACAAGCATGAGGTTTTTTTACAAACTTAAGTTCGATTTTTACTAACTACCGGCATAAGAATTATTATCGAATTTGTATTATCAAAATGTAGCCCTTAATCCTGATATGAACCCTTTATAAAAAATACAATAATTCCGTAGGACAACATTTTGATACATCTCGCAAAGTTTTGTCAAAGTTAGCAATAAAACCACTTCATACCTGCACCTGACTTAATTTTAGTAATATTAAAACCTAGTTAGTTAATTCCTTTATCAATACCGAGTTGCTGAAAGCTTAATTTCGGTTAAATCGTCCGTAATTTTTTTAATCACCGAAGTTAGACCGATAGTTAACTTTTAACGTGCTTAAATTTGTTCAGGATACGGTATTTTATATTAGGTTTAAAGAATCTTTATTTTCAAAAGAACACATTTATTTACTTAAATGTAAATTTAACATTTTATTGACAACAGACTGTCTGAAAACATTAACACACTACAACATTAATAGGATTCCCAACAATTGTTTGATTGCTTCAAACTTCGTGTTTATAAATATTAACTTATTGCAAAAATCTTTAATACAAATAAAATGCACCATCTTACTCTCTCACCCCCTCTCTAACCTAGAGAAGCACTCTGTAGTCGACTTGACGCCCATACAAACGTACTTCCAATATTTAATATAAGGACAATTAAGTAGTTGTGATTAGTGAATTAAGATATAAGTTATTAAAGTTATAATGTGAATTAATAATATAGTTGTAAGAATATTATGGTGCGCCCTGAAAACCAGCGCGTGTCATACTGCAAAGTATTCACGCACAAGCTGAGGGTGTATCCATTTCAATAAATGTACAATTTATTTTAATATTTATTCCGTCGTATAATATAAAAATGTCCTAATGTTAGTTTAAGATTGTTATGTATATTGTATTTTATTGAATAAATCATTTTCTATTCTATTCTATTTTATTTATAACTTGGTTGTTAGTCGAAGTTCAATATTTTTGTGTTCGTATATATATTTTTTTTTTTATTTACGATTTATTCGAATATGTTTATAGTTAAATTGATATAAATAAAAATCATTTCTAGTTAAATACGATATAATTTTGCGTATTGGTATTGGTATTGTTTTGTTTGTTAAAGTGCTACTTGGACAGACGGAGCAGTATCGTTATGCAGCAATAATATGTAAAATGTTTGGACTGTAATTATTTTTATTTATTATTACTTGTTTTAGTCTTAAATATTATGTAACTATGGGTTTATACCTGAAAATAAATCATTATTATTATTATTTGCATGGTGTCTTCAGTCGTATGACATTTTTTTTTTTTTTTTTTTTTTTTATGTAGGTAAAAATATTTTTGTTGTAATAAATATGTTTGTATTATAATATTTAAAAAGGTTATTTTCTGATTTCGATAATAGAAAATATTATAACCCAACACAGAAAGATGAATAAATACAATGACAGACAAAAATATTATTTGAATTCTGCGATAAACAGTAATCGAGTATTATTGGAAGTGCGACAGCTCATTTTGTATGGAGAACGCAGACTTTACTATTATAATGTTTGTGTTATAGATTTGTTTTCTAGCCAGATTAGCACCTTAAGTGGGCAGGAAAAGGATTCTCGAACTAGAGCGTTAAAAAACATCTAAATATTGTTTTCAGTTATAATAAAGTTTTTTTTTTGGAAAAAAATAACATGGAGGTGTAGATTTTATTTACTCGATCCTAATTACATATTTTTTTTATAAAAAATCTGTTTAGTTTTAAAATGAGAACTAAAGTAATATTTTTACAATAATAAATCACACTTTGGGTGTCTTTTCAAAAGTTAATATATTTTTTATAAAAATACTATCTAATTAGGATCGAGTAAGTAATATTTACACCTCTACGTTCATTTTCATTAAAAATAAACTTTGATATCACTGAAAACGAAGTTTTTGGATGTTCGAGATCGCGAAACCTTTTACTGGCTTCTAACTTTCTATTACAAATTTCGCACTTTTACTTTGTCGGGGGATTTAACCATTACCACGCGTTCAGCAACTCATCCTTAATAGTTAAAACGACATATTAATAATTGTTTTTTACAACTTCAGATACTACGCAAGCATTAATAAGCAAGAGGTATAGAAAACCACAAGTAAACTCGCAACGACACGTTCGCGTTATTGACAGCGTAATGAATAATATGGTTAATGCGAAATTGATTGCCACAACACGTCAGGGCAGACCAAGTAGGGACCTTATAAGTATATAAGGTCCTATTTTTTTTTTCAATGGTCTTTAATTTTTTTTATGCCTAAACTTACCTATAGAACCTATTTTTTAAATAAAAAAGATTAGTATTTTTTTCGTCAAAAAATATCATATGAACGCCTAAGTATATGCTTAAAATTACTAAAAAAAAAAAAAAAAAACCATCACGGGTGCCTATTTGGCTCCCGAGAACCGTTTAAACGGCCTCAGGGTCCCAGCGGAGGGATTAACCCATCCTCATTTCGCCGATGGTATTCGGAGGCAACACCTAACAAGTGGCGAGCTTGTTGCGGTGTTTATGATGAAATAGCCTCGTTGTATCTGCCTTGTTATCAGTTGCGCAGTGACTTAACCACTAGGCTGGGGCCGCTTTTTTTCTCTCCAACAAATACATATTATTTTCGTATTAAGCAAATACCTTTATACAAGTGCACTGAGAAAAATATACCCAAGTTTTTAATATGAAATCAGCGCCCGCTACGCGTAATACCTCTTAAAAACGACTAGGCGTCCGAACCAATAATTCATCCGTATTCCTTTCTTGCATAAGCATTCTAATATATCTATATATACTCATCCTGTTAAAATCGAAAATTAAATGAAATTAATAGTCCGAGTCACACGTTAGCATGAAAGTTTCGGTAAAAGTTGACCGGCATGAAATGATTTGCATGTAAGACATCATGATAACTTATCGTTGCAACATTTAAGATGAAGAGTTGTGATATTTTCCCACTAGAAGCGCCTCGTAGTATCATGATAGAAAAGGCATTAGTTAGTTTAACGACATTGCATTCGTAAAGACTGATCTTATCGGCGTAAAACTTAAAATTTATCGATTAACGGACGATTTTCAATTACATCAAATATCCATTTTTCTCAGTGTGGCTGAGTATCAATCATATTGGTATAAGTTGGTGCAATAATACAGAATAAGTTTTTTTCGGTCATTGTATTTATTAATATTATTATTCTTTCTGTGTTTGGTTATAATTTTTATATTTTTCCAAATAAAAAAAAACTTTTTAATATATGTATGTATGTATCATCACAGGTGCCTTACGGCGCCCGAGACCACCTAGACGGCCCCAGGGTACCCAGCGGAGGGGTTTTAATCCCACCTCGTCGTAGCCGATGGTATGAGTCTACACCGAACAAGTGGCTAGCTTTGTCGCGATGTTTTGAATAGACTCAATAACCCATCTATAACAGTTTCACAAGTTGGTATAGTGAAACCGGGACCGACAGCTTAACGTGCTCTCCGAGGCACTATAGTGGTGTTATCAAACAAATGTACATATTTTTTTTAATTAAAAACTTATTGGTACACACCGGAATTCGTACCAGGGACCTAAGTGTTTTTAAGTCCAAGGTCTAACCAACTAGGCCACCACGTATATACTTTTTAAATATTATAATTTTTAAAAAATATTACCCACAACACAACAGAAAGATTTATGCTTACAACCACACCTACATGAAAAAAATAATTGAACCCGAGGCGGACTAGTAGTTTCGGTTGCCCTAGCCCGTTTAAGCGGCCGTCCGATTCTAATATCTTTGCAGCGTAGAAATGTGACATTGTTCTGTACGAAAAACAACATTGAGTTCGGTTCTTTTGTTTAATTTTTTCACCTGTCATACTCTCACCAGGATATAACTTAGGTTTGGGAGCAGATTTTCAGCCCCTGATATTTGACCGCCCTAGGCCCGGGCCTAATCGGCTTTTTCAAAGTCAAAGTCAAAAATATTTATTTCATGTAAACCTTTACAGGCATTTATGAAAAGTCAAAAAAAAAAGTATATATAAGGTCCTGTGTGCACTTGGCCAGGTCGCCATTCCTCCCACAGACAAATGTTGAGAATATAATACAAAATAAACAAATCGTAAACTATTAAACTATTGTCCTTGAGGGAGAAAAAAAAAACAACCCAACCGAACACATACTACATAACCAACCAGTTTAAGACTAGGTGTCTAGCTTTAAGAAAAGTCCGCTTCTGCTAATACCGTTTCAAAAAAAAAACAGAAAATAATTGACCAGCCCAGATTTAGCGCCTAATGAAAGCGATCCTAAATGAGATGTTGCTACACTTATTATTATTTAATATTTTATTTTTGTATATGTTTTGTATTTTACGTCTACCACCAGGTAATTACTATGAAACCGACTTTTGACGACGTGTAAAAACTCCTTCGTTGATGATAATGCAAATTTTATGCGTTACTTCTGTATCCTTTCTTTTATAGTAGGCTTTTTTGGTTCCGTAGGGACTATTATTACACAAGATCGCGACCAGTTTTGGTAATTATTAAACGGGCTATTTCCGCTACTCGCCGGTAGTTACGGAAAGTTTAGAGGTGGTAGTCTCCTTGACGATAAGGAGACGATTGACTATTGATTATAGATTGTCAAAATAACGTAACCCTTTATATACAATAGTCACGTCACGGAATTCTAAAAACTGTCAAAGCAGTAGCACCTGTAACACAAATAAATTGCATGCCGTTTTTTGTTATTGTTGTTGCTGATTGTTCAATGTCATTTTTAAAGGATTTCGTTATTTTGACAAGCTAACGTTTCCGTTATAGAAAGCTGCGGCCACATTCTGTTTCTTATAACGTGATCGTTAGATTGTCAAAATAACTATTTCCGCAATTAGCGCGCTCTCCTCCAATCAGAGTAGTTTTTTAATCTTAACTGATTGGAGGAGAGAGCGATAATAACGGAATTCGTTATTTTGACAATCTGACGATAACGTTATAAGAAACAGAATGTGGCCTCTGCGCTGGTCCGCTATTATATATGTATGTATATAGATTAATCCCTAAATTTGTTGCTAATATCAAAGCTTGAGAACGGTTGGACCAATACGCCTATTATTATTTTTTCATATTTGTTAAATTCCGAGAAATGTTCTAATGAAGAGAAAAATTGCCCGGAAAAACGTAAAAACCCCAAACACATCAATAAAAAACAAGGACAATTTACACATATTTGCTCTGGTCACACACTAGGCTTGTACTATGTGTACCAGCAACAACGATACATGTTATGTAATAGACACCCAGACCATGACAAACTGTACAGAAAAATGTACTATTTTTTTGCCATGAGTAGGAATCGATACAACGCCAAAGGCGCAACCACTAGTCTACGGAGGCGGTCGAATTAGAAACCTAATATGCAATTTTGACTTCGAAACCCTAAAATTATTATCAAATTAGGACCATGGTTAATCGATGACATGAAAAGAGTTTACAGACTTAATATTATATTACTGACTGCTCAATTTTCGATTGTTAGTTTTGTTAATGTTGCCAGCCTCAACGTTTTTAAGACTTGCAATCTGTAATTTATTAATTTAAAAATAATAAACAATCGGAACCTTTTGCGGTTAGTTTTCGCACTTGTCAGGGTTTTTTAAAATATTGTTTAAAAATTCTTGACATTTTTCATTGTATAAGTATTTCTAATTTTTTAATATTTGCAGGTACCTAAGTAACATTTTCCTAATCACAGTTCCAAACACTGTTTTTTTCTACTGGTGCATGGCAAGTGACTTTGTATCTACCTGGTGGTAAGCAGACCAAAAAATCCATAAAAATGGTCGATCAATACATTGTTGTCTAACAACATTAATCGCTTCCACTATACCGTCTATATAAAAGATTCGGGCGGCGACATCCATTTGGACCTTGTAGTAGTAAGCTTATCATCTAGTAAATACAAAGTCACATGTCGTGCTCCAATAAAATAAAATAAACAGCTTTAGAAGTTGGTAGAGTAAAACTGGGACCAACAGCTTAACGTGTTCTCTGAGACCTAAAGGTAGTGTTGTTAGTTACACGAGTTATTGGGTCAGTCAGACATTTTGGGTTTAAACTGGGTCCTAAAAACTAGGATTTTAGACGTCTAAAGTCCACCACATATATATTTTGGAATCTACAACGAATATACGTGGTGGCCGAGTTGGTTAGACCTTTGACTTAAAAACACTTAGGTCCCTGGTTCGAATCCCGGTGTGTACCAATGAGTTTATAATTTAAAAACTTATGTACATTTGTTTGACAACACCACTATAGTGCCTCGGAGAGCACGTTAAGCTGTCGGTCCCGGTTTCACTATACCAACTTGTGAAACTGTTTAAAGATGGGTTATTTAGTCTATTCAAAACATCGCGACGAGCTAGCCACTTGTTCGATGAAGACTCATACCATCGGCTACGATGAGGTGGGATTAGGCGCGATCACGGGCGCCGTAAGGCACCCGTGAAGATATGTACAACGAATAAGTGGCGAGCTAGTTGTGTCAATATTATTTTCTTTTAACACAGATTGGCTTAGCCATTAATCATTGACTAAAACATATAAGTTATTTATTAGAAACAAATTTAAAAAAACATGCAATTAAAATTAAGTTGTAAGGCGAATAAAAAACCATTTTAACTGAATGAATGCAAAAACTTTGATCTTCTATTTGCTATCTATTTGACCACGCCCATTTATAAAAGCGTTACAGAGGGAGATATATCTATCTCATTATATTTCACCATTTTCCTCATAGGCTATTTGAGGCCTTGACTATGGATTTCAAAAGCTCAAAATAGTCTTAACTGAACTTCGGTTAGGTTTAAATTTGTATTGTATTGCCTTGTGTTAGGGTTTATTTTTTTATTGAATTAAATACTTTCGTATCTTTATTGTTTCATTGTGAATTTAAGAATAAATTTAAATTAATTTTTCACACTTTTTTTGTCTATTGGTGAGACAAGATTGTGTAAGCTTCCATATTGTTATTACGATGTTTTTAATAAATAATAAATATATACCATCACGGGTACCTATTTGGCTCCCGAGAACCGTTTAACCGGCCTCTGGGTACCCAGCGGAGGGATTAACCCGTCCTCATTTCGCCGATGGTATTCGACACAAGTGGCGAGCTTGTTGCGGTGTTTATGATGAAATAGCCTCGTTGTATAAAGCGGTCACCCATCCCAGGCCGGCCTTGTTGTCATCTGCTTAACCTTGTTATCAGGGCCGCTTTTTGTATTGTAAAAAATAACCTTCCTAATAAAAAAAATAATTATGATTAGACAACCGTGTCTCTATATCTACCTGGTGGTAAGCTGACCAATAGACAGGGTTGGATCCGGGATGTCGCCTCCGTAGACTAGTGGTTGCGCCTTTGACGATGTATCTGGAGGTCGTGGGTTAGATTCCCACTCATGGCAAAAAAATATTAGTACGTTTTCTATACAGTTAGACATGGTCTGGGTTTTTATAAAATACTAGCGGCCCGTCCCGGCTTCGCACGGGTTTATATAACTTTAACTATATGCTCAGCGCACGCCACGGAAGGCCTCAGAAACGATACTTTTCCCCCGTTTTTAAAACATTTTTGGTTACTGCTCCACAACTATAGGACCTAGCGTGATATTATATAGCCTATGTCTGAATAATGCAGCTTTCTAATGGTGAAAAAAATATTGCATCGGTCCAGTAGTTTTTGAGTTTATTCATTACAAACATACAAAAATACAAATCTTTCCTCTTTATAATATTAGTATAGATTAGTATAGATATAGATAGAAGTATAGAAGTATAGATAATATGTATTATATCGTTGTTTCTGGTACACATAGTACAAGCCTAGACCTTAGTTTGTGAATAGAGCAATATGTGTAAATTGACCTACATATTATTATTATTAGACTATTTGTGTTTTTTTTATTATTATTATTTATTTGATGGATATTGATGTACTCTACTATTCCCTATAGGTATAACTTTTCAATTTGATTAACTTTTTTAAAATTATTTTTAAGGGAAGAAAAAAAAAACATTTATTATTGGAAATTAATAGACTAATAGACATATGTTTTACAATTCGACAGTGGGATGTTTAAATACAAACAATAGGTAAGACGAGTCACTAATTCACCTATAGATAATCAAAATGTTACCTGTATATAATAATATATCTTATTAAATAAAACAAATTGGTCACCAACTGAATGAAGTACTTAACGACACCCGGGCTCGCTCTTTTTTATATGTATCATCACGGGTGCCTTACGGCGCCCAAGACCGCCTAGACGGCCCCAGGGTACACAGCGGAGGGATTTTAATCCCACCTCGTCGTAGCCGATGGTATGAGTCTATGCCGAACAAGTGGCTAGCTCGTCGCGATGTTTTGAATAGACTCAATATCCCATCTATAAACAGTTTCACAAGTTGGTATAGTGAAACCAGTAGCCCTAGTGTGAGTTTTTTTAACGTTTACTTTCGCGTTAACTATACTACCACGTTAACATTTTGTCCAATCACCCGACCGCATTTCTAGTTCTCAAAATTTCCGCTTGGAGCGCTTAACCATTTCCCATACAAATTTTAGTTAACTTAAACGCAAAGTAATAGTTAGAAAACTCACACTAGGGGTACAGGACCGACAGCTTAACGTGCTCTCCGAGGCACTATAGTGGTGTTGTCAAACAAATGTACATATTTTTTTTAATTAAAAACTCATTGGTACACACCGGGATTCGAACCAGGGACCTAAGTGTTTTTAAGTCCAAGGTCTAACCAACTAGGCCACCACGTATATTTACTCTCGTTTTTATGCCAGAATATTATTCAACAAGGCAATGCCGCTTCAGTTCTCGGTACATTAAAAACATTTTCTGGAATCAACGAACTGAACTATCTACCATAATTAAGTTATATTTATTTCTCTAGTTATTAGTTTTATTTTCCTACATATATGGTTTTAATAGTACAATAAAGTATGTATTTAAAAGCTGTCATTTTAATTATTTATTTAAAGTTCATGAATTAATGATACTGTTATAATATATCTTTAATAAACATACATAAATATATGTTTAAAATAATTGACACTTTTTTTAATAACTAAGTAGATATTAAAAGAAAAAAGATAATATACTTCCGCTCACTTTTTTTTTAATATCTCCTTAAAAAGTATACCGATAATAATATTATTACTCCAAATAATGACTACTTCGCACGCGGCAGATGTGCACTTTTTACAAATTTCACGTTGTACTTTAATAATTTCCCTGTAATTTAGGGTGGTGGGTGCACGCGGCGAAAAATTGTCCTTAGAGTACATTCTCTTAACTCGAAATTCCATATTTCTCACCCGCTCTTACAGGGTGTTCTTAACAGAAACTCTATTGACAAGTATCTGATATAACTAGTTTGTCTGTAAGTATTTTGTAAATATGAGCACTATAACAAATGGTTCCTTGTAAAAACTGGGAACTAAACTAATTACTACAATTACTATACGTTGTACTTAAATTGTAAGCAAAATAAAAATAAACCTGTTAGATTCCATGACAAAATATCAGAAACGTTCACTTAACCAGGTTTAACTTGTACCTGGTGATAAATGTGTTTTATCATTTTTGTTCCATATTAATTTAGTAAGTACAGAGAAAACCAAGGTTTATTAGCTAGGTTTGCTTTACCAAAATGTTTCTTAGTGACAGTCGTGTTGACGCCCATACAAACGTACTTACTTCTAGTGTTACTTAAAAGTAACACTAGAAGTAACTGAAAGATTTTTACGTACTAACATAAATGTTAGTACGTAAAAATCTTTCAGTTGTTAGGTAACTAGCTGACTAAACTAATTCCGTTACAATTTAGCGCCGCTCTTTAGAGCTTAGTTTATTACCAGAGTAATATGTGTAAATTGTCCTACATATTAATTAATATTTATTATTATAATATTATAATTTATTGTCATATAAATAATTTGAGTACTTATTGAATAACTAGACGATTAAACAATGAATGCCAATGAATTCAATTGATATCACTATTTGATCGAGAACTCGAAAATAAAATGCGTGTAAAATTAGAGTTTCCAAAGTGCGTTCCAGATTCAGCCGAGAGATAGCGAAGAAAACCGTCGCTCATGTTAGTGATGGGCAATACACGTGACGTTTTTGGACACTAATTATTTACACCTGGGTGCCTTTACAATGTAAGTCTTTCATTTAAAACTCAACTTAATTCCTAAACACATAAGATTCAAAGTTTACAAATCAATTGTATAGTTAGGGGTGTGATTATATTTTGCGTTACACCGGCCTACAAAAGTGTATGATTTTGTTCATTCTGATCGTCAAAAAATAATTGCTATGTAATTGCTATGAAGACGGTTAAACGTACTAACTATTTATATCTTTACGACTGTGTTACTAGGGTGTAGTCAACGATTACCTGGACCTCTTTATCGTAAGGGCACATGGGGCCCCGTGCTTAGGGTTCCCGACCTTACGGGCCCCGAAACTCCGAAATATTAACATGGAAAAAGGACCACATTTTTTAAATATTTTAGGTATATACCTACCAATAATTGCTGTCAATATTTGTAAATTTAAATGTTGTGGAACCGGTGTGTACCAATGATCATTAAAAATGTACGTACATTTATTTGACAGCACCAACTATAGTGCTTCGGAGAGCACATAAGCTGTCGGTCCCGGTTTCACTATACCAACTTGTGAAACTATTAATAGATGGGTTATTAAGTCTATTAAAATATCGCGACGAGATAGCCACTTGTTAATGGGACACTAGTAGCTCTTCCAGTGTCTTCAGCTCTTTTGTTAAACAATCTTTCATTACTGTACAGTTTAAACTTTAGGGAACTTCCGACGGGTATGCTTTATTCCTTTCGGCAGTACCTACAAATAAATAAACTATTCCTATTGGTTGATCTCAATAGTAAACGTACAGTTAAACTGTACAGTAAGTGAACGTTCTATTCTTGGATCTTTTAGTAGGTAGGTACTTATTTTGAAAAAATCTTTAATATAGATGCAAAAACCGTCAAGTGACCTAATATATGCCGAACAACTTTTCCCTTGGAACGAGTAGCAAATGAAAAAAAAATAGCTTTCTCCATACAAACTAGTAAAGTTAAACTTACCAATTTGTATGGAGAAGCCAATTTCTCATTTGTTAAGCCTTTTTTCATTTGTTAGATTTCAGTAGAACCTCATATTAGCCCAAAATACAACCTTTCAAAGTCACTGTATAATAAATTGGACATACAAAGAAACGTTGCTATACATCCAAACATAGGAATTGCGCTCCGAATACTAGTGTATACAACAGAGGCTCTACCATGGGCTTGCGCATTGTAGAAACGTCATTTACGTATACGCGACCAACAACCAATAGGGCCGCTTCAATCGCCGTTACCAAAAATAAAGCGATACGTTACGTTGCTACAATGCGTAAACCCATGGTAGAGCCTCAGAGTTGCTCAGCAGCAAACAAAATATGTAATTAGTATTTAGTAAGTATTTATTATTATATTTGCACCTCCATGATGTTTTTTTTTTAACTTTAACATCACTGAAATAACGTCTATATGTTATTTGACGATTGAGTTCGAGAATACATTTCCTGTCTCTTTAACGGTCATTTTAAAAGATTACAGATTTTTCATAAAGAGACTACGTAATAAAGCTAGTGTTATCTCACACATACAGGAGAAGGGGTCGGGGAAGGGAGAGGGTTGACACAAATATTTCGTGACCCGTACAAACCCCTAAGCTATGTCGATTAAAGGAACATCCCCTTCTGTTCACTGGAACGTAACTAACTACAGGTGTATAAGGGACAAAAATATTTTCTTTACTTAAAATTTTTATTAAAAACTTAAACTGAAGTAAGGGTCGTTTACTTTAATTCTTCCTTAAATTTAAGGCAACCTTATGACAATGAGTCACAATTTGTTCGATAAAAAGGCGGTTGTGTATCTAAGTATTTTTTCTGATAGTTTTAATTATTATAATTAAACAACTGAATTATATGACATTTTTTTTTAATAATAAATAATGTAGAAACATTTTTTTTTTGTATTAGACCATTTGTACAAGTATGTTTTGATCTAAACTTATATAAACCTAACGGTTCATAATGTTAAGTAAAATAGATCAGAATAAATTGATGCAAACTGCCTCATCAAATTAATGGATATTTTTTTAACAAAAAAATATATTTCAAAAACCAATTTCTAATCATTTTTAGTGGCCCGACTAAGTAACTAATAAAAACCGGCAATAATTTAATAGCTATAACTTTTACTGTTAAACTTCATAGTAGACAGTTAAAGACCATTTGAACTGATTAATGTATAATACCCTACGTAAGATAATATCAACTACTATCAACAAAAAAAAAATTAAGGGTATCTACATACCGAACGACCTTGAACTACTCGACAACGGCAAACTCACAATGGATAAAAATAACTATGAAGTTAAGAAGGCACCACCCCTATATTTTAATAACCTTTACGACTAGTCAACGAATTCCATTACTACGTCGCTTTGGAAGATTGTACTTTCGGCTAACATGAGGCTCTACTGATCAAATCGAAAAACTTTTCCTATAAATCTATGAAAAACAATAGCTTCTCTATACAAACTAGTAATATTAAAATACCCAATTTGTATGGTCCAGTCATGTTTTTTTCTTTATTTTAGATATAGGTTCGATTTGATCAGAAGAAGCCCAAAGTACAAGCTTTCTAAGTCACCGATAATATATTTTATTTATTTATTCAATAGTTTAATTTAGGAACTTTGGTCATTTAGCGATTATGTCAGTCCTGTTTTAATATCGTAACATATAGATATAACATTAACATATACACAAATAGACCAGGTGGGCAATTCTCGCGCTTTCGACATTCATCTCGATTCGATATTTTTGAACAAAAAATGGCATATTATGTCATTTTTCGTTCAAAAATATACGAAATAGATAATAAATATTAATTAATAATTATATAAATATATAAAATCTCGAATCGAGATGAATGTCGAGAGCGCGAGAATTGCCCACTAGCACTTAAATCTAAAATACCTATTACTTACAAAATATTTAACGGACATGAACCTTATCACAAACCCTCCAGCGATTAATCAATGAAATAAAAAAACATGGAAAAAATACAATAGACACCCTTAACATAGTCAATAAAAGGACACCTTACTGCATTTAGCAAGTAGCAAGGGATTCACCCTATAAAGTATGACAAGTCCCTCCCATCTGCAACGCATGAAGACATGCTGGAGGTGTTTATACCCCCACCTTTGGGGCGTGGCTACGGAACTGGCGAGCCCGAACCGTTTGGCTGCTACGCGTAAAGCCAACCCAACTGTGTCGAAGCTTACACGCGTGAGCTTAAAGCTTTTTAAAATAAAGTACGCGATACGACTCGGTTTGTAGTTTCGAAAAACTTTCGGTTTAGTTTGTGGTTTTATTTTTTTTGGTGTTTTTTTCTGTTTTGTATGTTGCTGTTTTTTTGAGGTGAGTAGATTATTTATTTTAATTTTTGTTGGTGTGTTTTGGCTACTGAAAACTCTGAAATTTATGTAGGGACCATATTTAGAAAAACGTTTTTTTATATTTCTTCTTGAGGCAACAGTTATAGCAAAATTATAATTCAATATTGTTTTTAAATTATCAGTTTAAAGACATTTATTTCTCAAAAGAACATTATTGCTCACTTACAGAGAGAATTTTTTATAAATTTATAATAATAACAAACATTTTGTTTAGTTTTGTTGCGAACTGAACAATAGTATATAAACTAACAAACTCAGTTAACATAAAAAATAGTAAATATTAAGGGAGGAACAAAAAGTAAAACAATTACAATACGGTCAAACTAATGTGACTTTTTAACAGTTTTTTTAAATTCAGTAAATGTTGATGCTTCTCTGACACTTTGTGGTAAAGCATTATATAGCTGTGCTCCTTCAAACAGCAAATTTCTTTTTCCATATTCCGTCCTAGGATGCCGTAACTCTAATTGGTTTTTATTTCTCGTGTTAAATTATGTAAGAACTAATTAAAAAAATATGTAATTCATAATACTTAGCAATTTATAACATATTATAGGTACTAGCTGTTTAGTTTTAAAAGAAATAAGATCAGAAATAAAATACAGCCCATATTACTCTCTGATAATGTAGCCTACTATTAGTAAACGAACTTTTAAAATCGGTTCAGTAGTATTTGAGTTCGGAACAAACTAACAATTATTATTTTTTCTCATTGCAACATTACATAGTAGGTAAGTATATATATCGCAATAGAGAGGTCCTTGGGGTTTAAAATGAAAATGTTTCATTAATGCTTGGGTATAAATTGATTGAATAATATTCTAATGATAATACTTAGATCCAAAAAATATTCCAAACAACTTTTAAACCACTAATATTAGAAGAAAAAAATGTCTATATCTATATATCTATATCTGTATATCTATATCTGTATATCTACCTATATCCTTAGCAGTATATATAAAAATGAAACTCCGATCAAACATTCCCTTGGTCATGCCATAACTTGAAAATGACTTAACCGATTTCATTCTGAATCTTTTTCTTAAGTAGGTATCTACCTTTAAAAAGAAAACATTTTTTTTAAAACTTGCGCAGTAAATTGGAATATTTCTGAAAACGTGTATTTTAACTGCGTGTGTGACATGTGTACGTACAAAATTGCATAAAATTATTAATTAGGTAGGATTTCTTTGACATGACCACAGAATAAATAATTCCTCTAATGTATTTGTATTTTTAACGTGTCGGGAAACAAATTTAGGGTATAAATATGCATTTAAAAAACATTGAATAAGCTGGTCTAATTGCAGTGTATAATTTGATTTGTGTCTGGATGTTTGCACGGATTAGCTAGATATATGATACGAGGATATTAAAAAAAAAAAGTTAAATATAATATAATAAAATAAATACCATCACGGGTGCCTATTTGGCTCCCGAGAACCGTTTAAACGGCCTCAGGGTCCCAGCGGAGGGATTAACCCATCCTCATTTCGCCGATGGTATTCGGAGGCAACACCTAACAAGTGGCGAGCCTGTTGCGGTGTTTATAATGAAACTAGCCTCGTTGTATAAAGCGGTCACCCATTCCAGGCCGGCTTTGTTGTCATCTGCTTAACCTAACTATATTATACATAAACTTATGGCCTTATTCATAAAATCTTATTGAGTCTTTGAAGAACACTTTAGTACTACATAATTTGATTTGTGTCTGGGTGTTTGCGCTGATTAGCTAGATATATGAAACGAAAATATTAAAAAAAAAAAAAAAAGTTAAATAACAATACATTATATTAACTATATTATACATAAACTTATGGCCTTATTCATAAAATGTTATTGAATCTTTGAAGAACACTTTAGTTCTAGAAGGTTTTGTCTCATTTACGCATATTCATTTTGCTAAAAAAAAGAGACAAAACCTTTTATAACTAAAGTGTTCTTAAAGGACTCAAAAAAAAAATTAATACATAAGGCACTAAAAAAATAGGTGAAGTAAAAGATGCATAATACGTTTTTCGTTTCGAGTAAGAACAGAAAATGTCCTCGCGCGGAATTTTATATTATATTATTGGAGAACGGCATATGTTGTATCTATCTGGTGGTGAGAAGACCTACAAAGTCCATGAATGGGGTCAATCAATAATTGGCTTTAATCAACATTGATCGCTCCCACTATGCCGGCTAAATGATGCGATTACGAAATGGGGGGCGACAATGATGAATTGCATTACGAGTAGGTATTTTAATATACTCGCTGCCTTATCAATTTAACTTTTTTTCAATAAGTACTTGGAAATTACATACATACATACATATCTTCACGAGTGCCTTACGGCGCCCGAGACCGCCTAGACGGTCCCAGGGTACCCAGCGGAGGGGTTTTAATCCCACCTCGTCGTAGCCGATGGTATGAGTCTACACCGAACAAGTTGCTAGCTCGTCGCGATGTTTTGAATAGACTCAATAACCCATCTATAAACAGTTTCACAACATGATATAGTGATGCGGTTACGAAATGGGCGGCAGCTAGCTTCGCTGATTTATCGTAAATTTAACTGCCTATTTAGTCTACTACTACCACCACCTCAACAAGAAAATGATGCCATAGCTTGAACCCACTAAAACCGAAACATGACTAGGTCACTTGACGGTTTTTGCATCTGTATGGGCGGTAGTAACGAGTAACGAGTCCGGACGGTCGTTCTAGCAAGTTATAGAGACCTCCCATCCCACCTTAAAATATATTTATATTTTCCTTTACATTATTATGGAATAATTCATAAAACGTTTTTTTATAAGATATGCATATTAATATAATAATGTAGCTTTCTATAATAATTAAAATAAATATATTTAGGACAATTTACACATATTGCTCAGACTCTAGGCTGTACAAGCCTAGAGTCTGAGCAATGACTATGTGGATCAGAAACAATGATACACTACATATTTTATTTTCTGTAGTTATTTTTGGGTTTATACGGAACAAACAAACAATCAAATGTTTTCTTACTCTTTCTAGTATGTACCTACATGGCTCAGCGTGTTTTTTTTTATTCAAAATATTTTGAAAGTTAAAATTGCAATAAAAAACTGTCAATTTCCAAGTAATCCCGGTGTGTACCAATGAGTTTTTAATTAAAAAAAATATGTACATTTGTTTGACAACACCACTATAGTGCCTCGGAGAGCACGTTAAGCTGTCGGTCCCGGTTTACTATACCAACTTGTGAAACTGTTTATAGATGGGTTATTGAGTCTATTCAAAACATCGCGACGAGCTAGCCACTTGTTCGGTGTAGATTCATACCATCGGCTACGACGAGGTGGGATTAAAACCCCTCCCTTGGGTACTCTGGGGCCGTCCAGGCGGTCTCGGGCGCCGTAAGGCACCCGTGAAGATATATGTATGTAATAAAAAACAAACTACAAAAAGAGACAAGACCATGAATATGAACTGCTGATTACAACTTTAACAAAAACTTAAATCTCAAAAAAACTCAGTAAGTACTTAACAATTTTAATTAGGTACATAATTACTTTAATAAACATAAACAAATTAGCTGGCACGTCTCTATAACTTTGCTAGTCGGCTGCTTTCGTTACAAATGTAAAAACCGTCAAGTGACCCAGTCACGTTTCAGTTTCAGACTGTAGATTCACCGAGCTTACCGCACCGATTTATTGCCTCCTTTCAGGATGAGGTTAAAGCAGCTATTAAATTAGACTCGTAATGCAAATTAGCCCATTCTGTAACCGTGTCATTTAGCCGGCATAACGGGCGCAATCAATTTTGTTAAACAAATTTTGAACGTTCCTATTGACGTACATCCAGTACGTCAGCTAGCCATAAGAGGGTGATTTTTAAATGTCAGCAATGACTTTGATTTCATCAGTGAAAAAAACGTCACTGTGTGACTAAAAATCGGCCTCAGGGTCCCAGCGGAGGGATTAACCCATCCTCATTTCGCCGATGGTATTCGGAGGCAACATTTAACAAGTGGCGAGCTTGTTGCGGTGTTTATGATGAAATAGCCTCGTTGTATAAAGCGGTCACCCGGTCGGCCTTGTTGTCATCTGCTTAACCTTGTTATCAGTTGCACAGTGACTTAACTACTAGGCTGGGGCCGCTTTTTTAATTTATCAAAAGTCGTATTTTTGAAAATCATATGCGCGGTACCTACTTGCACATTATTTGTCATGGAAAATAGTTACTTGCGTTTCGTTACACGAAAAAATACATTATAATTAATTAATAAATAAATACATTTGATAACAAACAAAATTGTCATCGGTGACTTTATTTACGAGTATTGCTATCATAAATATTATATTTTAGTCACCCGATGAGATTCAACTATTTTGTCACTTCAGTAATAATAGTCATCTGGTGACATTCAAGAATCGTACCCCTTCGGGAGCAATTTTTGAGTGTCAACGATGAATTTGAAAATATATCCCCGATGACTAGGAAATTACGATTTAACAAAAGTCGTATTTTTAAAAGTTAAATGTGAGGTAGTTTACAAATAATTTCTCATAAATAAGAAATATATGCGTTTTGTTACAAAAATAAAATATTGTTTGTTTTTCTTGTTTCTGAAAATAAATACATTTCAGTGCTAAAACATAGAAACTTGGTAGATGATGGAACGGAATTTAGCTGTCATTATCCCTGATTATAACTGTCATCAGTGACTTTACGAGTGGTAGGGTGCACTCGTATTGTGATATTTTAGTCACTTGTAGAGATTCAAAAATCGAAATTCAGAAATATAATTTGTCATAAGTGATATTTAATCATCTACTGACATTTAAAAATGGCCCTCCAGGTACATAAAAAATCACAACTATGCCGATATACTATGTATATAGTTTAGCAGAGAAATACTTGTAAAATTCTGTATTTTTGTTGGTTAAATAAGAAAAAAAAAACATGATGTGCTCTAGTACAAAACGAGGTGGCGGCACTCATTCTCATTCAATAGATTATTGACATTGACCGCCTCCGTAGACTAGTGTTTGCGCCTTTGGCGTTGTATCCGGAGGACGTGTGTTCGTTTACAGTTTGTCATGGTCTGGGTGTTTATAAAATATAATAGATATTATATCGTTGTTTCTGGTACACATAGTACAAGCCTAGAGCCTAGTTTGTGACCAGAGCAATTTGTGTAAATTATCCTACAAATTATTATTATTATTCATTTCTTACCGATCATAAAACTTTTACATGAGCCTTTCAAACATTGTTCTGATGAGCTAGGATTTTAACTACAGTGTGTGTGTTAGTCTGTTATGTTATGACGACTATTCCGTCACGGTGTCTCGCTAACGTGGGACCTAAACTATAATAAACCATGTTGTAGGAACGGTGAGGAACAACGGAGTTTTAAAATATGTCTAATTAGCCTACTATAATATTTTTTGTTGTTTTTTAATTCAAAAAAAAAAGTACATTTCTTTGACAATACCACTATAGTGCCTCGGAGAGCACGTTAAGCTGTCAGTCCCCGGTCCAGTACTATACCAACTTGTAAAACTGTATATAGATAGTTTATTGAGTCTATTTAAAACATCGCGACGAGCTAGCCACTTGTTCGGTGTAGACTCATAGCATCGGCTACGACGAGGTGGAATTAAAACCCCTCCGCTGGGTACCCTGGGGCCGTCTAGGCGGTCTCGGGTGCCGTAAGGCAACTGTGATGTAATATTTTTTAATCACCGGTGAGCAGATCTACATGGCCTATGAATGCATTCGATGAATACACTATTATTTAAAATCAATGGTCATTGCCAATGTCAGCCAAATTATGCAGGGACTGTGACTTTTTATTAAGAATCTATTTTCATAATAATTCTAATTTTATAATTCTTATTAGTACAATTATGAATTGGTGTATTACTTATCTGTACATGGTGACTTTGAAAGGATGTACTTTAAGCTAATATGAGGTTCTACTAATAAAATCGAACAACGCATGGAACCACCATGTGTCGCCAATTAAAAAAAAAAGGTTTCTTCATATAAATTGGGACCAATTGGTTCCAAAAGTTGGTCAAATAGCTATGATATATGAAATCTCTACACTAGATTCCTTTTGTGTTGTAACAACCTACAAAGAAGGGTTTTTTAAAGTCAAATCCCAAGGGGGTAAGAATATGTGTTTACCATCAGGTTGATACAAAGTCACACTCCGTGTTCCAATAAAAATAAAAATTGAATAATTTTACACAATCAAGTTACCCTATTTTAGATATTTGTAAGAAAGTCCATTTCATACTTATAACTACAGCATGTCTTTGTATTAGTAAAATACATAATTATACGGTGCACAGAACCTTAGACGATTATTTTATCTTAATAATAGTGTGACACTGCGCACCGGGTGTTAAGCATTTTAGACAATTAGTATAATAATAATATATAATATGTACTTACATATAATAAAATCGCCGACTGTAGATTTTTACAAAAAATATACATATACTGGAATATGCCTGAAATAAGTGTTAGACTCTATACTATAACCCATTTATTTACTGAGGCTCTATCATGGGTTTGCGCATTGTAGAAACGTAACGTATTTATTTACGTATACGTGAAGGCTCTACCATGGGTTTGCGCATTGTAGCAACGTAATGTATTAATTTACGTATACGTGAGCAACAACCAATAGGGCCGCTTTATTTTTGGTAACAGGATTGAATAAAGCGATCCTATTGGTTGTTGTTCACGTAAACGTATTCCAATACGTTACGTTGCTACAATGCGCAAACCCATGGTAGAGCCTCAGTAGGATAGCTTTATTTTCGGTAACAGGATTGAATAAAGCGATCCTATTGGTTGTTGCTCACGTATACGTAAATTAATACGTTACGTTTCCACAATACGCAAACCCATTATTATTAGCTTTCAAATGATACCTATTAAGTATTATTTTTTTTATATGGATAATTTATATATTTTTGAATTAAAAATGTACGAAATACTACAAAAGGTAACAGAGGCTCTACCATGGGTTTGCGCATTGTAGAAACGTAACGTACCTATTCTTTTACGTATACGTGAGCAACAACCAATAGGATCGCACACACCGAAGTCTACACCAAACCAGTGGCTAGCTCGTCGCGAAGTTTTGAATAGACTCAATAACCCATTTATAAACAGTTTCACAAGTTGGTATAGTGAAACCGGGACTACAGTAGTGTTGTCAAACAAATGTACATAATGTTTTTAATTAAAAACTCATTGGTACACGCCGGGATTCGAACTAGAGACCTAAGTGTTTTTAAGTCCAAGGTCTAACCAACTCGGCCACTAAAGTGGATTTGATTTATTATATTAAATTAAATTTATATAACTAACAAAATTATGTTGACATCGTAGGTACTAAAATTTAGCACATTGCTTACTATCATATTTATTAGTTCCACTTTTTGCCGCGGGAGTTCTTTTGTGAAACGGACTTTAATACCTAAAAATATTTTTTTTTTTTTGAGTCTTACACCAAAATTTATGCTTAAATAATGAGTCTTGATGCATGGTGTCGATGGTCAATTTGGTCATTACACTTTGCCCAGGGCGAGCGGCATACCTAGTTAGTGCGCGCATAACTATAAGTACTGCGAAATTTCGAAATGCGCGTAATTTGTATGTTTAGGGTAACTATGGCCCTCTTAGGGTACAACAATTACCCAAATTGGAATCTGTTAGTGATACGTTTAAGATTTAACACCGTAACTTTATTTTAGGGTATTTATGATAATTTTTAAATGTAAGCTAATTTTTGGTTTTTGAAAGATATGAATTAAACAATGTAATTTAATTATAATTTAAAAAAGTGAGTAAAATACTTTAAAAAAATTAGGTAATAATATTTTTCTAATAACGATCTACTGACTAAACCAAAACTGTTTAGTGACAGGTCAGCTGACGGTATTTACCTATATCTAAATTAGGATACAACTATACTACAGATAGTGTAGTCCGGACGAGATTAGTTGGTCGAGAAACTTGTATTTCTAATTTCCTTAATATCCAGTAAAATTACGCTTGAAGATGGAAAATTTTACTGAAAGGAAATATTCCTTTATTTTCAAAACTAAATTCCAAAAAAATAGAATAAAAATAAAAAAAACAACTTTATTTTTAACTATTTTATTTTTGGTCTTTTTTAATTTGAGATATTATATTGTTAGTACTAAACTAATATACACTTATATGAATGGTCTTATCATATTGGTGCAATAACAAACTGTATGTATTTGTATTTATTTCAGTCGGTTCGATTCTCGGGTATTTTTAAAGAATATTTTTAATATATTTAGAATGCAGCCTACTTTTTTTTTCATTTTTGTTTTAATGTAGGAAATAGATTAATAAACATCCAAACCAAGGCAACAGTACAGAAAAACCTTTATAAAAGATTCTTTCATTTAAAATTATTTAACCCAAACAAAAAATGGCGATCTTATGCAACTGACGACAATTTTCAATCAATTTCGCCAAACTTCAACTAAATTTTATACTGTATAGCGCCAATTTTCGCCAAAAAGAATGAAGTGTTATGTGTCGAACCGTTTAAGCGATAAGTTGGCAATAATGTACTTAGTTAAGCACGATATGCCCCCAGCAATGTATCTGTACTTAACACCTGAAGTTTGCTTTACATTACCTTTTTTGTATGCAAGCAAATCCCAAAGAAATTGCTTTGAGAGTTAGTAAGTACCCGGACGATTTATAATCCTAACTTATACTATAAATATGTGGTTTGGTGGGAGACAGGCTTCTATAATTCAAAAACCGTCAAGTGACCTATCATGTTTCGGTTTTTAGTCTGTGGTTCACTGGTTTTCCGGAGACTACTCGATCGATTTCTTGTCGAGGTGGTAGTCTCCTATCCTGGTGCTATTACAAAACGGGCGATTAATATGACTATAAAGCATTTGTCGCCGCCCATTTCGTCACCGCAATATTTAGCCAGCATATATATATATAATAATATTGTTAAACAAAAGTATTGATCGACCCTATTCATGAACTTTATAGGTATGCTTACCATCAGGTAGATACAAAAACATATGCAACCTAACTTTTCGGGATTAACTTTATTATAATTTTCGGAAAACCGAAAATTGTAGAATGTATTTTGACAGAACCTGTATGAAACATATATAGGCATTTCTAAAAGTGTAACCTTATTTTTCAAGCCACGATTAGAATTAGCAGGTCGTCACTGTATCTAGCTACATGGTACAAAAGGAGTGCATTTCCAGCGTGTGTTTTTCCTTTAACCTATAACCGGGTTCTTCAGGCGACGACCTGAATCTGCAACTAAAAAACTGCCATAGTGGAGTCTAACTAGCGACGTTTCGTTCGATTCTAGCATATATTCAGGATTTGCATAAACATTTTTCTCAGAGTTATGCAGTCACATATCGTGTTATAAAAAACTAGCTGACACGTTAACGTCGTCTGCGTAAACGGAACAAATTTTCCCCGTTTTCCCAACATTTTTCATTAAAACTTCGCTCTATGCGACGATCATAGCGTGATGTTATATAGCCTATAGCCTTCCTCGATAATTGGGTTATCTAACACTATTTTTTTTTTTTAAATAGGTTCAGTAGATCCAGATATAGTACCTATAGATAGTATAGAATACCCTACCAAATTCTATTACAATTAAAGGAATTTAATTTTAAATTAGGTAAAACATAAATTATAGGTAACAATTAAATTAGGTAAACACAGGGGTTTCATTTGTCGCCGATGGTATTATAATTCTAAACTGAACAAGTGACGAGCTTATTCCTACTCATTCGCTTCAGTTGGTGTAAAATATAATAAATAAAATAAAAATTAACCAAAATATGTAAGAATGAAAACGTGCTTGTGCTTTTTTTTAATTTTGAATGAACGAATGAAAAATTCTTTATTGCACAAAAGCTTAATACTATTGTACATAGGCGAGCTTAATGCCTTAGGCATTATCTACCAGCAAACCCTTGGGAGATTGACCAAAGACAGGATGATAGCTAATTAATGCAACATATAATATATAATACAAGGATATATAGATAAATTATTAAGTAATATAACAATACATACTGGTACTATGGGCCTCATGAAAAAGCTCACAGTCACACAAAGGGCGATGGAGCGCGCTATGCTCGGCGTTTCCTTGCGGGATCGTATTCGAAACGATGAGATCCGCAAAAGGACCTAAGTAACCGACATAGCCTCCAGAATCGGCAAACTAAAGTGGCAGTGCGCAGGCCACATAGCTTGCAGAACGGACGGCCGTTAGGGCATTAAGGTTCTCGAGTGGCGACCGCGTGCTGGAGGACGCAGCAGAGGCAGGCCCCCCACAAGATGGACCGACGACCTGAAAAAGGTCGCGGGAAGCCGATGGATACAGGCAGCGCAGAAACGGTCGTTGTGGCGTTCCTTGGGGGAGGCCTATGTCCAGCAGTGGACGCGCGAAAGGCTGGCATGATGATGATGATGACTGGTATTATAACATTTAATAAATTTTTCCATCTTAGGTTTGGTTATTTATTTGTTATTTAGTGTTTCTGGTTATTTAAAAGTGATATTTTATTCATTAAAAATCCATTATGCAATATCCTAGGTCTATGATTACAACAGTAGAAATTAATTTATTATATGTTATTCAACGCTTATAATAAGATTTAAAACAAACAGCAATGTACAGCAAAAACGTGACAGATAAAAAATTTTTTTTCACAAATTATCGAGCTAAGACCAAAGTGTCGACGTCGATCGATAATTCGTCACAATTACAGAGCATTCGGCGAGAATTCGTCACAATTACAGAGAGGCGAGAAGGCGAGAAGATTGGGTGTTAAAATACAAGGCGACTCCATTTTGGGGTCGTTTAACATGCAACGGCTTCTGACTGTTAATATTGTTTAATTCACATGTCATTTATGTAATTTTATGAACAGTTTTTGCAATAAAAAACCCGACAACTCGCCTGAGGAAGATTCCGTTTTTTTTTTTTTTTTTTAACTTTTCCGTAATAAGTAATAGATATTAGTTTTCGTCCTATATTTGGATTGCCTACAGTCCCTTTTATGAAATTAGTCTGCAAGCTTTAGAGTTGAAGGGGTGAATATATTTTTAAAATTTATCATTGTTTTTATATAAATTTTAACTAAAAAACCGAAATAAGTATATAAAAATAAAGACTCCAATTATTTTTTTCTTTTGAGAGCTTCCGTGGCCTGAGCTGCGTAAACGGTTAAAGTTACGCAGACGTTGCGCGAATCAGCTAGTTTATTATAAACCAAAAATCTATCTGGGTTATTGAGTGTATTCAAAACATCGCGACGAGCTAGCCACTTGTTTGGTGTAGACGGCTACGACGAGGTGGGATTAAAACCCCTCCGCTGGGTACCCTGGAGCCGTCTAGGCGGTCTCGGGCGCCGTAAGGCACCCGTGATGATATGTATGTTATGTATGTAAAAATCTATATATTATGTATAACTATATTTTTTTTAAATGTTTAAGTCGGTTTAACAGAATTAAACGCTAAATTTTACTCATAATAAAGCTTCATATCTTTTAATAATTAGATTTTGAAAACAATAAATGCAATGGTTTATATTGTATGAACTAGCTGACACGCGCAACTTTAAAGGTTTACGCAGCGCACGCAACGAAAGCTTTCAAAGGGAACTATTTTTCCCCGTTTTCCCAACATTTTTCATTGATGCTCCGCTCCTATTTTTTTTTTTTTTTTTTTTTTTTTTTAATATGTAGGACAAATTACACATATTGCTCTGGTCACAAACTAAGCTCTAGGCTTGTACTATGTGTACCAGAAGCAATGATATAATACATATTATATTTTATAAACACCCAGACCATGATAAATTGTACAGAAAAAACGTACCTACTAATATTTTTTGCCATGGGTGGGAATCGAACCCACGACCTCCGGATATAACGCCAAAGGCGCAACCACTAGTCCACGGAGGCTGTCTATTGGTCGTAGCGTGATGTTATATAGCCTATAGCCATTCTCAATAATGGGCAATCAATCCAGTAGTAAAATAATTTTGAAAATCGGATCAGTAGATCCAGAAATAAACAAACAGGCAAAATAAAATTACAAAATAAAAAATAGAATGGAGATAAAATCTAGTACATAGCCCAGCGTTTTTGTATAACTCAAAATATTTTGAAAGTAAGCAATAAAACGTGTTTTTGCCAAGAATTCCTAGCGAGATTTTTGTTTAATTTCTTACTCGTACGCATTTTAATAGACTTTTTTTCCCCTGTGGAGTAAGAATAATTAAATGATAATTGGTATAATAAATATAATATATATATAATATCTTGACTAATTTTGCGTGTTTTTGTAAATATTCGGGTCACCAAATTGTGGAGGAACTATTACAACTATAACTTTATACATATAATTATTATTTTTTACACATTTTAAAACTTAAACAATCTATTTTTATACAAAATTCATTTATTTTTTTATAAGCATTATATTGTACCAGTATTTTTTTTGTTTTTTCTCCCCGTGTGTACCAATTAGTTTTTAATTAAAAAAAAATATGTACATTTGTTTGATGACACCACTATAGTGCCTCGGAGAGCACATTAAGCTGTCGGTCCTGGTTTCACTATACCAACTTGTGAAACTGTTTATAGATGGGTTATTGAGTCTATTCAAAACATGGCGACGAGCTAGCCACTTGTTCGGTGTAGACTCATACCATCGGCGGCATCGATGAGGTGTGATTAAAACCCTTCCACTGGAGACCCTGGGGCCGTCTAGGCGGTCTCGGGCGCCGTAAGGCGCCCGTGATGATATGTATGTATGTATGTTTTCTTTTTGTATTTTTGTAACGATGTTCCTAAACCTCAAATTTATTTACCTTTTTAACCCCTCTTAATTCTTAAACCTATTTTGGAACAGTCCCCCAGTATACCTATCTATCTTTAAAGGTATAGAAGACCTAGTCACCGACAGCAGTGTGGGTAGGATATATATTATAGGTAGTGCGGTCCAGAAGCAGATTAAGATAGTAACACTACCAGGCGGCTTTAATTTGCATTTCGTGCCACACACGTTCTTTGGTCTTTTGTTTTTAAAATAAATTGCGTATGAAATATTTTCAGGCAGTTAGATATTATTTAGAAACAAAGGATCTATAATATTTTACATACTTAAATGCTTGGGTAATCTTTAAGGTAAGATTTTTTTTGGATTTACTATTTATCATAAAAATAATAATAATCATATAAACTTGGAGTGAAAATTTTCTATGTATTTTAAAAATATGTTTTAATACTATTGCTAATTATTACATTTACACCCAAAATATCCTTAATGTCAACTCAACTACACTTTTGGCACCCTGAAAGACAGCTACCACCACCGCAAAAAATCGATGTAGTAGTCTCCCGAAAACCGGTGAACCGACAGACTAAAACCGAAACTTCTTTCTTTTTTATGAACGAAACCATATCTATTCTTAACAAAACCGCTCATTTATTTATTTCCTTATTCAAAAAGACTTAAATGAGTCCTCCAAGAGCACTTTAGTTATTGAAGATTTTGTCTCTGATTTAGCAACAAAAATAAATATGTGCTAAAGAGACAAAACCTTCTATAACTAAAGTGTTCTTGAAGGACTCAATAAGTTTTTTTATGAATAAAAGGCCATAAAATTGATATTAAAGACTCCATAATATTTTGTCACCGTCACAGAGTAACTAATACCAGGTTGAGCTATAAAATAACGACCAACTAAATGAGGAAACCAAAGAGGAATAAAAAACCCCTTCACGGTGCGTTCCTCTCGAAACCCCACAATTATGTGTATATTAGGCGCTTCTGAGGATAACCATGAATCAGGAATATTTTGGGACACAATTTTTTTTTAAATGTTTTATAAACTAAAAAGTAGAACAAATGATGATGTAGTGTTGAAGATTGAAAAAGGTATGTTGAGGTGGTTCGGCCACGTTTAGCGTGTGGATGATGAACGAAAGACGGAACAAATATATAAAGTAAAAATACAGAATGATAGTGGATTACGTGGCTAACCAAGGCGCGTCTTTGCAGATTAAATTCGAGATGTCTTTAAAAAAGGACAAATAAGAAGTCTAAAAAACAGACGAGCCTGTATGAATGGGTGCATGGATGTGGAGTAAGCTAGGGAAGTATGTAGAGACCGTGCGATTACTGTAACGAGGTTAATATGTGTAAAAAATGTCTTACATAAAATACTTGTATTTTGTGTAGTAGAATAAACGATACTAATACATTATTATACTTTAAATAACATCCAAACCAGGATAATGTGTACAGAAAACGTACTAATATTGTTTTGCCATAAGTAGGAATCGAGCCTAAAACTTCCGGATACCAAGGCCAAAGGCGCAGCCAATAGACCACTGCAATATCTGCACGACGCGTGTAATTTATACGACGCAAACTACCCTAAGAGATTTAGGGTAGTTTACGTCGTATAAATTACACCGCCCTTTTTTTATTAAAAATAAAATCAGTGAACTTATGTAGAATTAATTCAATTTGCAATCAATTATTATACCTATAATAATTACAATATTGAAAACTGCCCTAAATCTTACAAAGCCCTTTTTTATAAAAAAAAATCAGTGAACTTAAGTAGAATTAATTCAATCTGCAATCAATTATTATATATTTATTAAAAAATTTAAAGTTATTCTTAAAATTTAAACAATACCTTTATAAAATTTATGCTGTCACGAAACAGGTGACAAAATAGATGTAGGCAGATAGGCATACTTACCTTATAACGGATCTAAGTTTATAATTATTTTGCGATATTTGTAATACAACGACCTTGACAAGTGACAAGTACCAGTATTAACCTTTTTTTTTTTATTATTATTAAAGTATGAACACCCTACTGCTAGGTTCGTGCTAAAGGACAAGTAGCTTAATTGAGAGAGCTTGTGGGAGGTCCCTAAGGCGTCGGGATATGCTAATCTATGCCCCTGACCAGTTTGTTTTTATCCCAATCGGTTCATCGAAGAGAATTGTTTTTTTTTAAGCACCGTATAATTTAGCCCTGTCTTAGTGTCGGGTTGCCGTGTGGTCTGTTTGGAAAATAATTATGGAAATAAATTGGGTTTATTTAGAATTGAGTGATTAATATTTATTTACGGAATGTTTTTTTTTTATTGTCTGGTTAATTAATTAAGCCTATAAACTGAACTGAAGTGTTTTCTTAGCGTGAAAGTTTTATATTTTGGTTTAATAATTTTAAATCTGTTTTTTTTTATGAATCTGTAGGTACTTACTTGTATTTTTTTATGTATTAGTTGGCAAACCATGCCAAAAAAAAGTACGTTTTTCTGTACAGTTTGTCATGGTCTGGGTGTTTATAAAATATAATATGTATTATATCGTTGTTTCTGGTCACATAGTACAAGCTTATAGAGCTTAATGGGTGTAAGTCTTTTATATAAAATAAAAAAAGTTATAAATAAATGCATTTTATATATTTTATTATTACTATGTACTGTATTATTAGTATATATACGTAGTAATTAAAAAAAAAAAAAAAAAAAAAAAACAACAAGGGAATGCACTTGCCTGGCATAGTAGGTATACCAACGAGTAAAACACTAGTAGCATAGCCACGTAGAATGAAAATGCTGATTCTTTATCTATATCATAAATATTATAATAAGGGAAATATTTGATGGTTTGTTTGTTTATAACGGATAATCTCAAAAATACTTAACCGACTTTTAAAAGTATTTCACCTATAAAGAGCTACATTGTAAGCGAGTATCATGCATTTTTTTTCGATCGAATTTCTTTTAAATTTTATGGCGGGTGAAACCGCAGGGTATTTTATAAAATATATTAAACTAACAAACAGTCTAATGCAATTAAGAAGTCGCTTGTGCATAATCTAGCGGCGAATCAGACAACCTTGGTGCCTAAAGTGACTGGAATTCTAACTGTAATACTAGACCAGGTAATATTTACAACATATTTCCAATTTTTTTTTAATGATGATGATGTTATATTTATCCTTGTGGGAAAGGCAAGGGCATGAGCTACATAACATCACGCTGCGGCCAATAGGAGCGGAGTAACAATGAAAAATGTTGCAAAAACGGGGGAAAAATATTCCTTTTGAGAGCGTACGCTGCGTAAACAGTTAAAGTAACGCAGACGAAGTTACGCGGTATATCAGTTAGTATTTATTAGAGACTAGCGGCCCGTCCCGGCTTCGCACGGGGGGACTTAAGATCAGCGCACGCCACGGAAGGTCTCAGAAACGATACTTTTCCCCCGTTTTTAAAACATTTTTGGTTACTGCTCCACAACTATAGGACCTAGCGTAATATTATATAGCCTATGTTACTTCTGAATAATGCAGCTTTCTAATGGTGAAAAAATTATTGCAATCGGTCCAGTAGTTTTTGAGTTTATTCATTACAAACATACAAAAATACAAAAATACATATTAGTATAGATTAGTATAGATGTGCCGAATAGTCGGCGACTAGTCGGTAAAGCCGACTATCCGGCCACTATCATAGTCAGCGACTAGTCGGCGAATATTCGGCAAAGAGCGCCGACTATCCAGCTTCTTACTTTGTATATATTTCTCAGTACCTATATGTATGTAGGGGAAAATACATTATATAAAAACCTTGATTATTTATCAATATTATTATTTTATCATCATTATCATTATCATTGACAGCCTCCGTAGACTAGTGGTTGCGCCCTTGGCGTTTAATCCGGAGGTCGTGGGTTCGATTCCCACCCATGGCAAATAAATATTAGTACGTTTTCCTGTACAGTTAGTCATGGTCTGGGTATTTATAAAATATAATATGTATTATATCATTGTTTCTGGTACACATAGTACAAGCCTAGAGTTTAGTTTGTGACCAGAGCAATTTGTGTAATTTGATATTAATATTATTATTATTATCATCAGTCAAATTTTGAAATGAAAAGCAAAGCAACCTTTCCTTCGGACATAAGTTCTTAAAATTTATTAAAGGTAAATTATGATGTAAAAAGACTAACCCCCGTATTCTAAGACGTATCCTTAACTCCACTTTACACTCAAGGAACGTCCGTCTCTTTCCACCAAATGCCAACTATAAAAAGCAAGTTGACAGACGCTCCTTGAGTGAAGAGTGGAGTTAAGGAAACGTCTTAGAATACGGGGGTAAAGCTTCTGCCCTTTCTGGCAGCAATTGTTTTTGGCGGGCATAAGTTCTTAAAATTTATTAAAGGTAAATTATGATGTAAAAAGACTAACCCCCATGTTCTAAGACGTATCCTTAACTCCACTTTACACTCAAGGAACGTCTGTCTCTTTCCACCAAATGCCAACTATAAAAAGCAAGTTGACAGACGCTCCTTGAGTGAAGAGTGGAGTTAAGGAAACGTCTTAGAATACGGGGGTAAAGCTTCTGCCCTTTCTGGCAGCAATCGTTTTTGGCGGGCGGCGCGGCGCGGCGTTTGCGACTTTCGCGCAAATCAGCTGTACGTTACGTACAGCGAAACGTTACGGGAATCCCCGAAGCGTGATCGGCTTGGTCGATTAGTCGCCCGACTAGACGGCCTCTTTACCACGACTAATCGGCTAGTCGGCTAGTCGGCCAAAGTCATAATCGGCACATCTCTAGTATTTATTGGTATAGGTTTCACTATACCAACTTGTGAAACTGTTTATAGATGGGTTATTGAGTCTATTCAAAACATCGCGACAAGCTAGCCACTTGTTCGGTGTAGACTCATACCATCGGCTACGACGAGGTGGGATTAAAACTCCTCCGCTGGGTACCCTGGGGCCGTCTAGGCGGTCTCGGGCGCCGTAAGGCACCCGTGATGATACATACATACATACATCTAGTATTTATCAGTTAGACTTTATATTAATTAATAATAACTTAGCATGGTTAAGACTAATCTTGAAAATATAGGTAACAAGTACGTACACTATATTTAAACTAGGAATAACCAAAAACCCTTCAAACTACCCTCTGTTGATGGTAAAGATAATTAAATATAACCTTGAATGTTTGACACTTTTTTTTTTTAATTTTACTGCCATGGTTAAGCATTGGTAGCGTGTCAAACAACACGCGGCATATTTTAGCATTTTGTCGTCTAATATTATGGTAATATAGTTTTAGTAATATTTTTTGATACGCTCTCCCTACCGGGGTCATGCATTAATTATTTGGCATTTAAGGGTAGGCTAGCAACACTAAATTTTACGTGTATACGTGGCTTTATTAAGTATGCAAGTTTTTTGCTGGTAAAGTGATTTATGTGTTTAATTGTGAAGGCAGTGTAATGTGGTGCTTTGCGGTAGTTTCTGAATTATCGTTGTTGTTTGGAAATTAATACTAAAACTAGACTAACTTTAAAATTTAAATATAGGTTTACTCACTAATTAATTTTTTTTATTAGCGGAAAAAGGACATACATGTTTGGATTCAGGGCAAAACGGAAGATTTGGTTAAACTATTTATTTTTAGTTACCTAAAAATAAATAGTTTGCCTCGGGGCTAAAAGGAACAAGCCAAAATTAATACACAAAAAAATATATAAATGCAGTTTAAGCTAAAATAGAATATATAATTATTTATATTTGTTAATATAGTTAACAATTAATTTATAATTCCAATAATAAATAATTTAAATTAAGTTATTTCTAAAAAATAATAAACTTTTCAGTTCACCCATATGTAAAGTAGTAGTAGTCTACGTCTAAACGTACATTTTTTTTTTTCATAAGTTGGAATTGAACCCACGACCTTAGGATACAATGCAATGGGCCTAACCACTAGTATCCGGAGGCATCGATCAAATAATGAGTACATAACTAAGTTGAATTACATACAATATTAGTTGGTTTAACCCTAATTCCCGGTCTCAAGTCCGGGAACGCTGCAGTTCATTCCCCTGCCTTCCAACCACGCGATGGACCCGCCGCCCGCACGGGGAAGCCATGGATAGCTAATAACATAGTCTATACAGTAGGAATTTAGATTTAGGGATAATTAAAAATAAAACATAAAAACATTTTAAAGTCCGCCCCGTGTCCGACATCAAGACGCTTTTTCGTAGCGTGATTGAGCTTTGGCAGTACCTTATTTGTTAGTGATGTGCACTTAAATTATCGATATACTCGGATTTTGGTATTTATGACTAATTTTTATTTTAATACTTTATTGCACAAAAGTACAAAATAAAATGTTAGTTAGGCGAACTTTTAATGCCTTAGGCATTTTCTTTCAGCTAATCTAATTGACAGAATATAATTTCATAACATTGCCAGATTGTTGAATATAATATTCAATCTAACAATTTTATGAAATGACTAGGAAAACGCATATAACATATGACAGTATGCGTAGATAATGTATTTTTTTTAATAGGAGCACGGCATGTGTAATTTTTTGTCAACCTGATAATAAAGAGACCTAAAAAACAGAAGTGGAGTTGATTTATACACTGTAGTTTAACAACACTGATCGCTTCCACTATCCGGCTAAATAGGTTATAAAATGACCAACTTTTATCGTCAAATCCACTGCCCGTTTCATTACCGCCTGAAAGGAGACTACTACCTCGACAAGAACTCCTGAAAACCGGAAGACTGATTTAGTTGTGAAAGAAAATAGCTAATTATCGATAATAGTTGCACATCACTATCGTAGCGTTATGCAAAACAGAAGCGGCGCGACACTATCTGATCGGTGACCCGAGTCACAAGGCAGTGGTCACATTGTGTTTTCGTTTTTATATAAATACCAAAAACGCTTCAACGTTTTCATTAACCTATTTCAAATGGAATTTTCATGCGATTTTATTTCGTTTTGTGTAACATATAACACGGAAATAGTTTTAACATATTTTGTTGTTTCATTTAATTAGTAAGAAATTCAAAATTTTGTTGACTTTGCCATTTTACGAATACTTATATAAATGTACAATAGTTTAATATGTATAAGCCGTCTTATAATATTAATATATCTTATTTTGGTTTTTATGATTTGCTATATTTTTTTTGTATTTAATTAAATAAATCATATTTTTCGCTAGCACCTAACGGTAAAGATTGGACACTTATTGCTCCTTTAATGTTTCTCAAAGTTTCGGGCGAGGTATTAGGTAAGATCAGAAGGCTCGGGGGCTCTAGAGAAAAAGCAGGCGAGGCGACATGTCGCGTCGCCTCAGTCAAAAAGGTATGTATTTTGACAGTGACAGTAGGCGTGAGGTACGCTGTCACCTGCCAAAGTCTATACAGTTTCGATTGAAGGCGACACGACACGTCGCCTTGCCTGATTTTTCTCTAGAGCCCCCGATCTTACCTAATACCTCGCCCGACACTTTGAGAAACATTTTAGAACCGCGCGTAGTGTCAGTGTAAACTAGTGTTGCCAGATGTCCGTTTTTAACCCTCTCAGGATGCGTTCCGCCAGCACCCTGAGCCGAAAATCCCGGATTTTTATAGGGTGGGGAGGGCTGTTGTTCGATCTCGATATGATATTAAAAGTAATATTTCAAAAACGTAGTTATCTTAAAAACGGCAAAATTAAGCTCAAAATACGTGTTCTATAATAAATCAATTTAAACCTACTTCGCGGTCTCAAGTCCGGGAACGCTGCAGTTCATTCCCCTGTCTTTCAACTACGCGATGGACCCGGCCGGCACCCGCACGGAGGTTTGCTAAGAACATTGTCTCTATTAAAAAAAACGTACATATTGATGATTACTTACTTTTAAAAATAAAAATATTATATATTTGTTTAATCAAAATACTTGGGTCATCTCAGTAAAGTAGTGTAAAGGATTGAAGGTATATTTTTTTCTACGTCCTAATTTTTTCGTCCCACCCCCTTTTTTTCATTAGGGTCCAATATATAAAAATAATGGTTCTGGCAACACTCGTGTAAACCCTTAGAACTTTTCGATTTTGTGTACTAAAACTCGTGCTAAATGTACTGAAACTGAATGAATATAAGTCAAATAGTATAATAAATACTAATTTTGAAATTAAGATATATTTGAAATACTAATTTTTTTTCGTGTATCCAGTACGATCGATAGAAAGTTATGATTTCTTATTTTAAAATTGTTTTTCTTCATATTGTTCTGTTATATAATGCACTTTCTTTAAACCTACGAGGTGCTAATTTCCTTTCAGGCAGTGGTTGCGAAACGGGCGGTTGGATTGACAATAAAGTAGTATATATATATATATATATATATATATATATATATATATATATATATATATATATATATATATATATTTACGTCTTCGAGGGTGCCTTACGGCGCCCGAGACCGCCTAGACGGCCCCAGGGTACCCAGCGGAGGGGTTTTAATCCCACGTCGTAGCCGATGGTATGAGTCTACACCGAACAAGTGGCTAGCTCGTTGCGATGTTTTGAATAGACTCAATAACCCATCTATAAACAGTTTCACAAGTTGGTATAGTGAAACCGGGACCGACAGCTTAACGTGCTCTCCGAGGTACTATAGTGGTGTTGTCAAACAAATCTAGATAATTTTTTTAATTAAAAACTCATTGGTTTTAAGTCCAAGGTCTAACCAACTCGGCCACCACGTACACCTCTTAGATATATTTAAGAAAGTTGGTCCAGCAGTAACAAAGGTTGTTTTATTCATACTGTCCAATGTGACCGCGTCCTAATTATCCAAGACTCCACGCATTTTAAAATGATATTCGCGTGTTAGGACCAACTTCTTTTTTTTTAGGGTTCCTCGCCTAAGTTGTAGAGTCCGTCTGTAGAGACAGTAATGGCCTTATTCATAAAAACTTATTGAGTCCTACAAGAACACTTTAGTTATAGATGGTTTTGTCTCTTTTATTTAGCAACAAAAATGAATATGTGTAAAATATATTTGTCGCAAATAAAAAAATATGTATTCTCCATACAAACTAGTAATATTAAAATGATCTGAAACGAATAAAGTGTGTTAGATGTGTTTCCTAATAGGTAAAATATATAAATAGAAGCTATAAAATTTTATTGGCAAATATTTCACTTCTCTTTGAAGCGGTGTCATCTTTAATATTAAAATGACCAATAAACTGCAAACTTTGGAGGTAAGGGCAAGAAAGTTCAAAGGTATTTTTCGTTTATTTTAATTTTAACTAACTTTTAAAACTGTTTATTGAGTCCATCACATCCAAAACGAGCTAACTACTTGTTCGGTGTAGACTCAGAGTACCATCGGTTACGATAAGGTGTGAATAAAATCCCTCTCCTGGGTACCCAGAGGCCGTTTATACGAGCATTTTTTTTTTACTTAGACCCTCTTTCATCTGAACTTAAAAATATTATTTGATAAATACCCTTTTGGATGTATGTATGTATGTATGTATCATCACGGGTGCCTTACGGCGCCCGAGACCGCCTAGACGGCCCCAGGGTACCCAGCGGAGGAGTTTTATTCCCACCTCGTCGTAGCCGATGGTATGAGTCTACACCGAACAAGTGGCTAGCTCGTCGCGATGTTTTGAATAGACTCAATAACCCATCTATAAACAGTTTCACAAGTTGGTATAGTGAAACCGGGACCGACAGCTTAACGTGCTCTCCGAGGCACTATAGTGGTGTTGTCAAACAAATGTACATAAATTTTTAATTAAAAACTCATTGGTACACATCGGGATTCGAACCAGGGACCTAAGTGTTTTTAAGTCCAAGGTCTAACCAACTCGGCCACCAAAATGTGATTCAAAAATATATATTCAAGTACAACGACAAGTAGTTTTCAAGATACGGACGGAAACCTGAATCTCAGAAAGGTTTTAATAATAATAATATGTACGACAATTTACACAAATTGCTATGGTCACAAACTAAGCTCTAGGTTTGTACTATGTGTACCAGAAACATTGATTTAATACATATTATATTTTATAAACACCCAGACCATGACAAACTGTACAGAAAAACGTACTAATATTTATTTGCCATAGGTGGGAATCGAACCCACGACCTCCGGATTTAACGCCAAAGGCGCAACCACTAGTCTACGGAGGCTGTTTTCTTTGATCGGAACCCTAAAAAGAGAGTAGAGATAGTATACAATACACATATTATACGAAACCTTATTACGCGAATACTAATCGAACTTGTCCGCTTTTTTTATTCTTTTTGTATTTTCACGGTGATCGTGCGTCCAGATAGTTGGGTTTTCTTTCCCTCACGCACTCGCCACTTAATTCCTGATTTAATACCGCATCATATTTTGATAAGTATTTTTAATTTGAATAAATTATGATTTAAGGGTGTTATCGGTGCGTAATGAGTGGCCATTATGTAGCGTGGTCACTGCTTTCATGGTAACCAAGCGGTAGTGTCACGGACTAAATTGTACCTTTTCACGATTTAAAGCTTAGTTGTGTTTTGCGACAGAAACTGATGCCCGATTTCATCAACTCTAACCCCCGATTTCACCAACGATCCCTAACTTTAAAGGACTAACTAACTATGAAACAACTGTCATTAAATGTCCCTTAACCTAGTTAGGGACTCCCTTAGAGTTGGTGAAATCGGGCATAAGGGTAACAAAGTTAAGGGACAATTAATGACAGTTGTTTATAGCAAATATGTCAAACTTCTTATTTAGGGGCTCCTTTAGAGTTAGGGATCGTTGGTGAAATCGGGCATGAGACTTTTAGCCGTGCTCCTATACATGGTGAATTTGAAAGGATGTACTTTGGGCTAATATGAGGTTCTGCTGATCAAATCAAACAACTTTTCCCATGGAACCATGTGTCGCAAATGAAAAAAAAAATTGTCTTCCCCATACAAATTGGTAATTTTAACATTACTAGTTTGTATGGAGAAGGCAATATTTTTTTTCATTTGCGGCACATAGTTCCATGGGAAAAGTTGTTCGTATTGATCAGTAGAACCTCATATTAGCCCAAAGTACATCCTTTCAAAGTCACCATGTATATACAGGGTGACTTTGAAAGGATTTACTTTGGGCTAATATGAGGTTCTGCTGATCATATCGAACAACTTTTCCCATGGAACCATGTGTCGCAAATGAAAAAAAATGTTGGATTCCCCATACAAATTGGTTATTTTAACTTTACTAGTTTGTGCATTTATTTTAATAATAAATCCAAAATAAAATATGGTCTGTGTGTTTATAACATATAATATGTATTAGTATCGTCGTTTCTAGTACACATAGTACAAACCTAGAGCTCAGCTTATGAATAAACTAATATTTAAAAAAAATATATATCATAGAACCGCGTCTTTTATTATGCGACAACAAAAATGTCTGAAGTCGCAGTGTCGCATTATCCAAAGAACAACTTAAGATTATGAAGTTTTTGCGTTACGATTATTAAATGCAAAGGAAAGAACAATATCCACGATAAAGATGTCACGGCATATTTTAATCTTTGTCGTGATTTGGAGTTAAGATAAAGAGTTGGGGTCGCGTTTTATAGTTCGTAGCTTTAACTATTTATGCGGCAATAAAGTTTAGGCCTACTTTGTTATTTTTGTTTATAGGTACAAAATTAACTTGTTATCTGTTAGTGACATTATTTTATTAATTCATTGTTATGGTTTAGTCATTTGTTAGTTTTTTTTTTTTTTCAAAAATAGTGTCTTTCTCTTAGAATGAACGTCTCGAGAACGGCTGGTACGAAATTTATTTTTTATATTAGCACATCATATGACTTTGTATATAATATTTATTGGAACATGGTATGTGACTTTGTATCTACCTGATGTTAAGCAGACCTACAAAGTCCATTAATGGGCGACTCCATTAATGGACTTTGTAGGTCTGCTTAACATCAGGTCATCAACAAATTGTTGTTTAACAAGTTCGCTCCCACTATGCTGGCTAAACAATACGGTTACGAAATGGGCGGCAACAAGGACGAATTTGCATGTGGAATATATTTTAATAATATTTTCGCGCTTAATCGTCAAATCAACCGCCCGTTTTATAACTGCATCCTGAAAGAGGACTACAACAAAAAACGTTGCAATAGTCTCCTAAAAACCAGTGAACCCAAAGACAAAAAGCGAAACATGGTTTGACGATTTTTGCATCTGTATGTATATAACCAATTTTAAAAAGAAAGCTATAGCTTACCTAAATACGGAACCCACAATCCTATATGACAATATATTATATATATTACAATATTTTTATATACATACATACATACATACATATCATCACGCGTGCCTTACGGCGCCCGAGAGCGCCTAGACGGCCCCAGGGTACCCAGCGGAGGGGTTTTTAATCCTACCTCGTCGTAGCCGATGGTCTGGACCGAACAAGTGGCAATCTCGTCGCGATGTTTTCAATAGACTCTTATTATTTATGTAGTATATTTTTACTTAATATTTTAGGTACCATTTTCATTTATTATTCTGCATACTTACTTGAATATTTTTTTTAATTTATTTATTAGGTGGCGAGGAAGGTCTCTATAACTTCTTTAGGCCGACCACCACCGCCCATAATATAACCATATAAAACCGACAAGTGACCTAGTCATGTTTCGGTTTTAGTCTGTGGTTTCACCGGTTTTCAGGAGATTACTGCACCGATTTATTGTCGAGATGGTAGTGTCCTTTCAGGGTTGCGGTTACGAAATGGGTTGAATTGACGATAAGGCAACGAGTATATTAAAATATATCCGTATCCCATTTCATAATCGCATAATTTAGCCGGCATAGTGGGAGCGATCAGTTTTGTTCAAGAACAATTATTGATCGACCCCATTCATGGACTTTGTGGGTCTGCTCACCACCAGGTAGATACAAAATCACATACCGTGTTCCAATAAAAAAAAATATAAAAAAAAAATGTATTAATCCTCCGAATACCATCGGCGTAATGAGGATGGGTTAATCCCTCCGCTGGGTACCCTGAGGCCGTTTAAACGGTTCTCGGGAGCCAAATAGGCACCCGTGATGGTATGGATGATTTATTTATTTTAGTATTAAATTACTAATCTGAATTCTTTTGTTACAGAATCGGAAAGCCTGAAAGATGCCGCATACAGGTATATATAAATGGTTTTAATATACTGTCTAACTATATAATATAATGAAAAAATATTAAAAACGTCATAAAAAAGTGTCAAGTAAAATTCAGTTTTTTTCATATTATTATTTAAAAATAAAAAAGTTATATTTTATTTAATCCTCTAATATTTATACCACCCTGTATATAGTAACACTAACTGAACCGGGCAACTTTAACGGAAGCTCTCAAAAGGAATAATTTTTCCCTCAACATTTTTCATTAATGTTCCGCTCCCAATAGTCGTAGCGTGATGTTATATATAATATAGCCTTCCTTGATAAATGGGCTATCCAACACTAAAATATTTTTTCAATTCGAACCAGGTGGGCAATTCTCGCGCTTTCGACATTCATCTCGATTCGAGATTTTTAAACGAAAAATGACTATATGTATTATCACGGGTGCCTTACGGCGCCCGAGACCGCCCTGACGGCCCCAGGGTACCCAGCGGAGGGGTTTTAATCCCACCTGGTCGTAGCCGATGGTATGAGTCTACACCGAACAAGTGGCTAGCTCGTCGCGATGTTTTGAATAGACTCAATAACCCATCTATAAACAGTTTCACAAGTTGGTATAGTAAAACAGGGACCGACAGCTTAACGTGCTCTCCGAGGCACTATAGTGGTGTTGTCAAACAAATGTACATATTTTTTTTAATTAAAAACTCATTGGTACACACCGGGATTCGAACCAGGGACCTAAGTGTTTTTAAGTCCAAGGTCTAACCAACTCGGCCACCACGGAAAAATGACTAAATATGTAATTTTTCGTCGTCGTCAATATTTGTATATTTATTAATTTATGTTTATTATTTATTTCGTTTAATGTTCGATATTATAAAACGAAAAATGGCATATTTAGTCATTTTTCGTTTAAAAATCTCGAATCGAGATGAATGTCGAAAGCGCGAGAATCGCCAACCAGTAGTTCCTGAGATTAGCGTGTTTAACCAAACAAACAAACTCTTCAGCTTTATAATATTAGTATAGATAACGTATCATCACGGGTGCCTTACGGCGCCGGAGACCGCCTAGACGGCCTCAGGAGTCAGGTTACCCAACGGGGGGTTTTGTCCCCACCTCTTCGCAACTTATGGTACAATATATGATACTACACCAAACGGTCAGCTCGACGTGGTGTTTGTTCAATTTGATAACCCATCCATAAACAGTTTCACAAGTTGGTATAGTTAAACTAGGACCGACAGCATAACGTGCTCTCTAATGTTGGTGTTGTTAAACAAATCTATATATATATTTAGATTAAAATCTTATTGGTACACTACGAGGTTTCAACCAGGTACCTAAGTGTTTTAACGCGGTAGCCGACTAGGTTAGACCTTGGACACACTAAGGTCCCTGGTACGAATCCCGGTGTGTACCAATGAGTTTTTAATAAAAAAAAATATGTACATTTGTTTGACAACACCACTATAGTGCTTCGGAGAGCACGTTAAACTTTCGGTCCCGGTTTCACTATACCAACTTGTGAAACTGTTTATAGATGGGTTATTGAGTCTATTCAAAACATCGCGACGAGCTAGCCACTTGTTCGGTATAGGCTCATACCATCGGCTACGTCGAGGTGGGATTAAAACCCCTCCGCTGGGTACCCTGAGGCTGTCTAGGCGGTAAAAATATGTATCTGTATGTAAGTGTTTTTAAGTCTAAGGTCTAACCAACTCGGCCACCACGTATATCTCTTACCGAGTACACATTTCGCATTAATTGTATAAATATTTCGTGTAATTTTTTTTTTTTTGTTTTTTCCTGGCCTGAATACTACTAATAAAATGGTACAGTCATGATGTTACCACAATGTAAAAGTAGAACAAAGGTAAAATTACCACTTTGAAAAAAACACACCCTGTATAGTATTCCAATAAAAAATAAAAACATGACGTTATTATTCTGTCTAATCTACGTGTCAGTGGCAAACCTAGGTGGTCGAAACGTAAATTAATTTCAAAATTATTATAATCAGAAGTTAAAACCTTATCAACACAAATTCAAAATTCAAATTTTCTACGAATAGATGGCTAATAGTCCATTTCATGTTATAAAAAGGTGTAATGGTCGAATATTATTTGAGAAAGTACGGTTCCGTACGATATTAAATACCAAGTTGTTACATGATTAAGTAACTGGAGGTTTTATTATATTTATTGTTTTTTTTTTCAATATTTGAAATAGGTATGTATACATTTACGTTTCTAGGTATTATTAAAAACAATTTTCTATGGGTCCTGCTTCTAATATAAAAATAAATATATACTTACGACATTACAAATTAAAACCTAAAATTATTACTGACTGTTTATATATTACAATCACGACTTTACGTTATTTTAATTTAAATTCAAATCCAATCTTTATAGAATGAAAATAATTTTACTTACAAAAGTTATTTTCAACGAGACGAGTTATTTTCAATAATCATATATTTTACCGCCTCCGTGGACTAGTGATTGCGCCTTTAGGTTGTGGGTTCGATTTCACTAATGGCAGACAAATAAATTTAATGCTTATTTAATGATAGACAACGTACTAACGTTAAATACACAGTTTGTTTGTTTTTATGTGTATAAAATGTCCTACATTTTATTATTATTTTAGAATTAGCAAGTAAAATATTAATATTACTCAGCAAATAATATAGATGTTACTCAATAAAGATGCCGCTTATTGTGTTTTTTTTATGGAATAAGGATCCCTAAAATCAAACTTCATCGACCGGTAATTAAATGGTATGACAAAAGTTTATCAGTCCGTTCTTCCTCAGGTTTATGTGAAAATAATGTATTTAACGTATTCGTTTGACGCGGGTGGTCACAGCATTTTGATACGCACATAGAAAACACTTAAGTTTAGGGTGACCATGATTTTCGCTAATTATTTATAATAAATAAGCATTAAATTTTCGATCCTGTAGTAGTAGTTCCTGAGATTAGGGCGTACAACCAAACAAACTCTTCAGGTTTATAATATTATATAGTATATATTTTAAGAACACGCAGACCAAGGCAAGCAAAATAATATCTTAGGGCCAGATTATTTATCGTTGCTAATGCTTCGGACTGTCAAACTGCTTATTAAAAACAAAAACTAAATGTTGAAGAGGCTTGGAACTGCAACATTTAGTTGGCTAAGTAACGGCTTTTCCCACCATTAGTGTTTAATTGATGTCTACATATTATCTTTAATGGTTTAAGTTTGTCCCGAATTATTTTTCGAAACTCATAGCCATCCTAGCATAAAATAATCTCGATACAAGATTTTGTCGTTGATTTCTTTAATTACCGTTAATGGCCGCCTCGCGCGTTGTTCGGGGAAGCGACATCGACGGCAATAGTCGATATTATATACAAAGCCAATTCGACTGTCTGTGTGTGGCTAACTTTACAGTGTGAACATACTATCTTGTTTTTAATAACTTTGTGGTGAATAATAATTCTTAATAGACAATAATTTAGATTTTTATATGTCGTTTAGCTATGTTATCTCTAGCTAGAATGTTTTTTTTTATATAATATATATTAGTATCGTTTTTTCTGATACACATAGTACAAGCTCAGCTTAGTTTATGGCCAGGGCAATATGTCCTACATATTATTAATATTTCTTTTTGTTTTTTTTTATAAATTAAAAAAGCGGTCCCGCGTAACTGATAACTGACTAGGCTATTTCATAAATATGATATATTTCACAAGCTTGACTCTTGTTAGGTGTTGCCTCCGAATACCATCGGCGAAATGAGGACGGGTTAATCCCTCCGCTGGGTACCCTGAGGTGCATTTTTGACTTAAATGGTCAAAAAGGCACCCGTGATGGTTTTAAATTGCTCATTTTATTAAAGAGAAAATAATTAATGACTGTACGTTTTCCTTTTTAAAATTATCTGTATTGATATTTTATAGGAATTATTTTAATGTGAAGGATTTTTTCGCCATTTTTTTCGAATTTCAGGGATTAATATTTTTTTCTCCTTACCATACTTTAAAAAAAGGAAAACGTACGAGCCTATATATAGGCCTTATTTATAACGCCTCCAAAAATCATAAAAAACTATGAATGTTTAGTGGGAGGTAACAGTTAGGACCTAAAGGTCGTGAATGTATGGGAAATGTTTGATCAGACGCTGCTCTTAATGAAAAAAACTTATTGTTTTCCGCTTCGCTTTACTGTGGCCGCGGGCTTAGGCGTAAACTAGGGCGGTCTGTTTGATATCACTTTATTGACGACTCCCTAATGATTTTGACACCGCTTTAAACTTATAACCGGCCTTGTTCAGTTCCGCCCAAAAGGTGAGGTTGAAAGAAACTTGTGGATATTACCTAATAAATTAAGTTGCTTTGGTGGGCAATTCTCGCGCTTTCGACTCTCATCTCGATTCGAGATTCTTAAACGCAAAATGACTAAATATGCCATTTTTCGTTCAAAAATATCGAACATTAAACGAAATAAATATTTATTAATAAATAATAAATATATAAATATTGAACGAAAAATTACATATTTAGTCATTTTTTGTTTCAAAATCTCGAATCGAGATGAATGTCGAAAGCGCGAGAATTGCCAATTGGATCGTGATTGATGGATTTTTTTAAATGTAATCGCGGTTTAACCCCCAACAAACAACATTTAACGTGAAAAATTATAAATTAATAATACCTACCTAGGTTTAAAATATATTTATTTATTTAAACACTTTATTGCACAGTAAACAAAAGGAATGTATAAAGGCGTACTTAGGCATTATCTACCAGCTAACCTTTATATATACAACTTTTAAGCCAGAAGAAAATTTAACCGATTTGACCGTTATTATATTAAATTTTATTCTAAACTAGCTGCTGCGCGCGACTACGTCCTGGAATATTAAATTTAATAAATAAATAATAAATACCATCACGGGTGCCAATTTGGCTCCCGAGAACCGTTTAAACGGCCTCAGGGTACCCAGTGGAGGGATGAACCCGTCCTCATTTCGCCGATGGTATTCGGAGGCAACACCTAACAAGTGGCGAGCTTATTGCGGTGTTTATGATGAAATAGCCTCGTTGTATAAAGCGGTCACCCATCCCAGGCCGGCCTTGTTGCCATCTGCTTAACCTTATTATCAGTTGCCCAGTAACTTGACCACTAGGCTGGGGCTGCTTTTTAATCCTTAGTAATTGTACACGGATTAAGTATATGTATGCCCAGGTAATCCAAGGGAGATGTTTACCCGGATAACTAGTAGCATTCGGCGTGTATGTTGAATCAATGTATTTGAATGACACTGACAGTTTTCTATGGAGATCTGTAACTTTTCACTCAAATATATCGAACCGACACGTAAATCGAAAGCATCAGAATTAGGAGCCTGACCTAAAAGACCTAAACGCCATAGCGATCTGTCAAAATTAATCTAAAAATGTATGTACATATGTTTAACAACACCACTATAGTGTCTCGGAAAGCACGTTAAGCTGTCGGTACCAGTTTCACTATACTAACTTGTGAAACTATTCATAGATGGGTTGAGTCTAACCAAATATCATGACGAGCTAGCCACTTTTTCCATGTAGACTCATACCATCGGCTACGATGAGGTTGGATTCAAAACCCCTTCGCTGGGTACCCTGAGGCCGTCTAGGCGGTCTCGGGCGCCGTAAGGGACCCGTGATGCTATATATATTATATACATTCATTTGGTTGTAAGCAGGGTGATGAACCATATAAACAAGCTCATAGGTTTCTATGACATTTTATTTTAAAATTAAGGTAATGTCCATATTAATCCTTACCCAATCCAAATCTATATTCAGTGGTCCGATAATTATTATGATAATATCGGTATAGTTTTGGGCATCACATGTCATTTTCTAGTTCGATGTTTATTACGGTGCTAGAGTAGTTTTTTTTTTAATATTATTAATTAGACCTTTATTGTAGAAAACTTTCATAGTTTTTATTCTATATTAAAGTGTACTCAGTTATTCTTTTGAATCAATTTCACTTACCTAAAAATATGACTTATGTGAAAAACTTATCATAACTATGAGTATGTACCTAAATAATGTTGACAACTTAATTTATGTAAGTAATGGTAACCCCACGGGCGTAGCCAGAAGACCACTGCGTCGATTTCTTGTCGAGGTGGTAGTCTTCTTTCAGGGTGCCGTTACGAAATGGGTAGTTGATTTGACGATAAGGCAGCGAGTATATCAAAATAAATATACTCGTAATGTAATTCGTCATTGTCGCCCCCCATTTCGTAATCGCATCATTTAGCCGGCATAGTGGGAGCGATCAATATCATGGACTTTGTAGGTCTGCTTACCACCAGGTATATACAAAGTCACATGTCGTGCTTCAATAAAAAATAAAATATTAAAAAACTTTCCAATCCACTTTTATAAAACCATTTAATATTTCATAATGATGCAAGAGAAATTTCAGGAAAGTCTTTGCATCAGTCTTTTGAAGGTACTTGGCCTTCTAAGATCGGCAGTCGGAACTTTTATGGAACGCGTTTCCAAGATGGCGCTGAAAGGATCGTATAGTATTTGGTTAGGTAGTAACTACAGTGAAGGGGAGAGTTAAATTAATAAACCTGCTTTACGGTCTCAAGTCCGGGAACACTGCAGTTTACTTCCCTGCTTCCTAACTAGGCGATGGACTCGACACCCGCACGGAGAATCTTTGGATAGCTAACAATATTAAAAGAGAGGCACTTTTAATACAGTTTTTTTTTATTAAGGGTCGATTCGACCAAAAGATGGCATAACTTATACCAAGATAAGTAACGTCAAATCACATACAAATAATTATTTAAGTATTAATAATTTAATCTATGAATAAATATTTGTATGAAATTTGACATTATTTATTTAAAAACTTTATTGCACAAATTTAGTACAAAGGCGGACTTAATGCCATACTATCCCCAGTATAAGTTATGTCTTTTGATCGATTCGACGCTAAGTAAAACAACACTTTCTTAAAAGGTACATTTATTGATAGAATACCTCTATTTCATATAAGGACACCACATTTTTTCGATTCTGTTAAACTCCCTATTTTGTTGTTTCTTGAAATTTTCCGAAATCTGAGCATTCACTGCTTTTGGTTTGTCACAGCGGAGGTCAGACAAGTTAATTTTGTTACGGACCCATTCTACTAGATATCCAGTTCCTAAAATATTTAAAAAAAACGATTTTTTACACATATTTGGCCGTAAAAACTTATTGAAGCCTTGAAGAACACTTTATTTATGGAGTGTTTTGTCTCTTTTACACATATTCATTTTTGTTGCTAAATAAAAGAGACAAAACCTTCTATAACTAAAGTGGTTTTGAAGGACTGAAAAAGTTTTTATGAATAAGGCCAATTGTCTATTACGCCGCACAACGTTTAGCTAAACTTTAACCAAAATGACGTAGTTGTCTGTCAACTTTCAGTTTGCATTAAGTCAGAATTGCATTAAAGTTTAGCTTGGCATTGTGTGCGTAATCACCCCGCTAGTCACAAACTTTGTGGTGGTGGCCTAGTTGGTTAGACCTTGGACTTAAAAACACTTAGGTCCCTGGTTCGAATCCCGGTGTGTACCAATGAGATTTTAATTAAAAAAATTATGTACATTTGTTTGACAACACCACTATAGTGCCTCGGAGAGCACGTTAAGCTGTCGGTCCCGGTTTCACTATACCAACTTGTGGAACTGTTTATAGATGGGTTATTGAGTCTATTCAAAACATCGCAACGAGCTAGCCACTTGTTCGGTGTAGACTCATACCATCGGTCACGACGAGGTGGGATTAAAACCCCTCCGCTGGGTACCCTGGGGCCGTCTAGGCGGTCTCGGGCGCTGTAAGGCACCTGTGATGATACATAGTCACAAACTAAGCTCTAGGCTTGTATCTACTATGTGTACCAGAACCTACAGTACTCACACATATTATATTTTGTAAACACCCAAACCATAACAAATATTACCGAAAAACATACTTATATGGTTTTGCTTGAGAATAGAACCCACGACCTCCTTATACAATACCAAACTTGTATCTAACTATCTATCGATAGTATGCAGACCTATAAAGTCCATGAATGTGGGCCTATAAATACATTGTTGTTCCACAGCATAATTCGCTCATATTATGCCGGCTACAAAATAGGCTGCTTTATCGTCAAATCAACTGCCCGTTTCGTAACCGCACACCAAAAAAAAAAACAAGAAGTAAAAGAGTAGAGTAAAACCTAAACATGACTAGGTCACTACACGGTAGTAACGAGACCGGGCTAACAAAATAATAAGGATAGTTTTTTTTTTTTTTTAATATAGCAGGACATGTGACCCTACATCCACCTGATGGTAAGTGCCAATGTAACGTCCAAGAATGTTCTCAACCAATAGTAGCTATGGTGCTTGCTTCAATTGGTTGATTTATGTCTGCTTGAGAAACTTATTCACGCTACGCTTAAAGGACTCTGGATTAAAGGAAGAAGGGAAAACGCACGCAGGCAAGGCATTCCACCTTTTTATCGTGCGACATATATAAGAGTCACCATACCTTTTTGTTTTGGTGGGCCTGTCATCCACTGTATGTGTATGCATTTTATTGCCAGTGCGTGTAGTACGGAAACGAAATGGGGAAGGAGGGATGAGTTCAAACAGTTCTTCAGAGCACTGTCCGTGATATAGGCAGTAGAAATAAATATATATACCATTATAGTCTTGAATGATATCGGGTCGGTATGTTCCTGGAGTCCAAACCTTCAATCTCTCTACAGCCCTGTGATATTCTTCACAACGACACCTATCCATAGTTAACCAAAAAAATCAAAATCATTATCAAAGTTCCGAAAACGAAATGACAATAAACTTTTAATAAACCAGCAGGCTTTGAACATCTTTCAAACATCCAACATAAAAGTTTATTTTTTAATCGCTACACCTTTTTTAATCTTTATTGGAGCACGGTATGTTAACTTGTAGATCAGTGGACACATTCTGTTTCTTATAACGAGAACGTTACATTGTCAAAATAACGAATTCCGTTATTAGCGCGCTCTCCCCCAATCAGCGAATGTTAAAACACTACTCTGATTATAGGAGAGCGCGGTAATAACGAACGGAAATCGTTATTTTGACAATCTAACGATCACGTTATAAGAAACAGAATGTGGCCGCTGACGGTGATCACCTATACGAAGTCCATAAATGTGGTCGATCAATACATGGTTGGTTAAACAGCATTCAACGCTCGCACTTCGCCGGCTATAAACCCTGAGGCCTATATTCTCTTTCTTTTAAAGGTAACGTTAGATTGTCAAAATAACGAAACCCTTAATGTACAATAGTCACGACACGGAATGCTAAAAACTTTGAAGCGAAATGTACCTATAATACAAGAGAATAGAGTACAAGACTTTTTTAGTGTTCGTTGTTCCTGAATATTTAATGTCATATTTATAGGATTTCGTTATTTTGACAACATAACGTTTACGTTATAAAAAAAACAGAATATGGCAGCTGACCCTCCCAATACAATAAATTTATTAGGTTATGTTTTTACAAAATAAAAACAAACTTGAGGTCCAAGCTTTATTGGTTTTGGGGTTGACATCATTCAAAACACTTCGACCCTATGGGATATTTTGTGTGAGGTCCAAGCTTTAAGCTCGGTGTTATAAAATCAGTCACTTATTATAAAGAAGGGTAATCGGCCCCCTAATTATGACAGATCTGTATCGCAATAATAGCCTTTAATACATAGAAAATAAGAGCGGGAACAATTCAAATCACCAACGCATTGACAGATCGCTATCGCATTTGCTGTTTTATAATTAGGCCCCTGCAACCCTAGCACGGCCAAGCCAAGACAAGATATAAAGTCGCGAACCAATGTCAAAAGTAACTATTTTTTAATATCAACTAATCAGATCGCTGCAAAGTTGCACCTGATTGGCTGATATAAAAAAAATGTTTTGTTTGACATCCGCTCACGACTTTATATCTTGTCTTGGCTTGGCAGTGCTAGGGGTGCTGGTGGTGAGGACAATCTCCGCAGGATTTATTCACTTCTAGTGCAATCTATCTGTGTTCATCACTCCTACTTTATTTTGTAAATACCTTTCTGATCCTTAAATAAATCAGTCCTTGACATTGGCAAAATTACGCGTATGAAAAAAAGACTTGAAAGGTGCAATCGCTAAATTACACGGCACGAGATGTGATGATGTGATATTGCGTCTATCTGATGTTAAGTAGACCTACAAAGTCCATGAATAGAGTTGGTCGTCGGTTGTTGTTTAACAGGATCGATATCTTCCGCTATGCCGGCTAAATTATGCGGTTAAAAATGGACGGTGACATGGACAAGTTTATATTACGGGGCCTTATTACCCAATCAATGCCTGTTTCGACGGCACATTCTGAGAAGACGACCATCGAAAAAATCGTTAATCCTTTGAAAAAATGTATATATCGAAAATCACACTGTAGTACGGGGGCCAAAAAAAAACCCAAATCCAAATTTTTGTTCACAAACTAATAAAAAAACGTTTATTTTCTCAATAAAAAAGCCAACACAACAAAGTTTATTTTCATTGGTTCTTTAGGACCACAAAAGTAACTCCAGGGCCCTATTTCATAAACGTGACAATTGTAATTTACCATGACAATTTATAATACATTGCTTGTTTTAGATAGCTCTAAGTAAATAATTCCAACTAAACTAAGCAATGTATTATGAATTGTCATGGTAAATTACAATTGTCACGTTTATGAAATAGGCCCCTGGAGTCAATGTGTCCGCGAGATATGGTTGTGAACAACCCAAGGAACAACATATCTCAAATACGAGAAAGAAAAAAAAAATCTACAAATTACTTAATTTAAAAAAAAACATTATTTCTCGTACCTACGTTTGTCAACAATCATAGCCTCTTCTATCCCTAATCCATTTCTGTGTTTGTAATAATATTTAGCGGGAACTTGTATATACAGGGTGAAATTAAAAACATGCATCTTTACGATGTTATAAAACTGGATGCATATTAGCAACACTGATTGTGGCAATCTCACCAATCACAGCTAAGTGTGATTTTTTATCGACATTTCGAAAGTTTAAATGTGAAATCTTATTCTAGAATTTGTAGTAAAATTTATTTATTATAACGCTACTGTAACTTCTTTATATAAGTTTTATTTATATTAATAAAAGTGTACTGATTAGAAATGTCTGTCGTAGAAAACGCAAAATTAAAATGTCATTGATTGTTAGTCTATAGACTAAAACTATTAAGAGAAAAATATTGTTTGTTTGTTCCGGATAAACTCAAAAACTACTGAACCGATTATAAAAATTCTCTCACTGTGTGGTGGCCATTAAACATTTCGTTTGACAATATAACGTTTCTGTTATATGAAACATAATATTCTGGCGCCTTTGACTTAGGTGACGGTTAGATATATTCTGGCGCCTTTGACTTAGGTGACGGTTAGATATATTCGACCAGTGAAAAGTAACAGTTTTCCATAGAAATTTGCAGGTTCATTCGAATACATCGAGCCAACATGAATGTCGAAACCCCGTAATATATGTGTGGAATGTAAAAAAAATAGTTAACCCTCAAAACATTTTCACACTTACGCAAACATAAAAGCGCATGAGTGGTCAAATGGACCCGCTACCGGTGTCCAAAGTATTTATGAGCACATCGCTAAATAAGATTTTATCGATACAGTCAGACGATACTAAACGGTTTTTTTCGTCGTTGCATTTTTTCGGTAATCTTATGCGCGATTTACGATTAATATAAAGCTCGATTTATTCGTTCAATGAATCGATTAATCGGTGGAACGAGATAAGGATCGGTTTTTGTATAATTACTATAACTAAATATATTATATGTGGTAGCCGAGTTGGTTAGACCTTGGACTTAAAAACACTTAGGTCCCAGGTTCGATCACGGTCTGTACCAATGATTTTTAATTAAAAAAAATATGTACATTTGTTTGACAACACCACTATAGTGCCTCGGGGAGCACGTTAAGATGTCGGTCCCGGTTTCACTATACCAACTTGTGAATCTGTTTATAGATGGGTTATTGAGTCTATTCAAAACATCGCGACGAGCTAGCCACTTGTGCGGTGTAGACTCATATCATCGGCTACGGCGCGGTGGGATTAAAGTCCCTCCCACTGGGTACCCTGGGGCCGTCTAGGCGGTCTCGGGCGCCGTAAGTCACCCGTGATGATATGTATATGTACTATAACTATATTATGTTATAGTATAATATGTATCTGAATAAGTAGTATTTTATCATGTACCCTCAAAACTGTCATTACTTAGCCCGAAGGTTGACTGTAGAGAATGCCGTAGGTCTGCTTAACATCAGGTAGATACGAGGTCACATACCTTGCTCCATTACAAGAAAAATGTACAAAGGCGGATTGAATGCTGTTAAATCCGCCTTTGTGCATTTTTCTTGTAATGGAGCAAGGTATGTGACCTCGTATCTACCTGATGTTAAGCAGACCTACAAGGTCCACGAATAGGGTGGATCCAATACATTGTAGTTTAACAATATTGATTGCCCCACTATGCCGGCTAAATGATGCGATTACGAAATGGGCGGCGATATGGACAAACATTGCATTACGAGTCTATTTTTATAACCACAAATTAATCGCCCTTGACAAGAAATCAATACAATAGTCTCCGTAAAACAAAATTTTGTGCAATATTTTTTTTTAAATATTTTTTATTTTTGTCTCACACAGGGTACTCCGCTGGGTACCCTGAGGCCGTCTAGGCGGTGTCAGACCTTTCAAGACAAAATTGAAATTTCATAACTTTAAATTTGTACCGGTACTGGTTTATAGTACGCTATATATTAAAAAAAGAAACGAAAAACAAAACATATGTCTCTATCTCAACCGAACCCTCCAGTATTGTTGCAAATGACATCAAAGACCCTCATTTTATACAACTAATGACTCTATGAATCCGAGAATTTTCCTCCGATAGTATCCGAGATAAGCCGAGAGGACTCATTATGCAAATTAAGCCCCCTGATTGGGTCTTTGATTTCTGCGAAAAGCTGTTAAAACCTTAACTAATTTATATTGGGTGGTCTTTCAATCTTATACACTACCTTTACGATGAAAGCTAGAAAAAGATCACTTGTTGTATGGGAATATTACTTTATACCATAGACATAATGATTAGATAGAAGTAGTGTCAGTCAATGTTTCATAAGAATGCTTTTTTTTATGGAACACGGTGTAATTTTGTATCTGCCTAATGAAAGGTAGACCTATAAAATCCATGAATGGGATCGATGAATAATTTTTATTCTAAGAACATTTTACACATATTGCTCTGGTCACAAACTAAGCTCTAGGCTTGTACTATGTGTACCAGAAATGATGTAGTAAATGATGCGGTTAATTACGAGTCTACTTTAATGTCCACGCTGCTTTATATCAAAAAGGAGAAAACCACATAAAATATATTTTTCAATGCGATTGTTTTTTTTTAACTGGGTATAAGAATATCCCGATATGCATATCTTAGGCATATCATCATGGTCGCCTTACGGCGCCCGAGAACGCCTAGACGGCCCCAGGTGGGCGATACTCGCGCTTTCGAGATTCATCTCGATTCGAGATTTTTAAACAAAAATGACTAAATATGACATTTTTCGTTCAATATTTATTATTTATTAATTAATATTTATTTCGTTTAATGTTCGATATTTTTGAACGAAAAATTATTTATTATTTAGTCATTTTTCGTTTAAAAATCTCGAATCGAGATGAATCTCGAAAGCGCGAGAATCGCCCACCAGGCCGGGCGGCGGAGGGGTTTTAATCCCACCTCGTCGTAGCCGATGGTATGAGTCTACACCGAACAAGTGGCTAGCTCGTCTCGATGTTTTGAATAGACTCAATATCTCTCTTTACATCGCATATAATACAGAATGATACGTATAAACCACTTGTTACTTCTATCTACAAATCATTTCTGTGCTTTATACCGATTTCTAATTATAGTCATTCGAATTTGAACCTTCTCTAGTACAGATACGAGTTATATTAAGTCCAGTTAAAGGTAATAGGAGATAAGTCATTGAGTTTCTTAAGTAATAAAATCGTAAATGTTGAAAGTAATTTGCAAGTGCTGGATCCTTCGCTTCTCTCTTAGAATAGCCGTGAAATGGCAGACCGGCCAAGCGGCACATTTGACACGGATCAAAAACACCATAAACGACAAAGGCTTCAAATAAAACCGGATTTTAAATGGAAAGAAATAAAGTTTATTGTTGTGTGTAATGGAGGCGGTGGTTTATGACTTTATCGCGGCGTTGGAAATGCGGTAGCTGATAGTAAAACCGATCTTGGGGTAGTAAATCAGGAGCTAAGGGTAATGCAGAACCGTTTTATTTTTATAGCTGAATTTATTTTATTTTATGTAATACTAGCTGGTGTCCGCAACTTTGCGTTCGTGTTATTTATTATACATCGTGACTTTGGGCTAAGGTTGTACTTTGGGCTAAGGTTGTACTTTGGGCTAAGGTTGTACTTTGGGCTAAGGTTGTACTGATCAAATTAAACCATATTTCTCTGGTCCCATGGCAATAGTTGTTCCATTTGATCAGTAGAGCCTTATATTTAGCACAGTACAACATTTCAAAATCCTGTATAAAAAAAAAGTCATCCGGCAGTAACTAAATTTAAACTAAGTGAAAGTGTGCTTTTTGGAGGAAGCCAGAGATGCCTGGAGTGCCGAAAAAAATTTCCCACTGAAACCGGCCTGCAAAAATCATGGGACATGCTCGGGATTATATCAATTTATAATCATTTGTTGACGGAATCAGCAAGTGACTCTGACCGTGCACGCCTCCTTGCAGTTGCAGAAAAAGAATCTGGGATTTGGTTGCATGATCTGCCCTCCAGCCATGTTTCTACATTATTAGATAATAATACGGAATACCCTTAGGATTGCTGTTAGTTTAAGATTAGGTGCTGATATTTGCGAGCCCCACCTTTGTTCGTGTGGACAAGACGTGGACATATCCGGTCACCATGGGCTTTCGTGTATTAAGAGCGCTGGCAGTACAGACACAGTAGTTTGAATGTCCTTATCAATAGAGCACTTTGGCACATTGGAACTACCCGGTATGCTGTGTGATGACGGCAAAAGATCAGATGGCGCCACCCTAGTGCCATGGTCTCATGGACAGACTTTAGTATGGGACACGACTTGCGTGGATACGTTGGCAAATATTGATCTTTGACTATGACCATACATTTGCGGCGTTTGCAGTACTGGGTCCATGGTCATCGGATGCCAAAAAAATAATCAAAGAAATCGATACTAAACTAGTCCACGCCTAGAGTGACCCGAGGGCAGCGGCGTTTTTCTCGCAGCAGGTGAATCTGACCATCCAGAGAGGAAATGCCGCCAGCGTCCTTGGCACTGCATGCAACACGCACGACACAGGTTTAGATTTTTTTTTTGTTTGTAGGATTTTTATTTGTAGGCTTTTACCCCCTTTTTATTATTATTTTGTAGTTAGTGGTTTTATTTTTAAATAGGGTATAGGTTTTTTTTTTTTTCTCAATTATGTACCTAATTTACAACGAATAAATTATAACAGGTACATATTTTACTAAATTTGAAAATTAAATATCTTTTGTTGGTGTTGATTTATATTAATCAAATAAACGCGTAATATTTCTTACCATAAAACCTTTATCTATCGTTTTACCAACTCAGAGTTATGCATGTCGAGCTATTATATAAAAAAAAAGTAATTGGATTTTGAAATCAATGAGTGGTTTTGGTTATTACGAAAAACATTTTAATATTTTTTTTTTACGTTCCTTTACTTAAATATTATTTCTTTCTTATATTTATTTCTCGCGTTTTCCAGTACTTTTTTTACACGGAAAGTCTACGATTTTATCTCCTCGTCGTAGCTAATAACAATATAAGTGTATACCGAACCAGTGGCTAGCTCTTCGCGGTGTTTGGCCACAATAAACTATACAGGGTGACTTTGAAAGAATGTACTTTGGGATAATTATGAGGTTCTGCTGATCAAATCGAACAACTTTTCCCATGGAACATGCGCCGCAAATGAAAAAAAAAATGCATTCTGGATACAAACTAGTAATATTAAAATGACCAATTTGTATGGGGAAGCCCCGTTTTTTTCATTTGCAACACATGGTTCCATGGGAAAAGTTGTTTGATTTATTCTGCAGAACCTCATATTAGCCCAAAGTACATCCTTTCAAAGTCACGCTGTACGAGCAGTTTCTTATTCATTATATTAGTCATTTTACATTACACACCGCTGTCTAAATGAACAAATAAAAAAAACCCTAATCTATCTGCAATTGTATTAAAATGACATGTCTCTCCCTGGATTCGCATTTAACGGTCCAAAAGCACCTGCCTTGAGTAACCACCTAATATTTATTTGATTGCCAAATTCCTATAATAAGGCCGCCCTCGGCCTAACTAACAATTATTGTGAAACAAAAAAACTCTGAAAAAAACCCTTAAGTAGCTAATCAAAAAAATGCTATCGGTGGCGTTTTATCTACGGCGCGGGCGACTGTATTTTTAGGGTTCTTTATGAAACACTTAATAATAAAAAACAGACAAACTGAAGGCGATAAGCTACGTAACTATGTAATGCAGAGAGTTTTGGCCTTATTCATAAAAACTTATTAAAGCCTTGAAGAACACTTTAGTTATGGAATGTTTTGTCTCTTTTACACATATTATTAATTTTTGTTGCAAAATAAAAAGAGTCAAAACCCTCTATAACTAAAGTGTTATTCAAGGACTCAATAAGTTTTTATGAATAAGGCCAAGAAATTTTATAGAAAATATGTATTATATATATATATATATAATGCTGGCGAGTTTATCGCGACCTGTAGCTCTAACAGGATTTTTTCCTAACTGTGTTTACTATAGTTACTAACGACTATAATAAACACAGTAAGCAAAAAGGCATAGTGGAAAAAAAATAGCAACTGGTGATCATTTGAGCAAGTATTTTATTTTTTATTGGGATTTTAAATTTTTATTAGTTTTGCAGAAAAATTTTAAGATTGCAGGTTTATATTCTGTAGAGTGATTTAGTTTAGGTATAAGTAATTAGCAATATATACATTTTATATAAGTTAATGAAAGACAAGTGGTTTAAAAACCAATTAAGTCCATTTTTATAATCCTTCGACAAATGTGTAAGTATTGTACGGAACCGTTAAGGTGCGTAATAGACATGCTTGGCCGTTTTTTGATTCTTGGTCAATTCGACCACGAATTTATTGCACTCTACATTTGAGGGTTATTATTTATAGTTAATGTTAATATATATCTAAACATTTATTTTAGATAATTATCGTTAAATTAGTTTGTTAATAAATTAGAAGTACCTATTTAGTATTATTTATTTTCATTGCTTGCAATGCATGACCGTGGATTGGCGGTCTAGGCGGTCTCGGGTGCCTTACGGCGCCCGAGACCGCCTAGACGGCCCCAGGGTACCCAGCGAAGGGGTTTTAATCCCACCTCGTCGTAGCCGATGGTATGAGTCTACACCGAACAAGTGGCTAGCTCGTTGCGATGTTTTGAACAGACTCAATAACCCATCTATAAATAGTTTCACAAGTTGGTATAGTGAAACCGGGACCGACAGCTTAACGTGCTCTCCGAGGCACTATAGTGGTGTTGTCAAACAAATGTACATAATTTTTTTAATTAAAAACTCATTGGTACACACCGGGATTCGAACCAGGGACCTAAGTGTTTTTAAGTCCAAGGTCTAAATACACTAAACTTAAATAGTACCTTTTTTTTCAAACTTATTAATGCGTGCAAAACCGCGGATAAAAGCTAGTACTTAATAAAAACTAAAAATCCCCTTGTTTCCACCAGGCCAAGCGGGAGTCAACCAGTTAGGCGGGGTCTTCGTGAACGGCCGACCACTTCCAGACGTTGTGAGGAAGAAAATTGTGGAGCTGGCGATCCTCGGAGTGAGACCCTGTGACATCAGTCGACAGCTCCTGGTCTCCCATGGCTGTGTCTCCAAGATCCTCACCAGATTCTATGAAACTGGCTCTATCAGACCTGGATCTATTGGTGGGAGTAAAACCAAGGTAAATATACTCGTAAGTTGCTTTTATCAGTTTAATATTTTTATTTTTATGCAATTTAATGTATTCATTAACAATAAAAAAATCTACTTGCACAAAAATACTACCTTAAAATTACGAAAATACTTAAAATAATATTAAGAATCAAATCAAATGAAATATTATTTATTTCATGTAAATCTTTAAAGATATTTATGAATAGTCACTTATAATACCACAAGAGCTTCAAAATTATCGGGTATTTTCCGATAGGTTCGTTGCAAACAAATGAAGGAGTCAAGTTTTTCAGGTTAAAAAATCACGAGCGCGAAGCGCGACGAGCGCGAAGCGCGAGTGATTTTTCCTGAAAAACTTGACGACTTTATTTGTTTGCAGGGAACCTTGAGGGAAATGCCAGATAATTTTGAAGCTCGTGTGGTATTCGGGGGATTATTTTTCCGTCCCAAATGTCGGCCAATAGAATTGCACCTGGATTATGTTTTGTTTTTTATATATAGCAACTACCAGAGAAAATATTCAAAAAAAATTATCAGTATAATACCATGTAGGTTGTACCACGTGACGTCGAATGGTGCAATTCTATTGGTCGATATTTGGGTCGGAAAAATAATCAAAAAAAAATATTATAAATAAAAAAAATCTTCCAACCCCAACATATTACCAATGGTACCTAAAACATGCTACATTGCCACGTTGTTCACCAGACTGACTCTCTGAGCTAAATAGGTCCTTTTTTTTGGAATGAAATCATTTTTTATTAATAAGAATACTTAAATAACATTTTAAAATAAACTTATAAAATATACTTACTTAAAAATAAACTAAATTATAATATAAACTAAAAAAATACTCACCTATAAAAAAAATACGTATTCTAAGCCAGTGATGAGCGGATATGTGCCCAGGATGCTGGCGGTGTTTTCCCTCTGTGCCCCTAGTGTGAGTTTTCTAACTATTACTTTGCGTTTGAGTTAACTAAAATTTGTATGGGAAATAGTCCAGCGCTCCTAACGGAAATTTTGAGAACTAAAAATGCGAGCGTATGATTGGTCAAAATGTTAACGCAGTAGTAAAGTTAACGCGAAAGTAAATGTTAAAAAACTCACACTAGGGCTACTGAATGGTGAGGCTGGCCTGTTGAGCGAAAAACGCCGCCGCTCTTGAGTCACTCGAGGCGTGGACCAAACGAGAACCAATTTCTTTAAAAATAGCTCCTTGCCCGGATGTCACCCGTGGCCTCGATCAGCCACCGCCCGATATAGTTCACCAACTGACGCTCGTTACTAGTCCACGAACCAAGGGTCTCCACAGCGAAAGCCGAAGTGGCATAGTTATCTTGTAAGTGTAAATACTTAAGATGCTTTGCTCTTTCGACTTTCGCCGAAGCAGAACCAGGAATTCGTGAACAAAGACTTAGATTAGTGGCGGCCGGGGTATCTGTACACGTTGCATCCAAGATTAGAGATTTTCCTTTATACCATGGTACCACCCAGGGCCGGCCCTACCATAGGGCGGACAGAGCGGCCGCTCCAGGCGCCTAGTCTCAGAGGGCGCCTAAGTGGTAACAAAAATCTCTTTTAAATATTTTGGATGCAAGCGTATTTTTGCAACTATTATGGTTACGGTGGCCAATTCTTTTATAATAGTTAGTTAATACAATATTAAAAATAAATATACATTAATTCCTATATAATTTTGTTTGCCATTCTACATTGATACTGTGAGGAGTGCAGTGCCACGTGTAGGCTATTTTTAGTCGAAAAATTTGACATAGATGATTTCTATATCTTCCTAGTTCCATGCTTGTACAAACAATTGGTATTTATTTTAGGGAATGGGGGGGGGTCATAATTGGATCTCGCTCCATCCTAAATCTTTTTTTGGGCCGGCACTGGTACCACCTCTTGCTATGGGCCTTTTACCGTCTGCTCTAGAGACGCCTAAAGCCTCAAAGGTGCTAGGTATATTGATGGATGCCAAGGATTCCCTTTGAAGGGTCTCTTAAGGATTTCATTTATTTGTGTATGACGAGATAACCTGCCCGCACTCCTGGCACACGAAAGTCCATGATGACCATATCAGTCAACTACTGATCCGCATACACAAATATGGGATTTACAAATTTCAGCACTCACTCGCAATCCAACAGAGATCCTCAGAGTTTTCCAGTTTAGAAGCATACTAATATATCTCTACTAAATATATTTAGCCTACTGGAGTTTCTCTGCTGAACTGCGTGCAGACGGGCTTTGACGAAACTGTCAACCATGAAATTAATAAGTAATTTGAAATTAGTTTTACTACTGGTAAATCCAAAGATATTTTATTTTTTGGTGTACTGGGCAAATCTTCACTAGGACAAATCTCTGTTCAGCGAAATGAGTATCAGTAGGTACCCTCACTCATCAATACTGAAAGATAAGAAAAGGTTTATTGGAAGTAACGTTTAACGTTTATTTCAACAAAATCAACCTACAGAATAACATTTTTATGTATTTATTTAGTTAGAAACTGCATACATAACAAACGCGCCACATAACGCGTACCCGGGGACGGCTGTGATTTTTTTTGGTTACATTATATGCGTGTGCACATGAAGCAGGGGGCACCAGGCTAGTGAAATATAAATTGGAAAGTGAAATATTAAGGACGATGTTAATTAGTACTTTTTTTTATTTATTTTGCCAGGAGCCTTTTAGACGCTATATTATATTATACTATATTATTACGCTACGTTTCTTACTTACACGCGTAAAAGTTATTAACTCTCCCTTTTACGATACAGCATGATTTCGTGTAGCGATTTAAGTTATTTATCTCTATTTATAGCGATTACTTATTAAGAAATCGGTCATAATTTAAAACATCTTCAAGGTTCTAAAATTAAGAACAATTTCGTCATATATAACTTTTCCTCCAAAACTGTGATTTCTTTAAAAAAAAACATGAGTATTATTGATAATTTGTTGTGCGTAGAACTAAAAGCGAATCGAAGTGATCTCGCCGAGCAATCAATAGCAATTATAAACTATAAAATACTTGGATTTTCAGCTTCTTGTGTGCCGCTTTCGACACGCTTTTGGGCTGTATATGTGAGCGAACGCATTTATTTGTTGGGTTCTGTAGATTTTTTTCTTCTCTCTTCCTAGAGAAAAATATAAGTAACATCCTTTTTTATTGGTTTCTAGCTATACTCGTTAAGTCTAATATTAGGTACCTATTTCTACTGAGTACCTAAGTCTAGCTGTCAAAAGAAATGTGTAGGTATGTTTGTTGTTAAAATCATAAGTTATATGTGTATAGTGAACAAAGATAAACATTCATTATTTCAATTTAATTTTACTTATTTTGATATACCTAAAATTATTTAATCATGAATAAATTATCAAGCACATTCAATTAGCACATTTTGTTTACTCCCAATTTTATTAGTTCCACTTTTTGCCGCATATTAGTGCGTTTTTTCTGTCATGGTCTGTGTTTATAAAGTATGATATATATTATATACCTAGTTGCTTTTGGTACAATATGTGTAAATTGTCCTACATATTTTTATTATTATTGATTATTTCAGGGCTATTAATCAAAAAATATACGTGGTGGCAGAGTTGGTTAGACCTTGGACTTAAAAACACTTAGGTCCCTGTTTCAAATCCCGGTGTGTACCAATGAGTTTTTAATTAAAAAATGTATGCACATTTGTTTCACAACACCACTATAGTGCCTCGGAGAGCACGTTAAGCTGTCGGTCCCGGTTTCACTATACCAACTTGTGAAACTGTTTATAGATGGGTTATTGAGTCTATTCAAAACATCGCGACGAGCTAGCCACTTGTTCAGTGTAGACTCATACCATCGGCTACGACGAAGTGGGATTAAAACCCCTCCGCTGGGTCACCTGGGGCCGTCTAGGCGGTCTCGGGCGCCGTAAGGCACCCGTGATGATATGTATGTATATGTATGTATTAATAAAAAAAAATATCCCTCAGACCCCCAAAACCTCAAGTTCAGTAAGCGTACAAGCAAATCCCAATGACCTCACAATTTGGTACGCATATAAAACCTCAATTTGTACATATCAAACGATCGCCGACTTCAAAAACATCATTACAACAAAATAGCTTGGAATCACAAGAAATACTTTATTGGCCGAGGTTCTTGGCTTAATTGACTTCTAATCAAGACCCAAAACGATGTGGTACTTATCTTTGTTGTGGAGGCAAAATATCGCAATCAACTTTTATAGATAGATGTAAATAAAATAACATTTAATACTGACATTAAAAAAAAAAAAAAACCTATATTAATAATAAATAAATTAAAAAAAAAAACGTTATAGTTGAAATACATATACGACTACATATTATTATGTTGATTAACAAAAAAAAAATTGTTCAACATAATATGTACTCGTTCTTATTATTTATGTTATTTTAGAGGCATTTATTAGCAAAAATAGTAAATTGATAACAAATCTCTTCCAACGAAAATTTTCTGATTAAATGTACCAAGAACACTGGCTGCATTTCCACGTTGCACTGTTTTTTTTTTGTTTTAATTCATTTATTAGATCTTCAAAAATTTATACACTTTTTTCCCCTATTTTTACAATAAAAAGTTTTGTTTAAAAAAAACCAAGGACGTAAAGTATCTATTGAGAGAAGGAATACTCGGATTTGTAAGAATTTCTTAATAAATAAAACGTAGGTACGAGTATATACTCGCATCTCATCAGTAGCCCAAGTGTGAGTTTTTTAAAGTTTATTCGCGTTTATACTTTACTATTGCGTTAACATTTTGACCAATCACACGCTCGCATTTTTAGTTCTCAATATTTCCGCTTGGAGCGATAAACTATTTCCCATACAAATTACACTAGGGGTACAGTTGATCCATCACTTAGGTACCATATTGGTCACAGTAATTTTTTATTCAATAGGTACTAATTACTAATTCATTTTCTTAAAAAAAAATTACACACCACATTTGGTCTACAATTATTTGATATTATAGACAATGTAAATTTGGTTTTATCGCCGCCCATTTCGTTACTGCATTATTTAGCCGACACAGTGGGAGCGATCAATGACGTGTTTACTTTTGACCCTATTCATGGACTTGTAGGTTTGCTTACTATCAGGTAAATACAAACTTATATGGCGTGCTCCAATAAAAAAAATAGACACAGTGATCATAACAGACAGGCGGGGTAGAGTAGGTTCTATATTTCTTAAGATGCGTGCTTTTTATTCAGTCATAATAAATTTTACTATATTTTTATGCTATAATTTTATGAGAGCTTCTCACCTTTTTTTTTTTTAAAGTAGTTCATATTAAAACCCATTATTATATACAATTAAAATGTTAGTTACGCTACTGAATCAGCCATGATCGAAAATTTTATGAACAATTTTTATTTTATTAGGAAAAAGCGTTGCCAATGGAGGCCGATTGAGTCCGAATCATCAAAGCGGCATATAAAATAAATTTTATTATGAATACTGGGATGTATAAAAATGTATTTTAAACGGTATTTAAAAAATCGCTATGAATTTAGTGCTAACGGTAAATATTTTGAGAAAACTGTTTGGCTTCTCACAATTGTGATTTGGTTTGGATTTTAGAAGTTTAAAAGTAAATGGTAGTGATACACGGAATATGGTTTGGACTATACATGTCCCAATTACAACGTATACCTAACTTACACGCGCTCATCTATTTTTTTTTTAAATATCAGATAAATAAGGTTAGGTAGATATATATATATATATATATAAGGTACATAATTAAGTTTACTTTAGTACAAATTATATATTTATTACTACTTTTTCATTGTTAAATAAATGGGTCTTGTGAAAAAGTAAATATACTCGTATATGTATGAAAAGAGATATAACTATATAAAAAGAACTTTGATTATTTTAAAAATAAAAAGTATCAAATTCGACTTTTTAAGCAATAATCAAAAATGTCGGAACTAATACCCCCTTATCTACGAATTTTACAAAAATGGCAGATCAACAGTGAATGACGGACCGTATTGGCCATTAGTCGGCATAGTGTATGCTTTAAAATGTCACCCACCCAGCAGAATGTTATCCTTCGTAACGGCAATTTTTAAGTTCCACATAGTGCACATTTGTGCACTATCCCGATTGGATAGTGCGTAAACTGTATGGATAGAATAATAATAAGAATATACATTTATTAATACTCTATGAGTATACATTTTTTTTTAAATAAGTTAGATTTGTTTTTTTTTTTTATTTACGAGTCTTAAACCCCCCCCGATACCAAATCCAGGCTACGCCCATGTTCGCTTTCATATTTTTAAATGCCATTAAAACAACCACGACGTCCTACAGACATATTCATAGTGAATCTCAAGAATTCATGAGCATAAATATAAATAATTCTTTTCGAATCCTCCTGACAGAAAATGGCGTAAAGTGTCCTTTTCTTTATTTTTCTTTGGCACAAAGGCACCTATCTCCGTGGTTTATGGTACAGAGTTATGGTGTTTATGATCTATGGCCTCCATTTATGGTCCAACGCTTGTAATTAGGGTACCGCCGCCATAATAATATAAAACGCGTTTATTGCCTGTTCTTGTGGTAATTATTACAACTTTTACACTACCTTTACGCTTCTTTTTGGTAGTTGATTGTTGTAAAGCGATAAAGGGTATAAACCACCTAATCCTGCTATTTTATAGGAATAGGAGAAAAAAGAGGCCTCAGCCAAGTGGTTAAGTCGCTGCGCAACTGATAACAAGGTTAAGCAGATGACAACAAGGCCGGTCTTGGGATGGGTGACCGCTTTATACAACGAGGCTATTTCATCATAGGGTCGATAGGGTCAAGTGGCGCTCTATTGTATCTCCCTACCCCGTAAGGGACCTGGTGTGAAGATAAATAAATAATAATACCAACAAAACCATTTACTACTACCTACTCGATAATTAATTAAAGGGAACATGTCAATGAGGCCAAGGAAAATGTCCATGGTACTGGGGCCTGACCAAAGAACACGATCGCCAATGAAATCGCCGCATCGACATATATAAAAATATATAGGAAAATTACTCTGGGTAGAGGCTGATCGATGAGAAATGTCAAACCATACATTTGGCTTTCGATGGGTATTTCGATTCGATTATCGATTGACTCTTTGGTAAGGCCCCTAGTGTAAAGATAAATAAATAATAATAGTAACAACAAATTTACTATGAATGAGGCCAAGGAAAATGTCCAAAGTACTGGCTATGTTAACGCGTTGAATAGTTAGCCAAGGATACCATGGATTTCGGTTCTCTCATTACCTTTTAAGCTTATTTCCTAAAGAATAGACAAAGTTGTTGGCGGGCTTGGTCCATGAGCCCATAGTTACGACTATGAAAGGTACAAATAAAAAAGAGTCGTATTAATAACTATTATAAGAGGTTTTGCCGACGCTCGAATCGGTAAATCTCTTTGTTTTCCACATTATTTTATTTGACATTAGATATTGTGCTGTTGAAATATACCAAATTATTTTATTACTCTACTTTCGACATATCAGCAATATGCTGCTCGCATATTATAATATACTTATTAATAAAAAAATATATATACATGGTGACTTTGAAAGGATGTACTTTGGGCTAATATGAGGTTCTGCTGATCAATACGAACAACTTTTCCCATGGAACCATGTGCCGCAAATGAAAAAAAAAATTGCCTTCTCCATACAAACTAGTAATGTTGAAATGACCAATTTGTATGGGGAAGCCAAAATTTTTTTTCATTTGCGACACATGGTTCCATGGGAAAAGTTGTTCGATTTGATCAGCAGAACCTCATATTAGCCCAAAGTACATCCTTTCAAATTCACCCTGTATAGGTGGAAGTGAGAATAAAATAGAAGGTGATACTAATTTTGATCATAGTTCATCATTGTTCTAGCTAGAAGCTAGAAGATGAAGAAACAAACACTCTTCAGCTTTGTTATATTACTATAGGATCTATGCCTACTAATATAGAAGAGTTTGTTTGTTTGGTGGAACGCGCTAATCTCAGTAACTAAAATTAAATTCGAATGAAAAATTATTTTAGTGTTGCATAACCCATTTATAGAGGAAAGCTATATAACATCACGCTACGACCAATAGGTGCAACAACAAAACAATGTTGCAAAACTGTAAAAAAAGATTATTTTTAAGAGCTTACGTCGCGTAAACGGTTAAAGTTACGCAGACGAACTTGCGCGGTTCAGCTAGTCTTTATATACAGGGTGAATTTGAAAGGATGTACTTTGAGCTAATATGAGGTTCTGCTGATCAAATCGAACAACGTTTCATTTGAACAATGTGTCGCAAATGAATAAAAAATTTGGCTTCCCCATACAAATTGGTCATTTTAACATTACTAGTTTGTATGGATAAGGCATTTTTTTTTCATTTGCGGCACATGGTTCCATAGGAAAAGTTGTTCGTGTTGATCAGTAGAACCTCATATTAGCCAAAAGTACATCCTTTCAAAGTCACCATGTATTCTGTTTTCTATCCCGTGTACATTGAACGAAATTAAAAATAAATTGTTAAGTAATTATCTAATAATAAAGATAAAAATGCAATGAAAAAAATCCTGGTGGCGGGACTCGAACCCAAAAACCTCGCTATCGCGGCAAGGCGCTCAACCGCTGAGCCAACCAGGTTCCAGTCACCCCTCACGAATTTTGTCATTGCTTGTACATTGTTTACTTATACACAGATGCCCTCTATTAGCTTTCTTCTAATAACTCTTATACGAGTGAAGTTAGAAGTCCTAGTTTCCAATACTAGATGGCAGAGGAGTGTTTTTTGTTTTTACTTTTTTCAGTTTTAAAGATAAAAATGCTATGTTCGTGGGTCGAGTCCCGCCACCAGGATTTTTTTCATTGCATTTTTTTTTGGGTTATTGAGTCTATTCAAAACATCGCGACGAGCAAGCCACTTGTTCGGTGTAGACTCATACCATCGGCTACGACGAGGTTGAAATTAAAACCCCTCCGCTGGGTACCCTGAGGCGGTCTCGGGCGCCGTAAGGCACCCGTGATGATATGTATGTATGTATGTATTTTTATCTTTAAAAATTTAATATATGATTAAAGGAATTTATAAAAATGCATAATTATCTAATAATAAAGTACAAAAACAATTAACAATTACGTCCCCTACGCACCTAAGGGTTAACCACAGATTAAAGTTCACTAAAATCAACCCAAAATTCCTAACCCAATTACACATGATGGGGTAAAATACACCCCTACACTTCTTCAATGCGACACTACTTATCTAAATAACATGTTAATACAATATGAAACAACGAAGGGTCTCTTTTACCTGGACCATAGAAATAAACACGCAATAGAAGTAATATTTAGGCAAGTCGTGATCGTGGTTTATTTATTAATAAGTATAATTTAACATATCTTTGTTTCTGAACATTGTAATTTTTATTTTAAAATAGTCATATATTGTAATTGTATAAAAACAAAAAAATATTCAGAAAAGAAAGTTTATACTATTTTTAAATTAAGTATAATTGCACCTGAATTTACGATCACTACTTATATGGCATCATATAACGTGTTTATGTTTTCAAGGAAAACCCTAAAGAAGGGTGCAAATGGTTAAGAGTTTTATAGTTTGTACCGTATTACCATCAAATTGTTTTAAGTAAAGCTTTTATAATTATAAAAATCTATGGTCGGCTTATTTTAGTTTTAAAAACTATTTTTGTCTAAATAATTGAATTACATTGTCGTCCAAAACGACAATGTAATTCAAATTAATTAGACTTCAACTTACTCACTTAATGTATTTAGGCAATTAGTTAGGTATAGGAAGGATAGAAAAACGTTGTTGCCGCGCTATAATACTTTAGGACAAAGCGCTACTTCTATCGTCTTATTATCCCTGTGACGATCCTTTCGGTCGGCTATCAAAGTTATCTGCTATTGCATCTTTTGATGTAAATGACAGTTTTCGATGCACTGCTCCGTATTTAATTAGAACGTAAATTCCCATCATTTTTTGTGGAATTTAATGCGTTTAGGGTCAAGTTAATTTCTTTAAAAAAAGCTGGTTTACATTATTATTACTTGGTAAAAACAACGTGATAACAATTTCCTTCGTCTATATTAAGTTTATTATTAGGTTTTGTATGCATTGTTTATTTAATTTTGAGCAAGTACTCTTTTATGTAGTTAGTTTGAATTGTCATCAAGAGATGGCGTTTCCGTTACTTTTAATTTCATTGGCTGAATGCTTTAGAAAGTTTAATAATATGCTACCTTAATCAAATTAAATGCTTTATTTGTGATAAGGAGCTTACTAAATAGACGTTTTTACATAAAATTTGTTCTCTCGAACAAATGTTTATATAACTCTTATTTATGTATTTATAGATAGGTATTACTGTTTGTAGTTATATGTATGTATATAAAATATTTTAGCTTTTTTTATTGCACATATCTACCCACTTACTATTTATTTGTCCCGAAGGTTTGTCTGGTAGAGAATGCCTAGCAGCATTAACTCCACCTTTGTACTCTTTTTGTGCAATATTTTTTTTAAATAGATAACTTTTACGTCTAATAGTTCACCCAGGTCTACTTCGTTAGCTATCATTTTAGTGCATAAAATTCTAGGTACTTTAGGTAGAACAATTAATTGATAATTAACACTAACCTAAACATAATCTACAACAATTTCCAATAAAAAGGAGTAAAGGTTAATTTAATCGTATATTATTGAAAATATGATAACGATCATCCTCAGTCCTCACCATCACATGCCAAACCGACATTAACAGCTTTGTCAAACAGTATAACCCGGCCATCAAATATTCAAGTGTTGGCAACACTGCTCGTGTTTAATTGCGCAAGCAACACCGAAGCGCGGGGTTTTTATTTATTTTTTAATCTACAATCGCGTGGCAAAGATCTCTAACATTGTTGGTGTGATTATCGGTTTCGAATAAATTATACGTTTCCGATATTCTATCAAGTATAACATTAATAACGTTTCTTTGTTCTGAAACTGATAAAAAAACTATTAAAACACTTAATTAGTACCCTTTATCTCACAAATTAATAATCCTTTCGCCGCAACAGAAATTGCTATCTAATCACACCAAAATACAACAAACTATAGAACCTCAATAATAAATCAATCAATATCCTAGCAAAAAAATAATCAAAGCTGTATGGCGTTAGATAATAGATAGCAAAGCCGAAAAGAAAAAATAACAAGCAAAGCGTTCTAATTTCAAATAATTAGGTCTGTTTTAGACTGGGCAATCTAGGGTCGGATCAGTGGCAATTTGTATCAGTAATGATGCGATTGGTCACTCACAGGGTCATGGGAGCCAGGAACACCTGTCATCCGCTGTCAACTATCGGATACCTTATCTCTGACCCTTAATAACCACACGAGGTAGTCAGGCGGTGCTACAAACATACCAATTTTCATAGAGCTTCCTAAAGTTTAGAATCCGCGTCGCTTCATTATAGCATGGACTTTGAAATACTTACCGATAAAAAAAAAACATGTAGGTACATACATTACGTGACCATTTTTATTTTTACTCAAAACGGGACATTGTGGAAATTTTGAGTTTTATTTAGTGTTGACCTTTATGAAACCGAAAACGGGACACTTTGACATCTCAAAGCTATCCTCGGGGGCACCTGAGGCTCTACCATGGGTTTTTGGTTTGTACCAACGTAACGTAAAAACGTGAGGTACCACCAATAGGAACGCTTTATTCAATCGCGTTACCTAAAATAAAGCGTTCCTATTGGTTGTTGCTCACGTATTAACGTTACGTTGCTACAAAGTAAACCCCATGGTAGAGCCTCTGGACGGAGTAGCGAAAAAAGGGACAGTCCCGTTCAAAACAGGACGTATGGTCACGTTATATATACATATGATCACGGGTGCCCTTGACTGCCTAGACAGCCTCAGGGTACCCAGTACCTCAAGGTTTTTAATCTAAATTTAAATTCCAATATATAAGTATAGGTGTAGTGATATATATGACCTAAAATTGCCTAAAGGACACAAAAACTTAGCTTTCACCAAAAATAATATTACCTAATATAATAATTATCTATACTAATATTATAAAGCTGAAGAGTTTGTTTGTTTGTTTGTTTGTTTGTTTGAACGCGCTAATCTCCGAAACTACTGGTTCGAATTGAATAATTCTTTTTGTGTTGGATAGTCCAGTTATCGAGGAAGGCTATAGGCTATATAACATCACGCTACGACCAATAGGAGCAAAGATATAGTGGTAAATGTGTAAAAAACGGGAGAAATTATTTCATCTTTGAAGCCTTCCGTTGCGTGCGCCTTGAAAACGGTTCAAGATACACAAAAAATATGTATTAAAGAATAATCTAAATATATATAACTCAAAGGTGACTGACTGACATAGTGATCTATCAACGCACAGCCCAAACCACTAGACGGATCGGGCTGAAATTTGGCATGCAGGTAGATGTTATGACGTAGGCATCCGCTAAGAAAGGATTTTGATAAATTCTACCCCCAAGGGGATAAAATAGGGGATGAAAGTTTATATGATAAAAAAATAACTATTCCACGCGGACGAAGTCGCGAGCACAGCTAGTTCTTATAATAATTGTTACAGACGAGTGGAAGCTAAAGGGGTTATAACCCAAAAATCTGTACCTACTAATACTTAAATAAATAAAATAAGTACTTAGCTAACTCACAACCTGTACCTAAAGCATTATTGTTCCATGCGCTTTCTAATTAAGCATTAAACAAACCCGGCATTAAAAACTTAGTTTTTGTTCAACACGGACCGGACACAATGGAAGGCAAATATTTGAAAATCGAGCGTGCAGCAAATAATGACAATAGCCATCGAACTGTTTTTGTTTTCCCGCCAAATCGATCGTTTTATAACGATCCTCGCTCAGCTAAATATCTTGCGGGACGTGTTCACTGACGCTGTAAAAACACTGAATTGATTATTGAATTTATTCATCTACTTTGTATTAACTCATTGATGGACCGACTTGCTGTTATTGTTTTAATTCTATGACAAACAGTAATGCCATAATTATTGGGGAACTCAGAAGGCCGTGTTTTTTCTTAAGTGTATACACTGCTTTAGATAGATAAGTATGAAACCCTAGAATGGTGTTTTAATTAAGGTGAAATAAGCCTAAAACTGGCAAAAATTTCGCAATACATCTTTTGCCAGATACAAGGAAACTCTTCAAAATCTTAGAGCACACATGAAGTTTTTATACCTACTATTATTTAAAAAAATAACATAAGGTTCAAAGCGGCCCCAGCCTAGTTGTTAAGTCACTTCGCAACTGATAACAAGGCTGGACCGCTTTATACAACGAGGCTATACAAAGCTCGCCACTTGTTAGGTGTTGCCTCCGAATACCATCGGCGAAATTAGGATTCATTAATTCCTCCGCTGGGTACCCTGAGGCTGTTTAAACGGTTCTCGGGAGCCAAAAACCGGTGCACCCGTGATGATATTTATTACTATTATTTATTAGATTTCCTAATCCTAATTATGTAGTTTCCTAAAACGATCGACATCTGAAGATGGAATTTTAAAAAATCGGTAATCCATAAATCCCTTTACGCCTGATGTTTCCATGGGTTTACTATTCATCCACACGACTTATTAATCGACATTGCTTCATGCGCTTTTGTATTCCAGTTCAATCTAACGCCTTCCTTAGATCGTCGATCCATATCTTTGCAGTTCATCCATTAATACTTTCCCAAACTCTAGAAGTCCTGGTCATCATATTCTACACAAGACAGAATTCATTCGGTTTAGGTGCTAGCTTAAGCTTGTTCTAAATTGGTACATTGTAGACTTCATCCAAAACTAGCCTTTTTTTATGACAGATAAATACAGGTGCTCTGAGTGTACTTTACCAGAGGTCTACTGTGCTACTAACTGCTAGCTGAAAACTTTAAGTACCGGTTTATCTCAGATTTCCCTCAAAAGTTATTACAAGAAAGATCTAAGATCAGCAAACTTTGAGGAATATTCTTTTGAAGAAGAAACTCCAATCAGTAAAATAACATGACATTCTACCAATCATGTGTTTTGTGAACTAATTTAATCATAGAATAATTTTCATCATATAGCAACATAAGTTTAAACCATCAGTAAATTCATTAAAATTTTAATTTCACTCTAAAAGAGAAATCCTGCGCATAACTAAACATACAGTAACAATACCATAGCGGTCACAACGGTCATAATTCGCACCAATATCTATACCTATTATTTCACATCATTCATAGTAGCCCAAAGATAATTTATATACCTCCTGTCAAACGGTATGCCTCACTAACTTCATGCAAACGGCTATCCAAGGCAAAACCTTCAGCGGATTTGCACCGATAAAATACGTATTAGAGAGGCATTATAGCCGTTTATGGTAGGATTACGTTGTCGATATTATTACTCGCCTTAATACCGTAAAGCCTTTTCATGAAATATATTGGAAATTATAGCGTTTGTATGGAGTACTCCCGGTTTTACGATGCTGGGGTTAAGTGTTGTCCTTTAGTTATCTGGTTTTATGGCTTTTTTAGCATTTGTATTTGATATTTGGTTGAAGGTGTTTTTGCTATAGACTAGGTATTTCTTTTCTTTTACAAAATATTTTACCTAAATTTTACTATTTAGCTCGTCTGGGTGGTAGGTCGCCTTTATCTGGATGCGTTAACCGAATTTTGACACCAGATTTGTTAATTATTCGTACCCCTGGTTGCTTATAAATCTATAACCTTACCCTAATTTGAAGCCATTTGTCTTGCCCTCAAAATATTTTATAGTTGTATGCAAAATTGCCAGCGTTAAATAAGAATGACCATAACAGAATTAAAAAAAGATGACTTCGAAACAGACGGCAAACTAGACAAATTGAATTAACAAGACGATGCAAATAAAGAAAAACACTAAAATAATAACAGCAAAGGGCATAAAACTGTTGAAAAAAATAAAAATCTCGCCAACATCCTTCCTATAAAGCTCAGTCATTTGCAAAAGGAGCAAATGGGTGACCATCTCGGCATTGATGTATGAAACGGCCTTGAAGACAGTAATTGTGCTGGAGCAATTACTGAGTAATTACTTTAAGAGTAAGAGTGATATTCCCACGAGAGTCCGTTATGACAAGTGTGATCCCTTGACGAGATATTTTAAATTGTTATATGCAAGTTAAACTGGATCTGGGCCGACATCTCCTATAGAAATTTAAAAACTGTGTACCTTATTCCGTGAATAAAGATTCATTTATTCAATAAAAATGGGTACTACTGAGTATTGAAGATGAAATGGACCATTTACTCTGGATAAAACAATGAGTTCATAATTTTAGAGGTTCTATCATGATATTTTGCAATCGCATTAGGTAACGTAGAATTAATAGGTATTAATAGGAAAAACATATTATTCGTGTTTTAAAAATATAGTGATCTTATTGATGGTTCCTCACATTACGTTATCATGAAACAAAAACTGATGGTAGAGCCTCAGCATGTCCTTATTTTATTGTATACTGTTGCTGGTACTTTTATATATGATTACAAAATTAAGGTTTATAAAACAAATACAAATACCAAGAACTCTAAATAATGCTTTAAATTTAGATGCTTTTTTAAAAACAATTAAATTCAAAAAGAGTCATTCATAAACCATTTTTTTTCAAAATCATTTAACCAAATCATTAATTTTAAAAATCTCAGAATATCAGGAACCGTGACAGAATAACCGGACCTCATTTGACAGGCATCTGTACTCTTGGCACCCATCAGCCGCAGAGAAACCAGCGTCTTCGTCCCTCAAATTAATATCAAATCAATTCGTCATTAAAGCAACGGGTCGCTTCACATTATCTTTCACCCCATCAGGAAGAAACGAGTAAAAGTCTAATAGAAATCCGTTGGTAATAGGCAAGTCTAATCGTCCACGCGTTCAACTGTTAGCGTTCGAGTAGCGGGGCCGTGCAAAAACCCATATTGGATGTGTCAAGGTATGATTGATCGACGCAGACGCAGCAAAAAGCGTCGCCGGCGAACGGATCGCCACGCGTGACGCGGCCAGCGGGAATGTGTTCCGTGTAGTTGATTGGCTGCCGACTTACGCAATAAATATCGTGCGGTGACAACGCGCTGCGCTGATGACGGAAAAACTGGACACCTTTTTTAGTGGTATAACATTCCTAACAGACATTATCCCGCTCGAAGGACCAAATAATATTTTTGCTCTTACTTTGTGTTTAATTTTATGATTTAACTGTAGCTCTACTCAGGGTAGAGCTAGTAATTAAAGTTATAAATCAAGCAAATAAACTGGTTTATTTGAAAAATAAAGCAATACTATTCGTTGATTTTTACCTTATAGTTACTAACGACTATAGTTAACACAGCAAAACTCATGGTAGAGTGTGCTGCTGTCGTTTACATATTTACGTTGATAAATGTAGTTAAGCTGATAGATAAATAGGTAATGCTTATATATGCTTATATTATACGTTTATTTGATTCATAAAAAAAACAAAAGCGTAGGACACTTATGGGTACTTCATAAAATGGTGACAATTTATAGCACATTAATTAGTTTAGTTTAAATTATTCACTTTGATCTAACAAAACCCAGTAATGTATTATACATTCTCATTGTACATTGTAATTGAATCAGGTGTATAAATAAAAATACTATGCTTTGATAATCGACAATTTTATTGCTAATATATTTTCTCCTTTTTTTTATTTAAGGCTTTGGAAAACCCATCATAAACACCGCAACAAGCTCGCACTTGTAGGTGTTGCCTCCGAATACCATCGGCGAAATGAGGATGGGTTAATCCCTCCGGCCGGGTACCCTGAGGCCATTTAAACGGTTCTCAGTGATGGTATATAAAATTACAAAAAATAAATGTTATTGAATTACAGTCCTTTAACAACAAATTAATGTCTAAGCAATGTAAATTATAATACTTCTTTAAGCTTTATTAAGATTAGTAAATAAATTAGAGAATCTAGTCGACCAAGGTAGGTTTTTCATCACCTCCAGTTCACTAATGATCATAGCCTCACCCTAGGTGCCATTTAGCTTGTTTTTACACCAATCCTTATAGCGTCAAAGCTTCCTATCTTACATATACGTGTCTATAATTATTGCCCGGATAAAGTGTACTAAGTTTTTTATATCGTTTAATTTTTCGATTATAGGCATGTTACCAACATTTAACTGTACCTACAGTCAGTCCAGTCACATTTATCAAAGAAAAGGTTTTCTAACTAACTAAAATTGACACGCCTTTTTTCCACGGGGGTAGGCAGAGGCAAGGGAGCGCCACTTACAACGATCTTGGCACAACTCTCTCGCTTCCTTCACATCCACAATTCTCTTCGTACAAGCTATACGGTTATGGGCACTGCGGATACCAGCTTTTTTGAGAATGTTCCCGATTTGGTCATGGAACATTCTTCTGGGTCGTCCCCGTCTTATCCTTTCATTCACTTCTGATTTATAATTCTCTTTCGTCTTCTCTTTTCATTCATCCTCTCAATGTGCCCTATCCACCGTAACATTCCTTTCTCAATCCTAGTCACTACATCGTCTTTTAAATCACATATATAACGCATAATTGTATTCTTCACTCTATCCGCAATTGTTACTCCACAAGCACTCCTTAATGCCCGCATTTATACTGCATTAATCCTACTTTCATGCTTCTTCTGCCGCATTCACTTTCATACATTAATAGGTACAAGCACCGGTTTTCAGAAAAGATTTTCAGAGACTCTAAACTACCATGATCTATTAATTTCCACCACAATGTCAAAAATTAGAAGCTACTGAGTCTGAAGGTCTTAAGAGGATCGTTTGATCAAAAATGTTCTATTAAAACACGACCTTTTGGTCGCAACTGTTACCTAAACATTCATAGGCTTTTATTATTTTGAAAGCATTTTTATTTTAGTAAACAAAATATCAACTCCTGAAATCCGAAAAATTTTGCTATAAAATCCCTCATATTATAATAATTTCTATAAAATATCAAGACAGTAAATTAAAAAATGGAAAAGGTACGGTCATCATTTATTTTATCTTTAATATAATCTCATACGTGCTCTTTCTATTATTGAGGGTCGATCAGGATGAAAGTTTACATAGTAGCGTTACCGACTCACCGTCATGCGCGGGGAGTTTCATGCGAGAGACTTTGGAGTTGAATCAGCATGGGCATCGAAGGGCCTCAATACAGTCAGACGCTCCTCTTAAGTATTATAATTTTGTCAAGAAAACACAAGTAAAGCTCTTTATACATATAGCAATATTATAAAGCCGATTCACAATAGTGCATATAATAAAGATAAAAAAGACAAAGTTATAGCAGATGAAACAAAAAAAGCGCACAACAAAGAAGTAGCGTGCGTTCTTTCTGCCTTTATATAAATTGAATTCCCAAAATTAAAAACACTTTTCTCACCACAACTGATTGATTCGACTCACAATTTAGCAATTAACTTCTCGAACATAAAAATCCATTATCCGATTTCGTTTTTTACTTCAAAAACGCAACTTCCTACGCGCGCTTTCAAAAATAATTATACTACACTTAAGTAGGCTGTCAAACATTAATGTGTAAATAGTAGACTTCGAGGTTCGATCCGTAATGTATCCCTTTTCGAGCATAAGGCGTCAATTTTCACGTGAAACTTGTAATTAAAGCATTAAATCGTCGATATAGTATCTTCGATAGTTACGCCCTTTTCTACCTTTTGATTGGAGGGTGCGCTGTAGGTCCCAACGTGCAGCTAATCGTTTTAAAAGTTCTTTGTCAAAATATTACACTTATTTTCAATGAAACTTAAATAGGTGCTGTTAAATTTTATTTTGCCTGTCATGAAATGTAAATTGTAGAATTGTTTAAACCGCAAGCTTCTGTTGTGAGCTGAATCTTTAATTAGAAGTTTAATTTGAAATATTTTGGCAAATTTCTGGTAGTAGGTACCTAGTTATACATTTTTAGGTTATACGAAATTGTTAATAAGTACCTAATATACTATGTAAATATTCTGTACAACAATAAAATTGTCAATTTACCTACTCAGAAACACTTTTTTTATTGAATACGACATGTGACTTTGTATCTACCTGGTGGTGAGCAAAGTCAAAGTCAAAAGTCAAAGTCAAAAATATTTATTTCATGTAAACCTTTACAGGTATTTATGCATAATCAAAAAAAAAAAGCTATATTTAGTATAAGGTCTAAGTGTGCGCTTGGTTAGGTAGGCTCTTGCATACATAAAATAATTAGAAACCAAACCAAACACACACCACATAACCAACCAGTGTAAGACTAGGTGGTTAGCTGGTTCCATTGACCTGTCCATCGTTATCTGCCATGCAAAGGTGCCACCGAGCCGACAGCTATATCTACGCCCCAAATATCCACTATAAGTAATAATTAATATAAAAGTACAAAAATGTATCAATCGGAGCGCAAACACTGACCGCATGTTGGTCCCCCAGAGACACCCCGGAGAAAAAGGCACCAGCAAGTAAAAAACTCTGGCTTTCCACATATGTACCTGACCATCAGGAGATATGCTTATTTACTAGCTTATAATCATAGCATATGATAATTTACCCTTATCCTGCTGAAGAGCACGAGTAGAAGCAGATAAACCATTTTACAATATAGAAGTAATACAGAATCACAAAACACTATAGCCCCCCGATGCCCGCGCCAGCCTATCCGACAATTTTGCGAGACCTCCATAATAATTAAACTATGTGTGTCCAGCGGAGATCCAAGGCCCCCACAGCAGCACCCGATCACGGACGTAACGTATGTGTCAGCCATCCTCCTGCTCAACCAGGCCCTTAGGGTGTAGACCAGAACCCGGCACACGCGCCACCACTGCAATGACCTTCAAAGGAGAGGAAATCCGCTGGACACATCATATTACTAGGACACATTACTAGGCCATATGCATTATAGAATCTGAGACAAGCGCAAACATCGAAAACAGATATGCATTATGTAGCTCTGTTAACAAAATGATAATTTAAATATATGAAAGACAATATAGTAGGTATATTACCTAGCCAAAATACTTAATATTAAAAATAAATAAAAACAAAAAAGTAATAGTAATAACAAGTTATTACCATCTCCAAACTATAACAAATTACCTAATGTAGAATAAAAATAATATAATAAGTACTTAGTAATGAACTATTACTGTATCACATTTATTAGTTGAAAGATTCCAGTCGCAGGGAGGTATGTTTCCAGACGTCTCTGTCATTTATATAATCATTAACTTTGTAATATGCTTTTGCTATTAAAGTTTGCTTCATACAATTTTTAAATTTTATATCATTAAGTTCTATAATAAAATTGAATTTGGCAATTTATTAAATAAGCTGATACTGTTACTTACGTACTTTTATTAGGAAACAATTATTAGTTTTTTGTAATCTATATTTTGGTATATCAATTTTGTTTAATTTCTTAAGTTACGAGTATGCCTATCTGCGTTTTTATTAAATGTATTATAGTTTTTTTTAACGTATAATAAATTTTCAAATATGTATTGGGAGGGCAGTGTCATTACTTCAATTTTAGGAAAAAAATCCCGAAGGGATTCGCTGGTCTTCATGCCATAAATAGCTCTAATAGCTCTTTTTTGAAGGATAAATATTGTTTCTATGTCTGCAGCTGAGCCCCAGATAATTAGACCATAAGTCATAATACTATGGAAATAAGCAAAGTACACAAGCCTGGCTGTTGCTACATCAGTTAAAAGTCTGATCTTTCTGACTGCATATGCAGCTGAGCTCAATCTTTTAGATATGTGAGCTCTCCACTGCAGTTTGGAATCGATCGTGATTCCTAAAAACATAGTGGAGTCAACAAATTCCAGCAGTCCTACAAAGTGGTAACGGTCTGTCGGCCTAACGAAGTTACAGAGACCTTCCTCCCACCTAATAATACATACTCGTAATTCCTCAGTTATAAGTAGGTAGTTATAGGTAATGTGTCATAGGTAATGTGTGAAATATCTTTTTTTATTTTTTTTATTTATACATCCCGGGCATAGCACCGATGTCCTGAAAACGGAAGCGGTATTTCCACGTAGGTATGTCCCAGAATCTTTGTTTTTTTTTATTGTATTAGGCAGAACATAACTCTCTCCATTGGGTGATTCAGTCACTTATTCCGCTGATCTCCAAGTTACTTAATATAGAGTTTAAGAGCGTATCAATTAGATCAGCAGATATATGTGTAGAAGCTAAAAACGCCGGATAAGGTTTTAGTCAGTGGGTTCACCGGTTTTCAGGAGACTATTGCATCGATTTCTTGTCGAAGTGATAGTCTCCTTTTAGGGTGCGATTACGAAGTGGGTAGTTTGATTGGCAATAAGGCAGAGAGTATATTAAAATATACTCGTAATGTCATTCGTCATTGTCGTCCCCCATTTCGTAATCGCATAATTTATCCGGCATAGTGGGAGCGATCAATATTGTTTAAGAACAATTATTGATTGACTCCATTCATGCACTTTGTAGGTCTTACCACCAGGTAGATACAAAGTCACATTTCGTGCTCCAATAAAAAAAAAGAAACATTTGATAAACGACGAATGCCCAATCCATTAAATTTGATAGGTCTAATTTAATATTTAAATTTTTCTCTGAAAAAGTTTTGCAAATTTCATCTATATTTTCTAAATGAAGACGAAAGCACACCACACGTGTGTAAAAAAAAAGGTTTACACAGACAATGCCAAAGTAAAAACAGTACTATCCACATAGGATAGCACAATTTCATTTAATGTTTTTTCATTGGATTTTTCCTAAACGGCTTTCAAAATAACAAAATTTATCTACTTTGTTATCTATCAAACATGGAAGCTTAATTTTTAATTGGACATCCGAGTATTATAGATGTAGATTGTTATTATCTAAATATTTTACATCTGAAAGCAATAGGGAATATGCATGTAACGCCAATTATTATTATTTTAATATATAATGTTCCTTTTATGTCTTTGAACATATTTACAGTAATCTATTTTATTTTGATTAGCAAAATTTTTTATAAATACGATTTTAAAAATCCATTTTTTTGTAGAAACGGAACGCATTTCTAAACGCTCCGACATTAGCAAACGCTACATGTGACGTCATTCGTGCACAAACAAATGTCAACGTGTGTTCTGTAGTCTACAGTTTCTTGTTTTCTCGGGTATTTATTGTCCTTTATTACGATAATTTGTTAAACAAACCTTTAGACTAACTTTTGAGGTGCAATAACATTAAACTAATATGCTTTTTGAGCACGAATGACGTCACAGAATGGCGGCTAGTGATGTACCGTTTTACTGCGGTAGTGACAGATAAAGTTTAAACCCTTTTATTTTTGTGTTATTACCCTTTAAAAAATGTTTAATATTTATTTTTAGCGTCTAATGTAGTTAAAAATCAAGTAATGAAATTTAAAAAAAACATGCATACTCCCTTACTTACTTTTGCCTTCTTAATGGTGTACTGAATGATCATAAGTACTAAATCATTTGCGGTTGTGTGCTGTGTTCTCATAGATTATCTAACGAAAATTTCTTCGGGTTTGTCTAAATACTAATTTCTTAATACTTGAATACGAAGGATATGAGGATTGCTAGGAGCTGTTAAAATTTCTTCGGTTTTGTCTAAATATTCATTTCTTAATACTTGAATACGAAGGATATGAGGATTGCTAGGAGCTGTTAAAATTTCTTCGGTTTTGTCTAAATACTAATTTCTTAATACTTGAATACGAAGGATATGAGGATTGCTAGGAGCTGTTAAAATTTCTTCGGTTTTGTCTAAATATTCATTTCTTAATACTTGAATACGAAGGATATGAGGATTGCTAGGAGCTGTTAAAATTTCTTCGGTTTTGTCTAAATATTCATTTCTTAATACTTGAATACGAAGGATATGAGGATTGCTAGGAGCTGTTAAAATTTCTTCGGTTTTGTCTAAATATTAATTTCTTAATACTTGAATACGAAGGATATGAGGATTGCTAGGAGCTGTTAAAATTTCTTCGGTTTTGTCTAAATATTAATTTCTTAATACTTGAATACGAAGGATATGAGGATTGCTAGGAGCTGTTAAAATTTCTTCGGTTTTGTCTAAATATTAATTTCTTAATACTTGAATACGAAGGATATGAGGATTGCTAGGAGCTGTTAAAATTTCTTCGGTTTTGTCTAAATATTCATTTCTTAATACTTGAATACGAAGGATATGAGGATTGCTAGGAGCTGTTAAAATTTCTTCGGTTTTGTCTAAATATTAATTTCTTAATACTTGAATACGAAGGATATGAGGATTGCTAGGAGCTGTTAAAATTTCTTCGGTTTTGTCTAAATATTAATTTCTTAATACTTGAATACGAAGGATAAGAGGATTGCTAGGAGCTGTTAAAATTTCTTCGGTTTTGTCTAAATATTCATTTCTTAATACTTGAATACGAAGGATATGAGGATTGCTAGGAGCTGTTAAAATTTCTTCGGTTTTGTCTAAATATTCATTTCTTAATACTTGAATACGAAGGATATGAGGATTGCTAGGAGCTGTTAAAATTTCTTCGGTTTTGTCTAAATATTCATTTCTTAATACTTGAATACGAAGGATATGAGGATTGCTAGGAGCTGTAAAAATTTCTTCGGTTTTGTCTAAATATTAATTTCTTAATACTTGAATACGAAGGATATGAGGATTGCTAGGAGCTGTTAAAATTTCTTCTGTTTTGTCTAAATATTAATTTCTTAATACTTGAATACGAAGGATATGAGGATTGCTAGGAGCTGTTAAAATTTCTTCGGTTTTGTCTAAATATTAATTTCTTAATACTTGAATACGAAGGATATGAGGATTGCTAGGAGCTGTTAAAATTTCTTCGGTTTTGTCTAAATATTAATTTCTTAATACTTGAATACGAAGGATAAGAGGATTGCTAGGAGCTGTTAAAATTTCTTCGGTTTTGTCTAAATATTCATTTCTTAATACTTGAATACGAAGGATATGAGGATTGCTAGGAGCTGTTAAAATTTCTTCGGTTTTGTCTAAATCGTCGGCTTATTGCAAGAAGTCATTAACTGCAAAAAATCACTAACTGCTTTTTTTAAAGTTAAGGACATATTTTGACATCCTCTACAAAATGCAAAAACTCACTTATTTCTAACTAATCAATTTTAGCTGTTACGTCCTCGGCAATAAAGTCGATAACTGCATTTTCATAATTCACGAATTCACTTAGAATCACTAAGCCACGTAAGTTATTTTTTATAAAAAAAATTTTTCTCTAAAGCAGCAAATAAAAATTTACAGAATTCATTGTTACCTTTTAATTAACATTGTAGAAACATGTGTAGCATAAATGACTTATATTAAGTTTCGATAATATTAATTTATGGCATTTAGTTACTTTAAGTAATAGCAAGTTTATCACGATCCGTACTGTAAGTAATCTTAATGACTTTAATATTTTTAATTTTTTTAATTAACAGGGGCAGATTTGCCTATCATTTAGGAATAGACGTAAATAATCTACTCCCACATTATTTACTCACACTACCTACAAAACCTATGCACCTAAACACACACACATACGCACTCACATCTTGACAATATCTTATTTAAATTATACCTAATTACTACTTACTTACCTGTTTGTGTTCTTGTATGATGATTCGGTTGCTGATCCTGACTGGGAAAATCCTGAAGATTTACCCACAGGATATAAATAATCAAGACAAAAAAATCAAGATTGCAAGATGGCATAAACGAAGAGAGGATACTTATGATCGAAATGCGCAGAGAAACACAAACCGTTCACAATCTTTACCTTACAAAAACTATAAAAAGCAGGTACAGCCTCCTAAAGCACCTAAATCTGGAGAGTGTAAGTGTAAACTAAATTGCTTGCTAAATTTTCCTGAGTAGGACCGTAAGGAAATCTGTAAGTCTTACTGGGCACTATCGGATTATTCTCGTCAGAAAGATTTCATACACAGGCGCCTCGCCTTTGTTAATGTTACCAGGAAGAGGAATATATCTCGGGTATGAAATAAGGAAAAAAAAATTTCAAAAACGCTCTTTGTATTTCGAATGGCCCGATCAATAAAGCATTTTCAGAAATAGGAGCATTAGGTTTGAAGTTCAGGACAAACGTGGTAAGCACACACCAGTCAATAAAACCAAAAATGAAGATGTACAATCAAGGATCACATCGAGTCTTCTCCCACCATGAAGTCACATTACTACAGAAAAACTTCGTCTAAAAAGTATTTAGATACCACTTTGTCTATCCCTAAATGTATAAACTGTACAAAGAAAAATGTAGTAATGCATCTAAACGCCTGTTTTTATAAACGTGTATCGCATTTTTTTTTGTACTCAGTATAATCTAGATTTTCTAGATTGTTTATTTTACATGTAGTTTCAAGAATGCATTCATCTCTCAAACTTGATCCTCTCTTCATGTCTCAAAGGAGAAGGCAGGATGTGGTATGCCCTTCAATTAAATTCAACTCAACCTTTGCTCAGAGATATTTCTGCTTCCTAGGGGGGTTCTTATATAATAAAATAAATAAAAACATATCTATTAACCCTCACACTAAAATTGTGTTTAAATCAGTTGTATCCAATTGGCTAAAAGAACTGGATTACAGTAATACGGAGAAGCTCTTAACTTACTATAAATAAATGTCAAACCCATACCACTAGATAAACACTTCACCACACTCACTACTCATCACACTCACTACATAACACACTCGCTACACACCACATCCACACAAATTCTCGAATTTATAAAAAAATCGTATTGTGGCTTATTTCCTATGTTTTCTTATTTTTCTTATTTTTTATTTTACTTTTTAAATTGGCGTTAGCATGTCTGTATGATTTTATTGTTTTAAAATTTTAATCTATATAAAAAATATGATAAAATGTATAATTTGTGAATAAGGGTGGGGATGATAATTTGTGATAAGGGTGATCCTGGAGACCTGAGACACAGGCTTTGTGCCTAATTCAAGCTCCAGTCTCACAAATTTTGTGTCAGTGAATGTTGTGAATTTTAATAATCTTTTTGTGAGAAATAAATGAATTATTATTATTATTTTCATAGACCAAAAAAAGATCAATGTTTGACGTCTCATAAATACATATAACCGCGCCAAAGCAGAAAATGACTGCGACTTTGCTGTTTGGCAGCAAAAGTACGATGAGCACATAATTTTAAAAGAACAAAGCCGGAAGGTTTAAGAGTTGAATAAAATTCGAGCGAATGAAGATGACAATTTTAACTCCATTACGATTGACTTACAAAAAGTATTGTATTTGCCGACCAGTGATGTTTCTCTGCTTTACTACCTGCGTAATTAAATGTATACAATGCCACTATTTATAAAGCGCGGTCTCCAAATGATGGTATCTGCTACCTATGGTCTGAAGTGGATGGAAAAAATGAAGTGGGAACAGCAATGTACCTATGGATCCAACGTCTACCACCTACAGTTACCAAAATATCCATATTCTCTGACACATGCGGAGGCCAAAATCGTAACCAGTTCCTGTTATGCTTAATGTTATACTTATCGAACATAAGTATTTAGAATCGGGTCACACACACATGGAGGTCATACTATCGAACATCAGATGCGTCTTATGCCAATTTATTCTATTAATTTCTGTAATGTCATAAGATTGGCTAGATCGAACAGAAAGATAAACATGAAAAAAACACCAAAGAAGCCTTATGAACCTATTGTAATGAGCAACACTGATATCCTGCATTCAAAGGAATTAAAAAAACACTTGCTTGTCAATAGATCAATTGTCTCTGAAGCAAAAGCTGCAATGGCTAAAGGTGAATTGTTTCAGGCCAAGAATATTAAGTCTACTTACCAAAAACTGTTTTGAAACTTTCGAGACTGAGTTTGTTGTAAGGTAATTTCACATTGTGTAAGTAAGTGATTGTTAGTAAAACAGTAGTTAATGACTAACGATTTTGGTAAATTTTTTTTTTCTATACAACTGAAGCCAAAGCTGTGTTATGTCCATTGCCTTTTAATTTTAAGACACTGTAGACAAAAGCAGTTTTTTGTGTTAAGAAAAAGTGTTTTTGAAGAATTATATTTGTTTTCCTATGAAGTGGGACTGTTATGTTAATTTTTAGTTTGATTGTGCGTTTTTTAATAATACATACACGTGTCGATACATAATGTTGTTGTTTTACTTCATTTTCATAAATAATTAATTGACTCACCAAACAGACCCACAGTTGCAAAAAATCATTAACTTTTATTTTGGGCTTTTAAAAAAAAAATGTTTAGTAGGACCAGCAAATTTGACTTGTTTCTATTAATAGTTGTATTGAACAATGATATAATAGTGATGTTTTCATTTCAGGTAATATTTTAACGATGTTATAGTCAAATCAATACAACCATTAACTAACACGAACTAAAAAGTCGTTTTTCTCCCAAGTAGTGAAATGTCGGTTAATGAGTTCTTGCAATAAGCCGACGAAATATTCATTTCTTAATACTTGAATACGAAGGATATGAGGATTGCTAGCAGCTGTTAAAATTTCTTCGGTTTTGTCTAAATATTCATTTCTTAATACTTGAATACGAAGGATATGAGGATTGCTAGGAGCTGTTAAAATTTCTTCGGTTTTGTCTAAATATTCATTTCTTAATACTTGAATACGAAGGATATGAGGATTGCTAGGAGCTGTTAAAATTTCTTCGGTTTTGTCTAAATATTCATTTCTTAATACTTGAATACGAAGGATATGAGGATTGCTAGGAGCTGTTAAAATTTCTTCGGTTTTGTCTAAATACTAATTTCTTAATACTTGAATACGAAGGATATGAGGATTGCTAGGAGCTGTTAAAATTTCTTCTGTTTTGTCTAAATATTAATTTCTTAATACTTGAATACGAAGGATATGAGGATTGCTAGGAGCTGTTAAAATTTCTTCTGTTTTGTCTAAATATTAATTTCTTAATACTTGAATACGAAGGATAAGAGGATTGCTAGGAGCTGTTAAAATTTCTTCTGTTTTGTCTAAATATTAATTTCTTAATACTTGAATACGAAGGATATGAGGATTGCTAGGAGCTGTTAAAATTTCTTCTGTTTTGTCTAAATATTAATTTCTTAATACTTGAATACGAAGGATAAGAGGATTGCTAGGAGCTGTTAAAATTTCTTCTGTTTTGTCTAAATATTAATTTCTTAATACTTGAATACGAAGGATATGAGGATTGCTAGGAGCTGTTAAAATTTCTTCTGTTTTGTCTAAATATTAATTTCTTAATACTTGAATACGAAGGATAAGAGGATTGCTAGGAGCTGTTAAAATTTCTTCTGTTTTGTCTAAATATTAATTTCTTAATACTTGAATACGAAGGATATGAGGATTGCTAGGAGCTGTTAAAATTTCTTCTGTTTTGTCTAAATATTAATTTCTTAATACTTGAATACGAAGGATAAGAGGATTGCTAGGAGCTGTTAAAATTTCTTCTGTTTTGTCTAAATATTAATTTCTTAATACTTGAATACGAAGGATATGAGGATTGCTAGGAGCTGTTAAAATTTCTTCTGTTTTGTCTAAATATTAATTTCTTAATACTTGAATACGAAGGATAAGAGGATTGCTAGGAGCTGTTAAAATTTCTTCTGTTTTGTCTAAATATTAATTTCTTAATACTTGAATACGAAGGATATGAGGATTGCTAGGAGCTGTTAAAATTTCTTCTGTTTTGTCTAAATATTAATTTCTTAATACTTGAATACGAAGGATAAGAGGATTGCTAGGAGCTGTTAAAATTTCTTCTGTTTTGTCTAAATATAAATTTCTTAATACTTGAATACGAAGGATAAGAGGATTGCTAGGAGCTGTTAAAATTTCTTCTGTTTTGTCTAAATATTAATTTCTTAATACTTGAATACGAAGGATATGAGGATTGTTAGGAGCTGTTAAAATTTCTTCTGTTTTGTCTAAATATTAATTTCTTAATACTTGAATACGAAGGATAAGAGGATTGCTAGGAGCTGTTAAAATTTCTTCTGTTTTGTCTAAATATTAATTTCTTAATACTTGAATACGAAGGATAAGAGGATTGCTAGGAGCTGTTAAAATTTCTTCTGTTTTGTCTAAATATTAATTTCTTAATACTTGAATACGAAGGATATGAGGATTGCTAGGAGCTGTTAAAATTTCTTCTGTTTTGTCTAAATATTAATTTCTTAATACTTGAATACGAAGGATAAGAGGATTGCTAGGAGCTGTTAAAATTTCTTCTGTTTTGTCTAAATATTAATTTCTTAATACTTGAATACGAAGGATAAGAGGATTGCTAGGAGCTGTTAAAATTTCTTCTGTTTTGTCTAAATATTAATTTCTTAATACTTGAATACGAAGGATATGAGGATTGCTAGGAGCTGTTAAAATTTCTTCTGTTTTGTCTAAATATTAATTTCTTAATACTTGAATACGAAGGATAAGAGGATTGCTAGGAGCTGTTAAAATTTCTTCTGTTTTGTCTAAATATTAATTTCTTAATACTTGAATACGAAGGATATGAGGATTGCTAGGAGCTGTTAAAATTTCTTCTGTTTTGTCTAAATATTAATTTCTTAATACTTGAATACGAAGGATAAGAGGATTGCTAGGAGCTGTTAAAATTTCTTCTGTTTTGTCTAAATATTAATTTCTTAATACTTGAATACGAAGGATAAGAGGATTGCTAGGAGCTGTTAAAATTTCTTCTGTTTTGTCTAAATACTAATTTCTTAATACTTGAATACGAAGGATATGAGGATTGCTAGGAGCTGTTAAAATTTCTTCTGTTTTGTCTAAATACTAATTTCTTAATACTTGAATACGAAGGATATGAGGATTGCTAGGAGCTGTTAAAATTTCTTCTGTTTTGTCTAAATATTAATTTCTTAATACTTGAATACGAAGGATATGAGGATTGCTAGGAGCTGTTAAAATTTCTTCTGTTTTGTCTAAATATTAATTTCTTAATACTTGAATACGAAGGATAAGAGGATTGCTAGGAGCTGTTAAAATTTCTTCTGTTTTGTCTAAATATTAATTTCTTAATACTTGAATACGAAGGATATGAGGATTGCTAGGAGCTGTTAAAATTTCTTCTGTTTTGTCTAAATATTAATTTCTTAATACTTGAATACGAAGGATAAGAGGATTGCTAGGAGCTGTTAAAATTTCTTCTGTTTTGTCTAAATATTAATTTCTTAATACTTGAATACGAAGGATATGAGGATTGCTAGGAGCTGTTAAAATTTCTTCTGTTTTGTCTAAATATTAATTTCTTAATACTTGAATACGAAGGATAAGAGGATTGCTAGGAGCTGTTAAAATTTCTTCTGTTTTGTCTAAATATAAATTTCTTAATACTTGAATACGAAGGATAAGAGGATTGCTAGGAGCTGTTAAAATTTCTTCTGTTTTGTCTAAATATTAATTTCTTAATACTTGAATACGAAGGATATGAGGATTGTTAGGAGCTGTTAAAATTTCTTCTGTTTTGTCTAAATATTAATTTCTTAATACTTGAATACGAAGGATAAGAGGATTGCTAGGAGCTGTTAAAATTTCTTCTGTTTTGTCTAAATATTAATTTCTTAATACTTGAATACGAAGGATAAGAGGATTGCTAGGAGCTGTTAAAATTTCTTCTGTTTTGTCTAAATATTAATTTCTTAATACTTGAATACGAAGGATATGAGGATTGCTAGGAGCTGTTAAAATTTCTTCTGTTTTGTCTAAATATTAATTTCTTAATACTTGAATACGAAGGATAAGAGGATTGCTAGGAGCTGTTAAAATTTCTTCTGTTTTGTCTAAATATTAATTTCTTAATACTTGAATACGAAGGATAAGAGGATTGCTAGGAGCTGTTAAAATTTCTTCTGTTTTGTCTAAATATTAATTTCTTAATACTTGAATACGAAGGATATGAGGATTGCTAGGAGCTGTTAAAATTTCTTCTGTTTTGTCTAAATATTAATTTCTTAATACTTGAATACGAAGGATAAGAGGATTGCTAGGAGCTGTTAAAATTTCTTCTGTTTTGTCTAAATATTAATTTCTTAATACTTGAATACGAAGGATATGAGGATTGCTAGGAGCTGTTAAAATTTCTTCTGTTTTGTCTAAATATTAATTTCTTAATACTTGAATACGAAGGATAAGAGGATTGCTAGGAGCTGTTAAAATTTCTTCTGTTTTGTCTAAATATTAATTTCTTAATACTTGAATACGAAGGATAAGAGGATTGCTAGGAGCTGTTAAAATTTCTTCTGTTTTGTCTAAATACTAATTTCTTAATACTTGAATACGAAGGATATGAGGATTGCTAGGAGCTGTTAAAATTTCTTCTGTTTTGTCTAAATACTAATTTCTTAATACTTGAATACGAAGGATATGAGGATTGCTAGGAGCTGTTAAAATTTCTTCGGTTTTGTCTAAATATTCATTTCTTAATACTTGAATACGAAGGATATGAGGATTGCTAGGAGCTGTTAAAATTTCTTCGGTTTTGTCTAAATATTCATTTCTTAATACTTGAATACGAAGGATATGAGGATTGCTAGGAGCTGTTAAACTAAAACCAAATATAATTACAGTGAATATTTTGAGTTTATATTTAATACAGTTTCTACTATAGACACGAAAAATTTACAATTAATTGTTGCGTTTATTTTCAAACCAATTGTAATGAACTTTTCTTTTATAATTCTGCTTTGTAATAAATGTATGTAACCAAGTAATTATTTATTTAGGTTCCTACCAAAATAATAATGAAAAGTTTTTTTTAAATTTCGTATTCGAAGCTATGGGAAGAGCTTTTTACGAACTTTGAAATATTTTTTTAAATAGCCTAAAAACTTAAAGCTGCTTTTCTAGCTTTTTTAAATGCTTTTAGCATTTTATATACTATTATTTCATACATTCGACCGCCTGCATGGTCTAGTGGTTGCAACTTTTACGTTTTATCCGCAGGACGTGGGTTCGATTCCCACTCATTTAGTTTCTACTACAGTTAATTCATTGTTTCTTACACTGTGTAAGTTATACACAGTATAAGCCTCGAGCTTAGTTTGTGTGATAAGTCCTACATTTATTATCACTATATTAAATTATTATTACTCAGAAACTTTTTAATATATCTAGGTACCTAAAAAAAAAATCCAAAAAATTTATATATATAAAAGTAGTCAACTAATAACTAACTAAATAAAATATTTCTTGAAGATCTTCCGATGCTGCGCACGTGTTCAAAATACTCAACGCATTGCACCTCTGAATTTCCAGGATATTCGTTGAAAGAAATAAGACCTAGCGCGATGGTCTCCAAATGCATTAATTAATAATTTACCAAGTTGTTAACCAAACTTTAATGCATCTGGAGACCATGGTCCTAAAGTTTCCACCGAAAACGCCAGAAATTCAAAAGAGGAGCAATGCGTTTTATATTTTTCAATCTTTTTGTTTTATTACTTATAGTGGATATTTGGGGCGTAGATATAGTCTGTTAGGTTGGTCGGCTCGGTGGCACCTTTGCATGACAGATAACGATGGACAGGTCAATGGAACCAGCTAACCACCTAGTCTTACACTGGTTGGTTATGTGGTGTGTGTTCGGTTTGGTTTCTAATTATTTTATGTATGCAAGAGCCTACCTAACCAAGCGCACACTTAGACCTTATACTAAATATAGTTTTTTTTTTTTTGACTATGCATAAATACCTGTAAAGGTTTACATGAAATAAATATTTTTGACTTTGACTTTGAGCCAAAAGCGCCGCAGCACCGGAATATACTCAGAATAATATTATTAATAATACAAAACTATTGGCAAAAATAACTAAAGGTCAGTGGCCAAGAAAAATTAAGGATTTCTTGAAAAAGTACCCAAAGCACTAGCTGCGTTGCGCGTTGGATAGCTATGGATACTTTTTATCCTAAAAGAACTCCTGATTTAGGATCCCCGGTCACTCCTCTAAGTCTTTTACCTAAAGAAATAACAAATTTTTTTGCTTCCTTGGACCAAGGACCCATCTTCCCAACTATAAAAGGAACACAATTGAATGAATGAATTATTTGTGAATATTTTTTATGTATATTTTAATACATACATACATAGCATCACGGGTGCCGTACGGTGCCCGAGACCGCCTAGACGGTCCCAGGGTACCCAGCGGAGGGGTTTTAAATCCCACTTCGTCGTAGCCGATGGTATGAGTCTACACCGAACAAGTGACTAGCTCGTCGCGATGTTTTGAATAGACTCAATAACCCATCTATAAACAGTTTCACAAGTTGGTATAATGAAACCGCAGGACCGACAGCTTAACTGGTGGTGTTATCAAACAAATGTACGTATTTTTTTTAATTAAAAAGTCATTGGTACACATCGGGATTCGAACCAGGGACCTAAGTGTTTTTAAGTCCAAGTCTAACCAACTCGGCTACCACGTATATTTTAATATTTATCATTATTAAATTTTTCCATTTCGATAACATGAATGACTACAGGTGTTTATTGTAATATATTTAAGCTTTAGCGACTTAGTTTCGGCTATGGACTCGGGCTTAGTCATGTGTCGATTTATGATAGACTACTGGATAGCAGACTCCTTATCTATCGGTAGTGAAATGTTATTACGATTAAGTTCGAGTACATGATTACTATCGGCATATCTTTTGGGGTTTTCCTATAGTATTTTTTTGTTTATATTTTAGGGTTCCAAAAAAAAAATATCAAAAAAAAAAGTTATAGGAACTCTAATAGTGAGACTGGGTATCTATGTGTCAGCATGAATATCTACTATTAGGACTACTGGTCTGATTTACTTGAAATATAGAATGATTTTTAGGATTTTTAGGGATCCGAAAAAATAAAAAAGTTTGCCGCGAAAGCGAGGTTCGTGGGTTCGAGTCCCGCCCACCAGGATTTTTTTCATTGCATTTTTATCTTTAAAAATTTAATATAAGATTATCCTAATAAGGAATTTATAAAAATGCATAAATATAAAATACTGAAATAAGTAAAAATAACTCTCTTCTGCCATCTAGTATCAGAAACTAGAACTTCACTCGTATAGAGTAATTAGAAGAAAGCTAATAGAGGGCGTCTGTGTATAAGTAGATAACAAGCAATGACAAAATTCGTGAGGGGTGACTGGAATCAGTTGGCTCAACGGTTGAGCGCCTTGCCGCGAAAGCGAGGTTCGTGGGTTCGAGTCCCGCCCACCAGGGTTTTTTTCATTGTATTTTTATCTTTAAAAATTTAATATAAAAAATAAAAAAGGAACACTTAAAAAAACAGGCAACTCTAGGTGAGTTGCCTGTCTGTAGTCTAAAACGACATTTAAAGAATAATTCTTAGTAGATTCATCCATCCATCATAGATCTACTGAAACATTTTTTTCACAATATTCACCATCTGTGATCAATTAGGATTTACGGGTTATTGTTATTAATTGTCCAAAGAGATAAGGTGAAAGATTTTCGAAAAAACAAATATTATACACGTGTGTACTTACATTAAAAAGTACACCCTAGTAATTTTATATTCATCGTCATAAAATTTATCAAAATATAGCCATAAAAGTCAGTGCTAAGGAGTACGGTATGAAGTGAATCGTTAACAAGCATTAAGCGTGACCTGTGGCGATATGCACTTTAATTTTCACTTTAGTTTCCACTGTTCAGTACGATACGGCACACATAACTTATCGTTAAACAATAACAACTTCAAGCCTCTAATATAATGACGGATATCTATAATCTACGGTAACAGTTCGTTATTCTCATATAATATGACAGATCAAGCTAATTAAAGGACGTTTTAACATTTTGGTAACGTGACCATACGTTCCGTTTTGAATGGGACTGTCCCTTTTTGCGCTACTCTGTCCCGGTGTCCCTGAAGAAAGCTTTGGGACGCCAAAGTGTGCCGTTTTCAGATTTAAAAAGGTCGACGCTGATAAAATCTAAAATTTTATAATAAGAGGACCTTTTCAAATGTATAAGAAATTTAAGCGAAGAGTTTTTGATAGTCGAACTATTAAAGAAATTGTGGACATATGAAATAGGAATTGTGGACATGTGAATATGCTCACCAGAAAAATATAATTTCCTACTTTTTGATTAACTATCTAGGTTTTATAAATATAAAACTAAGATAGTAAACTAATTGTATTAACTTTTTCTTCGTTTTAATTTTTGCAACACAGTGAAATTCGTTTCATTATTGTGACTGTTGCCATAATTTTGAATTTGTCCCGTTTTGACAAAAAATAAAAATGGTCACATTAGGAATAACGGACCGTTGTTATTGCCGTGAATTAAACGAAGTCGCTATAAAAAGAATCTAGTTGTTCCCCTACACGTGTAAAAATTACCTAATCACACAGCACAGCTAATATTACTTATGTCTAATCATGTTTGCGTATATAGGTTCGCTGGTTTTCGGAAGACTACTGCATTGATGTTTGTTCAAATGGTAATAAATTTTCAAAGTATGGTTGCGAAACAAGCCGTTAAATTGTAGACAATATGGATTCGTTTATTTACTCCAAACATTTAGTTTTCTTATAATATTATAAAACCTAATTTAAATGAAAAAAAAACATTCAAATCATGCATTGCCAAAATACTCCTCATAGACATTCTAAATCTCTTGGAAGAAGGTCTTGTAAGTTGGTCTCCAGAATCATCTAAATAATTTATTAAATGCTAACTTCCAAGAAAACGCTAAAGAGTTTCCATTGAAAACTAAATGGATAGGAAATGCTGTAATTTTTTATTTTAGGCTAACACAATGGCTGCAGCACTGGACGATATTTTTTGGCGTCATTTACCGGTACCTTTCTCTAGGTAGGTAAATACGATATAGAAAGATAAAAAAATGTGACCATCAATTCGTACCAACAATGGAAACGCTTTCCGTTTGACGAATGTCTTATTAAAATAACATTAACGAACGACTCGTACCGGGTTCGATTCCTGGACCAGTTAATTTCCTTTTAAAGGCACCCTTGGATGGAGATGTCGTTGGTTAACTCTACATCTGCGAGCTACATCATTTGCTAAAACTGGTACAACGGTTTTAACGATATCTGATAGACATCTGTTATATTTATTATAATAATACCTGTGTAGGATACGTGGTGGCCGAGTTGGTTAGACCTTGGACTTAAAAACGCTTAGGTCCCTGGTTCGAATCCCGGTGTGTACCAATGAGTTTTTAATTAAAAAATGATTGTACATTTGTTTGACAACACCACTATAGTGCCCCGGGAGCACGTTAAGCTGTCGGTCCTGGTTTCACTATACCAACGTGTGAAACAGATTATAGATGGGTTATTGAGTCTATTCAAAACATCGCGACGAGCTAGCCACTTGTTCGGTGTAGACTCATACCATCGGCACGACGAGGAGGGATTAAAACCTCTCCGCTGGGTACCCTGGGGCCGTCTAGGCGGTCTCGGGCGCCCGTAAGGCACCCGTGATGATATGTAGGATACCGGTTTCTTTATACAAATGCAGAATCGTCAAGTGACCAGCACTACCATGGTTTTTTGCTTTGTATTCACGTAACGTTAAAACGTTAGAAACCACCAATAGGATCGTTTATTTAACCCTGTTACCAGAAATAAAGCAACCCCATTGGTGTTTCCTTGCGTATTATCGTTTCGTTGCTACGAAGCAGAAACCCATGGTAGAGCCTCAGGTCATGTTCGGTTTTAGTATGTGGGTTTACCGGTTTCCAGGAGAGTACAGCTTCGAGTTGGTTCAAACAACAACAATGGTCGACCCCATTCATGTATTTTGTTTGCCTGCATATTACCATGTACATACAAACAAAAAAGGAAAACAAAAATAAATATTTTGTGGTACTGTTTTAATTTAGCTCTAAGCATAGACAATCGGGTATTCATTCATAGTTCTGTTATCTAATAAAGCACCAACATTTGTAACCCCAAAATTCTTCTTTTCAGCAAGTGGCAACACCGACTGTGGTAAAGAAGATACTTCGACTAAAGCAGGAGAACCCTGGAATGTTTGCCTGGGAGATCAGAGATCGGCTTCTAAGTGCCAGGGTCTGCGAGCCACACTCCATACCTTCAGTGTCGTCTGTCAATCGTATCCTGAGGAACAGTGGCTTGGCTTGGGCTGATGATGAACAGATTCATAGGAATTCTCATGGTGAGTAATCAGACGTCATTATTTTATTAAATGCCTGCAGGGATTTATCTGAAGGGGTACCAACTTCCAAATATTTACGTGGTGGCCTAGTTGGTTAGACCTTGGACTTAAAAACACTTAGGTCCCTGGTTCGAATCCCGGTGTGTACCAATGAGTTTTTAATTAAAAAAAATATGTACATTTGTTTGACAACACCACTATAGTGCCTCGGAGAGCACGTTAAGCTGTCGGTCCCCGTTTCACTATACCAACTTGTGAAACTGTTTATAGATGGGTTATTGAGTCTATTCAAAACATCGCGACGAGCTAGCCACTTGTTCGGTGTAGACTCATACCATCGGCTACGACGAGGTGGGATTAAAACCCCTCCGCTGGGTACCCTGGGGCCGTCTAGGCGGTCTCGGGCGCCGTAAGGCACCCGTGATGATATATATATATTTATGACCGCTTCCTATTGATTTCACCTTTGGCGTTGTATTCAGAGGTCGTGGGTTCGATACCCACTAATGGCAAAAAATCATTTTTTTTTTATATTTACATTTTTCTGTAAATTTTGTCATGGTCTGGTATTTATAAAATGAAATATGTTTTATATCGTTGTTTCTAGTACACATAGTATAAGCCTAGAGCTTAGTTTGTGACCAGAGCAATATGTGTAAAATGTCCTACATATTATTATTATTATCTATGCATATTGCTCTGGTCACCAACTAAGCTCTGGGTTAATATAACATATAATACATATTATATGTTATAAACACCCAGACCATGACAATATGTACAGAAAAAAAACGTACTAATATTTTTTCTGCTATGGGTGGGAATCGAACCCACGACCTCTGAATACAACGCCAAAGGCGCAACCATTAGTCTACGGAGGCGGTCAAAATTGTCCTACATATTATTATTTCTCAGTGTATAAACATATATCGAATTTATTTTGAAACTTATTATTAATAATTATTGAGTCTATAAGGCCTCATTGTTAAACTTTTTTTTTTGACTATTCATAAATTTACATGAAATAAATGATTTTGACTTTTATATAAACGCCGCGATGAGCTGGCCACTTGTAAGAGATTCAACACCATCGGCTGCGTGGACATTGGAATAAATCTCCACCGCTGGCTACCCTTAAGCCATCTAGCTAGGCAGTATTAGGCACCGTTATATACACATATTAAAATTAAACATTTGGGCTGACATGGTCATATAAATGACAAAAACCTTAAAAAAAGAGAAAAAAAAAAAAAATTAACTGACCTAATAAAATTAAATATCTACGTAGATAAATATAAATTTGTCACATTGTACAAGTACTCGTAGACAGTTTATCGTCATATCATATCATAATACCATTCACAAACTAACACGACAAAACATCAAAACAAAGGTGCAATAAATATAATGAATTCCTTGTAAACGACTCGGGCACCCAACGACAAATTCCTGCGTTTTTCTAAGAGACAGGTGTAGGAAAATATCTATGTATAATTTAATTATCTTGGTCGTCAAGACCGTACGGCTACTAATGAAGCTAGCGCGCACTACTACTACACTACTTTTAGTTGGCCGTTAAGTAGGTATATGGGTGGGTAAAGTTAATTTAACAAATAAATCAAAAGATCATGAAAAATAATTGACCGATTCAGATTTTTAGCGAATCGATAAAGTTTGGAATTGCTTTACGGTGACTATAAATGTATCAGTCAAAAACTTAATTAAAGTGTTTAGTGTAAAATATATTTTTAATTTCATTTGTTAAACTGAAACTAGATTTAGACAAAAAAGTCAACGTTAGGTCTTTAAACGACAAGAAATATTTAACAGAAACTATGTTAACATAGTAACATAGTTGGTTAGACCTTGGACTTAAAAACGCTTAGGTCCCTGGTTCAAATCCCGGTGTGTACCAATGAGTTTTTAATTTAAAAATTTATGTACATTTGTTTGACAACACCACTATAGTGCCTCGGAGAGCACATTAAGCTGTCGGTCCCGGTTTCACTTACCAACTTGTGAAACTGTTTATAGATGGGTTATTGAGTCTATCCAAAACATCGCGACGAGCTAGCCACTTGTTCGGTGTAGACTCATACCATCGGCTACGACGAGGTGGGATTAAAACCCCTCCGCTGGGTACCCTGGGGCCGTCTAGGCGGTCTCGGGCGCCGTAAGGCACCCGTGATGATATATATATATATATATATATGTTAACATCTTTTTCTACCTGCTGTATAGTAGGTACTTACTTTTTAACTTATTTGAAATGTGCCAATGCGTTATTAATTTTTATATTATGTGCATTTGTTAGACAACACGATAATCTATCGCTCCCACTTTCACTATACCAACTTGTAAAACTGTTTATAAATCTACACAAACACATCAGAACACTATTGGGAATAAAACCCCTACTGGGTGCCTGATAATGTCGCGGGCGCATCCTAAGTGATAAAATATCGAGTATTAAAGTTTACAAAAACAAATAGTAGAGACAGTTACATCGTGGTAGTGCCGTTCTGACGCTTAATAATTAGCTTCACCAAAACTTGAGGAAACGCGTAATTATTTAGAATAAAACCAAATCCGGTATATTGTAGTAATGTTTATAAAATTATTATAGCAATTTAATTTAATTACCGAGAGTTAAGTACAAGAAATGTGCCGGTTCCGTTTCTATCTATAGGAACTTCGTAAATTCTTTGTACTATTTTTTTAGGATTCCCTATAGGTACCTAAAGAAAAACAAAACTCTAATTAAAGTTTGATTTTTGATGATGATTGATTGAAATCTTTTCTTTTTGTGCTACACGCGTAGGTTTTTTTTTTTAAGAAATCAAACTTTTCTCCATATTCTGTTATAGGAACAGAGGCTCTACCATGGGTTTTGGATTTGTACCAACGTAACATTAAAACGTGAGGAACCGCCAATAGGATCGTTTTATTCAATAGCGTTACCTAAAATAAAGCGGCCCTATTGATTGTTGCTCACGTATTAACGTTACGTTGCTACAAAGTAAAAACCCATGGTAGATCCTCGGAACCCTAAGTGGTTGTTTTTTTGGTGCACTCAGACTTTTAAAATATACGCATATTATTATATCGTAAGTAAACTAATCTATTTTATTTTATTAATATTAAAACTATTGTCCACAGATCCATACCCGGGCCAAGACCTACCACCAAACGTAATAGAATACATGTCACTAAAGAACCAAATACCACCAAACGCCATATCCCACCAAAATAACCCACCATACTACGCACATACAGCGATTCGAGTCCCACCTACAGAACCATACTACGACAGACGACTAGCCACCTCCTGGCTTTTGGCTAACCAAGCGCACGCGCAAGGATTACTAAAACCTTACCCAGTATCTCCTTGGCAAAGAATAATGCCCTATCACGGTGATTCCAAATTTAATCCCTACACTTTGACACTACATAATGAAATATTAAACAAAATTAATAACGAAGAAGTTAAATCTGAAAATTCTGAGCATATTTCAGTTGAAGCCAGTGATGATAGTACCGATAGACCTGATGCTGATGAAGGAAAAACCCAAACTGAGAAGGAAAAAAAGAAAAATCCTTACTCCATAGAAGAGTTGCTAAAGAAACCTGATAAAATTGTTAATTCTAACCCTGTAGGCTTCCAAAACTTTCTTCGACAGCCCAGTGGGAGTATGATAGACTATCAGAATGACAATAAATCTGCTAGTAACAGAAGCTCTCCGGTCAGCTACTGCTCGGCACAGAGTAACACTTCTAATGATGGATATACAGAATCTTTGTCTTCAGAAATTAAAGCTGGAAATTAAGCGTTAAAAATGTATATCACATTCTAGTCTACAGATGTTATTAGTTTAAGTATTTGTAAATATCTAAACATAGTTAAAAGTTCAAATTAGGTAGCCATATTATTTGTTAAGGCAAATTATTATCATAAATCTAAAATTAATATTAACGAATTCACATTTTACAAAACTCTACAGTAATTAAACTATACAGAAATTATAATCTTATTAATTTCTTTTTATTCAATTCATAATTATGAGCATAATTTATTCGTTGACAGGTTGTCCTCATATTTATGAACATTCATATGATATACTCTATTAACTGTAGTTTTGTTAAGTTCGTAGGTATTCCGTAGTATAGGTCATCCTATATCAGAAGCAAATCATCCCAAACTATTTCACTTGCGCATATGAAAGTAGTATAGTTTTTCTATACTAATGGCCTTATTCATAAAACTTACTGAGGCCTTGAAGAACACCTTAGTTATAGAAGGTTTTGTCTCTTTTATGCATATTCATTCTTGCTGATAAAAAAAGAGATAAAACCTCCTGTAACTAAAGTGTTCTTCAAGGCCTCAATAAGTTTTTTATGAATAAAGCCATTATAATATAATAAAGAGGTAAAGTTGTAGGTTATAGGAGGTGATCTCTTCTTTTAGTTTTCAATAGCCCATTTCGATCGAGGAAGGATATAGGCTCTATAACATCACGCTACGACCAATGGGGGCGATGTATCAATGACAATTGTTGGGAAAATGGGGAAAATTTGTTCCTTTTGAGAGCTTCCGTTGCGTGCGCTGCGTAAACGGTTAAAGTTTGTTCGCAGACGAATTTGCCTGGGGTCAGCTAGTTTTAATAATTGCAATGTAAGTAATTGTTTTAAGAAGTACGTATTTAGTACAAAAGATGGGGTTGACCTCAACTACTCGGGTAAGTAGCATCCAAAAGGTTTTTTTTGTTCAATATTTGATTGAAGTACGATATATGACTTTCCTTAGTTGGGTTTACCTGCTACAAATTCAATGTATGGTCACAGAAGAAATAATAGTTCAAGTAGTATGGCGTCGATCAATTTTATTGTTTAAAATAATTGACGCTCCACTCAGTCAACTAAATGATGCGGTTACGAAATGTTTTGGCCTAAAAAATAGAATAAGTAAAAAACTATTTTTCATAAAATTTTGACAACTCTAAATGCACCGTTATAAAAATCGAGCAGCAAATTGAAATTTGTCAGTAGTTTATCTGTAAATATTGTAGATTTATTTGGTTTAATTTAATCCTGTGATATTTGATTCGTGTAAATAAATAAAATTATATTAAGTACCTACCTAATTATATATGTATAAATTCCATTTAATTAATTTATGTTTCTCATATAATAAAAATCCTACGCATTTACTAAACTTACTGTATTAAATTGCAATATAGTTTAATAGTGGCATATTGTAAATTTAAGTAGAATTCAGAAAGTTCTACTGTTATTTATTTTTGTCTTGATGCCTGAATATATATCTATCAGTGAATGCAAAAGCTTCAGTAGTTCTACCTAAAGTTTATGCAAACAGTATCTACTATAGTCGCTAGTAACTATAGATAGGGATCAACCAATAGGATCGCTATATTTTTCAAATAAACCTCTCTTATTGGTTGATTCCCATCTATAGTTACTAGCGACTATTGTAAAAAGTGTTTGCTTAAACTTGTGGTATAGCTACAAGTCTTGTAGAACAAATATTATATTGTTAGATTTTAAAAAATCGTTCATGTCTAGTTCGTACAATTCCTAGTTCGTTAAAATTTCCTAGTTCGTAATGTTTTATTATTGACCTGTGAAATTTGTCGTTTTAAAACTGTGAAGGTCATTAGTTTGTAAATAATCGTACAAACTAGGCCTTTGTACGAATTAGGATTGTTATGACATTGTACGAACTAGGAATTGTACAAGCTAGGCATGAACGAAATATAGTTGTAAAAAATTGTTATTATACCTATTAGTTATAATTAGATAAAGTAATAATGTTTCTAGTTTGAATAGTAAATATTAACGTACGATTATATATGAAAAATAAAATATATGTAGGTACAAAACCGATTCTAACTTTCGCAAAATTGTACCCAAATTATTGGAAAATGGAAAAGTCAGATTCAGATTGCAAAAGTTACGAAAAAGTCGATAATTTATTTTAAAAGGCACAATAAAAACCAAAATATAATTTATTTATTTGTATTTTTTATTACAATCCATTTTAATTTCTGTCCTCGTATTATTGCAATATAGTAGACAGACGGTTTTTTTCTGGATCACTACATATGACTTTGTATCTACCTGGTGGTGAGCAGACCCACAAAGTCCATAAATGGAGTCAATCAGTAACGCGATCAGCTAAGGTCGGCTATGGCAAGCTGTGACGCCTGTTAAGCAGACGGTGTCCAAGTCCAGAAGTAGGATCCAGAGGCTCTACCATGGGTCTGCGCATTGTAGAAACGTTACGTATTCATTTACGTATACGTGAGCAACAACCAATAGGATCGCTTTATTCAATCCTGTTACCATAAATAAAGCTATCCTATTGGTTGTTGCTCACGTATACGTAAATAAATACGTTACGTTTCTACAATGCGCAAACCCATGGTAGAGCCTCAGGCTGGTTTAATTTTTCAATATTACCTACTGAAAAATCAACCAAACATTTCATCGTACAGTGTTCACATTATTAACGTTATAACGCAAATTTTCAACGTTATAACGCAAATTTATAACATACATACATACATATCATCACGGGTGCCTTGCGGTGCCCGAGACCGCCTAGACGGCCCAAGGGTACCCAGCGGAGGGGTTTTAATACCACCTCGTCGTAGCCGATGGTATGAGTCTACACCCAACAATTAGCTAGCTCGTCGCGATGTTTTGCAATAGACTCAATAACCCATCTATAAACAGTTTCACAAGTTGGTATAGCAAAACCGGGACCGACAGCTTAACGTGCTCTCCGAGGCACTATAGTGGTGTTGTCAAACAAATGTACATATTTTTTTATTAATTAAAAACTCATGGTACACACCGGGATTCGAACCAGGGACCTAAGTGATTTTAAGTCCAAGGTCTAACCAACTCGGCCACCACGTATATTTTCAAATTTATAACAAATTTTATTAAAAAGAAACAAATACAATTACTAATACAGGGTGAATTTGAAAGGATGCAGTTTGGGCTAATATGAGGTTCTGCTGATCAATACGAACAACTTTTCCCATGGAACCATATGTCTCAAATGAAAAAAAAAATTGGCTTCCCAAATACAAATTGGTCATTTTAAAATTACTAGTTTGTATGGAGAAGGCAATATTTATTTTCTTTTGCGGCATATAGTTCCATGGGAAAAGTTATTCGTATTGATCAGTAAAACCTCATATTAGCCCAAAGTACATGTATACATAATAACAAATAAAATTATTTTTTTAATGTAATAAAGGCAAAAATAGGCATGTTACTTTGTATTCAACTGATGGTAAGCAGACCTACAAAGACCATGCGGTCGAGCAATACACTTTTGTTTAACAGCATTGATCGCTCCCACTATTCCGGGTAAATGATGCGGCGACAAAGACGATTTTTTATTACGTATCTATATTAGGTAATGTCCTCACTGGTGGTTGCTAAATCAACCGCCCGTTACGCAACCTAAAAGAAATCGATGCAGTAGTCTCTTAAAAACCGATGAACCCACACACTATCACCAAAACATGGCAAGGTCATTTGACGGTTTTTACACTTCACTCTTTCATTTAAAGTATTATCATATTAACCCTGGATCTTCAACTTTAAATTTACCGTCTCGCCTAATGTCGTGCTCGCGATTTTATAATAAACAAAATAAAATAAATTCCATCACGGGTGCCTTTTTGGCCCCCGAGAACTGTTTAAACGGCCTCCGGGATTAACCCATCCTCATTTCGCCGATGGTATTCGAAGACAACACCTAACAAGTGGCGAGCTTGTTGCGGAGTTTCGTTGGAACCTGGTTGTATAAAGCGGTCACCCATCCCAGGTTCGGCCTTGTTGTCATCTCCTTAACCTTATTAACAGTTGCGCAGTGACTTAACCACTATTAAAGTTAATCCTAATAATTGTTTTATAAACAATACCTAAAAGAGTAATTATTTATTAAACTAATCATTCGCACACATAGGTATTAGTGGTCATGTCAAGAAATCACAAATTCCTAGTATAAAAGAAAAGAAATGTATGAAATTACGAAATTTCCGCTCGGGGCATATTTCCATAATTCTTGTATTACGCATCATTTGCATATGGCTCGGTTTTCCTGTCATTACACCGCGCACGGTAATCGGTAATCGCACTAATGCCGTTTGGATAAGTGTAATTATTCAGACCGATTTTAATTAATTCCAGTGGTGACCGCGAGGTGGCGCAGAACTATTAAAAATACATTTTGCTCGCTAACTTGTAATTTATTCTAATTTCTATCAATGGAAAGGTTAGGTTCTTTATTTTTATAGAGTAAGTTTTAGATTAATAAATTAAAACAATATTTTTTTAAATAATGTACTTATAGTAATATTTCTTCTGTGTAGGTATATGTAATTTTGTATGAAGGCATCACTATACCTATACTTATTTCTTCTGAGCCTATGGTTCAGCTGGATGAGTTACATCCAGTGACGGATTTAGACTGAGTTTGGAGCCTATAAGGCGTGCCTAGGGCGACAAATTTTAGGGGCGGTAAATTTGGAGCCAATTTTTTTATATGATGAAAATGAAACTATTCATGCCTATTTAGCCAGTTGCGGGAGTGACATGACCGTTCACTAACCTCACGGTCCGAATGGCGATAACACCGCTGTCAGCGCTGACGTTCATATCCACCGGTCCGATTCAAAAAGCGCGATGTAATCACTCACGGTGCTGTTAGCGTGCTAATGATTCGGACCAGTGATTAAGCGCGCTCACAAGAACCTCTCTTGTATCTCCCTCTATCTTGCAACTAAAACATATGCTCCTCTCTCTCCGTTTTAATGTCAAATAAAATTCCGTAACAAATTAATCAATTTTATTGTATTTTGTATTTTTTTTTACATAAATACCAAAATAAATGAAAACATGACACTTTTAACTATCTACTTAATAATTATTTTGGGAATTTTATTAATTTTCTTAAAATCATATTTCTAGATAAATGCCATTCTGACAGCGCTCACAGCGATTTCACCCAGAAGCAAAATCACTGTAAGTCTAATATGGCGTCTGTAATGACGTCACTATCTATGTCAAAACATCTATCGTTAGCGCGCTTACGCCCAATGGGACCGGTGCTGACAGCGCTGACATCGATTTTGGCGTGAATCGGACCGCAAGGTAAGTGTGGCGGCAAAATTCGAATAGTCTACTGGCGCAAAATCTGTAAAACCGCCACTCGTTATATAATCATATCTTTTGATCTCACTTTTTCTTTTGGGTTTGTATGGCGGACGGCCATCTTGTGTTCTCATGGTTGGAACATGATACTAAAAATATTATATGAAACCGCCCTTAGTCCTAAAATAGCCTAAAAACGATGTCAAACATGTTCGTTGCCGCCATATTCTGTACTCACTCCAAAACACGCACAATGATTGGTTATTTTATATTTTTTGTTATCACTTTTTTTTATTTGTATGGCGGCGTCCATCTTGTGTTCTGACGACTGGAAAAGCGATTTTTGGCCTTAGGGCAGCTCCCTATCTACTGGGTGACTTTGAAAGGATGTACTTTGCGCTAATATGACGTTCAGGGGCCTTACCAAAGAGCCGATCGATAATCGAATCGAAATACCCATCGAAAGCTAAATGTATGAGATTTGACGTTTCTCGGCGATCGGACTCTACCCATAGAGTAAAATTCCTATACATTTTTATCGATCGATGAGGCGATTCGATTGGCGATTGTGTTCTTTGGTCAGGCCCCTGCTGATCAAATCGAACAATGAACTTATCCAATTGAACCATGTGATGTGTCGCGAATGAAAAAAAAATCCTTCTCCACACTAGTAGGTAATGTTAAGTTGATCAATTTGTACGAGGACGCCATTTTTTTTTTTCATTTGCGACACATAGTTCGGGAAAAGTTGTTCGATTTGATCAGCAGAACATCATATTAGCCCAAAGTACATCCCTTCAAATTCACACTGATCTCCATGGGTTGGAAAAGCGATTTAAGATTTAAGCCTAGGCATTTCCCTATACCGCCATGGGTTTCTGTATAGTGAAAACAGTTATTTATAAACTATAATCCTTTTAATCACTGACAGCAAAAACCATCGAAGCAAAATATTCAACCTAACCAAAGAAAACGGCCGCATCGATCGATAAAAATGTATAGCATTTTTACTCTATGGGTAGAGCCTGATCGCGAGAAACGCCAAATACCATAAATTTGGATTTCAATGGGTATTTCGATTCGATTATCGATTGGCTCCTTGGTAATGCCCCTGTTTGTTTCCTAGACTGGTCCTAGATTCATTATTTCTCGAAAAGAGCGATGTTCTCATGTTTGGTAAGGTGATTTAAGCCACCGATTTAGGATAATTATCTAATTGCGAGGTCAGTGCTATGCTGTATGTCGTAATATTTTATAATAATAAATGTCTTTGTCATTTAATGTCATACTATGTAAATAATTTGTTCAATAAAACCTTATATTACGGGTTTAATCTATGTCTTATTTACTACAATTTATTGAACAAATTAATATTTAAATAGTTTTCTACAATGGACAAATATTTACGCCCCGAAAGATTCGATGCAGATCCATCTGCCAACACCGATTTTTCTGCTCAATGGATTCACTAGAAGAAAACATTTAATAATTTTCTAACATCTATTAACTTAGAAAATAATCCAGTAAGTAAAGAATCTCAATATCAACTTCTAATAAATCATCTTTCTCCTCTATTATATCAACATATAAAAGATAGTAATGATTATGAAAGTGCACTAAATAAAATTGATGGATTGTTTCTCAAACCACCGAATGAAATATATTCACGACATAAATTATACAAAAGGCATCAACAGCCAGGAGAAAGTATAGATCATTATTTACAAGCATTAAAACTACTATCTAAAGACTGCAATTTTAAATCAGTAACTGCCGAACAAAATGAAAGTGAATATATACGAGATGCTTTTATCACTGGAATGTCGTCTTCCTCAATTCGCCAACGTTTACTCGAAAATATCACATTAACTTTAGATACAGCATTCGAACAAGCAAGAACACTAGAGCTTGCTCAAATTCAAAATCAAAATTATCAACAAGAGTCTCTAATCCCTATTGTTAATTCGACAACTAGCAGTCCCTCTTCCTCAAAAACTCCTCATTACCTAAATCAGTCATGCTATTACTGTGGTAATCATAGACATCCTCGCTTTAAATGCCCGGCTGCTAAAAGTACCTGTGTTAAATGTGGGAAACCCGGACATTTTGCTAAAGTATGCAAAAGCTCTCCTGTTCAAAAGTCGCAGCTATCAATGAAGATAATAATAAATCATCGCGTATTAATCAATCGTCTTCTGATTCATTTCTATCGTGTATATTATCAGCCACAGACTTAATAAAAACAACGGTACCAATATTAATTAATAATGCAATTACAGCTAGAGCTTTAATTGACACTGGCAGTACTGCTAGTTTTATTGACAGACGTCTTATAAATAACTACAATATTCACAAAGAATCATGCAAACAAAAGATCACAATGGCTACTGCAAACTTGGTTACACAAATTGATGAATGCTGCAATGTAAATATAATTATTCAAGGTCAGAATATAAATGCAAAACTTATGATTATGGAAAAATTATGTGCTGATGTTATACTCGGACACGATGTTCTTCAACAACATAAACCATTAGAAGTATATTTTGGAGGATTAAAACCATCTTTAAAACTCTGCCTTTTATCACAAGCTAATATTGAACCTGTAAGTTTATTTTCAAATCTTTTGCCGTATGAAAGGCCTATTGCAATAAAATCTAGAAGATATTCCGAATCTGATTCTTAATTTATTAATCAAGGAGTAGAAAGACTACTGAAAAATAAAATTATAGAACCAAGTCAGTCACCCTGGAGAGCACAAGTACTTGTAACGAGCAACGAGAATCACAAGAAACGAATGGTCATCGATTACTCTCAAACAATCAATAAATTTACACAGTTAGATGCATATCCCCTCCCTTCTATGGAAGATTTAGTTTCAAAAGTTGCCAAATACAAAGTTTTCAGCAAAATTGATTTAAAGAGCGCCTATCATCAGATACCGATATTATCTCAAGAAAAACCTTATACTGCTTTTGAAGCTTGTGGTAACTTATTTCAATTCCAACGTATACCATTTGGGGTGACTAATGGAGTCGCTGCCTTTCAACGAGCTATCAACTCTATTATTGTAAATGAGCATCTGCATGGAGTTTACGCCTATTTGGACGATATAACTGTCTGTGGTTTAAATAAATCTGATCATGACCAAAAACTCGAAAAATTTCGCAACATTGCTGAAAAGTATAACCTTACACTCAACTTAAATAAAAGAGAATTTTCAAAAATAGAAATTAATATACTAGGATATAATATATCAAATGGTGTAATCAAGCCAGATCCAGATAGATTACGTCCACTACTAGAACTTCCAATACCACATGATTCATCATCTTTACGCCGGGCCATAGGTATATTTGCTCACTACTCAAAATGGATAAAGAATTTTTCAGAAAGAATCCATTTATTGGTGCGACAAGAAGTTTTTCCTTTACCAGCTATAGCTATTCAATCATTTAACGCGTTAAAATCTGAAATTGCCAAATCTGCAATAAATGTTATTGAGGATAATGTTCAGCTTATTGTCGAAACTGATGCTTCTGACCACTCTATTGCAGCGACTCTTTCCCAAGAAGGCAGACCGATTGCATTTTTTTCAAGAACTCTATCAAATAGCGAAAAGAGCCACTCTGCAATAGAAAAAGAGGCTGCAGCGATTATCGAAAGCATAAGAAAATGGAGACAATTTTTACTTGGACGGACATTTAAACTTATTACGGATCAACGATCAGTTTCATTTATGTTCGATCAAAAGCATAATTCTAAGATTAAAAATGATAAAATACAGCGTTGGCGTCTAGAACTTTCAAATTATCATTTTGAAATAATTTATAGACCTGGCAAAGAAAATATTGTTGCCGACGCGTTTTCTAGAGCTAACGTAACAGCCTCAATGAATGACTGTGATAACAAGCTACGAGATCTACATAAGACATTATGCCACCCAGGTATAACTAGAATGGTTCACTGGGTTAGAACTAAAAATCTCCCATATTCTATCGACGATATTCGCCGGATGACATCGTCATGTCCTATTTGCGCTGAAATCAAACCTAGATTCCTTCGTATCCAAGGCAATTTAATTAAAGCTACATCACCATTTGAAAGAATTTCAATCGATTTTAAAGGTCCTTTGCCCAGTAATACCAAACACCGATACATCCTCACTGTTGTGGACGAATATTCCAGATTTCCATTTGCCATACCTTGTGTAGACGTCAGTGCAACTACTGTTAAATCCAAACTCACAGAACTTTTTTCAATTTTTGGAATACCCACGTATGTTCATTCAGATAGAGGATCAGCGTTTATTTCAAGGGAAATTAAAGAATTCCTTCATGGTATGGGAACCGCTACTAGTTATACGACACCATATAATCCGCAAGGAAATGGTCAAACTGAGCGATACAATGGGATAATTTGGAAAACCATTCAGCTTTTACTAAAAAATAATAATTTACCAATAGATCGTTGGGAGAATGCTATCATTCAAGCTTTGCATTCGATTAGATCTTTATTGTGCACTGCAACGGGATGCACACCTCATGAAAGAATGTTCAATCATCCTCGTCGCTCATCTAATGGACAATCAATGCCTACTTGGTTGGCTGAAGGTTCTACTGTTCTATACAAAAATCATGTAAGGGCTAGTAAATATGACAATTTAGTTGAAGAAGTAGACCTTTTAGAAGCAAATCCTCTTCATTCATTAGTGAGACTACAAAGCGGCAGGGAGGTAATAGTCTCAAATAGACATCTGGCGCCCAGTGCGTCTCAATGTTATGAAGATGATGTAAGTATGGAGCCGTTGGGCGAAAATGAAGATGCCCATGATGAAACTCCTGTAACAACATCACCTCCTCCTGATGAGTCTCTTGTTGGGCCGCGGCGGTCAGCTCGACCACACCGTCAACCAGGATACCTTTAGGACTATGTGATCTAAAACCAACTAGGGGAGAATGTCGTAATATTTTATAATAATAAATGTCTTTGTCATTTAATGTCATACTATGTAAATAATTTGTTCAATAAAACCTTATATTACGGGTTTAATATATGTCTTATTTACTACACTGTATAAACTAGAATCCCTTTTCTTTTTCTTTATATTATTTTTTTATGAATGACAGCTGACTGACAGCAAAAAATAACCAAAAATACAAAATATTATTTCTGTTCGTTCTTTCTCAGAAATAAATTAACTTTTATTAAACAAAACAGTTTGGGGCTTGTTGACAAATAGTGATAATGGATACTGACAATAGGACGAAACAAGTGAGTATCGACACATTATTAAAATAACACAAGCCTTTATTATTATATTTGTCTTAGCTAACTATTTTAATACATTTATTATTCAGGATGAAGAAATTGAAGTCCTAAGCTCTATTTATGGACCAGACTGGACAACAGATGGTACAAGTACTCGCAGCTATAGTATTAAAATCGTGGAGAATAATATAGAAGCTATTTTATATGTGACTATGCCACCAGATTATCCTGACACTTCACCACCTAAGTATGAACTTTCTGCTCCTTCTATGGAACGGAAGACGAAGGAAAATCTACATACGGCTTTAAATGAAGTTTACTTGTAAGTATTTATGTTATGGAATGGTTTATTGATTGATAGACCATTAAGAGACTGTTCCAAAATTAAAATATTACTAACAGGTGCCTGTGATTTCTCAGGAAAAATAATGAGATGGAGATATGTAATTTGTGTATATTCCATCTCTTTCTTTTCCCAGAGAGATCGCACTGGTTACCCCATTTTGGAATGCAGACTAAATATTTAACCAGCCTCCTAGTTATAAAAGTATTTTGATAGCCTGCTTGTCTCTTTTATTAGATCACTGGTATATAATGAGAATTACATTGACCAGACATATTGATATCTCTCGGTAATTGACCATTTAAGATAAAAAAAAGGGCTGTCAGGATTCTATAGTATTTGGTTGAGTAAAAAGGGTGGTAATGAACACAGTAAAGGGAAGAGTTGTAATCAGAAAGGCCTCAATCATACTTGGCACACCCAGGCCTGTAAACACTGCAGTTCACTTTACTGCCTCTGAACCAAGCGATGGACCCCTACAGAAAGTCTGTGGATAGCTAAGAATATTGTCTGCCATTATCCAAATTTTTCCTTATATTAAAAAAAATATCATTATCAAAAATGTTTAAATTGTTGAGAAAAAGAATAAACTAAGATTAAGAAGTTTTTTAAATTGCATCTGGTATCTAAATAGACCAATTCTCCATAAAAATATGTATGCAGGGTTAATGCTTAATAGATTTGTCACTTACTTAAAGACTAGACACTGATTATCTTAAACATTGCTTTAATATTTTTATAAGTAAATATAACTTTTGGTCTCCTTTTTCTCCTTCCATCTCTTCTTGTTCTATATATATATATTTGTATATATGTTCTGGACCAATCCTTTGGAAAGCTCGTCTCTCCAGGAGAAATTTATTTTTAATTAAAGTTTTGTTCAAGAGATAACATTGGCAGCACAGTGATTTACCAATGGGTGGAGAAGATCAGGGAAACATTGTTGTCTATCAAACATAAAAATGTTGTTAAAAATGTTAAACCACAAGAAGAAGTCATTAATGTGTCCCAGGTTAGATATCTTTTTAATAAATATTTAGTATATATTATATGTAGTGGCTAAGCTGGTTAGACTATGGACTTAAAAACACTAGTATTTAGGCCACAGTTTCAAAGTCAGGTGTGTTGCAAAGAGTTTTTAACTAGAAAAGGTTAATCTGGATGACAATACTACCATAGTAGGACCCTTTAAGCTGTTGGTTCTAGTTGGACTATACCAACTTATGAAACTGTTTATAAGATGGATGAACAAACTTGTCACTTGTTTGGTTTGATGGGGATGTTAAATATCTCAATTAATATTGAAATCCTATAAAGTGAAAACTAAAAAAGTCATGCACTCTATTCTTTTGTATTATAGATGCTTTTGACTTAAGTCATAGTCAAGCATTCCTTGCCGCCCTATCGTACATAAAGGATTTCATTATTTTAACAATCTAAAGTTACCATTATTAGGAACGATATGGCTTCCTTGAAGAAAATGCATATTTAAAAAATAACTAAGAAAATAAATATTTGTGTGCAATATTTTCAGTTAGAAATAAGTCCAAAGATGAATATTACACACGGAGAAGTGATAGTGGATAGAAAGAGCTCCTTTCAAGGACATGCTGCTACTGTACACAGTATAGAAGATGTAAAGTAAGTTCATACAGAATTTTTGATGGATATAATTTCTTATAACAAATAGAGTATGCTCATAATCTAAATTAAGCAGCTAGAATTAAAAAAAAATAGTTTAATAGAGCATGGCTACTTTATTTCAATGTACCAGACAGCAAGCAGACCTACAAAGTTCATGAAAGAGGTTTATCAATACATGCTTAAACATTTTTTGCTCCCACCCCACTATGCTGTAACAAAATGGTCAGTGCATCTCATAAATGTCCTACACCAGGGGATGTTATATTATTATTAATGGTTAAGTCCAGATCCACTGTCACATTGAGTGTAGCAGAATCAGACTGATTTCTCAGTAGTGTACGTGCTGCGAGTGCCCAATTCATGGTGTTTCACCAACCGAGGTCTTGCTTTTTTGTCTCTAAATTGGTAGTATGGTAGAAAGTGCCAGAGGAACGCCTATTCTTTGATGTTTAGACAAGAGCTGCACGGTCGGAATCATACTATGGCGCAGGGACGTGTGTAGACGCTTTAACATTAAAAACCACAAATCTTCCAGCTTAGTCCTGCAACAACTGATACAGAATAAGAAAATCGCACACGCCACACATAACATGCACGCGTACAGGATACAGAGATCTACTGACAGAGGCACTACCATGCTGCAGGACTGTGATGATGATGGGGAGACTCATGCTGGAGGCCGGATGCTGCATCTGTTGCAGATCCTGGATGCTACTAACGTGCTGGTGGTAGTATCTAGATGGTGAGATCTTTATGTATTAACAACAAAAACTAGCATTTTGCCCGCGGTATACTGAAATTTGCTTAAATCATTTGCCTGAATAGATCATTAGGTGAAACTCTTATGCTGGGGCCACACTAACGGGAAACGCCGTTAATTCTCGCGAAATTGGTGTAGCCACGACTTAACGCGACAATTTGACATTAACTTAATTTATGGCTTTAAAAATTAACACAATAATTATCGCGATGATGGGCATTGACTTTACTGTTACCCCAGCATTACAGGGGGGTCATTCCAAGATTGCAACAGCTAAACACGACAAGACGTTGCGTAAACTATATATATGGATATATAAGTTCTATTCCAATGGTTATATAGTCTGTATTAGGTTGGCTACAATAAAGCCGCAATAATAATATCTTGTAATACACGAATTTCAATTCTATAATTAAGAGGATAGAGCTTATATTTCAATATTTGTTGTTTAGCCACGTCTTGTCGCGTTTAGCGTTTGCAATTTTGGAACGACCCCCCAGGTTGTTATGATGGGCCCAAATGACTGCTTATACTATTTTTTTTTTTTCATTAATTGCTAGGCCCAAAACATCTTTATCCTGCAGTTACACTGATCGGAAATTCAGTTGCAATTATCAAAAAATATGAGCGGGGTGATTACGCGCACAACGCTAAGCTAAACTTTGATGCAATTCTAACGTAAATTGAAAATTGATAGACAACTACATCATTTAGTTAAAGTTTAGCTTAACGTTGCACGGCGTAACAAGCCTAAAAAAATTCATGTTAATACTATTTTTATATGAAGTTTAGGTATTATTGCATTAGAATTTGTGATTACTACTGATAATTCACTGCATTCTTCAAAGTCAAAGTCAAATCTATTTATTTCATGTAAACCTCTGTAAAGGTTTACATGAAATAAATAGATTAATTATGCGTAGTCAAGAAAAAAAAATATTTAATACAAGGTAAAAGTATGTGCTTGGTTAGACTCATGCATACATAAAAATAAATACAAACCGAACACATAACCAACCAGTGTAAGACTAGGTGGTTAATGTGAACAATATATGTGACATAAGCAGCTAGTACTTACTGTTTTTTTTTCTCCAGACCTTGATGATGATGATAATGTAACATTGTACAATTTTCAGGTACGGCGGCATACAGCTAGGTCCAGACAGGTTTCGACACATAAATAACGCTACTAGACTAGTGCTCTTACAAGGTGGATACATTACTAAACAAAATTCTTAGGAACAAATACATTGTGATATTGGAAGATTGTACTTTGGGCTATAATGAGGCTTTATGAAAAAAAAATGGCATCTTCACACAAACTAGTAATGTTAAAATAACCAATTTGGAGAAAGAAAAAATGGTTTTTCATTTCCGACACATGGTTCCAAGGAAAAAGATTTTTGATGTGATCAGTAGCTCTACCACAAGATTTTGCAAACAGTTTCTACTATAGTCGCTAGCAACTATAGATAGGGATCAACCAATAGGATCGCTTTATTTTTCAAATAAACCTCTTTTATTCGTTGATTCCTATCTACTGTACAACTTTTCAATGTCATCATGTACAGGTAAGACTTATAATTGTATACCTACCTGCAGTAGATATATCATGATTTTGTGCTAAATTTACTAAAGTCGCTAGTAATTATAGATAGGGATTAACCAATAGGATTGCTTTATTTTTCGAATAAACCTTATTGTCTTATTGGCTGATACCTATTTATTATATTAACGTAAACTTAGCACAAAGTCATGTTAGAACTACAGTGCAATAATAGGTCAAACTAAAATCTAGACACTGAGAGGCCTATTTTATAAAAGTCACAATTTTACAATGACAATTTATAATACAATACACTACAACAATTGACAATACACTACTGACTTTATTCAAAAAAACTTATTGAATGAGGGAAGAACACTTTAGCTTAAAACTAACTACACTTAAAACAAAAGAGAAAGGGGAAATATTATTCCTTGTTTCCTTCTTCCTATAATCTCGAGTCCTTTAAACGAAGCGTGTATAGGCATCTTAAGCCGGCATAATAGGTACAATCAACGGTTACGTAGATCGTAATTGTTGGTTGCATTTGTTCTTGGACCTTCATACTGCTTTCCATCAGGTAGATGTGAGGTCACATGCCGAGCTCTCATAAAAAAAATTTAAAACATAAAATTCTTAACTTTTATTATGATGTCCCATACCTAGTTAAAAATATTATTCAAATCAAAAATAAATTATTGATTTTATACTCAAACCATTTCAGACATTTTTTGTCAAACCGTGTAGTGAACCAATGGAATACCAGATAGTGTAAGAAATGGCCAAAATGAGATCATATTTAAAAATAGATTAGACAAATTAAATGTAAAGGAAGATAAAAAATCATGTTATATAATGATCTAGACATCAGAAGCTATACTATACTGCTGATCTATACTATAATAATATTTTTTTTGTTGCTATAGACAAAACCTACTTATGTGTTTTTTAAGAACTCAAAGTTTTTTTATGAATACCTGTGTAACTTAAAAAAAATCGGTTATAACCTAAAATACAGATCATGTTACTCCCTGTTAATATTGCTTTCTATTAATAAAATATTGTTTTAATCGGTTCAGTAGTTTTAGAGTTTATCCGGAACAAACAAACATTCAAATCTTTTCTCTTTATAACATTAGTATAAGATTGTCATGTAATTACAACTGTCAGGGGCCTATTTCATAAACGTGACACTTGTAATTTACTGTGAAAATCTATAATACATTGCTTGGTTTAGTTGGAATTATTTATTTTAAACACTAAATCAAGCAATGTATTATAAAATTTCATTGTAAATTACAATTGTCACGTTTAAGAAATAGGCCCTTGGTTTATGAGATAGGCCCCTGATTGTTGACATCCAATGAATAGACTGTGTAGCTTATTAAAATAGGATCCCTACAAAATGTAGATTATATTTTTTTTTACAACAATGATAATTGTTTTGTAACTTATTGTACAAATTTTTGTGATTGATATTAAGCAATAACATATAACCTATTAATAGTATTCTGATATTTATAAGAAAATACATCACAATGGGGCTAAGCACATCAACAATTAGATAACACAAAAAAAAATCTTTATTCATAAACTTCACTGTTCCAACGATAATAGAAAAATATATATTTTATTTCGGAGATATAGCCTAAAATAAGAAACTAATTTAGTTTATTTTTAACTAAAAATCTAGTTTTTGAGATATTAATATTTGAAATCTAAAAAATCTGCATGACGTCACAATCTCCCTATAATAGACTAATAGACATTGTCACTGAGACAAAAACAGTACTATTGTATAAAAAAGTGTTGCGGTATGCACCTTTATAAAATTAATGGTAAATATTTTTTTTATGTATCTTGCAGCATTGGTAGTAAGAATAAAGTTTTATTTTAAAATTTAATTGTTTATCTTATATGATACAAATAAATTTTCACAAGATTTTTAGTAGAGAAGATGAGTTTCAAGACACATATACCACTTATAAACTGTAGAGTATTATCGGACCCAAAATTTCACTTAAGCTTCGGTAACCAATACAAACGCTTGTTTGTCACATTGACAAATCAATTTAATATTTAATTTTTTTAAAGCAGTCTGTTATTATTTGCCAGCCTGATAATGACGTATCACAAAAATAATAAATTAAAATTTTCAATCATGAATACCTTAAAAACCATGTTTTTTTTAATTGGTAAAAACGAAATTAGTTTCTTATTTTATGCTATATTTTCCAAGTCAAAAATATAATTTACTTTCATTTTTCTCAGAAGTCCGTTATACATGGTGACTAAAAGGTTGTAATTTGGGCTAATATGAGGTCCTATTGATCAAAACGAACAACTTCCCATGGAACCAAGTTTCGCTAATGAAAAAAAATTGACTGCTCCATACAAACCAGTAATGTTAAAATGACCCATTGGACCCCAGTTGTATGGGGAAAGCATCATTTACTACACATGGTTCCATGGGAAAATTGTTCAATTAAATCAGTCGAACCTCATATTAGCCTAAAGTACCTTTCAAATTAATTATTAAATATACGCGGTGGCCGAGTTGGTTGGACATTGGATATACGCGGTGGCCGAGTTGGTTAGACCTTGGACTTAAAAACACTAAGGTCCCTGGTTCGAATCCCGGTGTGAACCAATGAGTTTTTAATTTTAAAAAATATGTACATTTATTTGACAACACCGCTATAGTGCCTCGGAGAGCACGTTAAGCTGTCGGTCCCGGTTTCACTATACCAACTTGTGAAACTGTTTATAGATGGGTCATTGAGTCTATTCAAAACATCGCGACGAGCTAGCCACTTGTTCGGTGTAGACTCATACCATCGGCTACGACGAGGTAGGATTAAAACCCCTCCGCTGGGTGCCCTGGGGCCGTCTAGGCGGTCTCGGGCGCCGTAAGGCACCCGTGAAGATGTGTATGTGTACCTTTCAAATTCACCCTGTAGGTATAGACACTGGCATTCTCAAATCAAAAGTTCGTTTCAGGCGCCAAGGGATGTTGGTAACCTCAGTTTTAAGACTCCTTAAAAATGATATTATATAAATAAATAAAAATATGTTGACATCGTAAATATTAATATTTAGCATGTTTTGTTTACTTTCAATTTTATTAGTTCTACTTTTTGCCGCGAACATCAGGATTGAGGGGCCACATTGATAAAACGAATTTGCTAATAATTTCTATCAAATCAAACAAATCAAATCAAATATTATTTATTTCATGTAAATCTTTACATATATTTATGAATAGTCAAAAAAAGAGTTTTAACAATAAGGTCTAGAGTGCGCTTGGTTAGGCTGCTATATATATATTAATTAATAAAAGGTGTCATAAAATAAAAATATTAAAAAAGAAAAAAACAACCAACCGAACGCACGCTACATAACCAACTAGTGTAAGACTAGGTGGTTAGCTGATTCCATTGGCCATCCGATTATCATCCGCCATACAAGAGTGCCACCGAGGCGACCAACCGTATCCACGCCTTAAATATTAGTTCTTATATTATGCCAGTAGTTGGTAAAAATCAAGCTATAATAATTTTTTTTTTAAATCCGTGATTGAAGTGAGGTTTGCGTGGTTTGAGAGTATATTTTTTTTACAAACTAGATATAATTTTTAATCATGTTTTTATGAATAAGAGCATTAAAAAATATATTATTGAGTACTTGAATAACACTGTAGCTACAATAGGTTTTGTCTCTTTTAAGTATATTAATTTTTGTTGCAAAAAAAAAGACTAATGCCCGATTTCACCAACGATCCCTAACTCTAAAGGAGCCCCTAAATAAGAATTTTGACATTTGCTGAGACAACTGTCATTAATTGTAACTTAGTTAGGTTAACTCTAAGAATTGATGAAATCGGGCATAAACCTACTAAAGTGTTCTTTAAGGTCTCAATAAGTTTTTACGAATACTGGTGTAAGTTTATAATTAGTGTTATTTTCTAAGTTTGTAACTAGTGTAGATTTGATTATATTGAAGTGCACTTTAACAAAAACGTCAGCACAGCGGGGCCAACTATAATCCTATATTACTTTTTTATTTTAAATTTTACAAACTTGGGGTTTTTTTTTTACAAACTAAAACTCGATTTTTGCTTAGAAAATTCTTATTATAAATATTGTGGCCCTCAATCCTGATGGTCATCTTTTTGGCGCGGAATTTCTTTCGTAAAACAGACTTTACTAATAATACATCCAATCCTCGATCGCCCTGTATATATAGAGGGTATATTTGATTAGTAATTAAAAGGAATTGTGATCTCTATTTCTTATTGACTAAGGTTAAATGTAAATTAAACTAATTATATTTTATAACATTTGTTTTATTATCCACCATACACACTATTATATCTCAACTAGCTGAGAGCTTGCACATTATTTCAAATATTATATACCTACCTTAATTTATGCATTTTTATAAATTCCTTATTAGGATAGTATTATTTTTAAAAATTTTAAAGATAAAATTTATTTCAAAAATAAGATTATTCTTATTTAAAAAAATTTTTGAGATAAAAATGCAATGAATAAAATCGAGTTAATTTGTTAAGGTAAGGTATAAACCTACCTTAACAAATTAACTAGATTCGGTACGACCTCAAGTCCGATAGCTTTCTACAAAACAATTCTTTAGGTTAAAGATTAAAGTTAAAATGGCGTCGAATGTACCGGCTGTCATTCCACTTTCAAAATAAAACTAGTTCATTCGACGCCATTTTTAACTTTAATTACTTTAACGGACATTTTGGTGCAATTGGAGATAAGTCGCAGTACTTGAGTTGTGGTCCTGATTCTAAGGCTGGCTCCACACGTTGCCCCCAAAGCCATTCGACGCAATCCAACGTGTGGATCGAGAAACTAGCATTGGTCCCAGCGTTGGCATTTAGCCAGCGCACTTGTAAATTGCCAACGTGCAGAACCTAGCAAAGTAATGAGCATATGTAATGGTATTGAAGCCAACGTGTGGAGCCAGGGTAATAAATATTACCAATGGCATCCCAATAGAGAGGTGCCCTAAGGCCTAAATATCAAATTGCCTTTCCAAACATAAGAATGTCCGATAGCAAAACCAAAATAAAAATTATTATAACCGATCAATGCCAAGAAGTGGGAACATAATATGGTGGTAATGACATTTGATATTTCATTAGAAATGCCATTTAAGCCTTTGTGGTTCAATATTTGTGAAAATAAAAAAAACACTTTATTGTTCTAACACAAGCAGACAGAGTAATCTTTAAATTACTGCCTTATACATGATTTTTCTTTTGTATATTTTATATAACTAAATATCAAAAGTTAATACATAAAATAAAAATCTTGACTAAACTTATCTACTGGTTTAAGAGTGAATAAAAGTACCTAAACAATTTTAAAAATAATACAACTAAAATATTTTTTGTATTATACATGGTGACTTGTAGTTTGGGCTAATGTGAGGTTCTACTGATCTAATCGAACAACTTTTACCATGGAACCAGTAATTTGGGGATTGCAATCCGGAAAAACGGATCCGCGCTAGCAATTTTTGGCTAAATAATAGATCTGTTGCACGAGTAGGTACTTGCGTTGCGCGTAGTGTTCATGCGTACGAGGCGTCCGACGCTGCGCCAGTACCGCGCCGCTCCCGCGCAACGCTTCCCAGATCTGAGATATTGGTTTAAAAAAAGCGGATTTCCACTTCCTAATTCACCAAATACTATAATATTTATAGTTACAAATTTCCCAAATACCGTTAAATCAGATTTGATAATTGAGTTCGAATATCGTAAGAAACAAGGAAAAAGATTTTCTTTGAGCTTTGACGAATGACTTCCCAAAAAAGTCGCGGTTTTGGAACCTAAATTTACAACACAAAGAAAAACACTTTAATCTGGGCTTGATTAGATGGTTCATGTACTGAACATACCATCAGTCTAATAAACCACCGCTTAAAAAGCTCCGATCTTGTTACTGATATTATTGGCATAAGTACTGACGGCGCAAGTGTGATGGTCAAAGTAGGTAAGCTCATGAATTTTATCAGCTACTGATCTATGTTTTATATAAAAAGAATAAGAGAAACAGAAGACCACCCGGCAACAACATCTAATGAATCACTTACAGATGACGAAGACCCAACAAATGATGATGAACAAGGAATTACAGTTACAATAGAGGATCCTTGACATCCTTATCTTTCTAAGGCTGAAGTAATTCCTAGGTACAATGTTATTCTTCAAAAAGTGCGAAAAGTGGTACAGCTGTTCAAAAGATCGCCTACTAAATACGATATGAATCTGCAAAAGTATGTGAAAGGGAAAGAATTAAGCCTTGTTTTGGATTGCCGCACACGTTGGAATAGTCTTCTGTCTATGATGGAAATATTTTATAAGTTGAAAGTGTGTATCGATAAAGATTTAATACGTATAGGATCTGACATTAAATTTTGTGACCTTGAATGGTCGAAAATAAAAGACTTGATTGATAGTTTACAGTCATTTAAATTGGCTATGATTGCACCAGAGATTCGACCCTGTTAACTGCAGAAACAACACTAAAATTTATTTTGGAGAAGTTGCTCACTCATGACTCGGTGTTAAGTACTGAATTTTATGAAGCACAAGGATTAAAGAACGTCGCACTGTAGTAACAGGAATATTAATATACTTACAGAACCCAAAGAAATATCATGAAAATGTAAACCGATCTGATGATACAGTTGTATGCCAAAGAAAAAAGTCATACGATTAGAAATGAGAAAAATCTTAGAAAGAGTTATTTAAGATGATAACTCTATACAAAACTTGGAAGAAATAGCAGAAGAGGACTTAGATTCACCCATTATTGCATGAAGCCACAAAAAGGCGCCCGTAGCGGCGCGCGGACGGGCACGGTTTTTACCTTCATGCATTATTGTTATAATTGTGCCATTCATTAGACAGATTCATCAAATTATGATGGTTTCTGTCATAAATATAAGACTTGTTTGTTAGCATTCAAATATTTTAATAATTATTGTGATCACATCTCTGTAAATTACGTAAGGTCAATTATATTACATTTTATAAAGTGACTTACTAAAATAATTGATCTATGTGTAAAAGTAAATCTAGGAAGACTGAGAAACGCGTTAGTCGTTACATCGTTAACACTTTACTGGTTAGCTACACTACTAGTGTCTCGTTCTCTCTTATCATTAGATTGAAAATAAAGTTGATTTTATATACCTGTTTAATTTTTTATAAATTACCTAACGGTCCCGGGTTCACTATACCAACTTGTGAAACTGTTTATAGATGGGTTATTGAGTCTATTCAAAACATAGCAACGAGCTAGCCACTTGTTCGGTGTAGACTCATACCATCGGCTACGACGAGATGGGATTAAAACCCCTCCGCTGGGTACCCTGGGGCCGTCTAGGCGGTCTCGGGCGCCGTAAGGCACCCGTGATGATATGTATGTATGTACCTAACAGTCCATTTAGAACCGAAAAGCGAAAATCATTCTGATTTGATCAATCCGGCCGGATTGCAATCCCTACTAGTTATAGTAGGGATTGCAATGATATAATAGTGATGTACAAATTGTCATGTTATGTCCAATTTGTACATGTATAGGGAAATGAAATGTTTTTCATTTACGATACATGGTTCCATGGGAAAAGTTGTTCATTTTGATTAGTAGAGCCTCATGTTAGCCCAAAGTACCACCTTTCAAATTCACCTTTTATATTATTATTTGAATAACTCAAGAAATATTCCTCTAGTTTCTAGGTCAATATAGTCTAAGATTAAAATTATCTAACAATGCACATGATTGATGGATTTTTTTCTTATTTTTATTTTCCAAAGGTAAGCTGGTAGATAATGCCCAAGGCATTAAGCTTTCCTATGTACAGTCAACGGCAAGGTAAAGTATACGTTTTAAAAGTAAATTGACCCTTAATACAAAGGCATAGAGTGCATAGGGGTATACCATTAAATTACTGTTGACTGACAATTAGAATTAAGCTTTTGTGCAATAAAGATTTTATATTCATTCTATCATGATATATGTATGATATGTTTATGTATAATATGTATACCATAATTTCCATAAGTTTATTAAAATTAAGCACCCGCCTTCAAACACAACCTTAAAGGTTAGCTGGTACACAATGCCTAAGGCATGAAGTTCGCCATTGTACATAACTTTTATATGTTGTGCAAATAAAGTGTTTAAATAAATAAGTTGTGGGTTTGATTCCTACTCATGGTAAAACAGTTTGCCATGGTCTGGGTATTTATAAAATATAATGTGTTATATCATTGTTTCTGGAACACATAGTACATGTCTAGAGCTTAGTTTGTGACCAGGGCAATATGTGTCAAATGTCCTACATATGATCATTATTTAACGTGAGCTCTCTTAGTATTCCTTGCATTATCCGAAGTCTTCACCGTGATACATTTCTTGTCCATAAATTTCAATAGGTCCTGAAAGTAAAACAAATATAAAAAAAATTAAGTAATATTGGGCTGAAACACGCTGGTTAAAAAAAAAATTAACATCAAAAATAATTTCTGACGCATCAAACAACCCTTAAAACTAGTTGATATAGCAAATGAGAAATTATGACCCACCCGATGGTTGTAGTTTATTTGCACGTCATAATACAATGAGGTTGGTTTTTCCTTGCATAATAATCTAACAGTTAATCTATTAATTCCGCCTCCATAGACTACTGGTTGCGCCTTTGGCGTTGTATCCCGAGGGTGGGGTTCGATTTCCACCCATAGCAAAAAAAAAACATTTTTCTGTACAGTTTGTGTTGGAAGTAATAAATTCATTAATTATGTTTGTCATGGTCTGGGTGTTTATAAAAATATAATATGTATTATATTGTTGTCTCTGGTACACATAGTAAAAACCTAGAGCTTGGTTTGTGATCAGGGCAATGTGTCAAAAAAGAAAAAAATCTTGTAACATTTATACTTCACTCAACCTTAGCGATATTTTGATGACATGGGAAGTTTTATCAAACTTGACAGACTATCTTGCGCTGCCCAGATGACCTCAGGTACCCACCGGTGGGGTTTTAGGATCACCTCATCGTAACCGATGGTATTCTGAGTCAGATGGTATCTCTGAGACACCAAACAAGTGGTCAGCTCGTCGCGGTGTTTTGGATAGACTTTATAGGTGGATAGATGGGAGAGGAGAGCCTCTATTATAACTTTGCTAGGCCGACCGAGCAGACTACCACTGCAAATACAGGTGCAAAACCCGTTAAGTAACCTAGTCATGTTTTAGTCTGTGAGATCACCTGTTTTCCGATTTCTTGTCGAAGTGGTAGTCTCCTTTCATAGTGCAGATTAGAAACGGGCGAATAATTTGACAATAAAGGAGCTAATGCAAATGTCTACGTCGCCGCCCGCGCTTAACGTGCTCTCCAAGGCACTATAGTGGTGTTGTCAAACAAATGTACATTTTTATTTTGAACCGGGGACCAAAAATTATTATATGTTGCAATAAAAATATTAAGTTCTATACTGGGTCTTCTATTTCTTATTGATCTACAAAAGTCTATCTGCTATTGATGGATAGCTGTGTAATGTACCAAATATATAATACCTTAGGGTCAAACTTGTATCCGTATTGCACAAGTTGTTTGTGTATAAAATCTATCTGTATGGGCCGGTAACATAGTATAGCTTGCTGGAGATGTCGCCGACAACTCACATAGTTATGAAACACTATATGCAATGGTACTCGACATGAAAGTACCTAAAAAATATAACATATTCATAATTTTTATAATATCATGACTCCTTTTTAATACACTGACAAGAAAAGGGGGCAAAGCAAAATAAAGCAAATTAGCTATCAAAACTATATAGGTATATCAAAACCAAGATATAATAATAATAATAATATGTAGGACAATTTACACATATTGCTCTGGTCACAAACTAAGCTTTAGGCTTGTACTATGTGTACCAGAAGCAACGATATTATACATATTATATTTTATAAACACCCAGACCATGACAAACTGTACTGAAAAAGCGTTCTAATATTTTGTTGCCATGGGTGGGAATCGAACCCACGACCTCCGGATACAACGCCAAAGATGCAACCACTAGTCTACGGAGGCTGTCATATATATTTTCGAAGTATAAATATTAAGGAGTATAATAATATATTGAGGCTGTCATAATTGTTCGAAATTTATTTGAGAGTTTATAAATAGATTCCTAGAAGTTTAATTATAGAAGTTACTGGACAAATATAACTTTATATATAAAGGTATATTTGTCTAGTTAAAATTACTTTTATTATTATATAATAAATATCCATTACCTTAGCTTTTTCTCGTTTCTGAAACACCCAATCATCAGGATCACATTGAATATCGCTAAATTTAGGCAATGCTTCTGTTTGTTCATATAATAATACATCCTCTTCTTTATTACTAGTTACTTCTTCAGTAGGTTTTACATATTCTTCTTCTTTATCTTGGGAAATTGTTTCTTCTTTATATAATTTAATACTAAAAGAAGTACTTGGATTGTTATTTATAGTATTTGTTTCAATTATATTTGGTTTAAATCTTTTTCTAAATGATACCTCATTTTGTTGTAAACAATTTTCTACTATAGGATGCGTTTGGTTGTATAAATGTTGTAATAATTGGATTGCTGTAAATTAAAAGGTATTATTAATATAGAATACATTATAACTTATTGATTGATATAGATTGGGATATTACCTCTTTTTCTTTTAAAAGGTTTTAGACCAAATTTGTTCAACTCTTGATTTACTTCAGGTGTAGATAATGATTCATAGTTCATCATTGGTGTTACATTATTAGTTTTTATAATATAATCACTATTTTTAGGAGTCTCTATTGACACAATTGTGTAATTTTTAGATGTCTTTATTGGTGTGAACTGCTTAATATTTTCTAATCCAACAGGAGATTTAATTTTTACTTTTGTCCCTTTAATATCTACGGCAGGTAACGAATTATTGATTGTATTGTTTATTGTATTCCTCTTAGAATTATCAAATATTATTTCATTATTAATTGTTATTTCTTCAGAATTACAACTATTTTCTTTATTACATTTAGATTTGTGCATAGAATAATCAAGTTCTTCGTCAGATATTTTAAATACAACATCTGATATAGAACATTGACTAGAAGATATTTGACTATAATATTGGGATAGATTTGAGTTCTCTTTACTGCAGATTTGATCAGATATTTCAGTTGCAACAGATGAAATTTTACTTAAATCAACTTTGTTAGAACTACAATACTCTTCGGAATAATCTATTGACTCATCATTATATTTACCAAGTTTACTGATGTTTGTTAAACTTTTAAACATATTGTTAGATGGGTTTGTAATATCTGTATTATTAAATACTGTGTTATTTACAGTTTTATTATGTGAATTGTTAGTACTTGCTGATCTTTCCTTTACATCATGATTAAATAATTCTGTTAGTATAATTTCTGATCTCTCATAATTCAATGCAGTTCTCTCAATTGTGAGAGTATCAATGTCCCTCGAAATGTCTTCAGAAGAAGTTGAACTTTGAGTAAGATCTACATTATTATCATCATAAATATTATTAGAATTACTTTCATTTAAAGATAAATTATTTTTTATTAAGGTGTTTTTCGTTTTTTCTGAATTCTTGCTACTGTGATCTGAATGGGAATAAACAAAATCATCAAATAGGCTTACTTCACTACTTACCCTACTTAATAAAACATTACCAATGATAACCTCATTGATTGAACTTGATGAAACCTCATTTAAAACTTTTTTATTACTTTCTCTATCTATATTAGTATTTGGTAAAACAACCTTATTTATTTTTCTACTATCAGAAACCGGTCCTTTAATATCAATATAAGGTAATGTACTTTCATTTGAGTCTGAAGATTGGGTCAAGTCCAAAGAAGCATTAACCACACAGTCAACATTGGTAGCAATTTCATTGTCGTTGGAATTTTGTGTAAGATCAATAGGTTCTTTTATAATTTGAGATATTGTTGCATTAGGTTTAATACATTCAGTTAAGTCCATAAAGTCATCTGATTTTCTTCTGGTAAAATTTTTCTCGCTGTTTTGACTACATGGTATATTTTTAACTTTTGTATCATAATAGTTATAGTTAGTTACATTCTTATTAGGATTTATGCATTCAGTTAAATCCATGAATTCCTGACTTTTATTATTTGTTCCACTTAATAAACTCGGTTGAGACAGTGGCAAATCTATTTTCTGTGTGGACATATTAACTTGTTCTATAGCTGTTTCAGTTTCCACTAACTCAGAATCATCAAATATATCTGGCGATAAACTTCTTGTAATTGTATTTTGTCCCAATTTTGTGACTACATTACTGTTTTCAGATCCATGTCCTATAGTTATATTTGCTTCTTTATGAAATTCATTTACTACTTTTTCCAAAATAGCATTAGAACTACTAGAGTCATTATCTATGTCTTTTATATTAGCTAACATGTTAATTGTATCTTCTTTATTTATTATGTTATTTATATTTTGTTTACGCCTAACAACATTTTTAGCAATATCCAGTCCTCCGCTTAAAACAATGTCCAGTTCTTCTTGTGTGTAAGTAACATCTGAAAATTTTAAATCATATTTTTCTTTTTGAATAGGACTTTTAGGTCGGCCTGGTATTTCAGACCAATCTCTAAGTAAACTACATATATCATTATTTGATGGTTCAAACAATTTCTCTAAATAAAATATATTATTATGTTTTATATGTTCATAAGGCCTATTTGTACAGATATCAAAAATAAAGCCATAATTTTTAGCAGGACTATCATTATTTTCTAAATTGCTTCCCATATTAAACAATATTTGTGAATATTTATCACTGATTAGCTGTTGTCTCTCATTTTCAGACATTAATAAAAGTTTACTTGGTTTTTGTTTACCTTTCTTCCTTTTACCTATTGTATTTATTTTAATATCCGGTACATGAAAACCATATTCTAATAGTGTAGTTCTAATTTTATTGCATCTTTCTTGGGAACTCATTGAGCTAACTGTACTAGATCCACCACTTGATTTAGATGTATTCTGTTCTAATGATTTAGACATAGCAATAGCTATTTGCAATTGTTCTGAATCAACATCAACACCACCTTCTCTACAAATTTCGTTAAATTCATGATTATAAGCTACTAATTCATTCTTTTTCTTTTGTAAAGCCGTCCTAATATCACTCTGACCTTTTGGTTTCTTACCCTTTTTTCCTTTAGTCTTATTTTTGTTCATTTTGGGACCTTTGGAACCTATTTTTGGTTCTTGAAAATCTTTAAGACTGTCATCCATTCCTATTTTGTTTGTGAAATATTTGCTGGTTACAAGTTTGGGTGACTGGGATTTGCTGGAAAATAAATAAAACTAATTCAATTAACTCTATACAAATCTTTATTTTTTAAACTAGTATATACAGTTTTCTTAATCTATAAAACTAAGTAACATTTTTGAATTCTGTGTAATTGTGAACTTAAAGAAGGCAAATAAGGAAAACCCTAATTTTTTTAAGTGAAACATTTTTAGGTCACAATATAGTCAATATGTCAATGAAATTAGATTTTACATAACTTTCCAGGAACATGAAGGAAAACTATATAGACTTTATTATGGTGTGAATATATACACAATGTGTTGCGAGCTTATAGGAACATTTATGTCATATTAAGATCATCAAGTGGTAGGAGGGAGGCAGGGGAATAATCTGCAGTGTTCCTTGACTTATGAAATTGTCTGTATTTTTTATGTATAATTTCTACCATTAAAAAAACTGTTACCAATAAATAGAGCAACTTACAGTAAAAATAGTAACTTATTAACATTATTTTGAAATGTGCCTCTATTTTTTTTTTACATCAGATGACACTTTATGTATTAAAGGTTGTTCCGTACTTGCAAATGAAAACAAATAAGATATACTGAGAACATTTCTATAGAGCCTCAGAAGCTATTTATAAGAGAAATTACATTATTTTATAGGGAACACAGGCTGGTCTGGATAAATAAACTACTAACCAATCACTATTTTTTTTAGTTTTCATTATGTTATAACATTTAAATATGTGGTTGGTCGATTCTTTTCTCGTCCTCCGCCTTTCGTCGAATAAAATCACCAGATCTTGTCCGAAAGCCGGAACCAACAAATTGTTTTCTTTCAATCTCTTCTATGGGATCAACGTATAAATCATCTACAATTTTTTTAAACATAAGATCTGAACTCCTAAAACTGTAAAAAATATAAATACAAAATATGACATAACCTCCAATTTTTATAATAGAAATTCAGTCTAAATTTAATAAGTTACTTACTGGAAAACTAATCCAAAAATTGTTGATATGCCTATTAATCCAAATGCTATTTTATTTCGGACGATATGTGATGGGGTCCCTTTTACTTTTCTAGGTTTCCATTTCGAAGTATCAACACCGATGGCCATTTTGATTTTGGCAGTTCATTTTTTTAATTTAATTCTTCCACCATTTTGGAAAAGGCAAAGATCTTTCAACCATACAGCCATTTTTGGCAATTCAATTTGATTTGCATTTTGAAAATAAATAATATATGTAATCAGGGATGTACCGATATACAAGTAAATACGACTAAGTACTCGATTCTTTTGTTTCGATATAAATTGTTTTGATCGAATTGGATCAGCAGATGTTTAACGTTTAACCCCCCTAAAAATAATAAAAAGAAGGAGTACTTAATAGCAAAAAAGTATTAGGATGAGTAAGTATTGAACCGATATCACAACAAAGCTTGGTATTGAATTAAAATTTTCCTACATTAGATTTTGAGAGTATGAAAGTAATAATATTATTTTCCTATTGTATCACTAAATATAAAAAAATAACCTAAATATAACTATCGATGTCAGCGAGTTTTTCTGTGAAGTTTTTATGAGTACCCATAGAGTACCTATCTGGAAAGTGGCGGTTATTATATAGTATATAAGCCTGGATCAGTGGGCATTCTTCTAAGACAGGTTTTTCTAAAACTTAACAATGTGAACTGAACGTTAATAGAGTTAAGGAAAGGACATTGACCAAACGAAAGCTAACATTCAACTAAAGAAAACTGACAAATATTCTTAGCAAAATATGGTTAAAAGGAGAAGCTCAAAGATAATTGTATCGAAATATGATTTGAGTACTACATATGAGTAAGTATCGATACCTTGAGGGTATCGATTTCGGAACATCCATATTAAAATATAATGTTCGGATTAATAGTCATGGCTAAGCACTGGCTCAAGTCGTGCTCACGAAAGTAATACTCAAACGATGCTTAGCCGAGCAACCACTTCGCACTATAATAGTCGAGTAAATTGACGCAGCTAAGCAAAGCATCGCCTCAAACCAATGCTTGCTGAAAAATGTATTTACTTGGAATCCTGGTGCAAAAAACTCAAAGTATTGAGAAGTTGCATTTCCGTGGAACTTCTACTGTTGAAGTTTTATAATATAAAATGTATAATTTGCACTGGCACAGAAGGAATCATGGATTTTGTATGAATAAATTATAAAATACACACAAGAAATAAAAGAAAAATAATAATAATATTTTTAAAACGACAAGAAATTTATTTTTTACGTAATCAACAGAAACTTAAAAATATCAGACTAACATGAAGAATCTAACGCTGAGCACGACTTAAGTAAAGGAATATCGAGACTAATGCTTAGCCGAGCAACGGCTTAAGCTTTAGCCTGAGCCACCGCTCGGAGCACCGACTATTATAGAAATTACTGTCACTTTGACAGTTCTAAGCAATGGCTCGTGCTAAGCACTGGCTTAGCAACGACTATTAATCCGAACATAAAACATTTCGTTCTTTCAATTGATTCATCCGTCAATAAATATCAATTATATATCAAAATAGTGTTTGTATGGTAAAATAGCATAATGGATTATAAAAATTATATGGGGCCTTATTCCGAGTTTGCAACCGCTAATCACGACAAGACGTTGCGCAAACTATAAATATGGAAATATAAGCTCTATTCCAATGGTTATATAGTATGTATTAGGTTGGCTATTGCATTGGCAGCATTGGAATTTCAACTTTATATTTAACAGGATAGAACTTACATTTCAATACCCGTACTTTACGCAAAATGCGCGACGGTGTTTGCGTTCGTTTTGGGACAGAAACATGTTCACAACGATCACGATGTATATTTATGCGTTTTTTTTTAGATTTAGGCGGCAAAAGTGGCGATGTGATCTGCCACAATGGCCGTTTTTTTTGGCCCAGAATGCTACCGTGAACTGATCACAATGACCCCAGTCGATAGGTGAGGCGTTATGAACATATTTTGACATTTGTGGTTGTGGGAGTTTTTTTTTATTTAAACGTCGCAGCCGTCTTATATTTTTAGAATCAAATTTATTGTATTTTAAATCGAAATGATTTTAGAAAGATTTCGCATATAAAATTAGTAGATTGTACGATTTAACCTATATTTTACTTGACAAGTGACAGTTGACAGATTCGTGATAACAATTGCGTTCGATTTGGATAGTGGTAATTGTGGCATTGTGATTGAAATTAACCAAAAAAAACGCATTTTGCACAATGTCATCATGATCATTGTGATCATGTCTCATTCCCAAGACGAACGGGCCCGGTGAACGTGTCAAAACTCGGAATAAAGCCCATGGAGTAACGTAACGCATTCGTTGTGGTCCGAAGAATTAATTATTATATTATAAATGTAATACGATTTGTTTGGTTTTTATATTATGCAATTTATTTTTGTTATATTAATTGAAATTTGAAACATTATTTATCCTGTATAAGTTTATTTAAAAGTTAAAACGGTATTATGAAAATTATTATTTATTGTTATTTTTAATTGTCCTTTTTTATCGGAACTTTTGTTTATTTAAGTATTTTCAAAAATTAAAACTAAATTTTTATTATATTTCATCAAAATAAATAATTAAAGCTCTATAAATAAACGTAAAATAATGTCCCTATTAGATAATTTATCCTATAAAGAATCCCAGGCAGCATTAAGTTTAACTAGTGACCAATGTGATTTTATAGCTACTTTAGCGAAAATAAAGTAAGTACTTAGGTACCTACTTATATTAATTAAAATTGTGTACCTAAGGCATATGGGGTTTAACTTTACTGGTGATGATGACCATTTGATAGTCAAAGGTTTTCAGATTCTTCAAAACATAAATATTATCTACTCTTTACTATGGGATGGTATTTTGGCCTACATACAAACCTCATCTATAATGTTAATTTGACTGAAACTTTTAATTAAGGTACCTAGTGATTAAAAAGGATGTAAACCTACCAGTCCTGATTTCATTAATAAACTCCAGGCATTGATGAACTCCAGGTCTCCAGCTAATCCAAATGCACCCTGCAAGCCTATATTTTGTTGTCTTAGCAGTACAGTGCCACAAAACGCTTTCTATATCACTAACAACACTTGCCAAAGCACTACCTATATTTAAATTCTTCAAAATTGAAATTATAAATTACTACTGACCCTGCTGTAACTTTTACCATTTACGCAGCGCACGCAACAGAAGCTTTCAAAAGGGACAATTTTTCCCCATTTTTGCATCATCATTTTATTGATGCTTCGCTTCTATTGGTCTTAGCCTGATCTTATTTAGCCTTCCTCGACAAATGGCTATCTAACACTAAAATAATTTTCAAAATTGCTTCAGTAGATTCTGAGATTTCCCTCTATAACCTCACAAACTTTACCTCTTTATAATATTAGTTAATATAGTATAGATAAATGAAATACACAAATAAAATAAAATCTCTCCAACGTTGAACACAGATCGAAACTTCTGCAAGTTCAATATATATCTTTGGAGAAGCAGACTTGTTTCTAATATTATTTATTATAGGGGTCATCATTTACAGAGACTTATCATATCAAGGCATCACAAAACCTGGAGAAAAACTACTCAACGACCTCAATAAGAGAGGCTACTCTGCTGACAAATACAGAAAATATATTACAACAGTAAAACAAAAAAATAACAGAAGCTACTATAGACCGCAGACCAAAATAGCAATATTAATTGGAAACAATAGCTATATTTTTTTATCAAACCTTGCAACCCCAGTAACTGACTGTGAAAGCTTATCTAATCATTTAAAAAGTCTTGGGTTTATAACTATTATAATAAAGAATGTAACAACAAGTGTTTTAAAAAATATACTGGAAAAAATATTTAATGTTGTGCCTGAGGATTCTTATTGTGAGTATTCCTTACTTACATTACCTTAAAGGTTTATTATTGCAGAAGGTTGGTGACACTGTATCTATATGCTGGTAAGCAAATTTCTAAGAGTTCTGTTAACCAATATTGAACTTTTTTGTACTGCAGCATGAATGTAACTTTGTATCAACTTGGTCTGCTTACCATACCTACAAAATCAATGAATGGGGCCGATCAATATGTTGTTGAAACAAGTTTCTATTATGATGCAAGTATTCTATTGATGTATATTAATAAAAAATAATCACGACCCTGGACCACTCTGTATCAGCCAAAAAAAATAATAATAAAAACTAACTAGTATAAATAAAATAATTCTCGAAGTTCTTCTAATGCTACATGTTCAAAATACTTAATGCATTGCCCCTCTGAATTTCCAGTGATATTTGTTGAAAGAAATAGGTCCTAGCAGATTGACCCCAGATGCATTAATTATTTCCATTTAATTCCAGGTTTTGTATTTTATGCCGGCCATGGGTTTGAGTTATGCAATATAAAGTACATTTTCTGTACAGACAGTCCAAGTGAACAGGTGGTTGCCGATGACTGTATAAGTGAAAACTGTATCCTTAACTATGTAGCACTATGTAAACCAGAACTATGTATTTTGATTATGGACATGTGTAGAATTTCTTTGGATAGGTAAGTAAAAGTTGTTGTGAAATATAATAAGTTTAGGTGGGAGGAAGGCCAACCGACCAGGCTAGTTACGTATATAGATGCAAAAACTGACAAGTGACTTAGTCATGTTTCGGTTTTAGTCTGTGGGTTCACCGGGTTTCTATTTAGGGCGTAGTCTCCTTTCATGGTACTGTTACGAAACAGACCATAAAGCTGGGATATTAAAATAGACTTGTAATACAAATAAGATGTACATGCTTCAGCAATAGCTGCTTGTCTATACTACAATATACAATAATAATATATAACTGCCACATAATGATAACTGGTATGCTAAGTCCAAGAAAGAAAATCCAAAAACAAAATTAATAATTTTACAGAGAATCAAACCCGCATCTCTACACGAGGATCCCAAACATACCCAACTATAAACTAGAAGGAAATCTCTTTATAATATACACAACACAATCTTCTATGTCTGCCTACGAGATGATTGAAATAGAATGTTCTAATACCATAGAGAACATGTCCTATGTGCTTCGAACAGGAGATTCCAAGTTACTGGTAGTAGGTACCAGTCAGTATGTTGGTTGTTTGTGTCAACACATGGAGGATGAAACTGATGTTAGTTTGATGTTGGATAAAGTACATGAGGGTGAGCCTTTTATTATTATTTTATTGTTACTACTATGCTAAGGTTGTTGGTTGGTTGGTACGTCGATAAAAATTTTGCTTAAGAAGCCAGTAAAAGGTTTCGCGATCTCGAACGTCTAAAAACGTGTAAATGTTGTTTTCAGTGATATCAAAGTTTATTTTTAATCAAAAATAACGTAGAGGTGTAAATATTACTTACTCGATCCTAATTAGATAGTATTTTTATAAAAAATATATTAATTTTTGAAAAAAGTTTGATTTATGATTCTAAAAATATTACTTTAGTTCTCATTTTAAAACTAAACAGATTTTTTATAAAGAAATTATATAATTAGGATCGAGTAAATAAAATCTACACCTCCATGTTCTGTTTTTTCAAAAAAAAACTTTATTATAACTGAAAACAACATTTAGATGTTTTTTGACGCTCTAGTTCCCGAATCCTTTTCCTGCCCACTTAAGTTTAATTTAAAAGGTTATATGGGATTTTCCTTTTTAAATATTTCTGTTAATACTAAACGGATTGAAGTGAGTTTTTTAAAAATATTGTAGTGCAGTAAAATGATAACTTTAGCACGGAGGGGTCAAAATCCCATGTTTTTAAGTTTTAGGTACAAACTGGATTTTAGATAACAGCGGGCCAAGAATTATTAGTAAATTCATATTATAAATAATACATAATGTATTCTGTGCACGGGCGTAGCCAGGATTTAGTATCGTGGGGGAAAGGGGGTCTTCATTTAATTTTAAGATTTAAAAATTTTTTAATTATGATAACAAAAAAAGATGCCATTGTCAATATCACCTATTATATCTAAACAACCATTATTTAGATATAGTAGGTAGGTGACCAACTTATATCCATACCAACCAGCATTATAATTGCTGAGCAAAAAAATCTTCATTACTACGTTTCGGGGGGGTTTAAGATTCCAACACCACCCCCCTGCCTACTCCCATGGCAAATTTAATCTTATTTCATACATTTCGTGGGGGGGGGGGGTATGAACCCCAAATCCCCCCCCCTGGCTACACCCATGATTTCGTGCATAAACTTAAAAGTTGCTTAAAACATCACACAATTAATGGAGGATCCCTATTAGTTCCTTTAGAACATTTTTCTCAGATTAACATTTAGTCTCGTTTAATCTATGAATTTTATCATAACGGACGGAATACTTAGACAATGAATAAAATAAATTTACTATCTACCTGCATTCCCCTAAGCGAACGAAATGTCAATCATTGTCATCATGCCGCCATATTGCGTTTTCACCTCTTGAGCATTGATTGGTTGTTATAGGCTATTTGACTACATTAAAAATATACTATAAATTGTGGTCATCCTATCAGACAATGGCGTAAAAAAACATATTTCACTTTATTTTAAACTAAATTATGTATATCTTTTGTAGATTACACACATAATAAAATTGAATATTTTTTACTATTTTATTTATAACAAAAACATCTTTGATTGGTTGATGACTGGTGACGTCACACGCAAGTAAACAAACAATACACAGATTATAAATCATGTGGATGAAATAGAATAGAGTATAATATATAGGAGGTTATTTAATCCGTTGTTTTTGTATTCTTGCATGTGACGTCACACTTGCCATAGACTGCAAAATAGCGTTTTTAGCGCCATTGTGAAAATTCAAACTTTAACTTTGATTTTTATTAATAATAGAGGAGACATCCCGGAAATATCAATGTACCTAGTGTGATTATTATGTAATGGAGAATCATATAAAACGGGTTTCAAAAAGGAGCAAATACCCTATTATTTGTGTTCACATTTTTTTAATAGGAGGCGGCCATCTTTTGTTCTTATGTTTAGAAAGTACATTAAGATACTATAAATAATGGGAAGGTGCCCACCTCTCTATTATTTACTACTATCTGACCCGCGCAACTTCGTCTGCGCAACGGAAGCTCTCGAAAGATCAATAGATGCTCCGCTCCTATTGGTCGTAGCGTGATGTTATATGCTATAGTATTCCTAAATGGGCTATCCAACAATTAAGAATTTTCAAAATGGGTAGTAGTAGATTTAGAGATTACCCCCTACAACCTCACAAACTTATATTAGTATGGTATACCTCCTCCATAGTATAAACTTATAAAGCAAAATATGAAACTGGATGTATACCATGAGTTCTTGATTTATGATTCCAATATGGTTTCAGATTTAGAAAATGCACCAAAAAAACAAATTCCTATAAAAGTACAAAGTGGTGTCACCAAGAGATCCCTACACGATTCCGCTGTTGGTAAGTTGGTATTCCTTCTAAATATTATCATGCTAGGGTGACGGATCCAGATGCCGACACTGCACCAAATTATCAGCACTTCGGTGAAAAATTAAAATATTAAGGTTTTTTTATGGTTTCTAAATTGCCAAGTTTAAAGGGATTCTTAACTTCAAATCTAGCAACATTATACAACAGTGTCGCTTGTTGATCAGCGTGTAAATTACTGTAAATTTGAGTGGCGAATTTTCGTTTGAAATACTTTTCATCAAGTATTCGCCGGTAAGTTTGTCGAATTTAGAGAGATTCATATTTTAAAATTTGGTTAAGATTTGAAATCATTGCTTTCTTTATAACATCTATCCAAATAGTTTAGTATAAACTAGGAATTGTTTTTTATTTTATAAGAGCCTATATAGGTTTAGACTCTGTGCTGATAATTGGTTACACGACTGCTAATAATTGGCGATAGCGTTGCTAATATTTGGACATAGGGTAATATTTCCAAAAAAATATTTCTATGGATCATAGGTTACACTTAGTTATATAATATTATATAAATAAACAATATTTAATGTCTATTGTATACCCTTGACACTGAAAATATGACATAAATTGTAGCCTTAAATGAAATACTTGTAATTAAAACTTCTTGCCCTATAAAAGTGCTGATAATTAGGACCGTCACCCTACTTACTTATATTTTATGCGCATTTGGCGTTGTAGCCGGAGGTCGTGGGATCGATTCATATATGGCCTATATATTAGGTAATTTTAAAGCATTAAAAATTGAAAGGCTAAATAAACCATGTTGGAATACTCCGGCGGAGTTTTTTTTTTTTGTGCACGTTATGTGACTATATGCAGTCACATAGGGCCTTAGCACAATAGCATCGACTTATCGAGGCTATCGATGCTGTTGTGCTAGGGCCATGTATATACATATCTACCTGATGGTAAGTAGGCAATAATACTTCTTTATATGTTTTTTTTTACTTTTGCTAAGAGACCCTTAAACAGATATATACAGGTGTGTGTGCCCCCTGGTACGTATATTAAAACATATACCGTATTTAAAGTAATAAATAAATAAATTGTTTAAACAATAATTTATTTATATTATAAATAAATTATTGTTCTACAGGCTATATATAATTTTTTGTGATAAAAACTTATTGAGTCCTTAAAGGAATAATGTTATAAAAGGTTTTGTCTCTTTTATTTAGCAACAAAAATGAATATGAGTAAAAGAGATAAAACATTCTATAACTAAAGTGTTCTTCAAGGCTTCAATAAGTTTTTATGAATAAGGCCATTAGAGTTTAGGGTCCATATCGCCATTTTGTATTTTATCAGATCAATGTACCTACCTACAGATTTTTTTTCATTTACAATTTTATTATTATATGTTTATGTAAAAAAAAATGTTTTACAGGAAATGTCACGTATTTAGTGAAGATTCTAAAAGAAATTGCTAATATTGAAGAATTTAAGCAACATTGTAGTTCTTAAAATGTTTTTTTAAAAGTGGCCCCAGCCTAGTGGTTAAGACTGATAACTAGATTAAACAGATGGCAGGACCTGGGATGCGTGACCGCTTTATATAACTAGGCTATACAATCATAAACACCGTAACAATCTAACCACTTGTTAGGTGTTGCCTCCGAAAAGCATCGGCGAAATGAGGACAGGTTAATCCCTCCGCTGAGTACCCTGAGGCCATTTAAACGGTTCTCAGGAGCCCAAAAAGTACGTGACTACAAACTAAGCAGACCTACAAAGTCCATGAATAGTATAGATAAATACATTGTTGTTTAACAGCAACTGTATCCTTTAGCATGGTGCGGTTACGAAATAAGCAACATAGATGAATTTGCATTACGAGTCTACTGTATCCTACTGCTCCTTAAAAAAGGTGAACCCGCGAAACATGACTGGGTCATTTGGTGGTTTTTGTATATGTATGTGAGGTTGTAACTAACGAAACCGGTCGGTAGGCCTAGCCAAGTTATAGAGGCCTTCCACCTAATAATATTTATATATTTTTTTCTTTTTTAAGTGATACTCGATGTGCAATTAAATTATGTATGTTAATTATTTTAAATGTTTTATATAAGGATTATTTTGTATTTTTTTAAATAAGAAATAAAAAGTTTTATATAGGAATGTTTTTTATTTATTTAATTAACTAAGTATAATTGACTGTAAATCTTAAGTAGAGTTACCCCATTAAAAAAATAATTTTAACTAAAATCTTCCTTATTTTTATGCAGCAAAGTGACACCCTAAACTTTAAGATCCAGTTGCACCAAAGTGTCTGTGAAAGTAATTGTAACAATTAAAGTTAAAAATGGCGTCGAATGTACCAGTTTTATTTTGAAATTCGAATGACAGCTGGTACATTCGACGCCATTTTTAACCTTAATCGTTGCAATTACTTCAACAGACACTTTGGTGCAACTTGGTCAAAAACGTGAAGTTAATATCTAAACTACTATTGGAAATGGAAAAACTAAATTCAGAGGGCGTGGCTAGCAATTGTTCCTTTTACTTATCATTATTTTATGCGAAAATGTATTCAATGAAAAGAGTGGCCGTAGTAGGTAAGTAAATTTTCTCATTAATTCTTAACTATCCATCAATAGGAGAATGCAGTGTAGAAATGTGAAATTGTTATGTAGCCCTAGTGTGAGTTTTTTTAACGTTTACTTTCGCGTTAATTATACTACCGCGTTAACATTTTGACCAATCACACGAGCGCATTTCTAGTTCACTAAATTTCCGCTTGGAGCGCTGAACCATTTCCCATACAAATTTTAGTTAACTCAAACGCAAAGTAATAGTTAGAAAACTCACACTAGTGGCAAGCAAAAAACAGAATTGAGTTCGGTGGATATCGCAAAAATAAAAAAAATGGCTTAGAGCTAAAACAAAGTATTAATACCCAATAAGTGTTTATTCTGATATTTTCTGGACCATTATTTTCTTTTATCTCTTCACTTTCATATTCCTACCAGGAAGTAAGATAGGTTTGGGAGCAGATAGGCCGCCCCTGATATCTCCCGCCCTAGGCCCTGGCCTTATGGAAAGTCCGCCACCGCTTGTATCTAACTATAGATAGGAATCAACCAATAAGAGAGGTTTATCCAAAAAATAAAGCGAACCTATTGGTTGATCCCTATCTATAATAGCTATTAGAGCTACAGAGCTAGTGATTTTTTAACGTTTACTAACGAGTAGAGGCCATCTTTTAAAAGGAGAAGAACTATTGTACTTAGCAGCGCCTTAACCGGAAATTTTGGGAACTAAAAATACGAGCGTGTGTTTGGTGAAAATGTCAATTCAGTATAGTGTAGTTAACTATACTATACTGAGTTGACATTTTCACCATTTTGTAGTTAACTACACTATACTGAATTGACATTTTCACCAAACACAGGCTCGTATTTTTAGTTCCCAAAATTTCCGGTTAAGGCGCTGCTAAGTACAATAGTTCTTCTTCTTTTAAATGATGGCCTCTACTCGTTGTGTACGAGTAATTTTGCCAGTGTCGAGTGTGGGTAGATTTAAAATTTATATAAGTGTAGTAAAAGTGGGATAATGGGATGGGCAGGGAAAGGACTAGGGTAGAAAAAGAAATGGCGACATATATATATATATACATATGTATAGTCTTGCCAATATCAAGTGAAGAAGGAAAAACTTACAGTAAAATGGGTACCGCCATTTTACTGAAGATTGTACGATTATTTGAGATAACACAAACACCGAGATCACTGCGTAAATGCTACATTTCTCACACTTAATATTACTATACGAATTGCTTATTCTACAAAATTAGTACACTTTTGCACAATAATATTTAATAAAATTAAATTTGAAAAATATAATATAAGCACGCGTCTACAGTGTTCGGGCTACCCTCTTAAGAATCAAGTACAGTTAACTGTATTAAAGTTTAGCTTGCCTCCGAAATGTCAATTTATTGCTTAAAAATAAAAATCTATTAAAATTTTAATCAAAAATATTTTATTTAAACTTTATGCAAATCTTATTGTTGATTAACAAACAATAGATATTATAATTAAATTATAACTTTATAAATATTAACGAAACGTTAACACGTGAGAAACAAATAGGTTCGCTTTATTTTTGGTAATTTAATAAATAATGCCATCCCACTGGTGGTTCCTTACGTATTAACGTAACGTTAATACGAGGCAAAACCTCATGATAAAGCCTCTGAATTTTAATATACCATTTATTTTAGTAGCTGCAGAACAATTGAGTCACGGATTAATAAATACTTGATTAGTCTTGGTTTTTAAACAGAGAGCGTGTGTGTAAATATATATAGGTAAAAAGTAACGGGTGCCTTACGGCGCCCGAGACCGTCTAGACTGCCTCGGGCGCCGTACTGCGGAGGGGTTTTTAATCCGACCTCGTCGTAGCCGTACACCGTTTGGATAGATTCAATAACCCTTCTATATACAGTTTCACAAGTTGGTATAATGAAACTGGGACCGACAGCTTAACGTGTTCTCCGAGGCACTATAATGGTGTTGTAAAACAAATACATACATTTTTAGATTAAAAACTCATTGGTACATAACGGGGTTTGAACCATGGACCTAAGTGTTTTTAAGTCTAAAATCTAACCAACTCAGCCACCATGTATATTAGAAAAAGAAGTAAACAGATAATGATGTTCTATTGAAGATTGTAAAGAGGTATGTTAAGGGGCTACGTTGAGTATTTGGATGATAAACGAAAGACGAAACAAATATATAAAGTAAAACATGTATACACAATGTGGACTATGTGACAAACAAATATTTTCATCTCACAATCGATATTACTGATTTAAAACTCAACTCAATGCAGTGGAAGTCGATTCAAGAGGAATTCCAGAAAAGTTTGTATGTCTATTGAAGGATCTTGGCCTTCCGAGATCAGCCGTTGGAACTTTTATGGAACGTGTTTCCAAGATGGCGCTAACAGGATCATATAGTATTTGGTTTAGTAGAGAGGGTAGTGAACACAGTGCAGGTGAGAGTTAAAAGGCCTTACTTCGCGGTCTTAATTCCGGGAACGCTGCAGTTCATTCCCCTGCCTTCCAACCACGCGGTTGACCCAGCGTCCGCAAAGTGAAGCCATGGATAGCTAAGAACAATGTCTTCTCTCTTAGATCAAATGTCCTTATAAAAGGATAAATATCTATGAATTCTAAAAACGTTTACAGGCTTTTAGTACTAAAAAAAAAAAACCCAACCGAACACACGCAACATACACAACTAGTGTAAAACTAGGCCCATTCCATTGACATGTAAATAGTTATCTGTCCGAGCACTGCATTAGCTACAAAGGTCGTGGGTTCGAGCCCTGCAGGATATTTTTTTAAGAGCTTGGCATGTGACCTTACTTCCACCTCATGGATAACAGTATGCAGATCCAAGAATGAATACCACCAGCTTAAGATGCATATTCACACTCTGTTTAAAGGACTCAAGGTTATATGATGAAGGTAACACGCAAGCAGGCAGGCGCGGATCCAGCTTTCAACAAAGGTTGTGATCACAGCCACCCAAAAATCGGCCAAGTGCGAGTCGAAGTATATATACTCGCTCATTATCAATATACTTAGTGGCAGAGGCGTAGCTACCTAGGGGCTAGGCGGGGGTGTGCTCCGGGGCCCCTCTCGAATCCTTACCAGAAAATCTCGATTGAACTGATACTTTGAAAATTTCTCCCATTTTCAAAATAAATGACATATGAGGTTGCAATCCGACTTTAATCATGGCAACTCAGTTGAGAGAAATTCGAAAGTTATACTTGGGAAATCCCCTAAATTCCTTCTGTGTTTCTGTATTTTGCCCCAGGGCCCTTGATTACCTAGTTACGCCACTGCTTAGTGCATCCTACAAGGGAGATATTTACAAAATATATGATGCCCTGAATAAGACTTTGTATGTTACGGTATATAATTCCACATTAATAAACCTTTAAAATGTAAGTTTGTTCGCTCACGAAAATTACAAAAGAAAATGTATGTTTGGTTTGTTTGCACATCACAATGTCACATAGTTTATACTCTAAACAACTTTAAAAGGTGATATTTCATGTCCAGAAGACAGTTTCTTTAACTCTCTAGGTAATTGTTTTTTATTAAGGCACTGGATCATTAGCCTATCAACCTCAATAGACCGTGAAAGTGTGAAGTCACAAGTCTATTAGGGTTGTGGGCTTGCCCATGGTGCCCACTATGGTGGATATGCCCTTGCAAGCAGGTAAGTCTCTTGGGAACCTGAGGTATTCTTCGACTAAATAAATATAAATTTTTGATAGGTCTAAACTCTATTTGCCTTAATAACAATTAACTAATCAAGTATGAACTTTAATCAATAATTCAAGTTTATTATATAAAAATAAATAGGAAAAAATATTAATTTTGAAAAATATTTTATTTATTATATATTGTTTTTTATTTTTTTTAATGTTTATTATTGTCAGTCACTGAATTAGGGTAATTTTGGTGAGGGCAAGAATTAGTATCTTCTCATATCTTTTGGTTGGAAATGGTTCACAATATTCACCCACCAGCTATCTTCAACACCCTTTGTGAATTCTCTTATAAACCTATAGTTTAGAATGAACATCTTGTCTTGGTACTCCGGCTGGATTCTGAAATAAAAACAATATTAGGTATTATTCCCACCCACCTCATAGCAGAAGGTATTGTGGGTCAACACCAAACAAGTGTCCAGCTTTTTGAGGTGTATGGATAGACTCAATAACCCATCTATAAAAATTATCTTATATATCAACTGCTGGCTAAGCTTGGAGTTATTGATTAATCCCTGGTTAGACTTGATCAATATTTTAAATAAAGTTCATGTTGTTATTAAAATACTAATTTGGAATTAACTTTAATTAACAACTCAAGGTATGAAATAATATTTATTTATAATAACACCCATTCTAGGCAGTAAAACTACTTGATAGTGAGGGGAGTATTGATATTGTAAAAGACCCGTAACCCTACACCTTGATTACAAGTCCAAGAACACTGCATTTCACTCAACTGCCTCCTTACCATGTGAAGCAACCCCGGAAAGCTAAAACCACGATCTCATACCAATTATATATTAAGTATTAATATTGTACATTACCCAAATGTAATTGGAACATCTCCTTTTTCTGTTAGAGCTTTAAGCCCCCGCATGACGTGGTAACACATTGTGATCTCCACCCATCTCTTGTCAGAGTCATCAAACATTACTCCTATCTAAATACAATTAAAATAATGAAAATATTATATTATAAGTTATTTTTTAAATTGAATAAATAACAAACTAAAAGAAAATTACCTGATAGGGAAATGCATAAAATATGTCATCTTTGTGTACAGCTAACATTTGCCTCTGTGACACAGATAGCTTTGACACAGCATCCTTAAGAGATTTCACCGCATCCTTCTCTACCAGACCCTCAAGTGATTTGAAGTCACTCTTCTGCAAAGACTCTGAAACAACCTGATATTATTTTTAATACATGCATGTTACTGGATGGAAAGAGACAATGTAGTTAGCTATCCATGGATTCTCTGTGCAAGTATTGTTTCCATCACATGGTTGGGAGGCAGGGGAGTAAACTGCTGACTTTCCAGACTAGAAACCATGAAGTAGGGTTAAAGGCCTCTCTGAATTCAACTCTCCCCTTCACTGTGTTCACTACCTTCTTTATCCAACCAAATATATTGTTCATTATTTATAAACATCAATAGACTTGGCACTTGTACAATGTGGACTGAGGGGCAAAATTATAGTAATTGCTATGCTGTCTAGGGTTGATGTTATATTGATTTATAATATTTAACACATTATATATGTAGTTGCAGGTGTTAGTTAATAAAACTCACTGCTAACAATTAATACTAGTTTGGGGTCCCAGGCCCAATGATCTTCAACGTGATGACCAACAAAAGTTATAATTTTTTTACTAGAGCATGGTTGTGACTTTGTATCTATTTGATATGTGATTGTATCTACAAAATCCAAGCATGTGGTTGATCAATACATTGTTTTTAATAGCATTGATCACTCCCATTTTTGTTGATTGTTGTGGTAGGTACTCTACACATAAGCCAACATTTTTGTTTTTAATTTGTAGCTGAACTTTATGGGTACTAAATTATATGTTTAATTTGCCTTATTGATAATAAGGCAAATTAAAAGCCGGTAGGTATAAAAAATGTGATGTGTTTAGTTTTATTTAATATAATCGGAAGATTATGTGGTGTGTATTATGATAGCTTAATGTGCTCTTGACATAATATTGTTAAACAAATCTACATACTTAGTAATATTCTTGTATCCTATAAACACATTGTTTCGTGTTTTCAAGTATTTCTCTAATGAGAAGTGCATTGAGAGTTATGTAAACAGTTGGGTTTGTTAATAGGTGCATGTAGTTACCAATAATAAATAACAAAGGTATATATTACCTGCACTGCATGCTTTGATGCCTCTATGAACTCCGCAATGTTAAAGTCATTTTCAAAATAGGGCCTTATTATAAAATTTGAAAACAACCAATTTTTAAAAAACTGTATTATCGACGGGTACAGTATAGGAGGGAAGTCCATTAGTTGGGGCAGTTTATTCGGCTCTGATTTCTCATCAGAATAATATTTTACTTGATAAATAGAATTAGAGGTTATTTTTGAGAACTTATGTGGCGAATATTTACAGCGAATTCCTTCACATATTTTAAAAGTATTACGATTAAAAGTCTGTCTTAAAACTAGATTCATATTTACTGTTACGTAAAAAGGTTTTTTCCACTAAAAAAGCAATGTTTTGATTTTTGAAGTTTTTGTTGTTGACCTCATTTAGTTTTAAACTTTATTCGTTCATCCGAATCGGTCATTAAGTACTAAGGCTTTCGTATATACAACGTTAACAATAATATTTTTGATTAATAATATATCTACGAAATAATATTATAGTGGTAAGCTTCGATCATATAACCAACCTCAACCTCGCCGAAATCGAACATTGACCTCTTGTCAATGATCGAAGGAAATAAAAGGTTACGGGCATCAATCATCGGATCGGAGATTATATGAATGAGTTGAAGATGGATTAAAAATTAGACAAGGACGGCAATAGTATTGCAACGTCAAGGGAATAGAGAGGGAAAGGTATAGTTAGCCATAGAGTAAGGAAGGTGTAATCTCATAGTGGTTCAAGCTGCGGCTGAACCCTAAATATCCGTTTTTTACCCTTTGGGGGAAAAACGGTTTTATTTAGGTGTTCGAGCCTTAGCTTGAACCACTATGAGACGTGTTTACCCTCTGCCGGCGCTGACCCGAAAGCGTACTGTGAATTATTAATTAATTATATTAATTAATTGGAATTATTTAAAAATCAATTGTACTTAACAAAAAAATTTTTATGTTCCCAAACATGATCAGAATTATATTATTATTATTTTATATAAAAGTAAACTTATATTGAAGGAAAAGAAATAGATAATAGTTTGCAGTTTTCCTTTTTGGCTCTGCCACTTCTTTAAAGTAGTGATTAAAAAAAGTGAATTTACTTCGCCAATTTCCCTTTTTTTAAATTTCGTCAATGCTGCGCCACAAATCAGAAGCGAATGCTGCTCTGAAGCTTCCTGCGGATGCGTTAATGTTTGCTTCCCGAAACAGAGTTTTAATCCAGCCAGCTATTACAGTGCGGGACGCAGCCTTGACGTTACCTCTTGTTGTAATGAAAAGGTTAAAGATATTTGTGGCACCTCTTCTGTGCTTGGTGACAGAAATTAACTTCCTTACCCACAGGTTAATATTAAGTCTTTGATGTGTGCATTGTGGCATGTTCTTTATCGGCCAGCCCGATTGTCGGTAGAAAGGGGAATCAGTTTTAGATCCAAACATGGGCCAGAAAATGAGTTCTTTCCCATTATCTATATAATCTTCATTTCCAATCCTCAACAAAGTCAAATCGTGCACCCTCCTTCCAGATGACAGGAGTAGTAAGACACAGGTGTGCCTAGAAACCCCGAAAATACTGTTTTCGTCAAATTAATAATCTTGGAGGAAATTCAAGAGGTCTTCAATATTCCATGGAATTGCTTTTTTTTTATAGGTGGTGTCACAGTAAATATGGCTTTGAGAGTTTGACGTATTAAGGGGTGTGAGGAAAGCTCCAGCGACCGTAAGGGATTAGCAAAAGATTGCTATGACATATTCATGTAGCGCCACTGTTTTAGGACCCAGTTTAACATTTTTGAAAAGATGGCATAAATATTTAGCTAGGCATGCTGGTATAGGATTTTTATGTGACACCTTATTTAGTTTTGCCCATTGGATCCACCTTGCCCAAGCTGATTGGTACGTTTTCAAAGAGGATGACTTCCATGACTTTTCTAATAGTTGTATTTAATCCGCTGACCATCCTGACAAGTGTTCCGTCCAGCCTAAACTTTCCATACCACCAAATTTAATTGATCTACAGCCGGAGGTGGGAGATTCGTTCGTAGATCGATTAAGTTTTGGCGAAGATCTGCTATCTTTATTGGTGCCATTGCTATTTTCCGAACTTCCTGATCCCAGAAGGCTCGGGGCCAGGTTGGCGTTACTAGGAGATACTGGCCTTCTGAAACTTGTAGGTGCTTTAGAATTCGTGGAATTAATGACGGTGGAGGGAAGATCCAACCTAGTCTGTAACGCCACGCTTTGCTGAAAGCATCCGTAAAGGCGCTTTTCTCGTCGGTCGCATCTTCGCTTACATACTTTGGGGTTACCGCCGATTTCGCAGAAGCAAACAGGTCTATCTCCGGATACCCGAACTTCTGGAAGACTGACAGGACTGCATCCATTTTCAGGTGCCATTCTGGGAGAGCTTTTGCTCTCGATAGTCCATCTGCAATCCCGTTGAGCTGACCTGGTATGTGCCTGGCTGTAATATGCTGTAACTGATTGCATAGAAGGAGTATTTTCTTCGCTGTTTTTAACAAAGTCAATGATTTTGTACCTCCCCTTACATAATATATGCCACCGTCGTGCGATTGTCTGACTGAATCATCACTGATTTTTTCCTTAATTGCTCCCCTAATCTTGCTAGAGCTTCGTAAACCTTCCAGGGTTCTTTCTGGTAGCTGTGCCATTTCTGTTGTTCCAAAGACCAAACTCCCCACAGACGCTGACCGTTTGCAATTGCTCCTCATCCGTGGTCTGCCGCATCGGTCGTGATGAATATCGTAGCATCGGGAAAGTGAATGGGTGATCTCACCAGGAGAGCTCCGAAATGGCACTCGCGGGAATAACCTTAAGCTCTAGGCTTGTACTATGTGTACCAGAAGCAACGATATAATACATATTATATTTTATAAACACCCAGACCATGACAAACTGTACAGAAAAAAACGTACTAATATTTTTTGCCATGGGTGGGAATCGAACCCACGACCTCCGGATACAACGCCAAAGGCGCAACCACTAGTATACGGAGGCTTTCTTTTGTGTGGTTGACTCTCCCATAGGCGGCACGATGATCTTTGAAGAAACCTGTGTAAACGTCCTAGGGGTACTACGAAAGAGGCAAAACTCAGTTTGCCCAGAATAACCTTTGCCTCGTGCCAACTCCACTGACCCTTCGACTTGAGGTGTTTTAAATGTATCGAAAGATCTTTGACTTTGTTTCGTCCTAGCCCTTTCCGGTTGTCTTCTGTGTTCCAAATGATCCCCAAATACTAAATTTTTCTGGTTGCTAAAAAAGACTTTTGGCTGTTTAGCTGCCAGCCCATACTTTGAAGGTATTCTTGAGCTAACTTCATTTGGCGTTGTAATGCGTGTTTGTCCCTGTGAAAGAAGAGGAAATCGTCCAAGTAAACTACTGTCTTCAGTCCTTTTGTCACGCCTATCTATGTTTAGGTTATAAATAAGACGCGAACAAATAAGTTTTATATTACAATTTATTACACTAAACCTAACATAAAAATATATAAAAGAAAACTGTACAACTATAGCTAACTTAATCTAGAAACGGATCTAGAATTCCCAATTTGGAGTTGATCTAGATATCCTAATTTGGAATTGCTAGGAATCTTAATTTAGTAAAGAATCTAGAAATTCTAATTTATTAAATAGTATCTCAGGGAGTGAGTACAATAAAAATCAGTTGATTTTCAGCATGCAATACGATACCAGAATCCTTTAGATACCCGATCTGGGGATATGTAGAAGGGTTATGACGTCACGACGACAGCCTCGACGTACTATGCATAGCCGTAGTTCTAATTGTAGACGTAGATCCGACCATAAAACCCTGGAATGATGGACACTTTAGAAATTGTCCAATTTTGCAACTGGACTGCAACATGAGCATTATGGTATAAGCAAAAGTTTAGCAATTTGTCTAACTAGCAATCTAAGGTATTGCAGCTGATACATATAAGATGATAAGCAGAAGGATTATACAATATTTTAATAAAAACACAATTTTAATTACATATTATAAGTATTGAAGTTTTATGTATTTTAATAAAAATACATACCTAATATTATATAATTAACCAAGTAGCAATTAAAAAAATAACACTAGTCTTAACACATTTATTCTTATATCATATAAAATATCTAATTATAATATTAAGCATGATTTGCAGTTATTGAATTGCAAAGCACATTTTAATTTTAATGTTTTTTTATTTATCTAGCAAATAAAACATATTTACATAACTTACCCAATTTCTGGGGTTAAACACACACTTATTTAACTATTTATATTTAAGAAACAGAGATATAAAATAATTTAAAAAGATTTATAAACATCAGACCAGCCTTTAGTGTCTGCTTTTTGAGGTTAGATTGTATTACTACTTGCTAACTACTATTTAGTGCAGTAAGCGCCTTAGAAAATAAAATAGCTATAGATACACTTTTGATCTATTGTAGTTAGTAATTTAGTTTACAATGTTACAGTACCCCCTCTCCTAATCAAGGATTTGACCTATGAACAAAATCCGTACTGACAACCTGCTACCCAATAAAGTTAAAATTAATAATAAATAGGTTTAATTATTGAGCACCGTTTAATTTTAAATCTTTAATATGCCATGCACCAAGATCGCGGCCTGACATATCTTCCAAATTATAGACCAACGGTGATCTTTTGCCAGTAATTTTACATTTTTGAAATTTAGGTGCTAGCTTTTTACTAAAATGAGCATCTTTGTCACTCTGAAAATAACATTTTTTCCAAACAAAATCTCCAATATTAAATTCTACTGGCTTCCGTCTTAAATTATAGTGCTTAGTATCTTTCTCGTGGGCTTGCCAAAGAGAAAATTGAACCTTATCAAAGACTTCTGATAGATTGCCTAGATTTTCAGCGTAGACGTCGCGCGGAATGAAAACTAGCTCGCTTTGGTTGTCATTTTCGATATAATGAGAACCACGTTACTAGCTCCCGACCGTGTACCAAGAAAGATGCGGTATAACCTGTACTTTCATTAACAGAATTATTAATAGCGAATTGAATTTTCGGTAGGTTTATGTCCCAGGATCTATGATCATTAGCAACAAATGTTGAAATGGCTGTAACTATAGTTTTGTTATACCTTTCAACAGTGTTAATCTGGGGAGTATATTTAGGGGTAAAGTGAATATTCGGAACTTTGTATTTCTGAAATAAAGTGTCCAGTTCACGGCTAATGAATTGGCTTCCATTATCCATAATAACAACCTGGGGAACACCATGGATCAGAAACATGCCATCTTCAAGACATTTAACAATAGCACCAGCAGTAGCATTACGAAGGGGAAAGAGTAGGCAATACTTAGAGAAGCAACACGTCACAACGAAAATATAAGTATGTTGCTTTCTACTGTTAGGTAGTGGACCAACTAGATCCATAGATATAGCCTGAAATGGACGAGAACAATTTTTGGGTCTACCCATGGTTCCCAGTGTACCATGAGTAGGTAACTTATAAGCTAGACACACATCACAACTATTTACAAATTTTACAACATCACTATACATGCCCGGCCAAAAGTAGTGTAAAGCCAGACGTTTATACGTTTTAAAGATACCGAAGTGTGCACAAGTTGGTTCTGAATGATTTTTGACCAAAATGTCGTTACGCATTTCTAGGGTTACAACTTGTTTCCAACTAAACTCTTCGGTAAGTACGTTTTTATTTTTCATAAAGCGATAAAGTATTGAGTTTTCGACACGGTAATTAGGATAACTAGTTGGTGACTTTAAACATCCATTATAGTTTTTAAGATACCAATTATCCTGTGTAGAGGGAGTAGAATTAGTCATATTAGTAATATTAGAAGTGTTAGTAATTTCTGCTAAAGGCACCGATCGTGAAAGTGCATCTGGAATTATATTGTCTTTTCCACGACGGTGTTTAATTTCAAAGTGAAACGAAGACAGACGGACACCCCATCTAGCAAGGCGACCGGAAGGATTAGAAAGGGAAAGGAACCATTTTAGCGCAGAATGGTCAGTGTAGACAGAAAATGTTTGACCATTTTCCAAATAACAACGCCAATGCTCTAGCGCAATCAGTACAGCCAGCGCTTCCCGTTCAGTCACACTGTAGTTGCGTTCAGGACCAGTGAGTGAACGGCTCATATAGGCTACTGGATGTTCAATGCCATCTACTGTCTGGGAAAGCATAGCACCTATTCCAAAACTACTAGCGTCTGTGTGAACATCGAAAGGGATAGAAAAATTAGGACAGGTAAGTACAGGGGCTTGGACTAATAGGGTTTTTAGTTCCAAGAAAGCCTTATCGGCTTCAGCAGTCCACTGGAATGGGGGAGCATTCTTTTTGCTCGAAGTAAGACGATTTAAAGGTCCGGCTACGGTACTGAATTGAGGTATGAAACGCCTATACCACGAGGCAGTTCCCAAAAAGCGTTTAACCTCCTTTCGGTTTGTAGGTGTGGGATAATGTAGGATTGCCTCAACCTTTTCTGGATCTGTACGTAATCCATTGGAATCAACTAAATAACCTAAATATTTTAACTTGTCACGAAACAAATTACATTTTTCTAAATTTATTGTTAAATTTGCTTGTTTAATTTTATTTAAAACACGTGATAGAATATTTACGTGCTCTTGAAAGGTACTACTGACGACTATAATGTCATCAAGATAAGCGAATACTTTTAATTCGAAGTCGCTAAACAACATATCTACCAACCGCTGTTGGGTAGCTGGAGCATTAGTTAGTCCAAAAGCGGTAGTTTTAAATTGTAAAGTACCTCGACCGGGTACATAAAAAGCAGTTTTGTGGCGATCTGGCTCAGAAATTGGTATTTGCCAAAACGCTTTTGAAAGGTCAATACTTGACAAGAATTTTGCGTCACGAAGATTGTCGAGAATTTCTGAAATATACGGTAAGCTGTAGGCATCTTTTACAGTGACCGAATTTAATTTTCGACTATCAAGACAAAAGCGTGAATTGCCGTCTTTCTTACCAACTAGTAATACAGGTGATGACCACGGGCTTTCACATGGTTCGACCACATCAAGTGCAAGCATCTCATCCACTTGTTCGGTAACAGTCTTTAACTTCTCTGGAGACATACGGTAGTATCGCTGTCTTATAGGAAGAGCGTCACCAGTATTAATACGATGTGTTATTAAATGTGTTCTACCTAGACCCTTCAGTTTAAAAGATATTTGTTCAAATTGCTTAATTAAATTATCAGCAACAGACATTTGGTATTTAGTTAGGTTATTATAAGAAAGAAGATGTATATTAGAATCAGACGATAGTTCAGCTAGTTTTGTATCTTTATTAGAAATATAATTAATAGATTTTACAAATTTAGGGAAAAGTTGAAAGTTTTGCCAAAAATCGATACCTAGAATAAGATTTGTTTCGACTTCAGGTATAATATGAGCTTTAATTACTCGAACGTTACCTTCGAACACAAGAGGTAATAAAAGGTAGCCTTGAGATCGTATTTCTTGACCTCCAGCAGCAATGATAGTAATTATGTCATCAATAAAAATAGAAAAACCATAACTTATTAGGTTTTCATGAGACTTATTACCTAGTACAGTTACCATTGAACCAGAGTCCAATAAACCATACATATACAATGAATCATAATTATGAATTTTTACTTTAATAAAAGGTCTAGGATCATTGGGCTTAAGATTTGAGACTGTAGTAACCTTATGGGGCTTAAAACAATTGGTAATATAATGTAGCCATTCTTGCCATTCCCATTGGTTATAATGTGATGTGGTAATGTTACTACAGTCTTTTTTTAGTTTTTTGATAATTTATGATTGGGATAATTTAAAGGTCTTATACAATCAGGACAGTTAGGGTAAGTTACGTTAAATTTTCCACATTTAAAACACACAGGAACCCTTGGTTTCTTGCACTGTTTTAATGTATGGTCGTTTGTTCGACATCTTGGACAGCTTATATACATAACAGGAGTTGTATCCTGTGTAACTACACTATTAAGATTAGAATTAAAATTATCATTAGAATTAATAGTATTAGTATTACAGCTATTATTAGTATAATTATTGTTAGTACTATTTTCACTACTGTTAATAGGATACACAGGTTTAGAGTTAAAATTAGAATTTCGTGGTGTATAATTATATTTAGAGTTATAGTATGAATTTTTAGATATATTAGCACTTTGAGAGGTACCGGGAGTTTGCTGGTTGTAAGCGAACTCGGGAGCGAGAGTACTAGGTGTCACTTTAGGTGGTTCACGAAAAAATGCAAGCCGCGATTGAAAGTGTTCGTACTTGCGACACTGATTTCGCAAAAACTCGATGGTAGTTATGTTAGAACAAGAAGCGAGAGTACTGGCATAACAAGGTCTGATGTTATGGAGTAATACTTCTAATTGTTCATTTTCAGGTACTATTTTAGATAACCTAGAGAACATACCATGCATTATTGCAAAATATATAGTTATGGATTCGTTCTCGCCCTGCGTACGAGAACGAATTTCAGACATAAGACGGTAGTCATAATCGTAAAAATCAAAATCTTGCTTTAAAAGTATTGCCAATTCAGACCAGGACTGTACTAAATGCTTGATGCTACGATACCAGTGAATAGCATCATCAATAAATATCTCTGTAGAATAGGATAATATTTTGTCAGGATTAATACCACGAGCTGTAATGAATTCATTCACGCGTTGAATAAAACTACGTACACAAGTTTTACCGTTATATTTTAGTTTTGATAAATCAGAAGAAAGGCCACGATCACAAGTAACGGCAATATTTGTAGAAGCAATATCAGAAGCCTTTTCAGGTAAGTTGGTCGGTGCAGAAACATTAGTCTTAATATTAAGGCGATTAAGTTCATTATATTGTGTTATATAACACTTGTTTGTAGCCTTAAGAGCATCTTTAATATCGACATTTGTAGAATTTATTCGATTTAGGCGATGGAAAATATGGTGTAACAAATTTTCAGTACGTAAAAATAAATTATTATCAAATTTAGAATTAAGTGCTATAAGATTGGATTGTGATTTTATGAGACTTTCTTTAACTGCTCTTAAATCATCGGTAGCATCAAGGTGGGATTCTAGTATATCCTCCGAAGGTAACGACTGTGACAGTTTTACTATTTGTTTCCTTAATTCCGAAACATTATCAGCTGGAGTACCTCCACGGACAGCAATCTCATACTCCAACTCAAATTTTTGTAGGGATAGAAATTTAATATTATGACTCATTTTGATAATAAGCAGGTAAGTTATGTATATATAAAAGCAACTACAATAATATAACCTAGTTAAATATTAAAATAATAATAAAATTCTACAAACTACTACCTACAAACTAAAAATAACTAAATAAAGCATAATATCCATTCTGTTACAAAGCATATAAAAGCATATAGATTATGTTTAAACAAATAAAGTGCTGAAGTTCCATGTGCAGATAGGTTAAAAAAAAATTAGGTATAGTTAAAAAAAATCATCAGACACACAAAAAAGTTTAAACACAAGAAGTTTTACAAAAGCTACCAACACCAAAAGATGGCTAATAAGAATAAAACTAAACTAGAAAATAACTGATCTTTATTGACTTTAATAGTTGGGCGCCATTGTCACGCCTATCTATGTTTAGGTTATAAATAAGACGCGAACAAATAAGTTTTATATTACAATTTATTACACTAAACCTAACATAAAAATATATAAAAGAAAACTGTACAACTATAGCTAACTTAATCTAGAAACGGATCTAGAATTCCCAATTTGGAGTTGATCTAGATATCCTAATTTGGAATTGCTAGGAATCTTAATTTAGTAAAGAATCTAGAAATTCTAATTTATTAAATAGTATCTCAGGGAGTGAGTACAATAAAAATCAGTTGATTTTCAGTATGCAATACGATACCAGAATCCTTTAGATACCCGATCTGGGGATATGTAGAAGGGTTATGACGTCACGACGACAGCCTCGACGTACTATGCATAGCCGTAGTTCTAATTGTAGACGTAGATCCGACCATAAAACCCTGGAATGATGGACACTTTAGAAATTGTCCAATTTTGCAACTGGACTGCAACATGAGCATTATGGTATAAGCAAAAGTTTAGCAATTTGTCTAACTAGCAATCTAAGGTATTGCAGCTGATACATATAAGATGATAAGCAGAAGCATTATACAATATTTTAATAAAAACACAATTTTAATTACATATTATAAGTATTGAAGTTTTATGTATTTTAATAAAAATACATACCTAATATTATATAATTAACCAAGTAGCAATTAAAAAAATAACACTAGTCTTAACACATTTATTCTTATATCATATAAAATATCTAATTATAATATTAAGCATGATTTGCAGTTATTGAATTGCAAAGCACATTTTAATTTTAATGTTTTTTTATTTATCTAGCAAATAAAACATATTTACATAACTTACCCAATTTCTGGGGTTAAACACACACTTATTTAACTATTTATATTTAAGAAACAGAGATATAAAATAATTTAAAAAGATTTATAAACATCAGACCAGCCTTTAGTGTCTGCTTTTTGAGGTTAGATTGTATTACTACTTGCTAACTACTATTTAGTGCAGTAAGCGCCTTAGAAAATAAAATAGCTATAGATACACTTTTGATCTATTGTAGTTAGTAATTTAGTTTACAATGTTACACTTTTCTTCGAAGTTGATGGGCTATTCAGTTCGTAATTCTGGCGAAAGCTGCTGGTGCACTTGCCAGCCCGAATGGCATACAGGTCATTTGGTATACCTGGCCTTGATAGCCGAAACACAGAAACCGGCGGTGACTTCGAGTGATGGCCACGTAAAAATAAGCTTGAGTAATATCTAATTTCATCATATAATCCATCATATCTAAATATCTCGGAATCTTGACGTGGTTTATAAGGCGAAATTTTGGGGGCCGCAGGTAAGAGTTTAATTGTTTTAAGTTGAAGATTTGTCTGTCTTTCTTCTCAGAAACACTGTTGACAAGAACCCCGATGTGTGGCGACTGACTTCTATCGATGCTGATTTCATGAGGCTTCTCATGGCGGATGTCATTGCTGGAGAAGATTTTGTTTGAAAATATATTATATTTCCGTAGGAAAATTGCTTTATTGGTGGGTCCATTCGAAAGGGAATTCTGTAGGCTTTTATAATATTTAATATTTTTTTCGGAGCCTGAGTCCATTTTAGCGCATAATTTGCGAGACGCCCCGATTTGAAAGAGTCATTTTCTATCTTCTCCGGTTCTTTTCCTTGAAAAGTTGTTTTGAGGACGGCTGGAGAAATCTGTTCTTGATTTCGTGGGAAATCTTTGTGGAAAGTCTTTACCCTGTTTCTTTCCTCGCCAGGAAGGGACTTTGGGTGATTCCTTCTTTCAGTGACGTTCGTGAAATTTTGTTGGAACGGAGGTATATTTCGAGGGAAAGCTGGAAGCCTTCCTAGCTTGGGGAAAAAACTTGCGGATACCTCCCTGTTCCTTAATCGTTTCAGAAAGCGTGCTATCTACAAAAAGATGGCTTTCAGATGGTGGGATTTCATCTAAGATGTTTTCAAGTACCCTGTTTTGGGGCCGAAAAACCTCCCGTCGTTGTTGAATTATTTCTGTTCGTCGCCCGCAGACGTATTGCAGGAAGTCCTCAGAGACCTTTTTAAAATTAGAGGTACTAGATAGAAATTCTTTGCCCACTGTATTTCTAATGTTTCCGGGTAGGTTATCGAACAAGGTTTTGAAAGCAGCCCTTTGTTGGAGCAGACCGTGCGTAATTGCTCCCAACGATAAATCAAACTTTTCTAGTACTGCCACTGACTTCCAGTTTGGGGCAACCCCTGCCAGTATATTATTGGTTTTAAGTGCATAGAATGCCGGGCTGGCTTGAAACAATTTTTGTGTTTCTGCATAACGAACTTTTCGCCATGAATCCTGCCCGAATCTCTGACAAGATAACCCCTGCACGACGAGGTTTTTATCCGCTTTGGTAATCTTCGGTTTTTTTTCGGTGGTGAATGGGCTAAAATCAAAACCAGATTCAGATGCTTCGTCACCGTTTGTATCACTGCACTTTCCGTCCCTTTGAAGGGTGGCAAGTTTATGCTGCGCGTCTGAGATTTTTATTCGTAAAATTGTTTCTGGATCGTCACCCTGATTATGAGCGGGTTCGGTGTGAAATCTGCCTGTCATCGGTTCCTCCTATCGTCTAATACTGTGCTATCCGGGGCGGATTCTAAAGAGTCATTCAGGTCCGGCCGAACTTTTAGGTCCCTATCCTTAATAAGTATCTTCTTAATAGTTTCGTTCTGTTCGTTTTGCGCAGCCAAAACATTTCCATTTGCTGGCTGAGGACTGTCGACAGTAAATGATTGTCCCCACCTAAGGCAGTTTGGCGCTTAGCTTGGGGTTGGTCCTCGTACGAACTGATGCTACAGGTTCTTTTTAAATTATGTGTAGTTTTTAAAAGCGATCAGGTGATATGTCTGTTCGTTAGTTTGTCCTTGAGCTTTTTTACATTTTCTATAAAAACATCGTAGGAATCCTTATGAATTAGTTCCATAATATTATGTGGGGCGTAAATAAGTGCCCTGCCCAAAGGCCATTTTAGGATTGTTGCTTTAATTATTCTAAACTTCCTTTCGGAAAGTGTCTGGCCATCAGGATAGAATGCCTTGGCCAAGTCTATAGTTGGAATCGCAAAACGTAGTTTCGCGTCCCCTTTCTGGGAGATCTCTTAGTCGTATAAACGCAAAAGTATTGCTTCGAAGTCGATTTGATTGATTCGACAATAGCTAGTACGACTTGTCAAACAAGTAATGCGATGGTCGAGTCAGTCAATCCTACTGTCGAGTTAGTAATACGACATTAGAGGTTGACGGAGTCGAAACATTGATACGCCGCGGTATCCTGTCGAACTAATTATGCGACAGTCGAGTTAAACCGATACGACTGTCGAATAAAATCAACCATATTGTCGAGCTACGAGATAGTAATGACAAGCTTCATCTCGATTCGTCGCTGGGCCGTGAGGCGCCGAGCGGAAACTGTAGCTGATGTAGTGAGGCTGATGAAAAATACTTACGTTTATGTTGTATAAACCGGAACAAAAATATATATATATATAATTAAATTCGTAAAACTTTAGTTCCATACGTGTTAGCCGCGTGTTAGACTGTCGCGAGCTCCAGCCGGCCGCTGCCCCCACTCGTTAGACAAGGACGGCAATAGTATTGCAACGTCAAGGGAATAGAAAGGGAAAGGTATAGTTAGTCATAGTAATCTCATAGTGGTTCAAGCTGAGCTCGAACACCTAAATCAGCTGTTTTGGCATTTTATTTAGATCATGTTAACATTTTTTTTTTCCCTTGGCTTTTTCTATCGCTTTTTCTGGTACGATAATTTAGCCACTGACAAGTAGTGTTAAAAATATTTTAAAAAAATTAAAAATATTTATTCAGAACAAATAGAACACAATAATAACAAACGCCCGGTGACTCCCATTAAGTGTAACAATAAAATGTATAAATCCTTGTTGTTCTTTTGCATGTATACGATTATGAATGTGCATGAGTGAGTCGTGATGGGTGGGGTTATAAGTTAAAAATTTCAACTTTTATATAAAAATAAATTGAACCATTCAGGTAAACCTACCTAAATAGTTCCATTCCTTTCTTCTTTCTTATTATATATATATATACAATAATATACATACATATACATTTACACACATATACACATATATACACATACATACACACACGCATACACATATTTTTTAAATAAATTTTGGCTGTTATTATATTGTACTTAACTTTCACAACACTAAAATTTATAGGTAAGTTAGGTGAATCTTAAATATGTAGTACACATTACATTATCTTATACAATTATTGAATTTTTATATTTTATTTAATTACTTATTTGATGTATTAACTTTTTTATTATAGCTTAATACATTTTATTTAGTATTAGTAATATAGTATAGATATAATTTAATTTTAGTATTAGTTTATATTTTTTTTATATTTAAGTTTTTTTATTTTGTTATATTGTAAGGATCATATATCACCAATTTCTTTAGCCACTTCTTTGCATTAATGTCTCAATCTCCTCATAGCTCTTTGTCTTAAGCCAGGAGGAAAGCGTTCTTTTACATTCATAGGAAGTCATGTGGTAAATTTTTATATGTCCATTTATTACATTGTATAAATAATTGACCTGGGGGCTTACCGGGAAGCCACATCGACAAACCGATCGACGCGTCGATGGATAAAATTGTATAGGAAATATTGTCTATGGGTAGAACTCGATCGCTGAGAAACGTCAAATCACATACATTTTATTTTCGCTTTCGATCGATCGACGTGGCGATCGGTATTTCATGTGGCTTCCCGGTAGGGCCCCTGTTTGTCAAACTGTCTGCCTGCAAAGGATGTTTTGACAACTACTTGACGGGTTATAATATCTGGTCTTCTTTTTTTAAGTTTGTTAGGGTCATATGGTAAATTCTTATGTAACCTCAGGATTCCATGAAGTATGTATAGCTTTCTGACAGTTAGTAAATCACACATCGTATACAAATTTTATGTAGAAAAGCGGTATGGTTTGAAGTGCATAACCTTCAACAAGGTTCTCTGTGCTCTTTCCAAGTCGAGAAATTTGGTTTTTATAGCTCCACCCCACACCGGAATACCGTAAGTCAACACAGATTGAGCCAGCGAGGTGTAGACTTGATTTAGGAGTGGTTTTGATGCCACGTGTGTTAGGGTCTTAAATGTGAATATGAGTTTTCTAATTCTACACATCACTAGCTCCAGATGTGAAAACCAGGATAAGCGCTGATTAGGGCTTCCAATACCGGGATCCCGGTATCCGGCAATACCGGGATCCCGGATTTTTTTCATGCGGTTTCAATACCGGTATTAAAATATCCAATACCGGGATCCCGGTATTAGTGATTTTATGTAATTTTTAGTACAAAACACATAGTAATAAACTATCACTGTGATACACAAACATTTTTACCCATTTATTTCATTTTGGAATGTTACATATCGGTATTTTAATGATTTAACGAATTTACGGTTACATACAATAACCTAACTCATTATAAGTCCAGTAAAGTCGGCGGTGAGGGGAAATTCACCGCCTCCCCTCAAGTGTAACGCTAAGCTGTTAGTCGTGAAACAAACAGTGAGTAGTGGAATTTAACGCGTTATTATCAGTAGTTTGCCTTACTTTATCACTGGATACGACTTAAAAATATAAGTTACTAAAGCCAATTATCTATATATATTATTAATTATAAAATATAATGTCAAAAGACTGAACAAGCCTTCGGCGAAATAAATCGTTTTCGTTTTTTTTTTAAGTACTTTATTTCAAAAGATCATTAAAACTCATGATGGATCAACGAGTGGACGAACCATATGCGAACTGTGCACCTTTATTTTTATTAAAGCATGGCATGTGACTTTGTATCTACCTGGTGGTGAGCAGACCTACAAATTCCATGAATTGGGTCAATCAATAAATGTTCTTAAAATATTAATCGCTCCCACTATGCCGGCTAAATGATGCGATTACGAAATGGGGGGTGACAATAACGAATTGCATTACGAGTATATTTTAATATACTCGCTGCTTTATCATCAATTCAACTACCCATTTCGCACCCTGAAAGAAGACTACCACCTCGATAAGAAATTAAATGTAAAATATAAATTTTATATGAATTTCAATTCAATTCAATTCGTTTATTCAGATATTATTTTTACACAGTTTACAATATTATGCAGCAGGGCCCGATTTAGGAAAAAAAATCCTGTATCGCGGGCCCCAATTCAATTAACCTAATGTACATTCACAAAGGTTACCTAAACCTTGTTAACAAAAGATATTATATTTGGATACACGAAAATTATTGAAAGGTACAAAACATTTAAGGATATATCATAATAAATTATTACACAACATAAGACAAAAGTTTTAAAATTAATTACTTAACACTACAAATTGCAAATATTACAAGTTAAAATTTTATTATTAGATTAGCATAAAACACGGAAAGACGAACAATAGTAACAATAACACAGAAATTTTAAGCACATAGAATAAAATAAATAAACACAACAATTCAGGTAGTACTAATTACAAGCAATTCAATAAATATATTGTTTTTCATTTGGGAATCCATCATTAAATATTAAATACATATATACATACATACACACACACACACACATACACACATATATACATACACATACATAAATACATATACATACACATATACACACATAAATGAAAAGAAAATAAATGAATTAATCTATACTAATATTATAAAGCTGAAGAGTTTGTTTGTTTGTTTGTTTGAACGCGCTAATCTCCGAAACTACTGGTTCGAATTGAATAATTCTTTTTGTGTTGGATAGTCCAGTTATCGAAGGCTATAGGCTATATAACATCACGCTACGACCAATAGGAGCAAAGATATAGTGGTAAATGTGTAAAAAACGGGAGAAATTATTTCATCTTTGAAGCCTTCCGTTGCGTGCGCCGTGAAAACGGTTCAAGATACACAAAAAAATTGTATTAAAGAATAATCTAAATATATATAACTCAAAGGTGACTGACTGACATAGTGATCTATCAACGCACAGCCCAAACCACTAGACGGATCGGGCTGAAATTTGGCATGCAGGTAGATGTTATGACGTTGGCATCCGCTAAGAAAGGATTTTGATAAATTCTACCCCCAAGGGGATAAAATAGGGGATGAAAGTTTATATGATAAAAAAATAACTATTCCACGCGGACGAAGTCGCGAGCACAGCTAGTGTTTGAATATGTGTGAGGGTGTACATAATGGATATAATTACACATAATTTATTATTACACATAGAATATTATACACATAAATTATTATTAAATAAATGAATATTATATAGAATGAATATTACATAGAATATTATACACATAAATTATTATTAAATGAATGAAATAAAATTAAATATTCGGTGGGTAATACAAAAATTGAAAGAAGGTTACTAGGAAATCACCGCAAGAAGGCACTCAGCCCGCTCGTATGTCCACGAGAGCAGAAGTTTTACAATTAATTGTTTGGCTTCATGAAGGTTACATCTCTTTAAATCAATGTCTTTGGAAAGAGCATTATATATATGGTGGTTTAGGAAAATACCAAAACGTTTCGCGAAAGTAGTTTTAATGTGATAGGGGTTATTAAAGTGGAAGACCCGCCTTCTTAATAGTTTTGGATAGTCTCCCGAGTTTAAAACTTGTTTATGGGTCGCCAGAGCCGCCTTAACAATAAACAGTTTTCGGACCGATAAAAGTTCCGCTTCCACGTATAGTGCAGAAGTGGGATACCTAAACGGTTTTGAGAGCATAGTTTTTACTATCGAGCGTTGGGCTATTTCAAGTTTTATCAGGGTTGATTTACTTGTCCCACCCCAGGCCGATATGGAATAGGCTAAAACTGATTGACATAACGAAAAATAGACAGTCCTTAACAGTGTCCGAGATGCTACTCGTCGAAGCAGTCTGAAGGTATGGACCAACCTTCTCACTCTTGTAGACATTACGGTAATTTGTTGTTTGAAGGACATGTTTTCGTCTAGCACAACACCAAGATATTTGGTGCTTGTGGCTCTCTTTATTTGTTTACAGTCGCAGGGGGTGATTGCAAATAAATCGCCTATGTGATCACATTTGTGAATTCTTACTCTAGAGCTGATGGGTGGGGCAGAAGCTGCAGTTTTATGAAAATATAAGCAATGTGTTTTTGCTGTGTTCAGAGTAAGAAGGCTATGATCCAACCAGTATTTCGCACGGGACATACCCTTTTCTGCCACTTGAGTAACATCATTCCATGACGTTCCATGAAATAGGATAGCTGTGTCATCCGCATAGCAGACAATATCGGCTTTCAACAACGACAGGGACAATATATCGTTGAGATAAATAATGAAGAGGCTGGGTCCCAGAATGCTGCCTTGAGGGACACCGAACAAGGGAGAGCTTTCATCGGAAATGTTCGCTGCAACCTTTATGGAGTGTCTTCTGCACGAAAGATAGCTTTGGAACCACTTTAGCGTCACACCTGCATCCCATTTTCCGAAGCTTTTCCAGAAGGATAGGAACCGACACTCTGTCAAAGGCTTTTTTCAAATCGAGAAAGACTCCAATGCAGGGTCTGCCCATATCAAGGTGATGGACGACAATATCTGTTAGTGTAGACACTGCGTCCTCAGCGGATTTGCCTCGTCGAAAGCCATACTGTCGCGACGATAGTAATTTATTGTATTCCAAAAAGTTTACTCATTTAGTGTTAGTAAATACTGAAGTAGTAAATATGATGAGATAATAGCAGAGGTTAACATATCTATACATATCGTATTCAACAGTTTTAAGAATCATAATAGATCTATTTATATTTCTACCATTATTAATTTTTACCTTTAACTTTGGACAAACAAATAAAACAACAGGATACATATAACACGATAAAAATAACAAATACAATGAAACATACACTATCAGGTTGCTTATACCTGAGAACAACATAATACATCCGCAAGAACGACGTCTATGCAAACCTAGACCCTTACCAGTAACCTTCACAAAATCATAATTGCTGATTTTGCGGTATAGGCAAAGGAGTCGTTGTATGCATAGCTGCTGGAGGTCCAATAAAATTATCCAGATCGCTGGGGTTTTTAATATGATGGGCTGGCTGTCTCTCCGTCTTCCGAGCAAAGATGAGACCGTTTTTGGTCCAACAGAAGCGGCAGCCATGCAGAGTAGCGCGTTTACGCGCTTCACGAAACAAATTACGGTTTATCTTAGTCAGTCTTTCATTGACATAAATTCTAGTTGGCGGTTCATTTATTATCTCTGCTGATTTTAGGTTTTTCCTTGTTAATGCAGCTTTAAGAATTTCATTACGCTTCGTTAGTCTAGCTAGTCTTACTACAATCGGGCGCGAAAGATTTTGGTTCGGCGACCGTCTGGGACCGACTCTGGATACAACCTCTATGTCATCTGGCTTTAATTCGATTCCCAGTTTTTTGGAGGTAAGCAGTACTATATGAGCCAGGTTCTCAGTGTTACATTCGGGAATACCGACGAGTTCGAGGTCATTTCTTAGGTTATACTGTTCTTGTAAAGAGGAGGTAGTTTGAAGCTGTTGTATTAAAACCTTAAGATCTTTTAGTTCGCGAGCCTGACTCATTATCAGATTTTCGTTATCCGATACTTTTTAAGTGAGAGTGGATGTAGTACTTGAGAAATTGGTGTTCAAGTTGTTAATTTCCTGTCTTAAAAGAGAAATGTCTAAAAAATTGATGCAATAGTCTCCAAATAACCGGCGAACTCACAACAACTAACTCACGACTAAAACCGAAACAGGACTAGGTCATTTGACGGTTTTTGAATCGGTAAAAAAGACTGATCTGACTGACACGTAATATTATTTTAATATAAATAAATGATGATTTAAAATAAAAAACTTGTAATCATTTATTTGTTCACGAACACAGGTTTACAAAATTTTACAATTTCAGTTGTTAATACAATATTAAATAGTTCTCTATGTTCCGCCCGAGAACATGTAAACATTTACAGTGGTATTTTATACCTACCTACCTAACAATTTATTAACCAAAACAATATAAGTCAATACAATAATTAAAATTCCCTTATACAAACATATAGTAGGTACTGTCAAAGTCATTAATATATTTTTAATCCATGTTTAAATAACTAGCACAACATAACATCAAACATTAATAGTTATCCAATGATATATATATTGCCATCGCTTATTATATTCTTATTACCCATTATATATCTATTACTAAAATAATTAGATTTCATGTTCATTATATTTATTATCATTATTATCCTTATTTACATTATATATATTATTATCATTATTATTATTATTATTATTATTCATCAGTATTATATTATTGTTATAATTTGTTTGTGTTATAGGTAAGTTGTTAATATTTGCTTATCATTAATTATTATTATTTTAGTCGAGAAAATTCCTTCTACAGAAATACCTACTACCAAAACGAAAGACAAATCTGAAAAAAATATCGTAATTTGTTTCAGTATCCCGGGATCCCGGTATTGAGAAAAAAATTTTCGGTATTAATACCGGTATTGAAAAACCCCTGTATTCGAAAGCCCTAGCGCTGATCAATTATGATCCCTAGGTATTTGGTGTGTTCCACCCTAGTAATTGGTGTACAGGGACAGTTTAGGTTTCCAGGAGTCACACATTTATGAATTTTAATTTCAAAATCATTATCGGGTTGAGTCCGTTTATTTTTTGTGAAACATATATAATTCGTTTTTGAAACATTCAAAGTAAGCAGACTTATATCAAGCCAGGCAGCAATTCTGGCAAGACCCCTCTCCGCCGAGTGACGAACATCATTCCATGTATCTCCTATAAAAATAATTGAAGTGTCATCTGCGTATGAGAATATATATACATTTTCAATTTTCATTTTAGATAAATTGTTAATATAGGTTAGGAAAAGAATTGGACCCAGCACGCTGCGTTGTGGGACTCCATATGTTACGTAAGCTTTTTCGCTGACATGTCTGCGTATCTTAACTTGCTGTGTACGATTATTAAGGTAATCTATTAAAATATCTAGAGGGGTTCCTCTTATGCCTATATCCCCCAGTCTTTGCACAAGGATGGGGACAGAGACAGTGTCGAAGGCCTTCTTTAGGTCTATAAATACTGCTATACATTTTCTTTGTCAACTTAATTAGCAATAACTGAAGTCATTAATGTCACAGCGTCTTCTGTAGATATGCCTTGTCTAAATCCAAATTGTGTGTCGGACAGTATATTAAAGTTTTTTAAATAATGTATAAGGCGGGCATTAATAAGTTTTTCAAGTATTTTCGATAGACAAGGTAGGACTGAAATAGGCCTATAATTGGAGACCTCATCTCTGTTCCCTCCCTTGTGCACAGGGGCCTTATTCCGAGTTTGCAACCGCTAATCACGACAAGACGTTGCGCAAACTATACATATGGAAATATAAGCTCTAATCTAATGGTTATACAGGGTGAATTTGAAAGGATGTACTTTGGGCTAATATGAGGTTGTGCTGATCAAATCGAACAACTTTTCCTATGGAACCGTGTGTCGCAAATGAAAAAAAATCTTGGCTTCCCCATACAAATTGGTCATTTTAACATTACTAGTTTGTATGGAGCAGGCAATATTTTTTTTCATTTGCGGCACATGGTTCCATGGAAAAAGTTGTTCGTATTGATCAGTAGAACCTCATATTAGCCCAAAGTACATCCTTTCAAAGTCACCATGTATAGTATGTATTAGGTTGGCTATTATAATGCCGCCATCTTGAAATACACGAATTCTTCGCAAGTTTGAACATGTATGGAGCATTGGAATTTCAATTTTATAATTAACAGGATAGAACTTACATTTCAATACCCGTACTTTAAGCAAAATGCGCGACGGTGAACGTGTCAAAACTCGGAATAAAGCCCCAGGAGTAACAATAGATTGTTTGGGAACTGTTGGAAAGATACCTTTTGAAAAACAAAGATTAGACAAGTGGAATATGATTGGTACTATAGTTTCGTGGGAAAGTTTAAGAAATTTAGTAGGTATATTGTCCCAACCGGGGGCGCTCTCTGACTTGAGACTCATTAGGGTGGAACGCACCTCGTCCAGGTCAGTGTCTAGAAATACTAAAGATGTAGTTTGTGAAGTGGACTGTTTAGGATAACTATTTTGAAGCTGCGAAGATCTTTCAGAAATAATATTTTCTGCTAAAGTCCTCCCAACAATAACATAATAGTTATTTGTTTTATTAACCGATTCAGATGGGGATGGAGCCAGGGGCCAGACCATATTTTCTATACAATTTTATCCATCGACGCGTCGATGGGTTTGTCGATGTGGCTTCCCGGTAAGGCCCCAGATCTAGTAATTCTATATTTTCTGTTTTGTTAGTTTTACGGTTAGTTATATTATTAATCTTTTTCTAAAGTACTTTAGGGTTATTATTAAATTTATTTAATTGTTCATTATCATAAGTATGTTTTAGTTTTTTAAGTAGGTTATTACAGAAATTGCGATATTTTTTATAAGTGATCTTTAATATTTCATTTTCAGGATCCAGACGCAGTTTTATTTGCATATTGTTTCTGTTTCTTATGCAGCGTAAAATACCTGGCGTGATCCACGGCTTTATGATTTTATTTTTACTGGAGACTGTAATTTTTTTAGTATTTTTTAATAAACAGCAAGTTGTTTACTAAAAGTTCAGTTAGTATATTAGGGTCATCTATCTTAGTTAAATCGTGAAATTTGTACTCCTTGAGGCAATTTAATGCTTTATCGTAGTCAATTTTAACTTTATATTTGTAGTCTTTGTTTATATTTTAGCTATTGGTTAATTTTAATAGGATCATGGAATGGTCAGTTATGGTAGTATTTAATACAAAATTCGTAGGTTTAATATTAATATTTTTAAGTTTAAGCATAAAATGATCTAGGCAAGTTTTATCTCTAGTTGGTATAAAATGACCGGGTAGCAATCCTTGCATTGCTAGCATATTTAGATAATTAAGCCTATTTTTCCGTTCATTTGATTGTTCATTTATTTTATCTATAATATTTATATTTATATCATCTGTTATTATTAAATTTTGAGATTTATTTATTGTGTCGAGATGTAGGTTTAATGAATTTATGAAGTTGTCAGCATTAATATTTGATGGAGATCGATAAATGCCTAAAATGGTATAATTTTTTGTAGCTATTTGTAAACAGGATGCTTGTTTAAGTATTATTTCCTTAACACAGACTTTAAGATTTTTGTTAACGTATGCGACTACGCCATCGCACTTGTTTACATGGTTGGTTGTAGAAAAACTATTATAGTTGTTTATTTGAGGAATAGATTTATTAGGATTTAGTCTACATTCACTTAAAATGATAATGTCAATGTTGCACCTTAACTGAAATACTTAACATAATAAGTCATCAATATTGTAATAAACACTTCGAATGTTTTGCGATATTATAGTGAAGTCACTACTTTGGGATTGAATTAATTTTGAGAAATCCTCAGTTCTACACTTAATAGTATGCGCTAGTTCCAGAGCGTCTATTTCTTTCATAGATAAAAGGGAACTGTTCATTTTATAATGAAGATTAAATATATATGTTTTACTTTTTTTACGTTAAATTCATTACAAATATTAATAGTGTTAGTGTACATAATATGTAGGATAATTTGCAATAAAAGAATGCAACTACATCGCATTATTTTAATATTGGATGGTATAAAAATCATGTAGGCTGTATAACTTATGATAATCGAAAATGAACTATATTTCTTATTTTGTTTTTTGATGTTCAAATGTGCTATTAGTATATATAAAGGTGTTTGTGATATTTTAAGGTTACTTACATTTATTGAACATGTTGTATGTTCATGGCTTGTTTCTATGAGCAACTTAGGCATGATAGTTAACCATTTATGAGAGTAGTAGTCTTCACATATTTAAGAGTACTAGTCTTCTTAGTAGTTGTCTTCTTTGTGGCTTGTTGTTATATAGGGATTATAGTACTCCGAGTTGACGGTTAATGAGAGGGCTGTCGATATACACGCCAATGATTGTCAATTGCCAAAAACTCAAACTTGAACATTTGAGTATTCTAAACATCAAAATTAAATAAAAACACACATTGGTTAGTATATTCACACAAAAATGAGAGATGAAAATGGGGTTAGTATGCAAAAAATAAAATAAGTTTATATGATATAGAAGATAAAATAAATAGTATTCCATATAGGTATTAATAAAACTATAGTTTACTATTAAAATGCGAGATGTTTCTCATACTGACAAAGTTTTAATAAATGGCGCAAACGCCAAGGATAGTAGGCTTCTAAGATTTGTTGGGCGAGCAATTTTAGGCGGGAGAATGTCGTATAATGAGAATGAATATAATGGACAGCTAAAAAATATGTGATCAGGGGTGCCCACATCCAGACCGCATTCACAAATAGAATGATCTCTGATTCTTAATTTAGCCAAATAAACCGTGGAGCAACAGTGGCCCAATCTTAATCTACATATTGTAGAAGTAACTTGTCTGTTTGCTGAACGAAATAGGAAAAACCAGGGACGGGGAGGGATTAAAGGTTGAATGGAAGAATAGTATAGACCCTTTTTGGCAGAGGTTTCATTAAAATTGTTTTGCCAGTTAGTTTTAAGGTCCAGTTTGGTTACAGTTAAAAAGTCATTAAAGTAAATTATGTTATACTGAGTATTACTCGAAGTGGCAGCCAGTTTGGCAAATGTGTCTACTGTTTCATTACCAATAATGCCATAGTGGCTTGGAACCCAAGCCAGCTTAATATTAATTTCGGCTTTATAAAGTTTGAAAAGAATGTTCTTTATATCAAGGTTATCCTTGTGTTTAATTTTAGAGTAAAATAAGACTGATTTAATGGTTTGAAGAGCACTTAAAGAGTCCGAAAAAATTATACAATTATTCAGAGAGTGGGATTCACAGTACAAGAGAGCCTGGAGAATATCAATAGCCTCACCAGTAAAAACAGAAATTTTAGGGGGGCATTTATAAGACAAAACAACATTATAATGTGGAATCCAAACAGCTGCACCGACATTATCACTATTTGATAATTTTGATGCATCTGTAATTTTGATGTGTAATCTTTTTGACCAACGATTTCTAGCTATCTTTTGGAACATGCTTTCAATATTAGGAGCCTCTGGGACTATATTAATATCAAGGGAGATATAAGGTTGAAACAAAATAACATCAAAATCTGTTAAAAATAAGTGATTTCTAGGAGATCGAGAAAAGTCGGGGGTTTTTTTAAGTTGTAAAAAAGTGTTATATATATTATACTTGGAGGGCTTTTATGTTTCCAGTACTTATTGGTCATTGATTGAGAAAGTTCTTCAAGCGCATGAAATAATGGATGAGAAGAGTGCTGAAAAGCTTTGATTAAAAACCGGTCTGCAAGATACTGACGTCGGAGAGGAAGGGGAGCATCGCACACTCCACTTGAAGACAATTTATTGGGGAGGATTTCATAGCGCCGCAGACCACACGGAGGCTTTTAGATTGATTTTTGTCTAACAAACCCATAGATTTCTTACTGCATGGTTCTAGCATAAAAGTGCCATAGTCCAAGTGGCTCCTAATAATAGCATAGTTGTAAAAGAGCTAGTTCTAGCTCTTTCTAAAGCGAAATTGGGAGTGTGGAATAATATTTACATTTTCGAGGAACCATTCTAGGCGATTTTTAATTAAATGTTCCATGCATTTAAGTAAAGTAGAGGACAGAGCTATGGGCCGATAACTAGTGGGACTATTAGGATCTTTACCGGGTTTAGGGATTGGAATAATAATTTGAGTTCTCCATTTTTCGGGGATTTGTTCAGACAGAAATATTTTATTGATAATATTTAGGAAAATAGATTTAGCCACCGTACCAGAATTTACAAGAAATGAGGAAGGAATGCCGTCAATGCCTGGGGCTGAATCTTTAACATGACCAAGAACGGCCTCTAGCTCTACTAAGGAAAATGGATTGCCAGATTTAGATTGGGAGGAACTGGAAAAATAACCGTTTCAGGTACATAGGGGGGAGCCAAATGGTCACCAAAATGGTCCAACCATCTGGATGGATCAACTATAGGAGTTTTATCAAAGAATGAAGAACGGAATCTTCGTATGCTTTTCCAAACAAGTGTAGAAGGAGTACGGGGAGAGAGGTTTTCGCAAAAACGGGACCAAGATGCTTTTTTTTCTTACGGAATAACTTTTGGCAGAAGGCTTTAATATTTTTAAAATACAAGTAGTTTTCCATAGTCATCGACCGAGAAAATGTTTTTTCGGCATGTTTTCGCTCTTTAATTTTATTTGAACATTCTGCATCCCACCATGGTGGGGAAGAATATCTTTAAGGATGAGTTTTTAATAGGAAACGTCTAATCAGCGGCTAAAATTAGTGATTCAGTGAATTGGGAATAGGGGGATAGGACATTGCTTTCTTGAATCATTGGGAAATTCAACAGACTATTATGGATATTGTCTTCAAATTTATTCAAATCTGCGTTTTCTAGTCTGTATTTTAAAAGTGGGGGAGGGTCAGTTACGAGGGGTGATATAAATGGGAATGTGATTAAAATAGGGAGATGGTCGCTGCCATAGGATAATAGGAGAACATTCCAATCTAAAGAGGATAGGGAGGGAGAACATAGTGATAAATCCACTGCACTGGGATTTTGAGTTGGGGAGGAACGCCTGGTAGGGGAACCATCATTGAGAAGGCAAATATTAAGGCTATCAAAAATACCTACAAGGGCTGACCCAAAAGAATCACACTGGGTGGAACCCCACATTAAGTGATGACAGTTAAAATCACCTAGAATTAGAAATGGAGTAGGAATAGTTGAAATAACAGACTTAATTTCAAAGATTAAATTAACATGGGGATGATGACTCTATACTATAGGAGTAAGAGATGATCCCACATGCAGATTCTGTGGTAAGAAGTCCGAATCTATGCGGCACCTACTGTGCGACTGTGACGCTTGGGCCATCCAAAGAATCAAATACCTAGGACAGGCTTATCCGGATCCAGAAAGCTACAGGCTAATCGACCTTAGTGAAATCCTTAAATATGTCAACAACATATTTGCGGACGATACTGATGTGTGTGGTTAATAGGAATGGGGAACACACAAAAGATCCCAAAGGGTCGAAGTGTTTTTGACTGATGTCAACCCCAAAAACCAATAAGATAAGATAAGATATCATGGGGATGAGGAATATAAATAGAGAGAATGGACATGTTTGAGGTTTAGATTGCTATGGCATTAAAGCCTGAGTTATGGGATGGGAGAGTGAGAATGTAAAAAAAGAAATTATCTTTTAAAATGAGAGCACAGCCACCGTAACTGTCGGGTCTGTCATCTTCGAGCCATGATTAACCTGGCACCCTGAAACGAGAGCCTGGTTTCAACCATGTCTCCGAGATAGCCAAACTCGACGGGGAGAACTTATTAATAAGATGTAAAATCTCGTGTTTTTTATTGGAGATTCCTCTGGTGTTCCACTGAACTATTTTGGATATTTGGCCCTTGTCCATCATAATGCTTATGGAGCAGTTGGGATAATTTATTAGCCACGGAGTACGGTAAGTCAGTGTCATTAAACTTTGACACAATATTTACAATTGTGAGAAGTAGAAGGTCAAGAAGGTTATCGGGGGGAGTATCTTTAGGTACTGGGAAGAACCCGCTGCCATTAGCTGGAGGAGGGGGGGGGGGAGTAATCTTTAAGTCTACGTGAGCAAGTTTATCATAGCCCTTCTGAGGGGCAGGTCTTGGACGAGGAGTTATATTGATGGTTTTTCTGTAAGACTGGTAAGTTGGAGATGGGCCTCCTGATTGAGAATTAGGTTGTGATTGATGGTGTTGGAATTGGGTACTAGGTAGAGATTGGGATTGTGGAAGGGGAGATGACGACCGGACAGGGATCGGTAATAATTAGCTGCCTCGGAGTATGATATATTATCCTCAGCCATGGCTATTTTGATTAGTTTTTGACGAGCAAATTCTGGGCAGGATTTATCTGTCGCCTTATGAGAACCAGTGCAAAAGTAGGCAGGAAGCCAACTCCTTGCTCACTAAACACTCCCATTATGAGGACCCGCGCATCTAAAACATCTTGACTTAGATCTACAGATTGCTTGCACATGACCAAACCTGCAGCAGTTTAGGCATTGAATTATCGGATAATAGTAAACTGAAACGGGAAAAGATGTGTGACAACAGTATACCTTTTTTGTGGTAAGGTTTGGCCACTAAAGGTTACCGACACTGATTGTGTTGGTAACCTTTAGTCTCCATCAATAAATTGTTTTCGGTTTAAGCGCCTTGCTCTGAGAATTATACCACATCCCTGCGGAATTTCTGCCATATTCACAAATTCCTCAATTGACCATTCTTCTGGGACCTGTCTCATAACTCCCATACGGGAGACATGGAATTTTGGGATTGTCGCCTTATAATTATTATCGTCTAAAATACTATTTTCTAGGAAATTATTAGCATCGTTTCCACTCTTGAACTCTATTGAAATCTTATTTCTACCAATACTTTTTACTCCATCTTGTGTAATGTTAGCAACTTTATTTTTAAAAAGTAGGTGACCAAACTTTGCTGGGTGAATACGAGTGGATGAGGAGTCAAAGGTGGAACAGGAGACATGGACAATAAAAGGAGAATTATCATTGCTAGAATAAAAAGAAGGACCTGTTGACAAGGGATGATTATAAATTTCATCACTAAGGGTAATTTACATTAAATTGACGTTTTAGATTATTGTTTTTATTGCTCTCTGGTTTATTTGGTAACGATCTTTTACGATGGTATAATTCCGGTGTGGAAGCCCCCAAATCGGGGGGATCAGGAGGTGCATTCATCTTAAAACTAACTACTTACCCATTAGATAACACGATAAAAAACACCAACCAAAAAGAAACTAACTAATAACCAAAAAAAAAAATAAAAATAATCAAAAGAAAACAAAAAAAAAATTGAGACACCAAAGGATGCGGACGCAGGTTTCACAAAAAGCCCAAACTTCTCAATAAATGGACGAGTTTGAAGCAGTTTTAGTCCCAGTTGTTTTTTTTTCAATTAATATTTTGTTTATAAAGGTTTTTTGAACGTTTCACGAATTTATAACTTGAATTGTAAAAATAAACGAAGCGAGGGAAAACACTGGTCGGCCATCTTTTTCTGTAATTTCTTGATTTGTCCATGTTAACATTTGTTAGTTTTTTAGCAATGCAAACAAATACTGATTTCTGACATCTCCCATTTTGATATTTACCTTAAACGTAAAAAAAGCTGAAATAAAAGAAAAAACAGTTTTATGTAGCGCTTTTTAAAATATAGAACACGGAATAGAAAAAACAAGTGGAAGTGCAAAGTAGGCGTGTTTAGTGTGCCACAATTAAGCGTAGCTACGCTTATTTGATCCCAATCGTTATCAGTCGTGTCTAACATCGCTTCGAGTTGGTAGTCTCGCGTCGTTCCTGATTTTTCCGCATAATTTTTGTAAATATGTCGTATTGTTGCATTCTGGAGTGCAAAAACGATAGTAGGAGAAAAAATCTTCGTAATGCAGGTATTTCGTATCATCGGTAAGTACAATTTTGTTAGTATTCTTTAAAAACCTTAGCTTATTTTAGTTTACTACTAATTGTAGTTTAAATGAAGTTAAAATCAACCTTATGTAATTGTAATAAAGAATACTTTAGATTGAAATATGGATTTCAAAAGTTCTTTGCTACTCGGTTAGTGTTGTAGTGGGTGCTTATGGATATAACTTATTTATTTAAAGAAAAGAAGAAACAGTTTCGGCAGTTATACAAAATTATATACTTACATATTTTTTTAAATATTTATTCAAATTGTATCGCATACATTTTTTTTAATAGTGAGGGCTTAGAATAATAAAATGTACGTGTAAACTCTTTATAACGATAAACTCACTATACGTATAAGTGAGCACAATTTGGTTGGTTTACCTTAAAACACATACATAAATAAATCTTTATAGCGCAGCAGCCATTCTCTATTACGAAGAATTGTGTTCATATTTAGACACAGTAACAGTTGTTTGTAAAAAGAAATTGAAATTAATAGTTTATAAAATTGAATAATCAAATTTTAGTAGGCTACCATTGTTACAATTACTTACCATTACCATTACTTACCATTTACCGTATTGTTACAATGAGCGGTTTATATATAATTTCATTAAAATCATTGAAAGGTCATCAATAAGAACTTAACCAAACTTCTAACCTTCATTTCAAATATTTTTAGGTTTCCCAAAGACGCCACAGTCAAAGGGAAATGGATTGATGCAACAGGTAGAATTAATTGGATGCCAACAAAATCAAGCACCATATGTTCTGAACATTTTATAGAAGATTATATTTTAATATAAAAAAAGGATATAAATATACAAAACTAACAGCATTTTCAACTTTGAAAATCGTTAAGCTTTTTAATCAAGTTACCGTGTTTTTTTTTATTACTACATACATAGAGGTATTGGAAGTGTTTATGATATTATATTAAAAATTGGGGTCTGTACCATTGCGACTAAAAACTCATTTTTTTTAAATAACGATAAAAAATATTTTTATAAAATAATGTAATATTCCAGGCAAAAATAATTTCTTCATTTTGCTTAATTTCTTTATTTTTATTACAAAAATGCTAGTTATATTAACATGCTAGTTATATTGAGAAAGTTTTGTTTCGTGTCACACAACTCAACTTAAAAAAATAAACTTATCTCAAAAATCAGTTTTTTAAGCCTTTATATATTCTAAAAGTTTTATAGCTATGTTTTCTAAAAAGTTTTCCCTTCCATCTGCGTTTAAATATATAGAGCACATGTATATTTAAAAAAAGCATCGATATCGATACTTTAAATATTTTATTATGTCGCCGCCTTTGAATTATTATATTTTTATGCAAGGAAAGTTCTAGAATAAACTAAAATACTTTTTTTATATAAAAGATAATATGCCTTATGTCGACTGAACAAAACATTTATTCGAATGTTGTAGTAATCACGCCATCTGTGTAGGAATAGCAGAACCTTTTATAGGAGGTTCTTACTACTTTATGATAGATGGCATGATTATTTTTTTATATGAATTTAAATCTAATTATTTGGAGAATAGTGTTTAAAATTGCTGTGTATATTTGCAACCAATCAGGGGCCTTACCGGGAAGCCACATCGACAAACCAATCGACGCGTCGATGGATAAAATTGTATAGGAAATATTGTCTATGGGTAGAACTCGATCGCTGAGAAACGTCAAATCCCATACATTTTATTTTCGCTTTCGATCGATCGACGTGGCGATCGGTATTGTATGTGGCTTCCCGGTAGGGCCCCAGGGGCCTGACCAAAGAACACGATCGCCAATCGAATCGCCTCATCGATCGATGAAAATGTATAGGAATTTTACTCTATGGGTAGAGTCCGATCGCCGAGAAACGTCAAATCCCATACATTTGGCTTTCGATGGGTATTTCGATTCGATTATCGATCGGCTCTTTGGTAAGGCCCCCTGGACGAAGTGGTTATAGATTCTATACTTATAGATATATGATTTTGGCGACACCGGTTCTAATACATTTGGTGCTTTATAGCATTTAGAAAAAACAAGTGGTTTTTCTATTCCGTGATATAGATCCACTAGAACATAAAGTAATATATACATACACACTAGAACGGCAACACTGCATGGAGAAGACCTAACAAAGTTTCCAAGCCATAATAAATAAAAAAACTAAACAAAAAAAAATGTTTTGATTCATCAATCATACTTTTTTTGAATTACGTTTTGTTTGGTGTAGAAATTGTTATTAAAGTACTAATAAATCTGAATTTTGATGTTCAAAAATGGATGACCAAGCGTGCCCACGATGTAAAACCACGAAATATCGTAACCCTTCACTAAAACTTATGGTAAATGTATGCGGCCACGCGCTATGCGAAAGTTGTGTTGACCTATTATTTTTAAAGGGTATGTTATGCTTAATTTACTATTATTTAACCAGTCAGCTACCCATTCCTCGACAACAGGGGTTTCCCACGCTAAACCATGGTCCCATAGCGTAGTTTATCCATTCATTTACCTATACTCTTAAGATATCATAAACTCGTCTCTATTACTAGTAAAAATAAATTTCATATGGTTTAAATGATGAAGCTCTCAAAAAGAACAAATTTATGCCAACATTTTTCATTGATGCTGTGCTCCTATTGGTCGTAGCGTGATGTTATATATATATAACATTCTAAAGCCTTCCTAGATAAATGAGCTATCCAATAGTAAAATAATTTTCAAAATTGGTTCAGTAGATTACCCTACATCCTCTCAAACTATCTTTTTATTATATCAGTAATATTATTGATTAACCTATGAAAAATAATAAAGCAGAAGTAATTTCCATTGACCATAGCATACCTTCGTGAACTAAAAATATTAAATGTTCGTACCTTTGTTGTACAATAAAAAAATGGAATACATTGCCAGCGGGTTTCTTCCCTTTATAATACCGGATTCTTCAAGCGAAGTGTGAATAAAGCACCGCTGAAGCCGATATAGTAGGGATCACAAACATTGGTGATGCTGGTGTTATCCTTCCATGGACTGTATAATCTATAGGATATGCAGTCACATGTCAAGCTACAATTTTTTTTTTTTTAAAGTAATCATTATTTGCCTTTTAGAGGATTTTTGTACAAACTATTACAAAATAGTAGGTTATAATTAATTGGGATGGTTATAGCCTCCTGCATTAAAAATCAATATTTTTTTTATACAAGATAAAAATGCCATTATTTAAACAATTAAATTATTGAATTTATAGAGAATAAGCTTGCCCTAATTAATAAATAAACGAAATGTATTTAATAATTATTATAAACACCGCAAATAGCTCGCCACTTGTTAGGTGTTGCCTCCGAATACCATCGGCGAAATGAGGACGGGTTAATCCCTCCGCTGGGTATCCGGAGGCTGTTTAAACGGTTCTCGGGAGCCAAATAGGCACCCGTGATGATGGTATAATTAATAAGTTATGGGGTGCTTTATGGCTCCCAGTAACTATTACAAAATGTTTTAAACTATTACTAGTTACAAAAAAGTTGTTTATTAAATTCACTACAATCAGAGAGATTAGGGATATCATTGGTATACAGAGCATAAGTGCGGGCGAGCTCTTCTGAAGGACACCTACTATTCAATGGAATACTCCTTAGCTTAGATGTTTTTTCCTCCGCGGCCATGTGGAAATGACGGTCACTCAGGAAGGATGCAATGGGCGGCAATGGCGAGTTTACGAGTTTGGAGAGGAGCCCGGTTTATCTCACTCGCCATGTGGTGTAGCACCCGGGTAAACTGGAGTGTGGTGCTGTGTCCCTTACAGAAACCATTCTGCTCTATACGAAGTTCAATATAGGTTTACAGTCTCCGGAGGAACAGTCTCTCAAATAGATTTACTGGGTGAGGGCCTTCCCCGAAAAGCGGTGATCTCCGCCGCGAGATCTTCCTTGACCCGGTTGAGTTCGAGTTTGGTGCTGGGGTCACGAAAGTTAGCCCAGCGCCTCTTGAGGCATTTAGTACGAAATATTGATAAATAAAATTTTCAACCTGTAGATTTAAGTCGTGTTATACCCGAGATATGGTTGAAGTACTCGTAAGTGCTAGTGCAAACTAATACACTTCAATTAAATCATTACACCCATAAATTCATAGTAAATATATCGTTAAGTATAATATGTCTAAAGTTATATTGTTTAAGACAAAAGAAAATCTTTACCATAATTAATTTTGAGTGAAATAACTTTATTAATATCAGTTAGCACCAAAATTTCACAAAAAACTGTTAATTGTATCTCCGAAACTAAATGAGATAGCGACACGCGAGTTAGATCAAAAAATGCGTAATATTTTTTTAAGCAACATGCATTATAAAACTGAAAAACGATAAAACTCAAGTTGAATCATTTAGCACCGGAGGCACAGATTTGATCGTCGACAGACGTCGACGATTGACCTTGATAAACGAATTCGTCTAAACTAAGCTCCGTCTCACCCTGCAGACTATATCTGCGCCTCAAATATCCGTAGTGGTGATTAGTAATGCTGTTTAACTTTATGCAACTTTTTACATCTAAAAAGTTATTTAAAAGCTTATTACTACTCAGAGCCGGATTTATATTTTTCATGAGTATAGGCCACTTTTTTTCCGCCGCCTCATGTACCTTTCTAGTGACATTTTTTCATTTGTAGTAAGGAAGGCACTCAAGTTAAATAAACGAATTAATTAGTCTTTAAGAAAAAGCGCAAAAGGACACAAGATATTTTTTTTTACGGGGTTAAAATCGTTATAGTTTAAGGTGTTTATTATCTTTGCTTCTATGAAGAGAAGAGCTAAAAAGTTATTTTTTATAATTTTTCACGTGTTTTAGTATTGGTATCAAACATTTCTTGAGTCCGGACACAAGTCCGGAAGTTCTTAACGGAAGTTAAGAATTTGAGAAATTTCACATGGTTCTCCGTTATCTAAAACATATCAAACCACACAAGTGATAGCTGATCTACGAGGAAATGTGCTGCATCCGGCGTAGAATCCACAATCAAAGAAAAGTACTTTTTCACTCATCACTGATGTATATCAGTACTTTTCTGCCATTAAATAAAGTTAGTTTCAGTTTTCGGTTGCATTGCAAGTTGTTTCTGATCCCTGATTTGCATATCTTTAAATTTTGGCTCAAACTCTGCTATAAATTCCAGAAGCATAATGTATAATACCCACAACCCTCTTTAAATTTCCTTCGTTCAGTTGGGTAGTTAAGAAAGATAGATATTGCCGTGAGGGGGAGAATGTTCTTAGCCGTCCATGGATTCTCCGTGCGAAGCGTGGAAGGCAGGGAATTGAACTGCAGCGTTCCCGGACTTGAGACCGCGAAGTAGGTTTAAAGGCATTTTAAATATTATCTGCACTTACTACCATCTCTACTTAACCAAATACTATATGATCCTGTTAGCCACCTTGGAAACACGTTCCATAAAAGTTCCGACGGCTGATTTTGGAGGGCCAAAATCCTTCAATAGACGATGCAAAGGAACTTGTTGGAATTCCTCATGAAGCTAAATAAACGCGCGGCGCGCGGACGAGCACGGTTTTTACCTTCATGGAATTCCTCGTGCACCGACTTCCACTGCATAAAGTTGTGTTTTTAAACCGTTTCTAGTAATTTAATTTGTGTAGAAACAAACTTCCCCCATAGTTAGGCTTTTATTCTGTACTTCCTTTATTATTCATCGTTTTTAAGGAAAGATTAAATAACATCTTTATCGCATTCCGTTTTCTTCCGACCGAAACCCCTTCTGCTTATCTGTGCACCGCTCATAAAATATTTATGGAACTGGGGCCTTATTCCAAAATTGCAACCGCTAAACAGGACAAGAGGCGAGTAACTCTGATTGCATCTCTCCCAAAAGACTCATTGGCCATTGTGATGGAGTCTATTCTGTTTGGCCTTATTCCGAGTTTGCAACCACTAAACACGACAAGACGTTGCGTAAACTTAAAACGAGAATGCAGGATTTATGATTTAGAGTTTAGAGCATTCTTCCAATCATTGAATCCTTACTCGTCAAACTGTGTCCTGTTCTCTATAGATCCAAAGGCCAGAATACTTCAACAGAATACCGAGCCTTTGCTATCCCAATAGATGAGCCAATTCCTTTCTTCAACTTAAACTAGGTACAATTGGTAACCTAGGTTTAATAATTTTCAATAGAAATGAGTTTCTATAGGGATTTAACGTACATAAAACCATGAGTAAACCAGTGAATTTGTCTGACTTTTATCCTGTTAAATCGAGTCAGCGACGTCTGAAAGTTGCCGCCCCTAGGCCGCGACCTATACGGCCTATTGACAAATCCAGGACTGTTACTACTTGAATAGAGAATAACATGCCAATTTAATTGAATATGATATATTTTGCTTAAAGGCTCAGGATCATGTCCAGACTGCAATGTTCCGCTTCGTCGAAGCAATTTCAGAGTCCAGCTATTTGAAGATGCCATGATAGAAAAAGAAATAGACATACGCAAGAGAGTATTAAAAGATTTCAACAAAAAAGAAGATGATTTTAGCACCCTAAGACAGTACAATGATTATTTAGAAGAAATAGAAACCATTATATTTAATTTAGTTAATAATATTGATATTGTTGGTACTAATAAGAAAATAGAACAATACAAAAAAGAAAATAAAGAATTAATTACTAAAAATAAAGCTAAAATTGGTAAGTTATTTAATTAGACACAAGTTGTAAATTAATAGTAAATTATTTAAATAGCATTTCTCTAAATATATAATCATTAGCCATATCTGTAGACACATTTATTTGATTTTAATAAAGAGGCCAGATTTACTTGAAACAGGTATCTCAATGATTTTATAATTACTGTATCTGTGTTACCTTTAAACTTTAGTGACTGGACCAATTTATGTTTCTTTTTGACTGGTCAAAGAAGTTTTGAATTTGATCCATAGCAATTGTATGCAGACTGATTCTATTAAGAGTTATGTATAACAAAAAATATGTTTTGTTAAATATAACTCATGTTTATGGTTGTCAGTGATAAATACGGTAGCCAATATATGCCAGACATTACCCTGTTTAAGAATTTGCATACAAATCTGGTTTTGGATTTTTTAAAGTAACAAACCACTACAATTTGTCTTTACAATTAGTACATATAGGTTTATCACTAAAATTAATTCTGTATTTATCACTGACAACCATAAACATAGACATTAAACATATTTTTTGTTATACAACTCTTCGTTTTGTCAAAAGGTGTTATTAAAAAAGTATAATAATTTCAGGGCGTGAAGAATTAGAATTAGAGGAAATGCTTGAAATAGAAAGACTAATGGAAGAAGAGCGAAAAGCGAATCTTGTTAAAATAGATCAGGAAGTCAAAAAGAAGAAGATAAGGGAAAAGGAAGCTCTTATAGACGAGCTGATGTTTGCAGAAGGAGACGCCAAAGATATTCTCAATACATTTGCACAAACTGTTCAGGCTAATAAAATTGAAGAGGAAGTTATATCTAATTTACCAAAGGTTTGTTATTTTATACAGCATATCATTCCATGATATGAAAATTTTATTTATTATTGTGACTGTTGTAACATATAATTTTTCATAATAATTTTATAAGAACAATAGTACATTGTTCACCGAGGGGAGAAAGTCACCGATTACTAACGAGGCCGAAGTTTGAGGCCCGACGCGAAGCGGAGGGCCTTAATTCGCTAGAGTTAGGAATCGCACTTTCTCGCCGAGTGATACATAGTGCTTTATACTACACCTACGAGGAAAATAAAAAATAAAATCTCTATTAATTAAAGTTTATATTAAAATTATTACAGTTGTTAAATAGTACTTTTTAACATAGAATACAAAGACCACAAAGTACTTGACTTATACTTTTGCGCTTTTTCATTAAAATAAGATAATAATACATTTTCAGAAAAAGAATGCGCATTTTTCTCGCTTTTCCATTGTAAAAAGTCTTCATACGCCTTGTTATATTTATTCTTAGATTTCTCGGGTAATAGGTTTTCAATAACTTCTTGGGCAGTTACTTTTAATTCTGGCGGCGTTGTCAAATCTTCACTATCGCTACTAGACGACATTTCGAGTAGAATATAGTAATTAAAAATAACAAAACACAAATTGAAAGTTCACAAGGAACAAGAAATCAGTCTGCGCGCGCTTTTTTTTTGTTCGTTTAACGTAGATAGAGAGGCAAGGGAATCATGCTCTATGCAGCCTCGCCAAAATAATTAAATTTAGAAAAGAATCTATGCTACTTTTCTAAACTTAATAAATCAAAAATGCAAAGAAAGTAAACAGCCAATAAACCAATACTTTTATTTTATTTTGATTAAAATTTCGAACTTGTAAAAAAAAATCGCGATTTCGTAACCGCACCATGAAACTACCACCTTGACAAGAAATTGATGTAACAGTCTCCGGAAAACCAGTGATGGGTTCACTAACTAAAACCGAAACATGGCTAGGTATTGACGGTTTTTGTATCTGTCGCGTGTATAAGTACGGTCGGTCGGAATATTACATTTTATGATTTATTTTAGGTATCCCAGTTCTCAAGTGGGGTAATGTTTTCCCGAGGTACAACTGGTCAAACTACAATGTTGCCATATGTAGAAGAAGGACCACTGTATAACTATACACCTTTGGAAATACCAGATAGATGTGGGCCGGAACCTCCTAATATTAATCAAATTAGTACTGGAGGCTATTTGAAACATATTAGGTAAGTAATTATTATTATAACCATGTATCATCATAGGTGTAATGTAAGATATCACACACTTAAGGGCTCTTCAGTTGTATTGACACCCATATAAACATAGTTCTAATAATAACTTGGCTATTGAATTAATTTTCATAATTGAATTATTATTTTTATTTTGGAAACTACATAAAAATCTTTCAGTTGTCAAACGTATTTGTTTGACAACTGAAAGATTTGATTTTGATCTCATGAATGAAATTACTAGAAATGTTTTTAAAAGTCGACTTTAGGGAGGAAGTTATTGCTAAAAGAATTCTGCCAACATGCTTTAGTGAACACAGTAAAGTTTGCGGTCTCAAGTCTGGGAAACTGCACTTTAGCCTACCAACCATGCCATGGACCCGGCACCTAATAAGAACATTGTCTCTGTAAATAATAATAAATTCATTTAAAACTTTATTAATTTCAGAGCTGAAAGTGAAGTAGACAAGGCTGGTGGATACTCATCTAAAATGCCGTGCCTGCGAGCTTTACAAGATGCTCTGACCGGCCTCTACCATGCCAGCTGACAGTCACTTCTTCCCTCCCCTGTGGCCAACAATGAGAATGTTGTTATTATAGAATAGCATAATAATATTAAGGAGATTATAAAAAATCAAAATGGCCGACCGAAGTTATATGCAAGATACTATGGCAGCTGACAGTCACTGCTGTTACAAGTAAATATTATATTATAAAATACAAAATGGTTGACACTATGGATAGGTTATATGAAAGATGGTAAGTGCAACAATCAAAATATTGATTTAAAATAACTATAATCAGTAATATGAAGGAGAATAAAGAAAATAAAAATGGCTGCCTCTATAGGTTTACTAGTCACTGCTTCTCTAATCTTAACTAATTGTATATAAAAGATGGCTCTAGATGGCCCAGGGTACCCAGGGGTTGGTTTTATTCACACTTCAACATATACCAAATCGCTAGCTTATTGCAGTCAGTGTTTTGTATAGATTCAATCAATCCTTAGTGCGGGGTTACCAGACAAAAATGTACATATTTTTTCATTATATAAACTCATTGGTACATACTGGTGTTTAAACTTGTGACCTAAGAACCGTGTTTTATATTATATCTTAACCCTTTATAAAACACAGGAATAGAAATGTGACACCTAGGACCTCTTTATTGAGAACATAGCATTTTTTTTATTTAAAAAAGGAGTCAATTGAAATAGAAAGAAATCAATTGTATATCAACGACATATATTGACCACCTTCGTAGATTAGTGGTTGCGCATTTGGCGTTGATTGGAGGTTGTGGGTTTGATTCCCACCTATGGCATTAAAGTATTAGAATATTTCTGTGTACAGTTTGTCATGCTCTGGGTGTCTATAATATATTATATATGTATTGTTGTTTCTGGTGCACAGTACAAGCTTAGCTTGTGGCCAGGGCAATGTGTGAAAAAATCTTACATATTAAAAATATACAGTTGTGGCCTCATAATTAAGAACACATCCAAAAAAAAATTTTATTAAAAGATTTATTGTCAAGGAACACAATTTTTACATGTAATGTATTTTGTGACAATTATATATACCAAAACAGGTAATTAAAATTGATTAATTTATTGTGGCCTACTAATTAACAACTATCAATAAAAAGCCAATAATAAAAGAAAATAATCAATCTAGATCAGATCCATCTGGATGTTTCTTCCTTAATCTATTAATACTTTGTTGGAAAGCCTTTGTTCTGCAGAACTGCTGCACATCTTCTTGGTATAGACTCTATGAGATGCTGGGAACATTTCACAGGAATAGATTGCCAGGCCTTTAGGGCTTCATTGTACAATTGGTCAAGATTTGTAATGTTTTGATTAACGAGGCTTCTCTTGACATCATTCCAGAGGTTCTCTATGGGGTTTAAGTCTTGACTACAGAAAGGCTGAACCACTGTTTTACTGACTTTGCAGTGTTTGGGATCATAGTCCTGCTGGAACTTCCACAATACTGATAGATTTTCTTCTGCATATGGTAGCAGGGTATCCTCCAGAATAGATTTGTATTTGTGTTGATCCATAATTCCATTGATTTTCACCAATGGACCAACTCCACGCCAGAAGAAACAACTCCAGTTTTATATTGCCACTGCCATGTTTCACTGTGAGCTCTGTGTACCTTGGATTGAATTCGGTTTTAGATGGTCTTCGCGCATATTGACGGCCATCAGACTCAACACTTTTAATTTTGGTCCCATTAGACCACAAAACTGCTTCCAATCTGAGTCCAGTCTTGGTGTTCTTGAGCTAATTTTATTCATGTGTCTCTATTTCTCTTTGCCACTAGAGGCTTCTTTCGTGCTACTGTTCCAAACAAGTTTGCCTCAATCAGTTGTTTCCTAGCTGCCAGCCTCACTGAACTGTCCCCAAAAAGGTCACGTTTGATGTTGGTAGACATTAGTTTTGAGTTTTCCTTTGACATACAAATGATCATAGCATCGGTTCTAGGTGATGATTTGCGAGGTCTCTTCTTCCTTTCGATGATCTTCCATGTTTGATTTGCTTTAAAATGCTTCACAGCATTAAACCCTAGCGTTTTTGAACACTTAAGGTGGTCAAATAAAAGACAATGGTTATTAACTAAATGTAACAAATGAATGTACACCACAAGAGTAAATTTGTAACTGAGCTTTAAAATACTTGTTCCTAATGTTTTGCATTGTACACTTTTAATGTTATGTATGTTAATTACAATGTAAGTACACATCTGTAATGTACTCATAATTATTTGTAATTGTTTGTAATAAGTAATAAATTGTTTTTTCTGATAATCAGTATAAATTGTTAATAAGGTTGGGATCCTGGAGACCTGAGACACAGGCTTTGTGCCTAATTCAGGCTCCAGTCTCACAAACTTTGTTTTAAATGATGTTGTGAATTATCAATAAGTATTTTTTTTGTGAGAAATGAATGAAAAAAAAAAAAAACTTTCAGATTTCCTTAAAACAACAAGCATTGTAAAAATTTTGCAAGTATCTTAATTATGAGGCCACCGCTGTATATATACATTTGTAATACAATTCATTCAGTAGAATAAGATCTAGTGCCTAGTTTGTGACCTGTTAGTTAATAAATATATATATAATAAATAAACCGTTTAATTTATTTATATTTTGTTTTATTTTAATATTTACACATTCATAAATCCTTGAAAATTCATCATTTACTTGATTGGACAGTTTCAATTATAAGTTATAAAGTAATAGAACTAAAGACTTGGCAATTCTTAAAATGGTAACTCTTTATACATCTGATGAAAATCAGATTTAAGAAACCATGTATAAAATAAGTCACATTATTTTAAAATAATGTACTATCTCTTACTGTTCAGGGTATCCAGAAGTCGGGTTTCATTCCCACCACTTCGTACTTGATGGTATTTTATGTATAAACCAAACAAGGTGTCCAGCTCATCAGCAGTTTAGGTTATAGTTTCATAAGTTGGTATAGTGAAACTGGGACTGACAGATAATGTGCTCTCCAAGGCACAAATCCATGTCCTACACCAGAGTTTGAATGCAAGACCTACAACTGTTGTTTTTAAGTCTTAAGGTGTAACCAACTGTCACCATGTATATTACCCCTGTTTATTATTCTTTCCATAACTTCCAATAGGGTGTTTATTTATTTACTATTTAAACCACATATTTGTATGATATTAACACACTGGTGTTATACGTGGTGGCCGAGTTGGTTAGACCTTGGACTTAAAAACACTTAGGTCCCTGGTTCGAATCCCGGTGTGTACCAATGAGTTTTTAATCTAAAAATTTATGTACATTTGTTTGACAACACCACTATAGTGCCTCGGAGAGCACGTTAAGCTGTCGGTCCCGGTTTCACTATACCAACTTGTGAAACTGTTTATAGATGGGTTATTGAGTCTATTCAAAAACATCGCGACGAGCTAGCCACTTGTTCGATGTAGACTCATACCATCGGCTACGACGAGGTGGGATTAAAAACCCCTCCGCTGGGTACCCTGGGGCCGTCTAGGCGGTTTCGGGCGCCGTAAGGCACCCGTGATGATATATATAAATATATAACACACTGGTCTTTCTTTAATAACTGTTTCATTCTTGTAATTTTTAAAAGGTTTCTACGTTTCTGTTCCCGAAGTGTTATTATTAATCTTGAGAGTTTTTCTGCAATTTTTTTTAGTTTTTGATATTTAAAATTTAACACCTTATTTTCCATTACAACACTATCACAGCATGATGAGGTTGCACTGCTAACCATGGTAATGATTTCCTTTCTTTTTGGTGGAGCCTGAAATTACAAGAACATACTGTATAACAACCTGACAAGAAAATAAAACATATCAAAAAAGTCTGATATAGTTTATTATTTTCTCAAAATTTTACTCTTCGGTAATCATTATTTTTTGGTTCCACATTTTTTTTTTTAATCTTGATTGTAACTTAAAAACCTTACACAAGTATGTATTCATAAAAACTTAAGAGTCCTTGAAGGACACTATGTTATAGAAGGCTATGTCTCTTTTTAGCAACAACATTAAATATGTGTAAAAAGGACTATTGCCCGATTATTTCACCAACAATCCCTAAATCTAAAGGAGCCCCTAAATAAGAATTTTGACATATTTGCTATGATACAAATGTCATTAATTGTCCCTTAACTTTGTTACGGACTCCCTTAGAGTTGATGAAAACGCCGGAAAACGGGCATTTATGGGCAAAAGCTAGTAAATAATCAATGTAAATAATGTAATACCTATTTCACTATTATTTTATTATTGATAGATGTGTAGTAATGTGGGTTATTGTACAAAATTATTTTTCTACCAGATTATCTGTATTTGGGAGGATAAAATAAATAATGAAAAACTTAAAGGCACTTACATATTTTAAAGAGGATGGATAGTCTGGAAAAGTAGTGGGAACAGACCGGTGTGAAGTTACCGGCCGTTATAACGCGACCAATTTGAGGAGTTTTATAAAATGTGAAGTTACCGGCTGTTATAACCCGACCAAATTGAGTAATTTTATAAAATACGTAAATAATGTTACCGGCCAATATAAACCGACCTTGGCAATTATGGACTACCTATTTTTTTTATACGGTCGCGGATATATGAGCTACATTACATAACATAAAAAGTGAAACGATTTTCGGATTTTAGTATTCCAGAATTCCAACGTCATTGTAGTAGAACCTACTATACCTGCCGTCTACCGATTTATTTATTTTTATCAGAGTACTGACGTAGGTATAGAAGCTACATCACATAACATACTGGATAAAACATAAGATTTTCAGAATTTTATTCCCGAGTTCCTAGGTCATTGTAGTAGAACCCACTATACCTGCCGTCTTAAGGCAATTATGGAGTACCTACTCATTTTTTTTTTATCAGAGTACTGTAGTGGGTAAAAATCTTTTGTATGTTATGTAATGTAGTTTCTATACCCACGTCAGTACTCTGATAAAAAAAAAGTAGGTACTATATAATTGCCTGAAGACGGCAGGTATAGTGGGTTCTACTACAATAACCTAGGAACTCGGGAATAATGAGTAGGTACTCTATAATTGCCTGAAGACGGCAGGTATAGTGGGTTCTACTACATAGACCTAGGAACTCGGAAATAAAATTCTGAAAATCTTATGTTTTGTTCAGTATGTTATGTAATGTAGCTACTATACCCACGTCAGTACTCTGATAAAAAAAAGTAGGTACTTCATAATAGCCTCAAGACGGCAGGTATAGTGGGTACAATGTCCTAGGAACTCGGGAATAATATGTTTTACATTATAAAACATACTGAACAAAACATTTCGGCCGGTATCTTCACATTTTATTTATAATGTAGCTTCTATACCCACGTCAGTACTCTGATAAAAAAAAATGAGTAGGTACTCCATAATTGCCTCAAGACGGCAGATATAGTGGGTTCTACTACAATGACCCAGGAACTCGGGAATAAAATTCTGAAATCTTTTGATTTGTTCAGTATGTTATGTGACGTAGCTTCTATACCCACGTCAGTACTCTGATAAAAAAAAATGAGTAGGTACTCCATAATTGCCTCAAGACGGCAGATATAGTGGGTTCTACTACAATGACCCAGGAACTCGGAAATAAAATACTGAAAATCTTTTGATTTGTTTAGTATGTTATGTGACGTAGCTTTTATACCCACGTCAGTACTCTGATAAAAAAAAAAGTAGGTACTCCATAATAGCCTCAAGACGGCAGGTATAGTGGGTTCCACTACAATGACCCAGGAACTCGGGAATAAAATTCTGAAATCTTTTGATTTGTTCAGTATGTTATGTGACGTAGCTTCTATACCCACGTCAGTACTCTGATAAAAAAAAATGAGTAGGTACTCCATAATTGCCTCAAGACGGCAGATATAGTGGGTTCTACTACAATGACCCAGGAACTCGGAAATAAAATACTGAAAATCTTTTGATTTGTGTAGTATGTTATGTGACGTAGCTTTTATACCCACGTCAGTACTCTGATAAAAAAAAAAGTAGGTACTCCATAATAGCCTCAAGACGGCAGGTATAGTGGGTTCCACTACAATGACCTAGGAACTCGGGAATAAAATACTGAAAATCTTTTGATTTGTTTAGTATGTTATGTGACGTAGCTTTTATACCCACGTCAGTACTCTGAAAAAAAAAAAGTAGGTACTTCATAATAGCCTCAAGACGGCAGGTATAGTAGGTACAATGTCCTAGGAACTCGGGAATAATATGTTTTACATTATAAAACATACTGAACAAAACATTTCGGCCGGTATCTTCACATTTTATTTATAATGTAGCTTCTATACCCACGTCAGTACTCTGATAAAAAGAAATGAGTAGGTACTCCATAATTGCCTCAAGACGGCAGATATAGTGGGTTCTACTACAATGACCCAGGAACTCGGGAATAAAATTCTGAAATCTTTTGATTTGTTCAGTATGTTATGTGACGTAGCTTCTATACCCACGTCAGTACTCTGATAAAAAAAAATGAGTAGGTACTCCATAATTGCCTCAAGACGGCAGATATAGTGGGTTCTACTACAATGACCCAGGAACTCGGAAATAAAATACTGAAAATCTTTTGATTTGGTTAGTATGTTATGTGACGTAGCTTTTATACCCACGTCAGTACTCTGAAAAAAAAAAGTAGGTACTCCATAATAGCCTCAAGACGGCAGGTATAGTGGGTTCCACTACAATGACCTAGGAACTCGGGAATAAAATACTGAAAATCTTTTGATTTGTTTAGTATGTTATGTGACGTAGCTTTTATACCCACGTCAGTACTCTGATAAAAAAAAAAGTAGGTACTCCATAATAGCCTCAAGACGGCAGGTATAGTGGGTTCCACTACAATGACCCAGGAACTCGGGAATAAAATTCTGAAATCTTTTGATTTGTTCAGTATGTTATGTGACGTAGCTTCTATACCCACGTCAGTACTCTGATAAAAAAAAATGAGTAGGTACTCCATAATTGCCTCAAGACGGCAGATATAGTGGGTTCTACTACAATGACCCAGGAACTCGGAAATAAAATACTGAAAATCTTTTGATTTGTTTAGTATGTTATGTGACGTAGCTTTTATACCCACGTCAGTACTCTGATAAAAAAAAAAGTAGGTACTCCATAATAGCCTCAAGACGGCAGGTATAGTGGGTTCCACTACAATGACCTAGGAACTCGGGAATAAAATACTGAAAATCTTTTGATTTGTTTAGTATGTTATGTGACGTAGCTTTTATACCCACGTCAGTACTCTGAAAAAAAAAAAGTAGGTACTTCATAATAGCCTCAAGACGGCAGGTATAGTGGGTACAATGTCCTAGGAACTCGGGAATAATATGTTTTACATTATAAAACATACTGAACAAAACATTTCGGCCGGTATCTTCACATTTTATTTATAATGTAGCTTCTATACCCACGTCAGTATTCTGATAAAAAAAAATGAGTAGGTACTCCATAATTGCCTCAAGACGGCAGATATAGTGGGTTCTACTACAATGACCCAGGAACTCGGGAATAAAATTCTGAAATCTTTTGATTTGTTCAGTATGTTATGTGACGTAGCTTCTATACCCACGTCAGTACTCTGATAAAAAAAAATGAGTAGGTACTCCATAATTGCCTCAAGACGGCAGATATAGTGGGTTCTACTACAATGACCCAGGAACTCGGAAATAAAATACTGAAAATCTTTTGATTTGTTTAGTATGATATGTGACGTAGCTTTTATACCCACGTCAGTACTCTGATAAAAAAAAAAGTAGGTACTTCATAATTGCCTTAAGACGGCAGGTATAGTGGGTTCCACTACAATGACCTAGGAACTCGGGAATAAAATACTGAAAATCTTTTGATTTGTTCAGTATGTTATGTGACGTAGCTTTTATACCAACGTCAGTACTCTGATAAAAAAAATGAGTAGATAGTCCTTAATTACCTGAACACGGCAGGTATAGTGGGTTTTACTACAATAACGTAGGAACTCGGAAATAAAATTCTGAAAATCTTATGTTTTGTTCAGTATGTTATGTAATGTAGTTTCTATACCCACGTCAGTACTCTGATAAAAAAAATGAGTAGGTACTCCATAATTGCCTGAAGACGGCAGGTATAGTGGGTTGTACTACAATGCCCTAGGAACTCGGAAATAAAATTCTGAAAATCTTATGTTTTGTTCAGTATGTTATGTAATGTAGTTTTTATACCCACGTCAGTACTCTGATAAAAAAAAATAAGTAGGTACTCCATAATAGACTCCATAGTACATATATTAGCCCAAAGTACATTGTTTCACAATACACGTAAAGTTAACGCTCTCACAATTAAACGAATTAAAAATATTAAAACCAAATGTTTTGGACTATCTTATGTTTAAATTACTAAATTACAAACTAAATAACATATACAAATAACTGTTTTAATAAAATGTGATGTTTTAAAATAAATAATTTGATAAAATAAAAAGGGTCCTCATACGAAGCGACTTTAATTTGAGTATACCAATTATAACAAGCAAACAAATATATATGTAACCATACGATAAAGTGCCAGTATACCAGTGAATAAATAATTACTATTACAAAGTGATACTAAAAGTGAATAAATTGGTGAAATTATACTTCTACACATTTTTTATTGTAAAGAGGGTTGGTTTATTTTTTTGTTTTCTCATTGACTTTGGTTCTAATGTGATCGATGTTTTCACACACCTCGCCGTAAGCGCCGGTAGACCAATTGGCGGAGCGACGATTCTAGCTGTCCAGGGCTACTGTGATCATGAGTTCGAGCCTCACTATGGATTGATTATTTAATTGCTATTTTAATAAAATAATTTTTTAAAGATACAACAACTACAAACACGATATCTAGCGCTGCTTAAAAAAACTAAAACCCAAACATCTTACCTACTAAAAGAGGTGTCAGAACTGAAAGTTAAAATAATGGCAACTACAGGACAGGACAATGATAAGAATAATAAACGAACACTAAAGTGTTATGAATGTAAACAATGTCATGATATCGGTTACGCTAGTATTAGCGAGACACGACTTTCCTTAACAACTAAAGACGATAACATTTTATGGAGATGCATTAAGTGCTCAGAAAAATCCACATTGAATTACACATCAGACTTATCAAACACATTTTTAGAAATACAGATTGTGAATTCATTTACAGAAAATGTGACAATAAGACGTCCAATTAACCAAAAAAGATTTTTCTCAATAGAAAACTTATCAGCAGAAATAGGAAGCGAAATAATGAGCTCAACAATAAAAGATGATAGCGCGAGAAAAAGTCTACCAAATCTAAATAACTCCTACCTCACAGAACTGAAATGTCAAATTGAGTTACCTCAATCAGACCTAGCCAGCGCAAATCATGAGATTGAAAATCTGAACATTGAAAACAAAAACTTAAAAGAGTCTTTGGACGAAATAAACAAAAAATATATTATGTGTAAGAGAATATTATCTGAAAAAACACCAAAAAAAGTACTCCAATAAAATTAATTAAACAAAACCATATTGAGGTGAAGACAAATGATGATGTTGTACAAGAACACAAAATAGATCCTAGTTTAAGTATGAAATACAGCCAACACCAATTAATGATACAAAAGACTAAAGAACACAACAATAAACTGGTCGAAACTGAATGTATTAATATACCTACGTGCCAAAAACAAAAAAATGTTAATACAATAAAAAAAGAGCTTAGCCGTAAAGTATTAATAATTGCAGATGAACAAGGACGAGGGTTTGCCATCATATTAAAATCACTGCTGGGTAAATGTTACGCAGTTGAAAGTTTTTGCAAACCTAAAGCAAATATGATTGATATTCTAAAACCATTACAAAATATTACAAAGAGGTTTACGAAAAGAGATTACATTATAATTATGGGGGGGGGGGGTCAAATGACAGTAACCCTAACCTTTTGCTCTCGTTGTTAAATTATCATTTACATCTTTTGGGCCATACTAACACAATCATATGCCAAACTACACATAATATTTATTTGAATAAAAAAACTCAACTATGAACTGAAACTAATAGTTAATAATTTTGAAGGCGCTATATATCTGGAACTGAATTATAATAGTGAATATATACCATATTATATGCGACGATCTAAAAACTTTACAACGTACATGGCACAGATATTATTAAAAGAAATACTACGTACAAGTTATTACACAGACTTTAAAGAAAGTGCAGAATGTACACTGGTCTTAATAAAACATTTAGTAGTAAGTTGACTCAAACAGAAAATAATGGTATTATATTAGAAGATAAGATAAATGACATACAGACTTTTGAAAATGAAAAATTTTTTCGTTAAAATAAATACAAGATATTTACACATATTACACCAAAATATTGCAGGACTACTAAATAAACGGGAAGAGATAGAAACGGTACTTGAGGAATTAAATAGAAATGATGAAATAATTGATATTATCTGCTATCTAGACTATCATTGAATTTTGAGAATTTATTGCTTAACTATAACTTACGACTGGAGATAAAAATGCGACTAGGCTAGCCAGTGGCTCTTGTATAGACAACATAGCACATAATAGTAAAAACTGTATCAGTAAAGTACTACATTTAGGACTCTCTGATCACTCGCAGTTAATGAAATTTCCTGTCAAACTAAAACATAATATTGAGTGTTGGTATTTACAAAAACGTGATTATTGTGTTAGTAATTTGAATAAATTTAAAGATTGTCTGGCAAATCTGAGATTTACTGACGTATACAGTTCCACGGATGTTAACGAGGCGTTTAATAATAAAACATCATTGTTTAAAACAAAGTTGTTTAACTTGCTAGCAATGAAAGGGTACTATAATTTAGAAATTCGTCTAAATTATAGTACCCTTAGGGGACACCTTATTGTGAAAAAAATAATAATTGTCAAAGCTTTAGCTGAAAGATTGTTTGTATTGTTGATGACATGTATGTGGTACAAACTAAAAGACATAATGATTCTTATTTACAATTTTAATGTTGACTTACTTAATTTTAATAAATAATAATGAATATGATTGATAAATGAATTCCTGACAAATTTTGTGTTATTACGTATTGTTAACTATCTGTGTATAACTGATGACATAATATGGTAAAGACATGTGGTATAAAATATATTTGGACATGATAATTGTTATTGATAATTTTGTTGTTAACCTACTCATGTTGTGACTTATGATTTCATTGTTATTGTTTGTAATTTGCTAATCATGTTGTGCTGTCAATTGTTCGTTGTTAGGATTAAATCTATAAATTTATAATAATACCTAGCTATTGGTTTAACTTAAACATTATTTTGAATGTTCGTGATGTGAAATTTGAAAACCTGTTTGTTAACATTTGCATTTGACCTACTCATGTTGTGACTTATAATTTCATTGTTATTGTTTGTAATTTGCTAATTATGTTGTGCTGTCAATTGTTGGTTGTTAGGATTAAATCTAGTAATTTATAATAATACCTAGCTACTGGTTTAACTTAAAAATTATTTTGAATGTTTGTGATGTGAAATTTGAAAACCTGTTTATTAACATTTGCATGCTGGACTACAGTTAAACACGAGAACTTTTTTTTTAAGACCACCTAATTATATGTACCGTGTTTTTTTGGAAATAAATGATTTATGATTTAAATAGCCTCAAGACGGCAGGTATAGTGGGTACAATATCCTAGGAACTCGGGAATAATATGTTTTACATTATAAAACATACTGAACAAAACATTTCGGCCGGTAACTTCACATTTTATTTATAATGTAGCTTCTATACCCACGTCAGTACTCTGATAAAAAAAAATGAGTAGGTACTCCATAATTGCCTCAAGACGGCAGATATAGTGGGTTCTACTACATGACCCAGGAACTCGGGAATATAATTCTGAAATATTTTGATTTGTTCAGTATGTTATGTAATGTAGTTTCTATACCCACGTCAGTACTCTGATAAAAAAAATGAGTAGGTACTCTATAATTGCCTGAAAACGGCAGGTATAGTGGGTTCTACTACATAGACCTAGGAACTCGGAAATAAAATTCTGAAAATCTTATGTTTTGTTTAGTATGTTATGTAATGTAGCTTCTATACCCACGTCAGTACTCTGATAAAAAAAAAAGTAGGTACTCCATAATAGCCTCAAGACGGCAGGTATAGTGGGTACAATGTCCTAGGGACTCGTGAATAATATGTTTTACATTATAAAACATACTGAACAAAATATTTCGGCCGGTAACTTCACATTTTATTTATAATGTAGCTTCTATATCCACGACAGTACTCTGATAAAAAAAAATGAGTAGGTACTCCATAATTGCCTCAAGACGGCAGATATAGTGGGTTCTACTACAATGACCCAGGAACTCGGGAATAAAATTCTGAAATCTTTTGATTTGTTCAGTATGTTATGTGACGTAGCTTCTATACCTACGTCAGTACTCTGATAAAAAAAAATTAATAGGTACTCCATAATTGCCTTAAGACGGCAGGTATAGTGGGTTCCACTACAATGACCTAGGAACTCGGGAATAAAATACTGAAAATCTTTTGATTTGTTCAGTATGTTATGTGACGTAGCTTTTATACCCACGTCAGTACTCTGATAAAAAAAATGAGTAGGTAGTACTTAATTGCCTGAACACGGCAGGTATAGTGGGTTCTACTACAATGACCTAGGAACTCGGAAATAAAATTCTGTAAATCTTATGTTTTGTTCAGTATGTTATGTAATGTAGTTTCTACACCCACGTCAGTACTCTGATAAAAAAAAAAGAGTAGGTACTCCATAATTGCCTGAAGACGGTAGGTATAGTGGGTTCCACTACAATGACCTAGGAACTCGGGAATAAAATACTGAAAATCTTTTGATTTGTTCAGTATGTTATGTGACGTAGCTTCTATACCCACGTTAGTACTCTGATAAAAAAATGAGTAGGTAATCCATAATTGCCTAAAGACAGCAGGCATAGTGGGTTCTACTACAATGACCTAAGAACTCGGGAATAAAATATTGAAAATCTTTTGATTTGTTCAGTATGTTATCTAACGTAGCTTCTATACCCACATCAGTACTCTGATAAAAAAAAAAGGGTAGGTACTCATCATTGTTTTAAGACGGCAGGTATGGTGGGTTCCACTACAATGACCTAGGAACTCGGGAATAAAATTGTGAAAATCTTTTGTTTTGTTCAGTATGTTATGTGACGTAGTTTCTATACCCACGTCAGTACTCTGATAAAAAAAAATGAGTAGGTACTCCATAATTGCCTGAAGATGGCAGGTATAGTGGGTTCTGTTACAATGACCTAGGAACTCGAAAATAAAATTCTGAAAATCTTTTGATTTGTTCAGTATGTTATGTAACGTAGCTTCTATACCCACGTAGTACTCTGATAAAAAAAATGAGTAGGTAATCCATAATTGCCTAAAGACAGCAGGCATAGTGGGTTCTACTACAATGACCTAGGAACTCGGGAATAAAATATTGAAAATCTTTTGATTTGTTCAGTATGTTATGTAACGTAGCTTCTATACCCACATCAGTACTCTGATAAAAAAAAAGGTAGGTACTCCATAATTGCTTTAAGACGGCAGGTATGGTGGGTTCCACTACAATGACCTAGGAACTCGGGAATAAAATTGTGAAAATCTTTTGTTTTGTTCAGTATGTTATGTGACGTAGCTTCTATACCCGCGTAAGTACTACTCGATAAAAAAAATGAGTTGGTACTCCATAATTGCCTAAAGACAGCAGGGGCCTTAGAGAAATTACACTCCATTCCATCGATGGAATCGCTCTCAGTCAAATAAGTATAAATTTTGACAGTCGTCAGTAGGCCTTGAAATCGGACGGAAAAATTGGTAGAGAAGTGGCAATTCCATAGAATCTATAGTAAGCCACACCCACTCTGGAAAATATTTGACATTTGTTTGTATAGGATTGGTAAAGAAATCACCAAATTTTCCATATTCCGTAAGGACAACGGAAAAAAAAGTTGACGATTTCAATTCTGTCTGGAATAGGCTCACGGCTTGTTCGATTTATACATTTTTTAAAGTTTTTATCATAGGAATGTTTGTTTGTATGTCCGAATTTTATTAAAGTTGTTACTACAGAGAGAATAGATTAATAAATTATTACTGCTTCAATAAAAATTCGTCCCAAAGTTTTAAAAATAAAGTGGATATTTTAATATAGGATATTGGTGTGTCGAATTTAAGGACAACTTCAAAAGCTTATCTTAATAAACTAATATGACAAGTTATTAGACTGATTTTAGAATAAAAAATAGGAATTGTCAATATTACTTGTAAATATGGCAAGATTATTTTTATAAATATCTAATCACCATAAGAGTGCCTTTGAAAGACCTAATTCAAACAAGGGCCTGGATTAACAACAATAATAGGTATTAAGTAGGATTTACATAAATTGTTCTAGTCATAAACTAAGCTATAAGCTTATTCTGTGTGTAGGTACCAAAAACAATGCTCCTAATAAATTATTATATTTTATAAGTAAGTAGGTAAGTTTATATTCCCTTAAATATAATAAAGGTGCCTTGGATATGTTCCATTTATCTTCTAAAGCTGAGGTACCTAACTAACACAACCACATATGGTACAGTTTAATAGATAATAAATATAACATGTTCCATCCCACAAAGTAGTGTACCTATTATTATTAATTTACACCAACAACCTACCAAAAAGGAACTTGAAGGGTACTACCATTCCAAACCTATTTGCTGATCATAAGTATATCAATTTTAATTAAAAATGAAAGTTATATGAGAATATTGACACTCAAATAGACACTTTAAACATTGGTAATAAATAAATGGCTTCAGGAACACAGTCTTGATGCTTATAATTTTAAACCATATAGGTGTAAGAATGAATTTAATAAAAAAATATAAAAGTTTATTGTTAACTTAATAGTAATGTATAATATACTAAGGATATATTTAGAAAGAATTCTAAATATAAAACACACATAGGATAAGTTGACTCATTTAATTACCAATACACAATTTATAATCTAAATTTATATACCTACACTTTTTGAAGTTAAATGAGGTAACTGTGCATATGCAGGGCATGAAATAAGGTTTAATGTTAAGGAGGAATAGGGTAAATACTAGTAATATAGGTTCTATTTATTTTACATAAAATATAAGTAGTTTATTTTACAAAAAAATATATGACATGTGTATATTTTTAGATATCTACACAATATTAATACTCCATAAATATATAATTACCATATCCAGGATAAAACATTTAAACTGTAGCCCATACTATATGGCAGTTAATTATATTTTATAAGTTACTCGAGTGTATCAATAATGATTTGATATTTATTTAATCTGCAGACCAACTTAAAAACACCTAAGTAATTGTTAAGTTTATAGAATAAATTAATATTTTGAAAATAAAATTATATGTAAAATAACAGAAACATTAATCCTCTTATTCAAGAAAACTTGGTTGAGTGTTTAGGCTGGAGTAATGTTTTATATCTTTTTTATCAAAAATTATTTTCATTGGTAAAATACCAATGATCATACTTAAGTATGTTAGTTTAGATGGTCTCTGGGTGCATTGCGGATGGTTTAGTGTCAATGAGTTATCATGACCAATGGTATTCTCAGTCTACCAATCAAGTGGCAAGCTCATAGTGGTATTTATATAGACACAATATTTTGACTCTGTGGTGTTGTCAAACATTTTTTTTTAGAACATTAATTAAACAATAACTGATTGGTACACACCGGCAATTGAAGTTAGTTCTAAAACTGTACTGTTAGTCCTATGGTCTAACCAAGTCGGACACCATGTTCTGTAGGGATATTGTAGGAAATATAAAGAAATAAAAGTTGATTTTCTCTAATCCATTGTTTTAATTTATAATTTTTACTCGCTGTACTAATATACTCTAGCTTATAGTGTAGGTACCAGAAAAAAAAAACTAATACATGTATTTTTTATGTAGGGTTTATAGCCTCTTTTGTGATAAATACTAAAATGCTGTTACCAAGATACCCACCTACCCAATACAAAAACACATATGGTACATGACACAGTTGTCTTTCACAATATTCACTTTGAGGCAATAAGTGTTGACAAACAAATGCGCTGGTACACATCGGTGTTTAAACTTGTGACCTAAAACTGTTGTTTTAAAGTCTACAGTCTAACCAAGTAATGCACCATGTTTGGTAGGGATATTATAGGAAATATATATGAAAAAAAAATTGATATTCTCTAATCCATTGTTTTAATTCAATAATATAAACTGAAGGCCAGCTTTTACAATATGTTGGCCAATTACTGCTTTAGTTGCTCTATTAATTACCCCTTTTTTGTAAATTAGTTTTTTATAGGGCACTTTAGTCCATTCATGCTTTATACTCTAGCTAGGGGCTCCATTTTTTTTACTTTCCACTTGTGTCTGGCCACACCTATAACAAAGACATTTATTAAAATCAAAAATAGTATCTTAATACATACATTTATTAATAACAATATGTAGGCCATGTGTGGGAATCAAACTCACGAATATACTCTCATCTAATTCTGTAAGATATTGAAGAATTTTTCATGTACCTACAGTATGCTGTAGGTACATGAAAAATTAATAGGTACTTAAATATTGTAAAATAATGCTCAGCATGTTGTTCTGCCTAAAAATGCATTTCCTACCAACTAAATGCTGCTAATCTATATCTATCATAACATATCACACACGTTTAAAGTAGTTACAAAAACAGCTTAATCTTTGTAGCAACAAACTATTTGATTAGGTATTAAATCACTAATAGTCGGGCTACAATTCGATGTGAAGAAATTATAATGTATTTAGTTACAAGACGAGATACTTACAAATTACAAAAATATATACTTACATCAAGAAATCAACAATTTTACTGCATGTTTCCGTATCTATGTATTTTTTTCCGTCGTAAATTTATTTGGTGTACTTATTTTATTATTAACTACTTAATAAAACACCATAAATATAATATTTCGTTACATGTTTATGAAATACGAAATTTCCAAAATTTTGCTAAGTACAAATGACAGCTGCTGTCTGGAAAATAGTGAACGAAATTACCGGTTTCTTTCGTTCCTAAGCCAGAGTGCCTCTCGCTTTTAATTCTCTACCCAAATTGGCGATTCTGGCTCACGCTTACCGTTGGCTTGAAGGCCAATGGAATGAAATTTCTCTAAGGCCCCAGGTATAGTGGGTTTACTACAATGACCTAGGAACTCAGGAATAAAATTCTGAAAATCTTATGTTTTGTTCAGTATGTTATACAATGTAGTTTCTATACCCACGATAGTACTCTGATAAAAAAAAATGAGTAGGTACTCCATAATTGCCTCAAGACGGCAGGTATAGTGGATTCTACTACAATGACCTAGGAACTCGGGAATAAAATTCTGAAAATCTTATGTTTTATTCAGTATGTTATGTGATGTAGCTTCTATACCCACTTCAGTACTCTGATAAAAATAAATAAATCGGTAGACGGCAGGTATAGTAGGTTCTACTACAATGACGTTGGAATTCTGGAATATAAAAATCCGAAAATCGCTTCACTTTTTATGTTATGTAATGAGCTCATATATCCGCGACCGTATAAAAAAAATAGGTAGTCCATAATTGCCAAGGTCGGTTTATATTGGCCGGTAACATTATTTACGTATTTTATAAAATTACTCAATTTGGTCGGGTTAAAACAGCCGCTAGGTTTTGGCCGGTAACTTCACAATTTATAATTTTGTTCAGTATGTTATGTAATGTAGTTTCTATACCCACGTCAGTACTCTGATAAAAAAAATGAGTAGGTAGTCCATAATTGTCTAAAGGCAGCAGGTATAGTGGGTTCTACTACAATGACCTAGGAACTCGGGAATAAAATATTGAAAATCTTTTGATTTGTTCAGTATGTTATGTAACGTAGCTTCTATACCCACGTCAGTACTCTGATAAAAAAAATGAGTAGGTAATCCATAATTGCCTAAAGACGGCAGGTATAGTGGGTTCTACTACAATGACCTAGGAATTCGGGAATAAAATTGTGAAAATCTTTTGTTTTGTTCAGTATGTTATGTAATGTAGCTTCTATACCCACATCAGTACTCTGATAAAAAAAAGGGTAGGTACTCCATAATTGCTTTAAGACGGCAGGTATAGTGGGTTCCACTACAATGACCTAGGAACTCGGGAATAAAATACTGAAAATCTTTTGATTTGTTCAGTATGTTATGTAACGTAGCTTCTATACCCACGTCAGTACTCTGATAAAAAAATGAGTAGGTAATCCATAATTGCCTAAAGACGGCAGGTATAGTCGGTTCTACTACAATGACCTAGGAATTCGGGAATAAAATTGTGAAAATCTTTTGTTTTTTTCAGTATGTTATGTGACGTATCTTCTATACCCGCGTCAGTACTCTGATTAAAAAAAATGAGTTGGCAGGTATAGTAGGTTCTACTACAATGACGTTGGAATTCTGGAATACTAAAATCCGAAAATCGTTTCACTTTTTATGTTATGTAATGTAGCTCATATATCCGCGACCGTATAAAAAAAATAGGTAGTCCATAATTGCCAAGGTCGGTTTATATTGGCCGGTAACATTATTTACGTATTTTATAAAATTACTCAATTTGGTCGGGTTAAAACAGCCGCTATGTTTCGGCCGGTAACTTCACAATTTATAAAACTCCTCAATTTAGTCGGGTTATAACGGCCGGTAACTTCACATTTTATAAAACTCCTCAAATTGGTCGCGTTATAACGGCCGGTAACCGTTCGGCCGGTAACTTCACACCGGTTGGGAACAGCATTACTGCATAATCTTCTAGTCTTGCCCCCAGTCAAGAAACAGGAAGCTTCAAAGTGTTTGGAGCATAATCTTGAATATTTTTTGGTTCCCAATCTTTACTATGTACTCTTTTTATCCACTCTTTCCTTATTTCTGTTATTATAGGAAAGCTGAAACAGTAAGTAATAGCTTTGTAACTACACTCATTATTGAGACTCCTGCACCACTCATTGTCAACAAATGACTAAACATAAATTTGAGTAAGACGAAGATAATGACTTTTAGGCAAAGGGCAAATGATATTAAAATATGTGTTAAATACAAAGGCGAAAGTATTGAAGAAGTAGAATCTACAAAATTTTTGGAGCTTTTTTTTTAATTGATAATAAAACTACATGGAGAGAACAAACACAACACATATGTAAACAAATTAGTAAATTTTCTTATGCGCTATATAAATTGTCCAAAATAGTAAATAAATCTGCCGTAATAACTGCCTACTATGGTTATGTGATGTCTTTATTAAAATATGGTATAATATTCCGGGGAAATTCGACTGACAGAGACAGTGTTTTTAAAGCTCAGAAAAAGTGCATTAGAGCCATTTCTAACTTAAAAAAAACTGATATATGTAGGCCACTTTTCATATCTTTAAAAATGCTTACAGTTCCCTCAATATATATTTTAGAAGTAGCCATGTTTGTCAAGTGTAATTTAGATTTGTTTATTAAATATAACAGCGCCCGCATGAAAAATAAAATTAGTCCTGAACAGTCCAATACTGGATTGTACAGTAAAAGCATTTTTGCTATGGCCCACAAAATTTATAATAAGGTACCTAATGAAATAAGGGAAATTGATAGCATTAACGACTTTAAAAGGGCACTGAAAGAATTATTAATAAATAAATGCTATTATAATATAAATGAATATTTAGAGAATATAATATTTACATAATCTTTAATTAACTTAAGGTCATTTGAAAGTTGATTAAATGTATTTGTAATAAATAATGTGTTAGTGTGTATGTATGAATTATTATTATCAACTGTGTAAATGTATAAATTGTGTACCTATCTAATATAATAAATTGTGTAATAGTACAAAATGTGCACCTACTGTGTCCTCCTCTTCCGTCCAGACCGCTAAAGAGAACGGACGTGTGTCAATTTTAATTATAAATTATTATTCTTAGTGATTCAAAATTCAACCGTATTGATTAACTGTAAAGAGTGAAACTTCATTGTTGTGAACCGAGTCTGCAGAGCGCGACACGCAAGGAGCCCCCCCTCGCGTACCTCAAGTGCAAGAGAGATACTGTTCATAATTGCCGTCCCTTTTTCGCACGCATCGACAACTTCGTGCATCGACCCTCGCTTGGCAACGCGTGCGCCGCCGCGCGCCGGTCAGCTGTTTGCTCGAGACATACCTCCTACTACGTGAAGAGCCTACGAACTACGAGCATTACCGACGCTATAGCTAGTCCGTAAAGACGTAAGAATATATATATTTTCTTGCACTAATTTCAAACTCCTGTCTGTATAGATACTTACTACTACTACTACTTTACTCTATCAGTGCACGTAATTTTCTAAATTCTATCATAAATTTAATGTGTACACCAGAGAAATCAAGCTCTGTCCCCGACATGTCGGACCTGGATAAAATTTCCCCGCCAAGCAACGGCACGAAATAAAAGAAAGAAGTCATCCGACTTGTGGTCTGTACAGCTGGGTGATTTTACCAATGAACTTAAAAATCAAACCGGTGTGAAGTTACCGGCCAAAATGTTACCGGCCGTTATAACCCGACCAATTTGAGGAGTTTTATAAAATGTGAAGTTACCGGCCGAAATCTAGCGGCCGTTATAACCCGACCAATTTGAGGAGTTTTATAAATTGTGAAGTTACCGGCCGGAACTAGCGGCTGTTATAACCCGACCAAATTGAGTAATTTAATAAAATACGTTAATAATGTTACCGGCCAATATAAACCGACCTTGGCAATTATGGACTACCTATTTTTTTATACGGTCGCGGATATATGATCTACATTACATAACATAAAAAGTGAAAAGATTTTCGGATTTTTATATTCATTATATTTTATACATTACTCAACATACTGAACAAAACATAAGATTTTCAGAATTTTATTCCCGAGTTCCTAGGTCATTGTAGTAGAACCCACTATACCAGCCGTGTTCAGGCAATTATGGAGTACCTACTCATTTTTTTTATCAAAGTACTGTCGTGGGTATAGAAGTTATATTATAAATAAAATGTGAAGTTACCGGCCGAAATGTTTTGTTCAGTATGTTTTATAATGTAAAACATATTATTCCCGAGTTCCTAGGACATTGTAGTAAAACCCACTATACCTGCCGTCTTCAGGCAATTACGGAGTACCTACTATTTTTTTTTTATCAGAGTACTGACGTGGGTATAGAAGCTACATTACATAACATACTGAACAAAACATAAGATTTTCAGAATTTTATTCCCGAGTTCCTAGGTCATTATAGTAGAACCCACTATACCTGCCGTCTTCAGGCAATTTAGGAGTACCTACTCATTGTTTTTTATCAGAGTACTGACGTGGGTATAGAAACTACATTACATAACATACTGAACAAAACATAAGATTTTTAGAATTTTATTTCCGAGTTCCTAGGTCATTGTAGTAGAACCCACTATACCTGCCGTATTAAGGCAATTATGGAGTACCTACTCATTTTTTTATCAAAGTACTGTCGTGGGTATAGAAGTTATATTATAAATAAAATGTGAAGTTACCGGCCGAAATGTTTTGTTCAGTATGTTTTATAATGTAAAACATATTATTCCCGAGTTCCCAGGACATTGTAGTAAAACCCACTATACCTGCCGTCTTAAGGCTATTATGGAGTATCTACTTATTTTTTTTTATCAGAGTACTGACGTGAGTATAGAAACTACATTACATAACATACTGAACAAAAAAAATCAAGTGAAAGAATTATTGGACAAATTTACACAGACGCAAAGTGATCAAATACATATTATATTGTCTTTCCTTAAAGACATCCAAGAAACTAATATTAACGTACAAAATACCATGAGTTTTATGTGAGGAAAATACGGAACTGAGGGAAGATTGAAATATTAGAACTTAAAGTAAAAAAGATGAAGAACAAATAATCATATTGGAGAACAAAATAGAAGATAACCAAAGGATTGACAGGAAGAGTAACATTGAGATAAAAAATATACCTCTAAAAGGAGACGAAACAAAAAAAAAATCTGTACGACATGATGATTACATTATCCAAAACGCTCGACTTAAATTTAGAGAGGACAGAAGTTAAAGATATAATAAAAATTAACAATAAAAAAGAAAAAAGTACAATAATAGTGGAGTTCACAAATATCTTTACAAAATCCGATTTTTTGAAGGCAACAAAAACATTTAACAATAAAAACAAAACATATAAATTATTTATAATAAATTTAATATATTTAATATATTTAATTTATTATTTTCATTAAAATCGACAAGACTTTATTTTCTCGCCCGCGACCTAAAGACTATGAAAACCTATAAATATTGCTGGACCAATTACGTAAAGATATACTTGCGCATGGACGACAATTCACCGATAATATCGATTACAAGTGAAGCTCAAATTCAACAATTGAGAAATAAGTGACTTTTTAATGGTATGATAGTTTATATGAACTTGTTATTTCTGTTCCGATTATACTTATATACTTATAATATGTTCATGTGAAAGTGGTAAAATTATGCTAATCGTCTTTTTATATATTCTATCGCTTATACGTTTAATGTTAGTAAACAACATAAAAGTAATTATATACAATATTTACAATATATATCCATATCCATCCATACAATTTACATTAAATATACATTATATACAAAAAATATATAACAATTATTACTCAAAATATAAGAAGTATTCATAAAAATTCAAATATTAATGACTTGGTATTATCTTGGTATCTCAACCTTAGTATTTTACAACAAAATATTGATTTTATTATTTTGACAGAATGCCGAATAAACTATAACAAACCACTTCCACATCAGGACATTAACCTTAGTATTTTACAACAAAATATTGATTTTATTATTTTGACAGAATGCCGAATAAACTATAACAAACCACTTCCACATAATCCAGGACATTAACCTTAGTATTTTACAACAAAATATTGATTTTATTATTTTGACAGAATGCCGAATAAACTCTAACAAACCACTTCCACATAAACCAGGTTATCAGACATACAATTCTACCAAAAAAACGAACCAAAACGATGGTGTTGTGGTTTTTATTAAAAACACCATTGAACACTCTGTTTCTGAGATTTCTCTCATAGGAGCTTCCTGTCTGGAGATTTCAAATCCAAATTGTATAACTATATGCATTTACCGTTCCCCGTCTGAAAGAAACCCCGAAAATTTTATTAATTCACTTAACCAACACTTAAACTCACCACATCTAAAAAACAAAAATGTTATAACAGGAGACATAAATATCAATATAATAGAGGGAATCTATGAAAAATTTTCAGAAACCTACCTCGACATGCTAGCGTCGTATGGCATGTTACCTGGACATAGATTTGACACTAGAATCAACAGCTGCCTAGACCACATAATCACTAATTTAGACCCCAACAACTACTCGGCTACAATCGCCGTATTTGACACGACAGTGACAGACCATAAAATGACTGGTATGTTTATTTATAAAAATAAAAAATCCTACAAAGCCCCGAGAACTAAAACTATTGCAAATTATTCAGACGCCTTAACAACCCTACAAACTAATATTACAACTGACTTTATAAACATACAAGATCCTAATACCTTAACATCTAAAATAATTACTCTAATTACTGATTCTTTAAGTTTAAATACTAAAACTGTCAACATTCCTAATAATAAAAGAATTATTAAGCTGTGGATAACGCCTGGTATTTTAAAGTGTATTAACAACAGAAACAATTTACAAAAGAAACTACGACTAGACGAAACAAACGAAATTCTTAAAATAACCTATCGTAGATACAGAAACAGAATCAATAATTGCAAATTTAAAATCTGAATCTGCAGCCGGCTGCGACAACATACCCACAAAATTTTTGAAAATAGCCATGAAAGATTTGCTTCCTCTAATTACTCAACTCTCTGTTTTAGTTTTCAAACAAGGCACATTTCCTCGCCTTCTAAAACAATCTATAATACACCCTATTTTTAAGAGCGGGGACAGAGACGATATCAATAATTATAGACCAATCTCAATATTACCAGTAATATCTAAAATTTTGGAAAAATTAATAAATAAGCGTCTAATCGCATACCTAAACAAATACGGCATACTGTCTAAGTCTCAGTACGGATTTCGAGAAGGAATCAGTACTGAAGACGCTATCATGGACCTGACAAAAAACATTACTAAAAATCTTAATAATAAAAGAAAAACCTTATGCATATTTTTAGATCTAAAAAAAGGTTTTGATACCGTCTCTGTTCCCATTCTCCTTCGCAAATTAGAGAGGTTGGGTATTAGAGGAACCTTCCTACACTTACTTACTGACTATTTAAGGGACAGAACTCAGCGAACTAGACTTGACCAAAACACTACTAGTACTGACATCTCCATTTACGGTGTACCGCAAGGTAGTGTTCTCGGACCCACCCTGTTCCTTATCTATATCAATGATTTAACTAACTTGACATTAACTAATGGACATGTGTTTTCCTACGCAGATGACACTTCATTACTCTTTCAAGATGATAACTGGTCTGAAGTATTTATCAAAGCCGAAGCTGGATTGCATAAAGTTATCACCTGGTTGCGACTTAATCTACTTACCTTAAATACTAATAAAACAAATTTTATCCCTTTCTCAATTAATGAATCCTTACAACCTGACATAGACTTGAGTTTAATTGCCCATACTTGTACGAGCTATCCCTCTGATAAGTGCTCCTGTATTAAAATTAAAAGAGTAAACTCCACTAAATATCTAGGCATAGTTATAGACAAGAATCTTACCTGGTACTCTCAACTTGAAACAGCTGTGAACCGTACTAGAAAACTTATCTGGCTTTTTAAACATCTTCGTAATGTAACCGACACACAACTCATTGCGTATATTTACACTACCCTTGTTCAGTCTATCCTATTGTATTGCATAACCATCTGGGGAGGTACTTTTAAAACAAAATTATTTAGCACAAAGAACCATTCTAAAAGTAATGTTACATAAGAAAAAAATGTACAGTACATCTAAATTGTACAGTGATGCAAACGTGCTAACTGTTAGACAACTTTATATATTACAATGTACTCTTAAAACACATAAAAATACCCAACTGGACCTAAACACTCTAAGTAAAAGGAATCTCTGCTTAGTAATTAAAAACAGTAAAGTGAGAACTGTATTTGCTTCGAAACAATTTCATTCACAGTCGATCATATTATATAACAAAATAAACAGAACACTAAAAATCTACACTAACTATGACCTTAAATAATTGTAAAAAAACTGTAACATTATGGCTAAAAACTCTAAATTATGATCAAACAGAAAATCTATTAAGCCAACACATTTTGCAATAACTACTGTCATAAATAGTTATGGAATTAGCTCACCCTAATTTTATTGTTAATAAAAACTTTTTAATTAAATAAATACTCATAAAACAAACTCTCCACAAACGTGTGGTTTGTGGAGAGTTTGTTTTCACACACACACACACACACACACACACATTATTATTATTATTATATATTCTATACTATTATTATATATTCTATACTATTATTATATATTCTATACTATTATTATATATTCTATACTATTATTATTTAATAAAATAAATACTTATATAACAAAGTCTACACACACCACATACACACATACACGCACCCATTATTATTATTATTATATAAACTTTTATTTATTCATGAATATACACAAATATAATAATATTTTTTTACATAAATATTTTATTAAATATTTTACAAGTGTAATATCTATAGGAAGAGCGGGGCTCTCCTAATACAGGTGTTTTACACTTAACAGGAGAGTCCCAAACCATGTTAACATACCTTGTAAATGAAAAAATAAATAATTTTTGATTTTTGTTTTTGAATTGTCAAAATTGTGTACCTACCTAATAGTATAAATTGTGTACCTGCTGTGTAATTGTCTAAATTGTGTACCTACCTAATAATATAAATTGTGTATCTGGTATGTAATTGTCGAAATTGTGTACCTACCTAATAGTATAAATGTGTCACTACTATGTAATTGTCTGTATTGTGTACCTACCTAATAGTATAAATTGTGTACCTACCTAATAGTATAAATTGTGTACCTGCTGTGTAATTGTCTAAATTGTGTACCTACCTAATAATATAAATTGTGTATCTGGTATGTAATTGTCGAAATTGTGTACCTACCTAATAGTATAAATTGTGTCACTACTATGTAATTGTCTGTATTGTGTACCTACCTAATAGTATAAATTGTGTACCTACCTAATATTTGTATACCGGTGAAACCGGGACCGACAGCTTAACGTGATCTCCGAAGCACTATAGTGGTGTTGTCAAACAAATGTAAGTACATTTTTTTTTTAATTAAAAACTCATTGGTACACACCGGGATTCGAACCAGGGACCTAAGTGTTTTTAAGTCCAAGGTCTAACCAACTCGGCCACCACGTATATTGTATTATGATTTAGAAAATGTGTTTAAAATCCTTTGCCAAACATTGGCCAAGGAATCAATCTACCAAATGCAACATTCTAAAATCAAAATAGTAGCTTCAAATGTAATGTATATATATCTAAAAACCAAATATGGCACTTTATAAATTAAAACTAAATATAAATTTTAATCCTAGAACTCTAAAATCCTCTATAAATAATATCAGACCAGCAATTTATAGTCTAGTCTCGATGAAGCTTAATTCAATTCAATTCAATCTTGATTTTGGCCTGCTGTCACTTTGGTAACAATATTGCCACAGACAAAATAATGCTACACAACTCAGTAGCTAATAAAAAAAAACTAGCGTGGAGAAATATACCGTCATTCCACACTTTAAAATGAGCTTGTGTTGATAAAAGCCCATATTAACTTGGTCAAACAAACAAAACAGGAGCATCCAACGATAAAACGAAATAAAATATAACAAATTAATTGGATTAATAAAAATAGATATTCAGGTACCTACTTGTTTATACAATAAATCAACTAAAACCTAATAAAATAAAACTAAACACTAATTTTATGATGACTAAGATAATTACAAATTAAAACTAAAATATTAAAATCAAATAGATGGAGTAAATGACTCATTTTGGTAGGAAGAGGAATATTATGAGATGGAAGAATGGAATACAAAGAAAAACTAATTTTTTTACAACTAAAAAAAATATGGTCAACATCACCTACACCTTCACCACATTCACACATGTTAGAACTTTGAACTTTAATTTTGTACAGATGGAAAGGAAGAGAACAATGGCCTATTCTTAATCGAGACAAAGAGGAAGTAGAGGTTTTATTAAAAACTTTATATTTGGCAAACCAAGGTCTAAAACTAACAGTTGGTTGAAGAGAAAATAAACTTTAGATTTAGACGAAATTGACCAATAATAGTTCCACGATTTTTCCAAATATACTTTTGCTAGAGCAACTAAATCATACGAATAATTTCTAAAATGAACAAGACTTCCATGGACCACAGCTTGTTTAGCTAAATAGTCCGCCTTTTCATTACCTAATATACCGCAGTGACTAGGAATATAAACTATAAATATTAAAAGATGGTTAAGAATACAATGATATAGTAATTCTTTAATTTCAAATATGATTTCAGATCTAAGTTTGGATGAAAAAGGATTCCTAATAATGGCTTCAAGAGAACTTAATGAATCGGAACAAATTATAGAGTTATTAATTTCATTTTCTAAAATAAATTTAATACAATGCTTTATTGCCAAACATTCACCAGTATACACTGATGATTCACAGGGGCTTTTAAACATAAAAGAAGCTCCTGAATTTTAATGCTAAAAAGACCAACCAACACTACCCTGTAAAGACAATTTGGAAGCGTCTGTAAAGAAAAGATCCGCATTTGGCCAGTTTTTATTAATAATAAAATTAAATAAATCATTACAATTTAGCATTTTTTTATGTATACCCAAATTTAAAACTATTTGTGACTGAAGATCACAAATCAGAGATTCATACGGACTTGAGAAAACCGGAAGTGCTACATTCGATACAAATGGAGCTTTAATTTTTTTCAATTTAGAGAATGACCCCCGTATTCTAAGACGTATCCTTAACTCCACTTTACACTCAAGGAACGTCTGTCTCTTTCCACCAAATGTCAACTATAAAAAGCAAGTTGAGACAGACGCTCCTTGAGTGAAGAGTGGAGTTAAGGAAACGTCTTAGAATACGGGGGTCAATATACAAGTCGAGGAAGAATTTTTTTATTTACCCAAAACCTTTTAGTAGATTTATTTTGAAAATATATTCCCACAGTAAGTAAGTTTTGATAATAATGGGTTATTTTGAAACTGTATAGATTTAAAAAAATATTTATCGCATAAATATTGCCTTCTTTGGAGGCTCGGCACATTCTATTTGTAAAGCATTTATAGGAGATGATTTTATCGCACCTATAATGATTCTGAGAGCTTTTGATTGTATGTTATAATTTTTTTTAAGAGCAGATTTATTGTATGGTTCTAATATGAAGGATGCATAGTCTAAATGGCTTCTAACGATTGCATTATATAAGAGGCGCTGAGAAAATGGATGGGAACCCCACCATGTACCAGATAAAACACGCATCACATTTTTTTTTTTTTTACATTTGGATGTAACATTTTCAATATGTTTTATACCACTTAATTTTGAATCCAACGTCACACCTAAAAATTTTACATATGATTTAATATCAATAATTAAGTTTTTAATTTTTATTTCTATAAGAGGATTTATACGTTTTCTACTGAATATAACCACAGAAGATTTTGTAGGAGATATATTCAAACCATGTTCAGAAAGCCAAGAATTTAAAAAGGAAAGGGATTGATTTAAATTATGTTCACAGTTTTTAATAATTTTGGAATTAGTATATAAGATGACATCATCAGCATACTGCAAAGAACGACATAAGGAATTTACTTGAACATCTAAATCAAATGTATATAAATTGAATAAAATAGGACTTAAAACAGACCCTTGGGGTAATCCTTTCCAAATGGTTCTCAAAGAATCATCCGGTTGATTTAAAACGCGAAGTTTCACTTTTCTTTCACAAAATAAACAACAAGTATTATTGATAATTTAGGAGAAACGCCAATATTGATAAGTTTTTTAAACAAAATATTTATCAAAACATCATATGCTGCCTCAATATCAAGAAATACAGCACAAAGAAATTTATTTCTAGAAAATGCCAATCTAATATCTGTAGAAAATATAGCTAGTATCTATGGTGCTCTTTGCTTTCCGAAAGCCGAATTGAAATTTACTTAATACTATGTTGTTTTCTATTAACCATTCAAGGCGATTTTTTAATAAATGTTCGAACAATTTACACATGATCGAAGACAAAGCAATAGGACGATGAGAAGAAAAAGAAGAAGGTTTTTTTTCAGGTTTAAGAATCGGAATAACAATTTGGGTTTTCCAATCTTGCGGAATAATGCCAGAATTAAAAATAAAATTAAAAATATTCAGAAAGTATTGTAAAGTAAATTCTTTGCAATGAACTATAAAAGAATATGGAATACCATCAATACCTGGTGCCGAGTCTTTTACGGCAGACAAAACAATTTTTAATTCTTTAAAAGTAAAGGGAGAGTCTAAATGATGAGAAGAGATAGATGGAAAATCTTTAAATGGTAAACTTTCTTCAAAAGAGGGAACATAATAAGGAGCTAGTTTATTGAAGAATGAATTAGTCCAGGTAGAATATACAGAAGCATTATTAACGCGCTTACAATTTTGAGATGTTCTAAATTTTCTTATATTAGCCCAAACGAGAGAGGATGGAGATTCAGGGGATAAAGACGCGCAAAATTTGCGCCAGCTTTAAATTTTTTTTTCTTTTAAATAATCGTCTACTTTTAGCTAATATATGTTTATAAATTAAAAAAATTTCATTCGTCATGTTGCGACAATAATTCTTTTCAGCATTTTTTCTTTGTTAAATAATACTTGTACAATCTTCGTCCCACCAAGGCGGGGAGAAAAATTTGCCCGAGGAAGATTTTACACTAAAACAACTATCAGCAACATATATTACACTAGAAATAAATTGGTTGTTGTAACACGAAATAAAATTATTATTATTAACATCAGGCAAAGTCATAACGGCATTATTTAATAAGCTGGCATAATTGTCCCAACCATCCAAAGAAACATTATTAATTTTATACTTTAGTAATGGGGGTAAACTATTTTGAGGATGAGAAATAGGTGAATTAATCATTATAGGGGAATGATCACTACCATATGAAATTTGTTCAATGTCCCATAATAAAGAACTGGCTATATCGTTAGATAGAACATATAGACAGATCTACAGCGCTAACATTTTGAGTAGGCGAAGTTCGACGTGTAGGGCGACCATCATTTAACAAGAAAAGATTAAATTCATGTAAAATATTTAAAAGATGATTACCAAAACTATCACAAAATGCTGATCCCCATAAGGTATGATGATAATTAAAGTCACCTAATACTATGAATGAGGGTTTAAATAATTCAAATAACTTTTTTAAATATACTAGTGAATGAGTGTCTGGAGATGATATATACAACGAAATTATAGAAATATTATTTACAACACAACCAATAGCATTAATATTTACATTATGATTCGGTAGAGCTAGTAATGAAAAAGAAAGAGAATTTGCAATGAAGAGAGAAGAGTCAGCCCTTCCATCCTGCCTGTCATCACGGACGCAGCTAAAACCTCTCAAACCAAAAGGAGAGAGAGGCTTGAGCCATGTCTCTGAAACAGCCAATATGGAAGGACTGTATTTATTACATAAGAACAATATGTCAGATTTTTTATTCCTTAGACTTTGACAGTTCCACTGTATTATTTTCGAGGGAACTTGAGCCATTATCATAGGAAGAAGAAAGTAAATTATTCAAAATAGTTTCAACGTGGTTCGGTCCATTATTTTTAATTAACTTAACAAATAAAGAGAATAAAGAATTTAACATTGATTCTGAAGAATCTTTATCACAATTATCATTATTATTATTTAGTGTGCAGCCATTTTCTGCAGTAGTAACATATAAGTCATTTAACATTTTTTTATGAAATTCGATATCATACTCTTTGTTAAAAACATCTTTTTTTTGGTTTAGACTTAATAAACACAGTTTTTTTATGGGAAACATTTTTAATAACATCAGCATATGACTTAGTAACGCGGGGTTCCAATTTATTAGCCTCCATGTAAGAAATCGATTTTTGGGACATAAGTGATTTAATATTCTGTTGTCTATTGTACTCCGGACACTTCCTGTTGGTAGCAAAGTGATTTCCAGAGCACACCAGACAACATGCCTCTGTTTCGTCAATTCCGCACGAATCTCCATTGTGATCTTGGCCACACTTGAAACAACGAGGTTTAGACCTACAGTTGCTTTTCATATGACCAAAACGACAACATGAATAACATTGAATAGTTGGGTACCGATATAAGTTAACATTAATTTTATTGTAATAAAGATAAATAAATTCTGGTAATATCTGCCCTTCAAACGTAATAACTACCGATTGAGAGGGTTTCCATACTTTAGAGTCACCATCATTAGTTTTATAATTTAAGCGTCTAACCTTTACAATCTTAATAGGATTATTGGGAATAACCGTATCAGAAACAATATCATCATCATTGATGCCAGTCGGAATCCTAACAACACCCATTTTAGTAATGCAAAAAGTAGGAATAAAAGCATTATAACCATGAAGCTAAAAAATCGCGCCCCGCGCCAATGGAGTAAGCATGATACATAAATTGTTTCATAATAGTACGAAACCGGTGTCGCCAATATCTGAGGCAAACAAATGAAGAACGGGGAAAAAGGTGTGGCTTCAAATGGCAGCTCAACGCGTCTGACACTTAAAAAACTGCTTGAGGAAAAAAGAGATATAAGTTAGCTATTGTCAAACATGAATGTGTGCGCGTGTCTATGAAGTATGTTGTTTTTTTATTATAAAAAGCCACAGAGCACGAATCCACGCGCGCCGGCCGCCGCTACTAGAGACGGCATGTTCAACATATTTCATACAAACCAAGCGTGGGGGTGGGCGTTACCTTTAACTCACTCCGGTGATGTCTTGGAGTGCTGTGGCTGGGTCGATATTTTTTTTATCGACATTATTTTTTATGGGCAGAAATATATACAGCCTCGAAATGAATAGAGCAAATTGAGTCACGTTTTTGAGGAAACCAGTTATACTTTCCTGTCGCTTGTATCCATTTGCCTTTTATATAAGGATCTTTGGGAAACCTAAAAAGATATTTTGTGTAGAACAAATATTAGTTACTAGTTTACAGCGTTTGATAGTTTTTGAGATATTTGATGCGTGAACACACAGGCACAACTACTGGAACTAAGAAATTTTCTCATACATGCACGCCAATTTCGGAGACTTTTGCTGCACCTTCTTTTAATTTGGTCATAGTACCTGAGTCTCCCTCGCCCATGTTTACCCTTCACCTCATTTTTATATATTGGGTTCGTCATTCTTTCATCACTCATTCTTTCTACATCCAAACCAGCGCAGCATGCCCTTTCTAATTTTTACAGATATACTTTCTTTCAATGTCACTCTTTCTCGAATTACGTCATTGTGAATTCGGTCTGTTATTTTAATTTTGTCTTAAACCCTTTTTACCCGAGCCTATAAAAAATTACTTATACTCTTTTGTATATATGTGGGTCAACAATATCTATTACCATTCCGAATTTCAAGTAACTTTGATCAGTAGTTGTATCAGTGTGTAAGATAATTTATACGGAATTTTACTAAAAACATTTAACAAGCAATATAGCTTTCTTTCGATGTGACTTATTTGCCTCAACCTTTTTATTTATTTGTATATTGTTTACTTAGACCATGTTTAACCTGAACCCAATTGAAAATTATACTGGTTGGCATACATGTAGTTAAATAAAATCTGTAACCATTTCAAATCGGATCAATAGGTTTTAAGATATTCCTGCGGACAGACAAGGTATCTAAGTGTCACCTTATGTGAAGCGGCCAGTCATTAAATGTTTTTTTTTCGAAGTTTGTAATAATACACAAGATACTATAGAAATAACAACTTTACAATGGCAATTAAAATATATTACTCTATGGGTACGCTAACTTGCATTATCGACATGATGCCAATCAACGCGTGCGTCCCCTCACTATTGCATTCACTAATGACTCGCGGCTTTCGCACGGCTGCATCGACGCACATTTTTAAAAAAGCTAAAAATTAACATTATTTACTTACTTGTGATATGATACTCCAGAATTTTGTTTGTTAATGTTTTTACTTTGGTTCTTACACCAAATCACAGCGCAATGAGGCATTTTTATCGATTTAATATTAATGTTTATTCCGCAACGTACGAAGAGCAACTGGCGGCCGATTGCGCTCATATGTGCGCGCAGCGCATTTCTTTGCCACGACTATTATTATTACTACCGTCTCTAGGAGTAGGCAGCGCGCGGCGATTCCGTGCTCTGTGTAAAAAGCTAAATATTAAATTGCATACTTAATAGTTTCGATAGTGTTGCCACCGACAACAAATATTATTACTTATCGATATAAACCAAATATTATAATTATATATCGACATACAATAGGGAATATGCATGTAACGCCAATTATTATTATTTTAATATATAATATTCCTTTTATGTCATTGGTCATATTTACAGTAATCTATTTTATTTTGATTAGCTAATTTTATCATAAATGCGATTTAAAAAATTTTTATTTTGGTAGAAACGGAAAACATTTTTAAACGCTCCGACATTAGCAAACACTTTATGTGACGTCATTCGCGCATAAACAAATGTCTACGTGTGTTCTAGAGTCTACAGTTTCTTGTTTTCTCGGGTATTTCTTGTCCTTTATTACGATAATTTGTTAGAAACAAACCTTTTGACAAACTTTTGAAGTGCAATAACGATAAACTAATATACTTTTTGAGCACGAATGACGTCACAGAATGGCGGCTAGTGATGTACCGTTTTTTACTGCGGTAGTGGCAGATAAAGTTAGTATAAACTCTAAAAAAAACAAAAAAAAATATTTTAGGGTCTAATGTAGTTACTCTATCAAGTAATGAAATAATAAAAAAACATGCAAATTCCCTATTGTAATACACACACATATCATGACGGTTGATGCCTTACGGCGCCCGAGACCGCCTAGACGGCCCCAAGGTAACCAGCGGAGGGTTTTTAATAATCGTCGTAACCGATGGTATGAGTCTACACCGAACAAGTGGCTAACTCGTCGCGATGTTTTTAATAGTATCAATAACTTTGAAAGGATATACTTTGGGCTAATATGATCAATAAAGGCTTTGTTAAATGTTATTTCATAATTAAACTATGTACTTGGATTTACTTACAAATTATTCATTTCTCCTTATATTAGTTTATGTAAATGTATTATTTACCTTGCTATATGCAATTATATGCATGCACTTGCATATATAAATGTATATATATAGCTGTGTGGGTGTGGTTCGGGGATGTATACACTACTTACTTTATAATGTTGCCTTTGTCATTTAAATTCAACACAAACAGCTTTTAGTATACACACATTTGTTCTAATAGATACACACATCAGAAAAACATAATTTATATACCTACACAATACTACTTCACATATGTATACTTATTTTAGTTCGCATGCGCATGCACTTTTGTTATTAGGTATTAATAAAAAATTTAAAAAATAAAAAAGAGCGCAGTCTACTGGCACAGGTGTTCTATATACTTAAAAGTAGATCCCAAAGCAACTTTGTATCTAGTTATAAGCATTTGTTACCTAATAAATGAATATTTAATTTCATTTCAAATCAAACAACTTTCCCATGGAACCATGTATCGCAAAAGAAAAAGAAATGGCCTTCTCCATACAAACTAGTAACGTTAAAATAACCAATTTGTATGGGGAAGTCATTTTTTTTTCATTTGCGACATATGGTTCCATAGGAAAAGTTGTTAGATTTTATCAGCAGAGCCTCATACTAGCCCAAAGTACATCCTTTCAAATTTACCCTGATAGACACTTTTGCATTTATAATACTAGTGGATTTAAAATATGTAGGTATATATAACAATAAATTAAAATACCTACTTTATTAAATTAAATTATTTATTAAATTAAAATACATGCACAACTAACTACATGTTACCTACTAAACGCAATCTCAACATTTTTGACCGACCTCTAAGAGGAAGATATGAAAGTCGATGCAAACTACAAAAGGCGAAAATCAAGTTACGATTTAATTGTTTTTCGCGTTTGTGGTATGTTGGTAACCAATTTTATTCTATTTTAATTTCCTCTAATGCCGGGTCTTTCGGGAAACTGTATGTATAGAAAATATAATTAGTATTATATAAAAAAAAAAAAATTGCATAATATCTCATAACCATGAAACTATTTAGGGCCAATTTCACCATTCGCTCTATAAACTGAGTTTAGTAAAACTAAGTTCAGCTTAAACGAGTTCAAATTTCGAAAGTAATCTCAGTTTACATGAATCCGATTTCACCAGATAAATTTTGATCGCGTTTACGAAAATCAAGTTTAAAGACATAAACGATACGTTTAGTATTTTTAACAGATAAAAGCGACCTACAGCTGTATTTTAACTAAATATTTTCTTCTTTCGAAATGATAGAAACGTAATAAAGTCAGTATCTACAATTAGACTCAATAAATATAAGATTGGGACTATACCCTATTATTTCGATAAAATGCCTTCAACCCAGGAGAATAACAGAGATGCTCCTAATTTATTTCGTTCCTACAATTAAACCTATTACAATTTTTCACCAAAATATTGCAGGGATTTTAAATAAACAAGACTTATTTGAATTAGCCATAGCGGAATTATCACAAGAGCTGGAAAGCATAGACATTATTTGTATTACAGAGTCTTTTCTTAAGCGAGGTTCAGAGTCTAGCTTGAGTATTGCTAATTATAAATTATCTTCATCATTCTGTAGAGTAAATCAGCGTAGAGGGGGTTCTTGCATATTACTAAAAAATGGTTTAGAATACAAAATAATTTCACCTTTAGAACCTCTTCAATTTGTATTTGAATATTGCGCAGTCGAAATATTAAACTACAAACTTCTTGTTGTTTGTATATATAGAAGGCCACAATATAAAATAGACTTATTTTTAGAAAAGTTAAGAATATTATTAGATAAATTAACAAAACAATATAATAAAAAAATTGTTATTTGTGGTGACTGGAACATTGATCTACTCAAATACAATAAAAACTCTAAAGATCTTATTTCTATACTAAATAACTACAATATGACCAGCCACATAAACAAACCGACTAGAAAGAACGCATGCATTGACCTTATAATAAGTAACATTGACACAGTTAAATCTAACGTACATATTTTAGCTTTATCTGACCATGAAACAGGTCAATCTATAACGTTTGATGTTGATATAATTGATAATAAGGACTCTTTTCATTCTTGGATAGAGAGTAAAAGAGACTTTAGTATATATAATATAAATAAATTTAATGAGTGTATTACTGCACTAACATTTAATGATATTTTAAACAAAACTGATACAGAGGAGGCATTCAATGAATTCCATGACATAATAACATTATTTTTTAAACTATGTTTTCCTATAATTTCAGTAAAATATACAAATAAACCGTTAAAAAATATGTGGATGAGTAAAGGGATAAAAAAATCATGCATAAATAAGAGAAGGCATTACCTTAAGTATAGATTATCACAGTCTAATAAAAATATAAATAAAAGAAATTATGCTATGTACAATAAAATATTAAAACAATGCATTACTAATGCACAGAAAATTACAAAGACAAGGTATATATCACGATCAAAAAACAAATGTAAAGCTGTCTGGGATACGATAAAAAATAAATCATATTATGTATGCGACAATTACATACGTTATATAAAATTTAATGAAAGGAAATATAGTGAACCAAATGAAATATGTCAATTATTTAATAGTCAATTTATAAACATGACAAATCAGTCTAATAAAGAAAATACTTATAGTGGCAAACCAAATATAGATTCAAACGAACATACAATATTTTTAACACCAGTTGTACAAAGTGACATATTTAAAATAATTAATTCAATAAATAATACTAATTCTTATGGATATGACCTAATAAATACAAAACTACTAAAATTAAATGCCGCAAAGCTTTCAGTCCCTTTGACATATATAATTAATTTATCATTATTACAAGGTTTTTTCCCATCACGCCTAAAGTTTTCTATTGTGAAACCACTTTATAAGAAAGGTGATAAGTATAATCTAAATAATTACAGACCTGTCACGTTGGTACCCATATTATCTAAAATTTTTGAAAAGGTTATGCATAATAAAATATATTGTTTCCTGAATGCTTTCAACATACTTAATAACTATCAATTCGGATTTAGAAAGGACCGGTCAACCGAACTCGCATGTTTTCATCTTGTTAAGTGTGTAACAGAAAACTTGAATAATAAACTAAATACAGCCGCTTTATTTATCGATATGAGTAAGGCTTTTGACTGTGTCTCTCATAGTATCCTACTAGATAAGTTATCTAGGTATGGTATTAGGGGCAACGCCCTTCAATGGCTTGAAGGCTATCTAAAGGAAAGACAACAGTGCGTTGAACTGACTAGGATAACAAAAGGATATAAAAAACAATACAGATCTAGTTTCTATCAAAATAGTACAGGCGTTCCACAAGGAAGTATCTTGGGACCACTGCTGTTTTTGGTATATATTAATGATCTACCGGACATTACAAAGCATCAATGTATATTATATGCCGACGACGCTACTTTCATTTTTCAAAATAGTGACATACAACTTTTAGAAAGTGATATCACATATACACTTAAAAATATAACTAATTGGCTTGATTGCAATAACCTTTCTATAAACATAGATAAAACTAAATTAATACAATTTCAGACTCAAAATGGTAATAATAAAATCCTTAACATTATATATAATAACAAAATCATAGAACAGGTTAATTCAACAGTATTTTTAGGTTTAGTAATCGATAAAGAATGTAACTGGAAACAACACATTGAAAAAATTGCCAATAAATTGGACAGTTTCATTTATGTATTAAGGCGCACAAAGGATACGGTATCGGTACAAGCTGCCCTACTAGCTTACCACGGATACATATCCTCTGTATTAAAATATGGAATAATCATATGGGGCAATTCTGTTGAAGTAGAAAGAATATTTAAAATCCAAAAAAAATGTATTAGAATAATATCTGGGGCTGGTTTTCTTGATACATGTAAACCTTTGTTTAGGAAACTAAAAATTTTACCCCTTCCTTGTCTGTACATCTTAAGTATTTGTGTATTTGTAAAGAAACACTTTGATTTATATAAAAGAAATTCTGAAATTTTATCATTAGGAAGAAGTACAAGATACCAAAATAAAGTATACACCCCTCCCCAACGTCTTACACTATTTCAAAGAAATGTTTACATAATTTCTATAAAAATTTATAATCACGTCCCTGATAATATCAAAGATCTTTCATTAGGAATGTTTAAGAACAAATTGTCTAAATTTTTGTTAAATAAAATGTATTATACAGTGAAGGAGTTTCTTAGTGATAAAATTAAAAATGTGTGATTTGTACAAGTTTGTTAATATTTTAATTTAGTAAGACTGAGACATTTTTTTTATTATTTTTGTATACCTACGTAATTTATTGATTGTGTGTGCTCATGACATATTATAATATGACATCAAAATATACCTATATTGTAGTTAATTTTTTTAATAGTTTATAATTTTGCGATTGAATTTATTAATGACATAGTGATTTGTTTATTTTTGATTTTGTGCTCCGTTATTCCTACTGACATTATGCATTAATACAATAGTAGTTGTTACAGTGTTAATAGGATTTATGACTGAGTTAATTTATATTATGATAACATTTTAGAACATATTTTTATAATTGTTTGTTATGCTTTGATTTCATATTTGGATTTGGACATTGAATTTATTAATAAGACATCATAATATTGAATTCATTTCTCATTATTTCTAATGACATTGTGTATTTAATGAAATAATTGTGGATTTTGATAGAATTTTGACATTTTGAAGCAATTTTTTTTTTAGAAATATATTTGTGTTTTTTAATTTGTTTTGTATTGTATAATCTTTGTAAAATACGGCTTTTGTTCACCTTTGGGGTTTTTGTAAATTTTTGTGTACTTATTAATATTTTGCACACCTGTAATGGGGTAGAATATGCTGATCATAAAATCATTTGTAACACCATTCTTCTGTACCATGTTCTGGCAAATAAAGATATATTATTATTATTATTATTATAAACAAAACAAATACCATTTTGTTAAAAAAAAACACATTCCCTCGTAGGATTGTTTGACCTTGACAGTAACACTTCTTGAACGAGTTTAAAGAGCTAAACGACGAATATCGGGCGTTCAGAAAGTAAACCGAGTTTAGCTTGAACTTCGTTAGTTTTATATTGGTGAAACGTAAAAAAGAGCTCTAAACTTGGTTAGACGATTAAACTCGGTTTAGCTAGAACTGATCGCGTTTAGTGTGAATGGTGAATTTGGCCCTTAGAAATATCGAGTTTATCAACTATAAAATCACATTACTAAAAAGTAACTAACAAACCTCGTTGGACGGTTCTGATGTACCTTTTACCTTTTGATTAAATTAAATTTAAATGATTATAAAGTATCGAAATTATCATTAAAAATAAAAAAACATCACTAGTTCTTCAACTTCTAACATAGTTTGACAGTTACCGTCAGATTTTGATATTTTAATTATGGGTTTTTTTTATTTTTTTTATCAAGGTTTAATATAAGAAAAACATGTTAAATACATACTTGAAAAACGTGATACATGGTACTTTTTTTTTAAGGTATTTTCTACACAGCTTTAATGCACAATTAACCATTTTTCCGACAATAAAAGCGGAGCTCTTTCTCCGTCGAACGCACAATTCAGACTGAGGATGTAAAAAATGTGAAGGTGTGTGTGAGTGACAAATTTGTCACTCGCGCGGCATCCTGCAAATTGAATGATGCTTACTCCAGTAGCGGCGCGCGGACGGGCACGGTTTTTACCTTCATGATTATAACCATGTTCAATTAAAGTACCATTATTAACAAAGCTATTAGCATCCTTGTAACAACTGAAAGTAATTTTTATTCTATTACGGCCAATACGGATTATACTACCAGGAATGATACCACGAAATGAATTTTTCTGCATGAATCTTCCAAATATAATAGGATTTAAAATAACATTCTCAGCATTATTATTGTCAGTAGCATTTTTTTTTTTTGGACGTGAACAACGAAAGGCCCCTTGTCAGTTTCACCATAAAAGTTTTTAATAAAACTGTCCGGAGATGATAATGGTAAGGATAGAGGAATGGACTGAGTTTGAGAACTAAATGGAAAAGCTTGACCTAAAGGTATAGCCACATCACTTATATCGTCCTTTTTTAAACAATCATGTCGATGTCGTTTAGATTTAGAATGCCTCCTCTTGGCTTCGAGGAACCATCAATTACAGAGCTCACTGAGCTCGATGAGTCATCATGCACAGTAACATACGCAGCAGGTGAATTAGGTATAGAAATATCAGGTGGTTTAGGTGGGATGAAGTTAAAATCCATGATAATGAGAAATTACTAAATAATGGATTTAATTAATGAATTACAAAAGTGGAAAAAAAGACTATCTACATATAAAATCAAAATTTAGGAAACAACATGAACCCTACCGAAATAATAATAGAATAACTAAATACACTAAAAATAGGAAAGAATTAACCAAGTAATATTAATCCAATATTGAAATCCTTTTGAATAAAATAATTAATTATTTTTGAGATGCTTCCACTTTGAAAGGCGACCTGTCAAAAAAGCGAAAGAAGTCTAGCTAAAATGACAGCTAAATCTAACACTAAGGCGACATGTCGCGTCGTCTCAGTCAAAAACGTATGTATTTTGACAGTGACAGTAGGCGTGAGGTACGCTGTCACCTGCCAAAGTCTATACAGTTTTGATTGAAGGCGACACGACACGTCGCCTCGCCTGATTTTTCTCTAGAGCCCAGAAACATCTTCACAACGATCACGATGTATATTTATGCGTTTTTTTTTGAGATTTCGGCGGCAAAAGTGGCGATATGATCTGCCACAATGGCCGTTTTGTTTGGCCCAGAATGCTACCGTGAACTGATCACAATGACCCCAGCCGATAGGTGAGGCAGTCGATAGGACAGTTGTTGTTGTTTTAAACGTCGCAGTTGTCTTATATTTTTAGGATCAAATTTATTGTATTTTAAATCGAAATGATTTTAGAAAGATTTCGCATATAAAATTAGTGGATTGTACGCAGTGCCGGCCCGAAGCAAGTTTTAGAATGGAGCGAAATCCAATTACGGCGGCGCCTGGCGTCCTCCCCCCCCCCCCCCCCCCCCCTCTTGTTCCCCTAATATTAGTAGACTACTAGAGAAGGGGTGTCAGTAGCTCTACCACTAGTTTTTGCAAACAGTTTTTACTATAGCCGTTACTAACTATAGATAGGAATCATCCAATAAGAGAAGTTTATTAGAAATATAAAGCGATCCTATTGTTCGTAAAAGCGTGGAACTGAGAAGATCTCCACAACATCATAGGTCTATGTCTAATTTGTCAATTGAAAACTAATAAAACAAAATAAAGTCAACAATCATTAATGAGATCAATAAGCATAATCCACTTTGGAACTGGTTTGGTACCTACTTGTTATGTTATGTTTACTAATTAATGTAACAGTGCTTATTTAAAACAAAGTCTTTAGGTTTAGGCATATATGGGACATAACATAATTAATAATAAACTATTTAAATCAACTGGAAAACAAATTTTAAGTAAATCACTGCTTACGCACTTTTGCACTTGTTACTTTTAACGCTAACTATTAACCGAGGTGGGGGTAATGATCCGTCCGGGCTCTTCTCAACAAATAAAGTCAGAATCACACATTGGTAAGCGAGGATTTTTTTCTTGTCCACTGAGGCGCCCTCTGGAACTTAGCGCCTGGAGCGGCCGCTCCGTTCGCCATATGATAGGGCCGGCCCTGATTGTACGATTTAACCGATATTTTACTTGACAAGTGACAGTTGACAGATTCGTGATAACAATGCGTTCGATTTGGATAGTGGTAATTGTGGCATTGTGATTGAAATTAACAAAAAAAAACGCAAGTTTGCACAATGTCATTATGATCATTGTGGACATATTTTATTCCCAAAACAAACGGGCCCTAAATCCACTATTTTAGTCATTAGATTTTTTTTTTGCGATGCTCCCTGCCTGTTCTTTGGCATAGGTTTTTTTTTAAACCGCTCAGAAACTTTAGTACCCAAAGCGTAAATAGATCAACAAGATTACAAAATTAGGCGGGAGCAAGGGAAGCAAATGGACAAGTACCCAAAACCGAATTCACTTCACTCCGCTCAGTTCCTGCCTACCTCACCTTCGGCTTTAGGTTTTTTTTATAACCATACAGAAACTTCAGTGCCCAAAGCTTAAATAGATCACTAAGATTACAAAATTAGGCAGGAGCGAGTGAATGGATGAGTACCCAAAACCGTGAGAACAGAAGATGGCGGCCTCACAACTAGGTGGGACACTTGTTGATAATAATTTTACCTAATTGAATTTTCAGTAGTTGATTATTTTATTGAGTTTTATTATTACATACTATAAAACTCTGTCAACTTGAAAACACGAATTCTTCATCTTTGTGTAAAGTTGTCCAATATATGGAAATTACAACTTTAAATAATATTATATTGACCATATTGACAGTTTAATATCTAAAGTGAAAAAAAAAAACGCATAAATATACATCGTGACGTTGTGAACATGTTCCTGTCCCAAAACGACATAGACCACTATTTTATGATCCATGCTGAGAACAATCTCAAAACGTGAATATTGGAATTTAATTAATTATTTTATATATTCATATCTGTTTTAGTTTTAAAAGTTCGATTAAACCTAAAAAATATATATCGTGTAACTAAATTCAGCTTTGGTATGTTTAGTTTGAGGTTGTTAGTTAAATTAATATTGTGATTTTATAAAATTATTGTATTTAAATAATAGTTAATTAAAAAATATTGATTTATTATATTATGATAAGGTAGTAATATTTTTAATTTCAATTATTTAATTCAAAATAGTGCTTCTTGTCAAAAAGTGGCATCAAAAATCAAATCTTCAGAGCTGCATTTTAGCATCGCTAAAAAAAATGACATGGCTTGTTGAAACGCCCGTTTCAACACAGGTCGCGCTGGTTTTTGATGTCACCACGAAAAACTGCCCGTGCTAGCTCGCGGAACGCATGATTGATATTACAATCAAAATTTTAAGAAACAAAACGAACGAGCATTTATCGTTTCGCCATATGTTGATTTAAATGAGTGCGAGCGAGACCAATACATGTACGTGACTTTTTACTTTAGAAAACGATTTGTAACAGTTCCCTATTATTACTAGTTTCATGGTCTTCCTCCTTCCCTGTTCGCGTCTGTGATTCGGTTTCTTTTGTGTGAATCTTTTGTGAATCCTATTATTTTTTATTGTTAGTATAATTTGCCCATCATTAAATAATTTTATTATTTTCAATTCTTATAAATTAATAAGTTACGATGGGTGACTTGGGAGAACCGCGTAAAATTAAGGTAAATATTAAGATTTAAAATTTGATACAATATTCTCTTCTCAATCAATTTACTTTAGTTATTTTACTCAAAACATTTTAATTATATGATTAGGAACTAATTATATTTATATTAAGTTATTATATAAGGCGCTATTAAAGAAATATATTTAATAACTCTTTTCAACATTTGTTTACGTTGTGATAAGAGTTATCAGTTTGACGTTTCGAATCGATTACTTAACCTCGCAAACCCTTTTTTATATTGTGTGATACTGTGATTGTAAAACTATTTTATAATCATGTCTTACGACCTAAAACGAGAAGAAGAAGTAAAGCAATACATAGAAAATCTCGGAATTGAATACCGATTTGGATGTTTTAAAGAAAAGAATCCAGAGGTATGTCACATGCTAGGTGACTATTTGGAGTCGATAAAAAAGGATTTTCATAAAGCAGGAAAGGTTTATAAAAGTAATTGTTTGGATTATGATCATGGGAAGTCTTGTTTGAAGATTGGTAATTATTGTTTGACGGGCAAAGGGAGAGACAAACCTGATCTTCATGAAGCTCTAAAGTATTTTGAAAAGGGATGTGAACTGAACAATCCAACGGCATGTCTGCATGCCGGCATGATGCTCACATCCACAGGAGAGAACATGGCTCATGTGAAAAAAGATCCACCCAAAGGTAATTTGGCATATTTATTTATCCATAGGACCAATTCGTATTTCCCCTATTGACATTTCTATAGCAAAGTCTTTTCATTGTTTATTGAAGGATTTTGGCCTTCCAATTCGGCCAATGGAACTTTTAAGAAATGAACATGAAGAATTAAAAGGCCTTTAACCCTATTTCGCTGTCTCATGTCCGGGAATGCTGCAGTTCATTCCCCTGCCTTTAAACCACTTGATGGACTCAGCACCCGCACATAGACTTCATTGATAGCTAACAACATTGTTTCTTATATGAGAGGAAAGTAACTGAGGCTGATAAGTTTTTATGGAAAAGTATAAAACAAGACCAATTGTTTTTGAGAATTTGAGTTGTACATAATTTTTTCAACAAAGACTTATTTTTAATTTAACTTTGTCACCCATTTTGTATCACCATCATTTAGTCAGCATAGTACAAGCAACCAATGTATTCATCCACTCATCCCATTCATAGACTGTTATAGGTCTGCTTACCGTCAGGTATATACTATAAAATATGCCATGCTCCATATATTAAGTAAGTAAATATTATTTTGTTTTATTTTCAGGCTTTAACTACATAAAGAAAAGCTGCGACAGCAACGATGACTTAGCTTGCCACTATATGTGTGGTATGTTCCTAAGTGGGGTCCCTAAGAACTTTGAGGATTACGAACTAATAAGAAAAAACCCAGAGAAAGCTAAAAATATAACGTACTTAATTAAAAAAGATTATAAAGAGGCTTTTAAATATGCTAATAAAGCTTGTGAACTTGGTCATGTGTATGCATGTGCCAATGTCAGTATGATGCACGCTAAAGGAGAGGGAACGGAGAAAAATGAGGAGTTAGCTGAAAAATTTAAGAAACTTACATTAGATTTAAAGAATTCTGCTCTAACTACAAAAGAACTTAAATTCCAACAAGGATTGGATAATAAGTAATGATGTGCAATTTTAATTTTATTTCTATTTGTTTTAAGGCTGTTTCCTGTAATCTGCTGTAACTGTTCTTGAAAGTTGCCTCTCATTTATATGGCTATAACCAACAATACGTCATCAGAAGATTATAGGATATGCCCTTATAAATTAATTAGAGAAAAATAGTTTTATTAAAGGTAAAAAATGTAAACAAAGAAATGTTAAATATTGATAAAAAATTTGCAGTGTTATTTCAAAAATATATATCTTATTTTGAGAATGTATTTTACATTATTTATTAATCTATCTAAAAATGTGTTGTTTTATGTGATATACCATGTGCCTAGAATGCTAAACACAATCATTGAGCTTTATTTTTTGTAGTTGTAAGACTTTTGTTTGCATCTTTTACTTTTAATTCCATTAAGTACATGTTTTAGTAAATATCAAATTTAGTTTTCTCATTTCAATTAAAATTGAAACTTAATACCCAGCAACTGAGTATTGCATGTTACTTTGCCTTGCCATCTAATGTACCTGGATGTAAAAAAATAAAAGACTAATGCCTGATTTCACCAACTCTAACTAAGTTAAGGGACAATTAATGACAGTTGTTTCATAGCAAATATGTCAAAATTCTTATTTAGGGGCTCCTTTAGAGTCGGGGATCATTGGTGAAACCGGGCAGTACATAAGTTAGTATAATAATAATAATATGTAGGACAATTTACAGATATTGCTCTGGTCACAAACTAAGCTCTAGGCTTGTACTATGTGTACTAGAAACAATGATATAATACATATTATATTTTATAAACACCCAGACCATGCCAAACTGTACAGAAAAACCTAATTTTTTTTTGTTGCCATGGGCAGGAATCAAACCCACACAGTTTGTAACATTATATTAGTTATGGCATCTTTTAATTTAAGTGTATGTATGTAAATGGCAAGGTGATGTAAACTATGTTAATAGTTAAATTTGTTTAGTCAATACCATATACTGAATAATTAAAGATATAAATTATTGTGTTAAAGTCCATTTTTAGGGATTTTGGTTTTAAAAATGAAAAAAAAATATTCTAGGTCCATCTGTCTGTCTATATTAAATATGTTGGAAACTACTGGTTTGATTTGCTTGAAATTTGGAATGAATCTTTATTGTTCTTGTTGACCAAGATATATTCAAATGGATAAGTCGAAAAATCTTTATAGGCTCAGGTGAAAAAAAAAATATTTATAAAACTTTTTCCAAAATAAAAATATATATATATATATATTATTATAAATATGGAAAAGAAATTATATGATTACCAATAAGTGAAAGGTTTTTGAGATAATCAAGTCAAGAACAATATTTGTATTTGTCAGGTTTTTATTAAATAATAGGGTTTGTAAAATAAAACAGTGCTATAGTGTTTATATTAATAAGACAGGGTTTGATGTAACTAAGCTCAATATATTTAATTATAACCACCAACTTACCCAAAGTATAATTTTTCCAATGGTTTTTTTTTTTTTTACTCTCTTATTTCTGTTGATTTCAAACCCCTGTTGTTTGTGAGATTTTCCCATTATTAGTGGTAAACTTACCTGATTAAAAATATAAAATATCTAGTTATATTGCTATGAGACCATATATAGCTAACTATACCTATATATTTGGTATGCTACATTACCAGATTTTTTGTACATTAAAATTGTGTCAATGGTCCCTAAGTTTCCATATTGTGTTGATATTGTAGTATTTAATATACAGGAATGTAGATATAACAATATTTTAGATACTTGTAAGATAGAAGTAATTTATTAAATGATACCTACTGTATTTTTTTTTCTTAATTGTTTTATCAGAACGCTGTACTCCAAAACCTTCGATAATTGCTGCCCCAGTGAGACTTGCGTAAATGTTAGAAAGTGAGAAAACGCATGATATCCGAAGATTAACATCGCAATAAGCTCGCCACTTGTTAGGTGTACTGTATACCATCAACAAAATGAGGACGGGTTAATCCCTCCGCTGGGTACTCTGAAGCCAAATAAACACCCGTGATGATAAGTATTTTTTTATAAGGCTATAGATGAGTTAGACCTGATGCTCCTTGAAAATTCGAAACGTTACAATTTAGGACATGAGTAATAAACTGACCTAAAATCATCTTAAATTCCCATACCAGGGGCTCTAGAGAAAAATCAGGCGAGACGACATGTCGCGTCGCCTCAGTTAAAAACGTTGTATTTTGACAGTGACAGTAGGCGTGAAGTACGCTACCACCTGCCAAAGTCCACAGTTTCGATTGAAGGCGACACGACACGTCGCCTCGCCTGATTTTTCTCTAGAGCCCCTGGACCCGGCAAAGCGGTCTCGAAGGCCCAGTACTTAAAAACTTGCGATACCTAGCAGTTAAAAACAGTTGCAAATACCCAGTACCTACTTGAAAATGGTTTTGATGACCCAGTACTTGAAAGTGGTTTTGATGCCCTATATGATGATATATAAAAGCGGGTTCGATAACTTATTTTTCTTAAGCAGTTTCGATAACCCAAACCCTGCGATCAATAATACAAATTGTGTTGTTGATCTAAGCCCAACACTCACAAGCCAACTGACCGCATAGTGTCTTCCAAAGCAAGTCCCTGACCTTGGTGTACTGCTTCTCCTATTCAGGTCCCTCCAGTCACATTCCGCAGGTGGTCCCTTCATCCAACCGCAGTGCGTCGTACACCGCGCGCGCCGAGACGTCGTCGACGCCTTAAGGTTTGTTTGCTACCCAGTTCTATCTGTCCTTATCATATGTGGCGTCATCATATCACTTCAGGCTTTTTAAGTTATTCGTATATATTTTAACGGGTAAGTATATTACTTTAGGTGATTCGGATTTTTGATAAGGAAACCCTGCGTCGTGGTATCGGGGTCGGGAACAGTGCAGTGCACCCCCTGCCTACCAACCACGTGATAACCCGACACCCGCACGGAGTCACCGGTTTTGCAGAGACTACTGCATCAATTTCTTGTCGAGGGGGTAGTCTCCTTTAATGGTTACGAAACGGGCGAGTGATTTGACGAGGATATTAAAATTGACTCTTAATGCAAATACGTCCATGTTACCGCCCATTTCGTAACCGCATTATTTAGCCGCCTTAGTGGGAGCGATCAATATTGTTAAACAACAATGTATTGATTGACCCCATTGCATTCATGAACATTGTAGGTCTGCTTAACATCAGATAGATACAAAGTAACATGCCGTGCTCCATTAAAAAACATGTACATGGTGGTAAGCAGGCATACAAAGTCCATAAATGGGGACGATTAAAACAATTTTGTTGAGCAAGAGTAGTGGTTGTTTCCACTTTGCCGGCTAAATGTTGCGGTTACGAAACGGGCAGTAATGATAATGATTTTGCATTACGAGCCTTTAATGTCGTTGAAAACCGAACCCTGGAAAATCTGGACAAGAAATCTATGCAGTAGAGACTGGGACAGCCTAGCGAGTTTGCAGTTGCTGAGATTCCGCTATTCACTAGTAAGCTGTAAAAAGAAATTATACAATGGTTACAGATTGGAATAATAGGAGGTAGCGGGTTTGATGATCCAGCGTTATTCAGAGACCAGACAGAAAGGCAAGTCACCACTCCATTTGGAGAGCCCTCTGATGTCATTATCGAGGGCATTATACACGAGGTGCCGTGTGCTCTGCTGGCGAGGCATGGCCGGAAACATCAACTGCAACCTAGGTATGTAATATATAATAATTGTTCATTATATTGCTTATCCTTTCTATATCTATAGGTACTAATAAATAAATCTGAAGAGTTTGTTTGTGGGCATGCGCTAATCTCTGGAGCAGCAGTTGGATTTGAAAAAATCCTTTTGCATTGTATAATCCAATTCTTGAGGAATTATTAAAGCTTTTTAACATCACGCTACTACCCTTAGGAGTCGAGCCAAAAATGAAACACCTTATAAAACCGCGGGGCGATGATAGTATCATATAAAAGTTGGACATCGCCATTAAATGGGCTATAAAGCAAGATTGTGGGCGGATACAGTCACAACTAATCGTCCACATGTTAATGCGTTATAGGTAAACGAGCATGATATTAGTTCATTATATTTCGATAGTCGTCATGGCATCCGTTCACACACCTTAATGCGGCTTAAGGCTCTTTGTCGACTCGTTGGGCTATAGTAAACTATTGTGATATAATTGATATCGTAGAATAACACAATTTCAGTGATGTAAACTACCGCGCCAACATCTGGGCATTGAAGCAAATAGGATGCACGCACGTCCTAGCCACTACCGCTACTGGATCCCTGAGAGAAGACTACCAGCCCGGCGATCTGGTTGTGTTGGATGACTTCATTGACAGGTATAGTATCGTCGGCTTACTGCCCGCCAATAGTTGGTTATTAAGGCCAAAAGGTTACTCATGTCTAGAAACTGTCGCTATTGGAGTCCTGGGAGAAGACTATCAGCCCTCGTGATGCAGGACGACTGTATTGGCAGGTAACAAACATTTCACTGCTTGACATGCCTCTCCCAAGCACCGCCAATATGTGGGAGATTCATTAAACAGGATGTATGCAGGTCCTTGCCTTGTTACTGGATCTTTAAATAAAACCTGAACAATCTTGTTTAACAACAATATTCGTTGTTCCCACAAGGTCATAAATGATGCAGATACGAAACTGGCGGCGTTAAAACGAATTAGCAGTTTGCTGCCCTATTATTAAATTAACAACCCGACAAGAAATTAATGTAAAAGTCAGGAAAAGGATTCGCGATTACGAAACCCCTAAAAACGTATAAATGTGGTTTTCAGTAATATGAAAGTTGTTTTTAATGAAAAAAGAACGTAGAGATATAAATATTATTTACTCGATCCTAATTAGATAGTCTTTATAAAAAAAAAACTATTAACTTTTGAGAAGACGCCTAAAGTTTGATTTATGATTCTAAAAATATTACTTTAGTTGTAATTTTAAAACTTATCAGAATTTTTATCAAGAAATTATGTAATTAGGATCGAGTAAATAAAATCTACACCTCCATGTTCTTAATTTTCTAAAAAAAAAAACTTTATTATCCCTGAAAACATCCTTTTTCTGTGCACTTAATAACCGGTGAACCCACAAACTGATACCGAAAAACTAACAAACTTAAATATATTATATTAAAAGCTTGAGTATATTTTTGTCTGTTACACTATTACAGAACTTGGGGCCGCAAGTGTACGTTCTACGATGGGTCAGTGGACAGTCCTCGAGGGGTGTGCCACTTACCCATGAGTCCTGCGTTCTGTTCTCGCGCCAGAGAAGCTCTTTTGGAGGCAGCTAAAGCGCGCAAGTATCGTGTGCATGAGACCGGGACAGCAGTTGTTATCCAAGGACCTAGGTAAAAAATTATATTATGTATCATCACGGGTGCCATACGGCGTCCGAGACCGCCTAGACGGCCCCAGGGTACCCAGCGGAGGGGTTTTAATCCCACCTCGTCGTAGCCGATGGTATGAGTCTACACCGAACAAGTGGCTAGCCCGTTGCGATGTTTTGTACCCATCTATAAACAGTTTCACAAGTTGGTATAGTGAAACCGGGACCGACAGCTTAACCTGCTCTCCGAGGCACTATAGTGGTCTAACCAACTAGGCCACCACGTATAATTGATATTAATTAATATTATTAATATGAAAGTAATTTATTATTATGTCTATAATTTTTGGCTATATACGAGTATTAAAATTGTCAAATCGAAATCTAGGAGCCCGCGATACAGGATTTCCTAGTGCTGGGCCTATTGTTTAATTTGTAACTGTTAAAATATTATGAAATAAATATTTTTGTATTTTTTTTTGTATATTAAAATTTCCAATACATTAAAATGAAAAAGGGTCTAAGTTATAAATAAAAAATAACCTATTTTTTATTGGAAAATCAAAAGAAAAAAATCTAACTTTGCTTATTTTAAATCTATATTTATATAATACTTTTTATTTATAATAAAAAAATGTTCAGCGGTCCTAGCGGTTTACTGACCATTGAACTATAACTTTCCACCAATCAGATAAGCTTATTTTGACAGTCCATCAAATTAAACCGATCCTATTGGTGGAGAGTTAACGATTAAGAGGGCGCATAAAGTAAATCAGAATAACAAATATAAATCTCTGATTATGGTATATATATAGTAATCAAATATAAATCTCCGATTATGAAAATACCTCAAATTCAATAAATATATAAAAATCAGTAATAATACAATATATTTAGAAGTAACTGGCTTTTTAAAAAACGTAATAGAATAAAGTTGCCTCAATAGAATAAAATCGAAAAGTTACCTTCATATTTTTTATTAAAAAGCGGCCCCAGCCTAGTGGTTAAGTCACTGCGCAACTGATAACAAGGTCAAGCAGATGACAACAAAGCCGGCTTGGGATGGGTAACCGCTTTATACAACGAGGCTATTTCATCATAAACACCGCAACAAACTCGTCACTTGTTAGGTGTTGCCTCCGAATACCATCGGCGAAATGAGGACGGGTTAATACCTCCGCTGGGTACCCCGAGGCCGTCTATACGGTTCTCGGGAGCCAAATAGGCACCCGTGATGGTATTTATTATTATTATTATATTTTTTATTTATATTTCCTATTACTTCAATATAGAGCAGGATTATAAAGCCTATTTATATATATACTATCTATATATATTAGTGCCTCGGAGAACACGTTAAGCTGTCGGTCCCGGTTTCACTATACCAACTTGTGAAACTGTTGTATAGATGGGTTATTGAGTCTATTCAAAACATCGCGACGAGCTAGCCACTTGTTCGGTGTAGACTCATACCATCGGCTACGACGAGGTGGGATCAAACCCCCTCCGCTGGGTACCCTGGGGCCGTCCAGACAGTCTCGGGCGCCGTAAGGCACCCGTGAAGATATGTATGTATGTATTATAAAGCCATGTTTTTTTATAAGTTATGTATAATATTTAGTGTAAAATAATATATAACAAAATTTCCAAGAATTCCGCGCGAGTTTTATTTTGTTTCTTACTCTCACTCTTTGTAAGAGGCATCTTTAATTTCACTTGTCTTATTTGCCTTTATACGCCCTCTTAACGAGGTAGATAGTAAAAGTAAAAAAAAAAAAAAACGCATACTATGTCCACAAAACAGTAATATTTCAGATTTTCAAGTCGCGCAGAGAGTTTGATGCATCGTCAGTGGGGAGGGCATCTAGTTAATATGACCACCGTACCCGAGGTAACCTATACTAATATGACCACCGTACCCGAGGTAACCTATACTAATATGACCACCGTACCCGAGGTAACCTATACTAATATGACCACCGTACCCGAGGTAACCTATACTAATATGACCACCGTACCCGAGGTAACCTATACTAATATGACCACCGTACCCGAGGTAACCTATACTAATATGACCACCGTACCCGAGGTAACCTATACTAATATGACCACCGTACCCGAGGTAACCTATACTAATATTGTAAAGCTCAACATTTGTTTGGTAGAACGCGCTGATAGGGTATTTGACTCCTTTTTGAAACCCGTTTTATATGATTTTTCATTACATAATTAGCACACTACCATCGCGTTCCGACCTCAGCATCGCTGCCACGGATCGCTGGTTTTTTTAGCCAAGGTCGTTTCACCGCGCGGAAATGTTAGCAATTCAAGTTACCACCAATCGTTCCGCGAACAGAAATTTTAACACGAAAAGTTAGTCGGGCTACTTTTTGACAGATGTTTGTTTACATGTGAATATCTATCTACAAATTGTAATTTAATTAATTATTTTATATATTCATATCTGTTTTAGTTTTAAAAGTTCGAATAAACCTAAAAAATTAATATCGTGTAACTAAATTCAGCTTTGGTATGTTTAGTTTGAGGTTGTTAATTAAATTAATATTGTGATATTATAAAATTATTGTATTTAAATAATAGTTAATTAAAAAATATTGATTTATTATAAAATGATAAGGTAGTAATATTTTTAATTTCAATTATTTAATTCAAAATAGTACTTCTTGTCAAAAAGTGGCATTAAAAATCCACACCGATCGTATCCGAGCTGCATTTAGCATCAAATAAAAATATGACATGGCTGTGTTGAAACGGGCGGTCGCGCTGGTTTTTGATGTCACCACGAAAAGCTGCCCGCGCTAGCTCTCGGAACGCAGGGTATATTGATATTTCCGGGATGTCTGCTCTATTATTAATAAAAATCAAAATTTAAGTTTGAATTTCCACAATGGCGCTAAAAACGCTGTTTCGCAGTCTATGTCAAGTGTGACGTCACATGCAAGAAAACAAACAAGCACAGATTAAATAACCTCCTATATATTATACTCTATTCTATTTCATCCACATGATTTATAATCTGTGTATTGTTTTGTTTACTTGCGTGTGACGTCACCAGTCATCAACCAATCAAAGATGTTTTTGTTATAAATAAAATTGTAAAAAATATTCAATTTTATTTCGTGTAATCTGCAAAAGATATACATAATTTGGTTTAAAATAAAGTGAAATATGTTTTTTTACGCCATTGTCTAACCACAATTTATAGTATATTTTTAATGTAGTCAAATAGCCTATTTGAACTATTATTTTTATAACAGGTAGTGTTAGCAAAGGAGGCCGGACTGAGTTATGCGGCCGTCGCCCTTGTTACTGACTACGACTGCTGGAGGCAACACGAGACCAGTGTGAGTTATTGTTTTTTTATTGTGGCTCGGTCTATGCCATCTGCGGCTACATTCCGTTTCTTATAACATGATCCTTAGTGACATTTTTTTATTTTAATTGGAGCACGATAGTGACTTTGTATCTACCTGGTGGTGAACAGACCTACAAAATCCATGGGTCCAATGGGGTCAATCAATAATTGTTCTTAAATAATATTGATCGCTCCCACTATGCCGGCTAAATGATGCGATTACGAAATGGGGGGCGACAATGACGAATGCAATTTGTATAGTTTGTTTGTTTGGTTCGTTCCGCTAATCTCAGGAACTACTGGTACAAATTAATTTAGTGTTATATAGCCCATTTATCGAGAAAAGCTATAGGCTATATAACATCACGCTACGACCAATAGGAGCGGAGCATTTATTTATTTAAAATACTTTATTGCACAAAATTACAAAATAAAATTTAACATAGGCGAACTTAATGCCTTAGGCATTTTCTACCATTTAACCTTTGAGAGAGTGGAAGATTGAAGATTATGCATAGGGTGCAAAAGCAAATAAATAACAATTTAAAAGTCATATAGCGAATAGTATATAAACTACTTAAATGTTACATGTAAATACTTAAATATACTCACAATACATAATATACTACTTATATAAATAATAAAATATAATACATATAGTACATATTAAAACAGAAAATGCTAAAGGAAAAATTGGCAGTTACATATTCAGATAATGAGTGGTGAGTAGACGTTTAAATACACCGACGGTTGGAGCCTGTCTTATACACAGAGGAAGCAAATTCCATTGACGAGCAGCTGACACAGTAAAAGAATCGGAATATTTGGTGGAGATATGCGACGGGATCTTTAATTGGTTATTAAAAGAGGAGCGAAGAGGACGATCGTGAGAATCACAGAGGAAAAGAAATCGAGATTTTAGGAAAATGTATTCCTTTTTAGAGCTTCCGTTGCAAGGGTTGCGTAAACGGTTAAAGTTACGCAGACGTAGCTGCGAGGGTTAGCTAGTTTCTGTGCTCACGTTTTGGCACCGCATGTCATCACCAGCGGCCACATTCTGTTTCTTATAACGTGATCGTTAGATTGTCAAAATAACGTATTCCGTTATTAGCGCTCTCTCCTCCAATCAGCGAAGGTTAAAAAACTACTCTGATTGCAGGAGAGCGCGATAATAGCGGAAATCGTTATTTTATAGCCGCCCATACAGATGCAAAAAGCGCCAAGTGACCTAGTCATGTTTCGGTTTTAGTCTGTGGGTTCACCGGTTATTCGGAGACTACTGCATCGATTTCTTGTCGAAGTGGTAGTCTCCTTTCAGGGTGCGGTAACGAAATAGGTAGTTGGATTGGCGATAAGGCAGCCACTACATTAATTCGTAATGCAATTCGTCATTGTCGCCCCCCATTTCGTAATCACACCATTTAGCCGCATAGTTTTATATTTATAAAACTATAAACATAAATAGCATTTATTTTTATGTTTACTTTATTTTTTGTATTGTTGTTGTATTTATAGGCTTAGAAGCCAGTAAATGATATAATAAATATAAAATAATAATTATAATATTATGTAGGGCAATTTACACATATTGCTCTGGTCACAAACTAAGCTGTAGGCTTGTACTATGTGTACCAGAAGCAACTATATAATACATATTATATTTTTATAAACCATATCAGACAAACTGTACAGAAAAACGTACTAATATTTTTTTGTCATGAGTGGGAATCGAACCCACGACCTCCGGATACAACGCCAATGGCGCAACCACTAGTCTACGGAGGCTGTCAAAATACATTATGCTTACAAAAATATACACAAACAACACATATTTAAGTGTATACATATTTCATTACCTAAATGCACGGTGAACACTTCTTTCCGTGTAACACGGGGTATCCTAGCATAGGAGTCAGGGTGTCAAATAACTGTTGTAAATATTCTTTGTAACTTTTTTTGGTGTAATTTTATTTATTAGGTATCTGTGAGCGAGGTGCTCGCCATGTTCGGCAGCAACGTGAAGAAAGCGGCCGACGTGATACTGGACGCCGTGCGGATCATCGCCGCGCACGCCGACTATACCTATCTGGATAGCCTTAAGGTAACTAGCGATTAAGGTTAAAAATGCAGCTGTCATTTGAACTGCAAAACAAAATTTGGTACATACGACGACATTCAAGACAATAGGGTATTTGACTCCTTTTTGTAACCCGTTTTATATGATTCCTCATTACTTAATAAGCACACTACATTGATATTTCCGGGATGTCTACTCTATTATTAATAAAAATAATAATTAAAGTTTGAATTTCCACATTGGCGCTAAAAACGCTGTTTCGCAGTCTATGTCAAGTGTGATCTCAAACGCAAGTAAACAAATAAACACAGATTAAATAATCTCCTATATATTATACTCTATTCTATTTCATCCACATGATTTATAATCTGTGTATTGTTTTTTAATGAAAAAAGAACGTGGAGGTCTAAATATTACTTACTCGATCCTAATCAGATAGTCCTTTTATATAAAAAAATATTAATTTTTGAAAGTACACCTAAAGTTTGATTTATGATTCTAAAATTATTCCTTTAGTTGTCATTTCAAAACTTAACAGATTTTTTATAAATAAATTATGTACCTAATTAAGCTTGAGTAAATCAAATCTACACCTTTAATTTCTTTTTTTTTCCAAAAAAAAAACTTTCTTCCGTGAATCCTATTCTTGTGCTTAAATCCCTGAGCTGAGGAAACGTGCCTTAGAATACAGGTATAATGGAGTTTTATTTATTTCAGGAAACCGTGACCTCGTCAATAATGCTTAAGGAATAACTAATTAAGTGATAATTATATGATTTTGTTACCTCTACTTCTTTACCTGCAATATTATTTTTGTTATATGATATTATTATTTTTTAATAAATGATTATTATATTATTTTTATTAAATAGTTTTATTTGAATTGTTATGGGGATTCTATGGCAGCTTTGATAAAATTAAATTTAAGAATGGATTTAGGAGAGGAAGGCCTCTATAACTTCGCTAGGCCGACCGACTGTGCTCGTCACCACTGCCCATGCAGATACAAAAACCCTCAAATGACCTAGTCATGTTTCGGTTTTAGTCTGGGGGTTCATCAGTTTTCCAAGAACTACAGCGTAAAATATTTGTATATGTTTAGGTATATAAAATTAACCCATTAATTACTACATAATAAAAAAAAAAAAATATCCACTATGTCCCGACTCTGTCCCGGCCCGAAGGTTCCCATAACACTGGCAGCATTACCTCTTTGTACTGCCAGTGATATCCTTTGTTTAAAGAAATATCCGGACCGGGAATCTCCAGTGATCTCATTTAGAAGAGCACATAGCTTTTTGCTGAATTCCTTGGCTTCAGAGCCCCAAACCCCAGTTGTCTCCACAGCAAATGGAACAAATAAATAATCAGATTTTAAATTTTGATATTTTGTATGTTTCGCCTTGGCTGCGGCCTCAGCAGCCGCCCCTGCTGAGCCTACACAGGCTTGAAGATGTGATGCCGCAAATGTATCAACACAAGTGACGTCCCAGATAAGGCTTCGCCCTCTCTGCCACGGCACAAGCGTTAACCCATCTGGGCGTTTTCCATCTATTCTACTTAACCCACGGGGCTCAATAATACAGGGGACGTTTGCTGAAGTCAGAGCACGGCGAACAATGTCATTAAGGTTATGGTGTCGAGGCAATCTCCCAGCACTTCTACTGCAACTTAATCCATGATGGCCGTTCGTTAAGACTTGCACTCCGCATTCACATTGGTGAGGTTGGCAGATGTTCGCGCCTAACCGTAATGCCATAGCTATTCTTAACGACTGGTCATCTAGAAATGTACCCAGTGAAGGAGAAGGGAGTGCATCCAGCCATAACCCAGACTCAGGTGTTATAGAGGCTTTAAGACGAGCTAAATCGGATCCTAAAAATGTTGCCAAAAGGTTGTTTAAATTATTTTTAATATTTATTGTGTCCCATTGACCCTGTGAAGACAACTGGATCTCCGGCAGAATTTCAGACGTCGATCTAAAAGCCTCCACTGATTCGAGTAGATATGGAATCTCAGAGGTTGCACCTAAGTCGGGTAAAATAGTAGTGACTAGCTCTGAGACCCCATAACAAGAAGCAATAAAGGCAGGTAAACAGACATCCGAAACTCTGCGGATTCCGATGCCACCGTATCTAATAGGGAGTGACGCCTGGTTCCATTGAGATTCTGTTAAACTGATATTTAAAACCAATTCAACACAAGATTTCAATTTGTTATCTATGCTATAAATTAAATTTGGAAATTTCCAAATAGGTGTTGTCCTTATTAAATAAGTAAATTTGGGAATGGAAAAGCAAAATTTTAATAATGTATAAGCAATATGGGAATGAATATGAGGCAAATGATCATGGAGGATTTTTAATTTGGAAATTTTATTTTCAATAAAATTTGGAACAGAATCTAATGTGACTGGTGCACCCAACAGTTCAAAATTTTCACTATTTATTATTTTGATACCCGGAAATAAAATCTTTATGTTTTCATTTGTACTATCGCTACAATTATAAATTTCAGATTTAGAAAAATTAACTTCAAGTCCTAAAGCGGAAAAGGAAGAAGTGATGTTTTCCAAATCTGAAATGACAGTGTTTATATCGCCGCCAAGTGTACCATCATCTAGGTACCAAATATTTAGCTCGGACTTCAATGAATTGATAATAGGTTGTATACCTAAACTAAATATCAAAGGTCCTAGGGGATCTCCCTGTCTACTACAGCGTCGTTATTTTATGTCGAGACTCGAGGCGGTAGTCTACTTTTTGGATGCGGTTACGAAACAGGCTATTGATTTGACAATAAAGCAGTGAGGATATTAAAAATAAAAAGACTCATAAAGCAAAAACCATGTCGCCGCCCATTTCGTAACTGCATCATTTATGCGGCATAGTGGGATCGATCAATGTTGTTAAACAACAATGTATTGATTTATGGACATTGTAAGTCTGCTTACCATCAGATGGATACAAAGTCACATGCCATGCTCCAATAAATAAATAAACAATACAAAATTATTATCGTCTCATTGAAAAAAGTTAACAAAAAAGTGAAAAGGAACACTTGAGTTATGACCTGTATTAGAAGAGTCCGTCTCTTCAGTACAAAATTGTAGTAACCAGATACGTCTGCGCGCGACCGAGGGCGCTAGTGTGTCAACCAAAATGTAGTAAAAAAAACAAAGGTAAACCTACCAAGTGAGTACTCTCCACCAATAGGATCGCTTAATTTTCTAAGTCTGCCAAAATAAGCTAATCTGATTGGCTGAGAGTGCTCACTTACTATGATGAGATGACTGTGCCACAGAGCACATTTAGAATAATGAATTTAGTTCCGAGTTTGGCCGCGAACAGACTTATCAGGCGCGGGCGCAACAAAAAAAAGGGTTAGTAGTACTCTAATATGGAAAATTATATTAATGATATATATACAAGGTGACTTTGAAAGGTTGTACTTTGGGCTAATATGAGGTTCTTCTTATCAAATCGAACAACTGCTCCCATGGAACCATGTGTCGCCAATAAAAAAAAAGCCTCCATACAAACTAGTAATATTAAAATGAACGATGTGTATGGGGAAGCCATTTTTTTAAATTTAGATATTTGCTTGATTTGACCAGTAGAAGCTCATATTAGCCCAAAGTATTCGAATTAAACCCTGTATATGACGGATCGCTAAAGTCCATAGTTTGCAAATAGTTTTGCTGCTTCCAACCATTCACCCTAGAGGGCGTATAAAACTTTAAATTGATACTAGAGTTGATTGATCTTATTAAACTAATAAAATTATTTTTTTATTTTTAAACGGTTGAAATTGGCACCGCTTAATATTAATAATTGTTATTAAAATAACTACGACACATTTGTGTGGCCCTAAATGTAGGCATAACTTCCAAAATTATACCTACTATAAATGACCTGGTGCCGACAAGTAGAATCCAGTAGTTCTAAATAACAATTGTAAATATTAATTTTAAACTTTTTAGAAAATCGTTTGTTCTTGTAGATCGTGCTCACCAATTCGATATATTTTCTACAGCAGACGGTATTATTAGATTCGGATTAATAAACGTTGCTTAGCCTGAAAATTGCTTAGAACTGTATTTTTTTTTCATATGCAGTTTCATAGACAGTCCGAAGCATCGGCTAAGCAGCAATTGCTTAGCAACGACTATTAATCGGACCTTTTTATATAAGTGGACCAATTTGAAGGAGAAAATAAAAACACAAATTATTACAATCTAATAATATTATAATCATTATCTAATGTCGACATACAAAACCTTAGAATAATGTCCTCGTATTGAAAATCTTTAATAAACCTATTTTAACTGAAACGTGGTAGATAATTTTTCATTCCTAACCTAGTCATGGTTCGGTTTTAGTCTGTGGGTTCACCGGTTTTCCGGAGACTACTGCATCGATTTCTTGTCGAGGTGGTAGTCTCCTTTCATGCTACGGTTACGCAACGGGCAGTTGAATTGACGATAAAGCAACAAGGATATTAAAATCAACTCGTAATGCCAAATCGACATAGTCGACGCTTATTTCATAACCGCATCATTTAGTTTGACCATTCAAGAAATGGCACCCATATATCTATATACTTGATAGTATTGTAAAATTAATAAATTTCAATGAATAAGCTTCCGACGATAATAAAAGTGGTTATTTTATTTCGAAAATATGCCCCAAAATACTTATTTTACTTTTGGGGTTGACATCAGTCAAAACACTTTCGACCCTGTGGGATTTTTTGTGTGTAAAAATAAGTAACTAACGTTACGTACGTTTGTTTATTTTTTTAAATAAAAAACTGGTTTTCAAATATTCATATTTGAAATCTAATAAATCTGCGTGACGTCACAAGCACGCCATAATAGACATTAAATAGTACTATTGGATAAAAGTGCTGCGATATGCACCTTTATAAAATGAATAACTAATATTAATTTTATGTATATTGCAGCATGGTAATAAGAAAAAAGTGCTATTTTTATAGATAATGATAAAAATAAAGTAGGTATCATAAGATTTACTTATAAACTGTAGAGTATTATCGGAAAAAATATATAACATGATAATGACGTCTCACAGAAAAAAAAAAAAAAAAAAACTATCATGAATATCTTAAAACCCAGTTTTTATTATTGACAAAAATGAAATTACTTTTGTTATTTTAGGCTATTTTATCGAAATCAAAAATAAAATATACTTTTCTTTTTCTTGGAAGCAGATTCAACCGGGTACCTAAAACTAGTATTTTAAGTCTGAAGTCTAACCAACTCGGCCACCACGTAGGTACAATTCAATTAAAATGGGTTTATTTATAACTATTTCTAAGTATTCGTTTACACAATTTGTCCGAATTAATTGATTTGATTAAATATCACTGCTTTAAAAAAGTATATAAATTTAATAGTGTAAACGGGCCTAAAGTTTAAAACACGAGCGTTTCTTAATATAATTAATTAAAATTACGTACCTAATCGGTATTTAATGTCAAATACCAAAAACAATACATTATTGAATTAATAAATAATTGTTTGTTATTTGAAAAAAAAAATGTATGAAAATGTGCACATTTGATCAAACTAACTATCGTTTTTTTAAAATTTATTTTTAACAATATTTAGAAAAAAAGAGAACTTTAAGGGTAATTAATACCAATTTCACTGCATTAAGGGTGCCAAAAAAAAATGTTTTAATTCATAAAACAAGTCTAATTAATTAATAATTGTTCTATACGGGACTAAAATACTCTTATAAAAAATATTAAGCAATCTTAAGCTTAATGGTGTTGTCACTTTCGTTCTTATTACTATTGTATAAAAGAATAACAGAGACAAAAACTGTCGGTCCTTCTACAACAAAAAAAACGTATTTTAAGAGGATGACCCTAAATTGCCTTGTTGAGATTGTGATTTTTTTTCAGCACGGCATCAAACTTTGTATCCACGTTATGGTAAGTAGTCCCAAGTCCATGAATGGAATCGATCAAAACATTGTTGTCTTGAGAATCTACTTCAACATTCTCCGTACTTTGTCGTCCAAATCAACCGTCAGTTTCGTAACCGCACCTAAAAAAATACGACAAGAAATCCATGCCGTAGTTACCGTACGACTTGCCTACACACGCCACAATCAATGAGGCAATTTAGGGTCTTCCCTACTCTGATATCATCAAACACGATATCTTTAAAAAGGTTTTTTTTTGTGTTAAGGCCACGTGAAACACAACAAGCCCTTAAATAATTTTATAAGTTTGTTACTACTGTATCGGGATAATTAAGTTAATATAATAAGTTGTTACAACCCATCCTTAAGATTGCAAGTAATCTGACCAGTCAAATAATAAACACCTTCGCCATATTGCGGATAACAGTGGAACTAATTTCTTAGTTAATACATTTACAGTTATTTTTCCTCTAGTTGTAAGGTTGACTGCTTACTTGAGCTGACATATTTTTAGTACATTAGCACAGCCCTACCGAAAGCCACGTTGACATAACGATCGACACGTCGTCTGATCGCACTCTAAAAGTTCAGAGCATCCAGTTTTTTTTTAATGGAGCACGGCATGTGATTTTGTATCTAATTGATGTTTGAAGCAGACCTATAAAGTTCATGAATGGGGTCGATCAATACATTGTTGTTTGACAATATTGATCGCTCCCAATATGGCAGCTAAATGATGCAGTTACGAAATGGGCGACGACAGAGTAGATGCATTACGAGTCTACTTTAATATCCTCGCTGCTTTATCGCCAAATCAATCGCCCATTTCGTAACCGTGTAGGGCGACTATCACCTCGACAAGAAATCGATGCAGTAATCTCCTGAAAACCGGCGAACCCAAAGACAAAAACCAAAACATGACTAGGTCACTTGACGGTTTTTGCATCTGTATGGGCGGTGGTGACGAGTCCTGTCGGTAAGTAAAACCAACGAAGAAGGAAAAATACAGTTTGCCAGAATAAAATAACTGTACATACTGTATGCATTATAGTATGAAGTTTTGGAAGCAAAGCCTCCAAAAAAATTTATTTAACTGATCAGACGTTAATTTATATAAATAAATATCCGCCATTTTATATAAAATAAATGCAGAGGTAAATACAATTGAAATATATTTTACACAATTATGAAGCGATCATACATACTAAATAATTAATATTCACATTATTATAGAATATAAATAATTTGGTACAAAAAAAAAACAAGAATTCATATTGTTGTATAGTGAAGTATAAGCATAAATGCAAATCAATTTCACATTTAATAATAATTTTGAATTAATTTGAAATAATATAGGCTTATTGCTTATATCTAAAAACACCATCAAACCTTAAGCAAATTATCTATCTATTACGTATTATATAGTAGCTTAATTTTATTTAATTTAAATTATATTATCTCATACATTTTAGGTTGTTTTTTTATATTACATTTTTACACTAAAATGTATAAACACTTCCCAATAATAATTTGGAGGTATTTTTTTTGTGATGATAAATCATCACAAAAAAAATACCTAGACCAAACATTGGTCGACTTGCTTTTTATATTAATTACTACAATTACATTTTGCAAAAAAAAAATTACAACTTTATAAAAAAAAGTGAATTAATGTAGGTAGGTATTTAAAAATAATGAATTATAAATATTTTAATGGATAAAAGTAAAATGTATATGAGATAACATAATTATAATTAAGTGTGCACTTATTTAATGTAATTAATAATAAAAACTCTTGCTTGTAGATAGTTCTACCTGATTTACCTGAAAAAAAAAAGTTAAAATAATTATTTATAATAATATACTTTACTAACAAGTTATACTTTCTGATTGAAAAACAGAATCATAGTGGATTATATTTTATAAACATATAAGCCAAAACAAAAAAAGTGTACCAATATGCTTTAAGAATCGAACCAGCAAAACCAAAATGTCTCTCTGTGCGTTAGTATGGATTAGTGTAGATACTTGCTGGACCAGGGGCTGCGGCCGTGCTGTCCGGGGATCATGTCCAGCACATACTGTCGCTGCACCTCCACAGCGCGTTGTATGTATGTATTAGTGTGTGTATGCATGTAGGTGAGCGTACTTGTTGGACCAGGGGCTGCGGCCGTGCTGTCCGTGGATCTTGTCCAGCAGATACTGTCGCTGCACCTCCACTGCGCGCTGTATGTATGTATTAGTGTGTGTGTATATATGTATTAGTGTGTGTATGTACGTATATATGTATTAGTGTGTGTATGCATGTAGGTGAGCGTACTTGTTGGACCAGGGGCTGCGGCCGTGTTGTCCGGGGATCATGTCCAGCAGATACTGCCGCTGCACCTCCACAGCGCGCTGCATCTCGGCCGCGATGGCCGCGTTACCCGAGCTAGATGAGTTGCCGCTACTCTTGCCGCTGCCTGCCGCTATATAATATATACACATAAGCTTTTTTCACACGTAAATAAAGCCAGGGGGATACACCAAGTCTGTCAATGGCTGAGGTAAGTTCAAGCGTCCATCGGCCGAACTCAGCAGATCGAAACAAACGTATGTATAAGAACATCGTCCGATGACGCCCGACAATAGCCGATACACCGGCGTTTCCGAACTTGTTTGAATTTCTCATGAGTTTGCTACTTTTTCCGATAGTTTTTCAAATTCAAAATTTGACTTTGAATTTTGTCAAAGTCAGGTTTTTGAGTTTTTATATGAGACAGTGTTCTTAGCTATCCATGGATTCACCGTGCGGGTGCCGGGTTCATCGCATGATTGAAAGGCAGGGGAATGAACTGCAGCGTTCCCGGACTTGAGACCGCGAAGTAGGTTTAAAGGCCTTTTGAACTCTCATCTGCACTGTGTTCGCCACCCTCTTTACTCAACCAAATACTAGATCCTGTTAGCGCCATCTTGGAAACACGTTCCATAAAAGTTCCGACGGCTGATCTTGGAAGGCCAGATCCTTCAATAGACAATGCAAAGACTTTGCTGGAATTCCTCTTGCACCGGCTTCCACTGCATAAAATTGAGTTTAAAAATGTTTCTAGTTATTTCATTTGTGAGATAAAAATATTTGTTCGACTTGATGGTGTGGTCCTTAGGAATGTTTGTTACCGAGAGTATACCAGTATGTCTGGTCTATAGGCTGAAATTGCTAGTTCGTCAGGAATTTTGTAAAGTATTTTGAATGTATCAATGAATATTTAAATATAATATTTTACAATCTGGGGCTTTGTCCAAGATTGAGAAAGGTTTACATTGAGTTGTCTTGAGTTGTCCCTCCTTTACAAAAGTATTTATATTTTATTGTTTATACAAATTAATAAGATAAAATGACTTTGATCAAAAAAGGTCTTCAAATCACAACTTTCATACTAAACTCACGATTGAGTATTGATTGATTGTCTAAAGGTATTTTATTTGCTTGATACGACAACAATATGTATTTGTTGGAGAAATTTTAACCATATAATTATCATATGAATGCCTTTTTATATGATAATTTTACGGACATTAAAAAAAAACAACTAGTATTTTAATTTTAAAAATGGGTTCTAGAAGTGAGAGTGAGTGAGTTAAGAGCACAGGAAATATATTCGCGAACTAGAATGTAAAATAACATTTAAACGTTGTTTTCAGTGATATAAAAGTTTTTTTTTATCATATACGTGGTGTCATCATATACGTGGTGGCCTAGTTGGTTAGACCTTGGACTTAAAAAACGCTTAGGTCCCTGGTTCGAATCCCGGTGTGTACCAATGAGTTTTTAATTTAAAAATTTATGTACATTTGTTTGACAACACCACTATAGTGCCTCGGAGAGCATGTTAAGCTGTCGGTCCCGGTTTCACTATACCAACTTGTGAAACTGTTTATAGATGGGTTATTGAGTCTATCCAAAACATCGCGACGAGCTAGCCACTTGTTCGGTGTAGACTCATACCATCGGCTACAACGAGGTGGGATTAAAACCCCTCCGCTGGGTACCCTGGGGCCGTCTAGGCGGTCTCGGGCGCCGTAAGGCACCCGTGATGATATATATATATAGTTAGCTTCTTTAGAGATGAAAAAAAACAATTTTGTTTTTTTTTTTAAATAAAATAAATACAATCACGGGTGCCAATTTGGCTCCCGAGAACCGTTTAAACGGCCTCAGGGTCCCAGCGGAGGGATTAACCCATCCTCATTTCGCCGATGGTATTCGATGTTTTTTTTTTAAGTATTCATAAATATTTAAATTTATTAAAAAAAGAAAAATATTACTGTTAGTTATTTGTAAATGTTAATATCATCATCATCATGCCAGCCTTTCGCGCGTCCACTGCTGGACATAGGCCTCCCCCAAGGATCGCCACAATGACCGGTTCTGCTCCGCCTGTAGCCATCGGCTTCCCGCGACCTTTTTCAGGTCGTCGGTCCATCTTGTGGGGGGCCTGCCTCTGCTGCGTCCTCCGGCACGCGGTCGCCACTCGAGAACCTTAATGCCCCAACCGTTTTGTGAGCTATGTGGCCTGCCCACTGCCACTTAAGTTTGGCGATTCTGGAGGCTATGTCGGTTACTTTGGTCCTTTTGAGGATCTCATCGTTTCGAATACGATCCCGCAATGTTAATATATAGCTAATTAATTAGGTACCTACAATTCTAATGTATTTTGTGTGTCGTTAAATAAGTTTATTATTATTATCTGTAAAAATTTACATGAAATAAATGATTTCAACATACCTATAACTTGGGCCTGAGCCATGGCCAGTTGGTAGGTGTAAAGTAGCGGAGAGAACTGCATCATGGCGGCAGCGGCGGCGGCAGACGACATGGAACCCCCAGACTGAACCCCGCCCACACCGGACGCGCCAGACAATCCTAAAGACAAACATCACACAATAAGTTTTTTACGGTCAAAGTATGTTTGTTATAAGAAAACCAAAGTGTGTATATAGAAATGTATTATCTATACTGATGTTATAAACTTGTTTGTTTGGTTAAACGCGCTAATCTCAGAAACTATTGATTTGATTTTTTTTTGTGTTGGATATCCCATATATCGAGGAAGGCTATAAGCTAAGCTATATAGCATCACGCTACGACCATTGCTAAAGTATTCCTGAGATTAGCGCGTTCAACTAAACAAACTCTTCAGCTTTATAATATTAGTATAGATTTAATTGCGCGTACGTATGTAAGTATTTGTGTGTATGTATATATTTATTTCTGTGTATGTATGTATATGTGTGTATGTTTTAATGGTGTGTATGTATGTTTGTATGTATGATGTGTATGACATACCCCTAATGAGCTGGTGTTGCAGAGCTTGCATGGCGGCGGCGGAGTGTTGCTCGAACGCCATCTGCGCGGCCGCCGCGGCTGCCATCTGCTAAACACATTATTGTATAATAAACGTTTTATTAGAACACGACATGTGACTCTTACGGGGTGTAAGTGCGAAATCGTAAACTACAAGAAATGGCGAAAAATGTTCAAAGGAGTCTCGGGGCCGATTTTGGTAAAAAGTTAAACTGCGTCATTAGATTTTTTTTTTAAGTCTTATAACCGGGAATCGTACCAGTTAATTTTGAAAAAAAAATCAACCTGCATTATTGCATCAGATTATTCCTTGTAGTTTTTTTTTAATTATATTATATTTTGTTAAAGGCCCTCTTGAAAAATTCACTCTGTATACTGTTTTTTTTTAGTATAAAAATTCTAAACAAAATCATGTGTAGAAGAATCAACATACCAAAAACAAAAATGTGACGCGATTCACACCATAATTACTTTTAGCGCTGCCAGAATGCGTCCCTCTAGTAAAAGTTTTTATGTTATTATAACACGGCATGTGACTTTGTATCTACCCGAAGGTAAGCAGACCTACAAGTGACTTTGTAACTACCCGAAAGTAAGCAGTCCGTAAATGGGGTCGAACAATATTGATTGCTTCTACTTTTCCGGCTAAACAATGCAGTTACGAAATGGGCGGCAAAAGCGACCAATTTGCATTACTAATCAACCGTTTGTTTCCTCCCTGAAAGAAGACTTCCATCTCAACATGAAATCGATGTAGTAGTTTCCTAAAACCGCTGAACCCACACAGACTAAACCTTGCAAGTTGTGTTACTAATTTTAATACCTAAAAGCATTATAGAACTGAGTGAAACAAAGTTTAAGAATTGTATAAAACACATTTTAATCAATAAGGCTTACTATAGCGTAAAAGACTATTTTAACGATAAAGACGTCTGGAACCGTCCTGATATGCAATTGAGGTCTCGCAACTAGTGAACAAATTACTTATTTATTAGAATTATATTTGTAGAATAAACATTAGCTTAGTAGTGTCCGATATTGTAATAATTTAATATTACATAATTTATTTTTATTACATTATGTAAATTTTGTCTTTGGATAAGGTAATCACTGATGATTACCTGCTTATTTATACTTAATTTATACTACAGTACTGTGTAGTTCTGTACATTGGTACAGTAACAAATAATCTGCCATAGGGTGTTTTGCGCATGCTGATCGGTGGGGTGCATTTTGAGTATGCTACTATATATATATATGCTATATAGCATAAGCAAATCAATGGCTGTACTCTTCTTTTAGTTTGTGTGAAGCACTAGAGTTTTTTACTTGCTGGTTTCTTTTTCTCCGGGGTGTCACTGAGGGGATCGACTTTACAGTTAGTATACCCGCCGTTAAAAATACCGATCCTTATACGTTTACTTATATGTGATTGGTTACTAACCTTTTATTTAGAATAAATATTTAAGGCGTGGATATGGTCGGTGAAGTTGGTCGCCTTGGTGGCTCCCTTGTATGGCAGATAATGATTGACAGGTCAATGGAATCAGCTAACCACCTAGTCTTACACTAGTTGGTTATGTAGTGTGTGTTCGGTTTGGTAGTAATTTTCATATTAAGATTTCTAAATTTAAGTTCTAAATCTGATATCAAGGTATAATAAATATTTGTCATTCTTTTAATAATGAATAGCTGCCTAACCAAACGCACTCTAAGACCTCATTGTTAATTTTTTTTTTTTTTTTTTGACTATTCATAAATATCTGTAAAGATTTACATGAAATAAATGATTTGATTTGATAATTAACTTTTCTGGCTTTTCCAGACTCCTAAAATTCCCGCACTTTTCCTGGTTTTTTAGAAAGCAAGTTTTATTTATTTATTTAAAATACTTTATAGCACTAAAAGGTTTGTACAAAGCTAACCTTTAGGAGAGTGAAAATTAGTTTATATTAATAATTTACCTGATGTTGGTTGCTGCTACTCTTTTGGCTGCTGTTGCTACTCGATGATGCTGAAACAATTATAATAAAGGTAAAAAGCTTATATTTGTATATCAATAAAATAAAATTAACAATAAAAAGGGTAAATTTAGGGTACAGTACCATATAAACTAATAAACATAAAATGTTAAATTTCAACTCAAATGACAAAGACGAATTCCCATACGAGTTTACTTTAGTATCCTAACTGCTTTAAAGTTAAATCAACCGACAGTTTTGTAACCGCATCCTGAATGGAGACTACCACCTCAACAATAAATCTATGCAGTAGTCTCCTGAAAACCAGTGAACCCACAGACTAAAACCGAAGCAGATTTAAATAAACCCGTCTTATTAGTTGATACTTATCTATAGATACTATCGACTATAGTAAACTGTCTTTTTTCAGATACGAATTTTCCTGACTTTTCCCTTTTCAGTCACATTTTAACTTTTGCGGACTCCGAAAATTTCCTGTTATCCAGAAAATGGCCGCCCTGTTATGGGAAGAGTTACAGAACATAAGTGAACATACTTTTCCCCTTCTTGGCCGGGACTTCACTCCGTTCGGAGCTGCGTTCACTGTGATGGCTGCGGAGAGATTCTGAACCCATTCCTCTGAAATATTTATACAAAATTTTTTTTTTTTTTATTATTAATAATATTTATTAACTTAAAGTTGAAAACGCCCAGATGGGTTAACGCTTGTGCCGTGGCAGAGAGGGCGAAGCCTTATCTGGGACGTCACTTGTGTTGATACATTTGCGGCATCACATCTTCAAGCCTGTGTAGGCTCAGCAGGGGCGGCTGCTGAGGCCGCAGCCAAGGCGAAACATACAAAATATCAAAATTTAAAATCTGATTATTTATTTGTTCCATTTGCTGTGGAGACAACTGGGGTTTGGGGCTCTGAAGCCAAGGAATTCAGCAAAAAGCTATGTGCTCTTCTAAATGAGATCACTGGAGATTCCCGGTCCGGATATTTCTTTAAACAAAGGATATCACTGGCAGTACAAAGAGGTAATGCTGCCAGTGTTATGGGAACCTTCGGGCCGGGACAGAGTCGGGACATAGTGGATATTTTTTTTTTTTTATTATGTAGTAATTAATGGGTTAATTTTACTTAAAGTTTATTATTACATAAACATAATATTATTTTTTGGATATAATTATTACATAAACATAATAGAGATTTCACAAAGGAAATGTAGAAATACATAATACATACAAATAAACCAAATTTTATTTTCTATCCCATGATTATTGAGAAATAAAAAACATTCCCCCCCCCCCCCCTCTTTAAAATGTAGTTCAGGCACCAAAAAGAAAATAATAATTATATCACATTATGTTTTTAACATTTCTGACTGAGCAGACAGACAAATTAAGGGAGTTAAGGAGTTTCTTTTTAAACACACAAACCCTAAAAATATGTTGTATAATATATAGCATAAAATTAAGTTAGTTTAACCAATATGACTTTTTTTTTTGCTCTCAAAGTAGGTCTTTTAGTGAAAGTTGTTCATATTCACAAGCAGAACATCATGAAAGTGTTGAATGCAGTATTTTTTGTTAAAATTACCTGGAGGAGCTAGTGTTGTTATTCTTGGATGTGGCGGGCGCCGGCACTGATGCTGAGGATGCACTGGATCCGCGAGAGCTGCTGCGAGGGGCGGCAGCCTGGGGAGCCTGCTGAAGGTAACACATATCATTACATCACACACATTAAGCTCCAGTTGTACCAAAGTGTCCGCAAAGTAATTGTAAAGATTAAAGTTAAAAATGGCGTCGAATGAACTAGTTTTATTTTGAAAGTCGAATGACAGCTGGTACATTCGACGCCATTTAAACTTTAATTGTTACAATTACTTTAACAGACATTTGTGCAACTCAGCCTAAGTGTGTGATTGGTTAGGTCGTTATTCCTCTCACACATTCGACACAAATCAATAACAACCAAACCATTAACCAGTATAAGACTAGGTGGTTAGCTGGTTCCATTGACCTCTTAATCGTTATCTGCCATGTAAGGTTTCCTAGTTACAATATAATAATCATATATTTGACCTCCTCCGTAGTCTAGTGGTACCTTTGGCGTTGTAACCTTAGGACGTGGGTTCGATTCCCACACAGGAATAAAATTTTAGTAAGTTTTTTTCTGTACAGTTTGTCATAGTCTGGGTGTTTATAAAATATAATATGTATTATATCGTTGTTTCTGGTACACATAGTACAGGCTTAGTTTGTGACCAGAGTAATATGTGTAAATTGTCCTACATATTATTATCAGCATAATACCTGTGGCCTGCTGGAGTGCGCGGGCGGCGGCGACGGCGCAGGCGCGGACAGTCGTCTCTCGATTTCCTGTTCTTGTTGCAATGCGCGCACGAACGCCGTCTTTAAGCGGGCCGTGTGCTCCGCCTGGAGGAAATTATATCTTATGCGTACTAGTTATAGAGATTATTTTTTAGTGAAAAGTTTGGGAAATATTTCATCAAGAAAATCCTTTTATTAATTTATTGTTTTGTTAAGCGTGGCATATGATCTATTTAGAGGTAAGCGCAGACCCACGAACTACAAAGTCCATGAATAAAGATGTTCAAAATATTGTTTGACAATAACATGATGGCTAAATTATATAGAGCAATAAATTATATAATTTTATTTAGATATTAGGCATGTGCTTCTGTGTCCACCTGTTAGTAAGCAGACAGATTATATATTAAAAAACATGATTAATCAGATTGACTTCTATACGCGCCATAAAACTTATCATAAAACTTAAAAAGTGCTCTAAGAAATGCTAAATGTGTACAAAATGAATAAACATGCTGATGAAATGGACTACATTATAATTAAAATAAAAAAACATATCTAGGTTGCGCCTGCCGCGTTGACGCTCCATGAACTTCAAGTATCAGTTGTAACTAGTTTGTTAGTCATAGTTGCACGTAAAAATATAATTATTTCTGGTTAAAAAATAATCAGAAAACTTATAACAGAATGAAAGAGAGAAAAAATCTATGACTAACAGTACAAATACTAAAAGTACGATTGCACATTTTATATGGGGATGAAAAAACTTGCTATAAAAAAAATACACAACACAATATTAATTTGTTACGAAGAAGAAAATATCACGTACGCCACTAACCTTAAGTGCCCTCTTAACGTTTCCTGAGACACAGAGCTCGCACAGCACGCGAGCGCCGCCGTGCGCAAACGTAGCGTCTCCGCGCCGGGCCGTGCCGGTACCGGCAGCACGCTCCCAACGCCACACCGCCGTGAAGTCACACGAGCATTGCGCGCATACTGCCGGCACTGATCCGCGAGGCAAACTGCTTACGAAACAAAGAAACTTTTATACTACGTTCCCACAGACCTCCCTTTGTCAAGCTACAAGAATATGAAAGATACGCGCATACAGCCGGCACTGATCCGCGAGGCAGACTGCTTACGAAACAAATAAACTTTTATACTATGTTCCCACGGACCTCCCTTTTTCGGGCTACTTGAATATGGAAGGTACGCGCATACAGCCGGCACTGATCCGCGAGGCAAACTGCTTACGAAACAAATAAATTTTTATACTATGTTCGCACGGACCTCCCTTTGTCGGGCTACAAGAATATGGAAGATTCGCGCATGCCGCCGGAACTGATCCGCGAGGCAAACTGCTTACGAAACAAATAAACTTTTATACTACGTTCCCACAGACCTCCCTTTGTCGGGCTACAAGAATATGGAAGGTACGCGCATACAGCCGGAACTGATCCGCGAGGCAAACAGCTTACGAAACAAATAAACTTTTATACTATGTTCCCACGGACCTCCCTTTTTCGGGCTACTTGAATATGGAAGGTACGCGCATACAGCCGGCACTGATCCGCGAGGCAAACTGCTTACGAAACAAATAAACTTTTATACTATGTTCCCACGGACCTCCCTTTGTCGGGCTACAAGAATATGGAAGGTACGCGCATACAGCCGGCACTGATCCGCGAGGCAAACTGCTTACGAAACAAATAAATTTTTATACTATGTTCGCACGGACCTCCCTTTGTCGGGCTACAAGAATATGGAAGGTTCGCGCATGCCGCCGGAACTGATCCGCGAGGCAAACTGCTTACGAAACAAATAAACTTTTATACTACGTTCCCACAGACCTCCCTTTGTCGGGCTACAAGAATATGGAAGGTACGCGCATACAGCCGGAACTGATCCGCGAGGCAAACAGCTTACGAAACAAATAAACTTTTATACTACGTTCCCACAGACCTCCCTTTGTCGGGCTACAAGAATATGAAAGATACTCGCATACAGCCGGCACTGATCCGCGAGGGAAACTGCTTTCGAAACAAAGAAACTTTTATACTACGTTCCCACAGACCTCCCTTTGTCGGGCTACAAGAATATGGAAGGTCGCGCATATCGCCGGAATTGACCCGCGAAGCAAACTGCTTACGAAACAAAGAAACTTATATAGTACGTTCCCACAGACCTCCCTTTGTCGGGCTACAAGAATATGGAAGGTACGCGCATACCGCCGGAACTGATCCGCGAGGCAAACTGCTTACGAAACAAAGAAACTTTTATACTACGTTCCCACAGACCTCCCTTTGTCAGTCAATAAGAATAATGAAGGAAAAAGATGTCAAAGTTAAAATAACACGCGCCCTACCAAACGCCAGTCACCTGAAAATTGTTCTCTGCGAGGCAATTAAAAATATATATAAAAAACACAATTTGTTATATTTTAGGCCATTATGGTTCTATGTTTAAATAAAACAATAGTCTATCCATACCGTTCCTCGCTAGTCAGATAGTCCACCACGTGTTCCAAGCCGACGAGGTACACGAAGTCCGTGTTGCTCGGAGACGGGATGAAGTTCATCTCTGGTGGAGGAGGTTTTGGGGGCGGAATCTGGATCAAATACCAAAATACTATAATAATATGTAGAACAATTTATACATATTGCTCTGGTCACAAACTAAGCTCTAGGCTTATACTATGTGTACCAGAAACAATGATACAGGTGCAAGTTACTAGTATCGGTTTACCTGTCAAATAGTCAACCTAACGTTTATTATATGGGTTTATGAGTTTCATACTTTTTGATTGGTATGGAATTTGTCTATTAACCAAACCAGTGAAATGTTAAAAAAAAATGTTAATTAATCATATTCTGGACTGAATTTTATTAGACAACCCATTTGCAATATATTTAATTGGATAAAAAATACTTTTTATCCATTAACCAGCTCGGTGAAGGTCGTTGTATAGCGGGATCATATACTAGTTAGGCTTGCTATTCATCACCGAAACATTATTTAGATTATTTTTCAATAACTTAATGTTTGATATAGAAATTTGCAATGAAAATGCGCAGTCCAATGAAAATTATGTTATTATATGAAAAAATAGTAGCAATCGAGCACAAGCTACAGAACCAACTAGTACACTAGTGGTTAGCTGATTCCATTGACCATACAAGTTATACTATTTTTTCCTACAGCACGACACGAGACTTCGTACTACCTAATACCCATTTATAAATTATGTACTTACCATACATAATTTATAAATGGGCTCGATCAACATTGATGGCTCTCACTATGCCGGCTAAATGATGCGGTCACGAAATGGGCGTCGACGAAGTGGAATTTTCAGTCCTAGTTTAATAGCAGCTTTAAATTTACCGCCGGTTTCGCAAACGTACCCTGAAATGAGACAAGCACGTCGACAATAAAATCGATGAAATAGTCTCCTGAAAACCGGTGAACCCACAGTATAACCAAAATATGACTAGGTCATAGGATATAGAGGAATCTTTCCTACCTAAATTACTAGATTAAATAAAGTATAGAAAAAAAGAAAAAGGTCTAATATTAATAATTTGAAGCAACATACCTGAAGCAATGTTTTCTCAAGTTGCTTCCTGAGAGCCAGTTTGGCCGCCGCCTGGCGCTGCGCCGGCGTGCCCGAGTCTTCTGAACTACGACTGCTGGCCTATAGGGAAAAAATACAAATAACTTAGCACTTGCCTGCAGCATAAAACAAGTTAAAATGGTAGCTGAGAAAGAAACATGGGTAAATGTGTCCACACACCAAAACAGCATTACCCAAATTAAAAATCTCTTGCCAAGAGTAATTTAATGATAAAATTAAATATATTTTTAACCATCAAATCTCAACGGATTTTGATAGTCCATATTTTTTTGTGATCATATAATAAAAGTTTTTAAAAATCTACACCTGCTTAATATTTGTATATTATTATTTGTATTATAACATTCTACTTAAGAAGTTGACACCAACTATGAATGATAACAAAAAAACGTATTTGAATGCCACCAAATGTAGGTACAAAAATACACCGTATTGGTAACTTGGCGGTCATTTCAAAAGTATAAATAAAATAATAATAAAAACCTTTAATTTTTTTTAATTTTATTTAGTAGATACTAGACATAACGTAGAACTTACCGCATCACTAGTACTACTGGTAACGGAGGAGTTATCCTGGGCAGGCTTGTAACAATGTTAGGAACTTACATTATTAACCTGTTTATTCTACATTTTATTAATTTAATACCATCGGCGAAATGAGGATGGGTTAATCCCTCCGCTGGGACCCTGAGGCCGTTTAAACGTTTCTCGGGAGCCAAATTGGCACCCGTGATGGTATTTATTTATTCTACATTTTGACAGTTAAAGGATCTGCTGTCGTCTTAACAACCATACAAATGACTTCCAATATTACAACTTGGTCAAAATACAATTATAATTTTTACACCTAAAAATCTAATCTGTAGGTAATAAATATTTTTGTATTATAATATATATATATATATATTTCTAAATTCAATAAAATAAATACAACAACACAGAAAGATTTATTAATAACCGACTAAAATATTAATTAATAACAAACATTAGTCGAGAGTCGATTATTGGAAGTGCGAAAGCTCATCTTGTATGGAGAAGAATAGAGTGTCTTTAAGTGCATAGTAAAAGGATTCTCAATCTTAATAATACTATCCAAAATTAGCTTAAGCAAATTAATGTAATCAGTCGAAATAATTCGTGTAGTTTTGAAAATTGGTACAGCTATTCCTGGAGGTGGCCTGATAATCATACTAAACGTCCCCGAGGGTAGGGGGGTGAGCCAGCGGTAGGAGAAAAGGGTGAAACATCCCAATTTTCAGTTTATTGCTCATATCTCAAAAACCATTAAAAATATCATTACGATTGTATCTACATTAATTAAACAAAAACTGTCAAGTGAGTAATACGCGCCAAATTAATAAAAATCTAAATTAATGTTTTTACGCTGTATTTTTTATTGAATTGGACTATAATAGTTAAAATAAGTGAAGTTTGTTTGCTAAAAATTATATCATTGAATAACATTAAATACTAAACAGTGAAATTAATGGCGAAAAAACTGCCGGCCGTTTCTGCGAAATTATAAATGTTCTAACTCAAGTTAATACTATATCAAACTGTGTTTCACAGATAAAATAGAGTACTACATACTGTGTTTGTGCGGAGAAGTTGAATGACATAAATAAAGTGACTATTATGTGTTTAATTCGGGATAAATATACCACAGCAAGGTTATTTTTCATTGGGTTACTTAACTAAAAAACAAGCAGGATAAACCTTTTTTTGTTTTGTTTGTATTAACTACTATAATTTTTATCTTGGACCCAAAATTATATCCATCCATTTTCATGTCATAATATGCCTCTATAACAGCTAATATGTACTGCCAAGCTTGCAACAAGACAATAGAGGATGAACGATTGAAATGTATTAATTGCAGTGGCTTTTATCATTGCTTATGTGTTAATATCCCTCCAAAAGTTTATAAACAACAAGCCAATTCATTTGCACATTCATGGAAATGCCCTCGATGCATAAATATTACAACTAGGCGCAGAAATAATGACTCAACCCTTGTAAGAAGCCAACACGAATTACAGACTGATGTAACAGACATGTCATGCGACGGGTCAATCCTAAATGACTCAATTGCCTCTCCTACTACTATTTCAACTAATATCACATTGGAGCAAATAAGCAAACTTTTGGATTCTAAACTTGATACTGTGCGTTATACTGTTACACAAGACATTAAAAACATAATTAAGAATGAAATAAGCAAGGCTATAAGTGACTTAAAAAGTGAATTATCCGCCACTACTGATTTTCTTGTTGCTGAACAGAGTGTCATAAAGAATAATGTAGATGAGCTTTCATCAAGAATTACTTTTATGGAAGAAAAAAATAATCAGATTAAAGATGATATTTTTTGCTTAAAACGCCGCTTGGAATCAGCTGAAAAGACCTCACGTTGTGTTAATTTGGAAATTCATTCAGTTACAGAACAACGGTCAGAAAATTTAATAAGCATATTTAAAAATTTATGTGAAACCCTAAAAGTGTCTCTGAGTGACAATGATGTGAGGTCGGTTCGTAGAGTCGCCAAGATGAACCCTTCCTCTGATAGACCTCGCAATATTGTAGTTACTTTGCCATCTGAAAGGGCACGTGACCTAATGCTATCAGCTTATAAGAGGTACAACAAGGTCAACAAATCTACACAACTAAGCACTACAGACCTGAAGATCCCGGGGGACCGTAAAAATATTTATCTGTCTGAGCACTTGTCACCGGGGTGCAAGGAGTTGCATGCAGCGGTTAGGAAGGCAGCTAAGACTCATAACTTTAAATTTGTGTGGGTGAGGTATGGTAGAGTATATGTGAGAAAGGATGAGAACTCATCTGCACTTTTAATTAAGGACATTTCCCATTTAAGTAAAATTGTGTAGGTTCTTAATTGTATTTTTTAGTTAATTATTAATATTTTTATTTGTGTGATTGCTGATTTATATTATAAATTTATTATAAACTTTTTAATGAAAATTTATTATCAGAATGTAAATAGAATAAGATCAAGAACAAATGAGATATTTTTGTGTATATTGAGTCAGAATTATGATTGTATATTTTTTACTGAAACCAACCTTAACTCAAGTTTTAATGACTCTGAACTATTTGATGATAGATATTTGGTGTTCCGAAGAGATCGTGAAAGTACTTCCAGCAGAAAGGTACAGGGTGGGGGGGTACTCTTAGCAATTAAAAAACAGTATACTGTAACACGCCGAATTTCTTGGGAGACTGATATTGAGGACCTATGGGTTACCTTGGTGAGCCATGTACCGCATTCTAGGCCTATAAATTTATGTGTGGTATACATTCCACCTGATATTCAGACTGATAAACTGATTTCTTTTTATAAGGGTATCCAAAATATTCAAACTGATAATGAGGATCAACTATTTGTAATTGTTGGTGATTTCAACACCCCTACAATTACCTGGTCACAATCACCTCATTCTCCTTTGATGATCCCAAGTAGGGTGACCATGGATTTGAAGTCTCAGCTTCTTTTAGACATGCTTGCATTTTGTGATTTCAGTCAATATAATTCTATTTCAAACTATAATGGCCGTCATTTGGATCTTGTATTATCCAATTATAAAAATATTAATGTCTTTGGTGAAACCCCAGTGATTCGAGAAGATCAACATCACCCTGCTATTGTTATATCTATTTGTTCAGTCGGGCATAAAATACAGGGTATGAAAGTAAAACCTGAAAAGCTAAATTTTAGGAAATGCAACTTTGTAGGAATGAAAGCTGAACTAAATGAGATCGACTGGTGTCAGTTAATTGGCGTGGGTGACGATTTAGATGTAATGACTTCAAAGTTTTATAATGTCTTCCTTAGAATGATAAATGATTATACTCCTCGGACGTCCAATAGGTCCCAAAGATTCCCTGTATGGTTTAGTCAGTCTCTGATAAGATGCATTCGTGAAAAGAACAAGTTTCATAAAAAGTTTAAAACCTATAACAATCCCAGGGATTATGACACCTTTACAATGTTACGTGCTAGAAGTAAAAAACTTATAAAACAATGTTATAATAATTATATTGCCTCAACTGAGGAAACAATTCCAACGAACATAAAATCATTCTGGAATTATGTTAAAAGTAAAAGGAGTAATAACGACTTACCACAAACTATGTACCTTCGAAACTGCTCCACCACTGAGGCGGAGACTGCGTGTGAAATGTTATCAGAATACAACATCTGTGCAGTGCCCCGTGATGGATTGTCTTAGGAACATTGGTTCTCTCTCAGTTATTGTACTAAATGAAAAAGTTGTCTTAGAAAAATTAAAGCAGCTAGATCAACACAAAGGAGCGGGCCCTGACGGCATTCCACCTATTGTCCTTAGATCGTGTGCTGATGAACTTTGTATCCCTCTACTTTTACTTTTTAATCATTCCCTACGACTAGGCTATGTACCAACCTGTTGGAAATCAGCTCACATCGTCCCAATATATAAGTCTGGGGACAGGTCTAATTGTGAAAATTATAGGCCAATAAGTATCTTATCAGCAATACCTAAACTATTTGAGTCTATGATCTATGAATTTATATATAATCATGTGCAACCCGTTCTTTCACAGGAACAACACGGTTTTATTAGGGGTAAGTCAACTGTTACCAATTTGCTATTGTATAAGGATTTTCTTTGTCGAGTGTTTGGCCATGGTGGTCAGGTGGATTCCGTTTACACTGACTTCCGGAAAGCCTTTGACAAGGTTAATCATTCGTTGCTCTGTCACAAACTTACATGGTATGGTATACACGGAAATCTACTTCGCTGGATTAAATCGTATCTCGATAATCGAAGTCAGTTGGTTACTTTGAAAGGCATAATTTCGTCGCCTATCTCCATTGGTTCGGGAGTCCCGCAGGGCTCCCATTTGGGGCCCTTATTGTTTCTGCTATTTATTAATGACCTTGCTGAGGAATTATCATGTTGCAGATTGCTATACGCTGATGATCTTAAGGTATTCACCAGAGTCGAAAGTATAAGTGACTGCGCTACACTTCAAGGAGATTTGCTCAAAATCCAAGATTGGTGCAATCGTAATTGTATGTATCTCAACGTAGATAAATGTTTTGTAGTTACTTTCACGAAAAAACGCCAAAAAATATCATATCCTTACCATCTAGAAGTTCATATACTTGAACGTAAGTCATCTGCCAAAGATTTGGGAATACTTTTTGATGATAAGTTAACGTTCCGGGAACACTATGACTATGTTGTTGGTAAGGCCTATCAAATGTTCGGTTTTATAACCAGAATTACTAAAGGATTTAAAAAACCATACTCTGCTGTATGTCTTTATAACAGCTTGGTCAGAAGTGTCCTGGAATATGCTTCTGTAATATGGTCCCCCTCCTATGCGGTTCATTCTGCCAGAATAGAAGCCATACAAAAGAAGTTCGTTAAAACAATATGTTATCGTTACAGTAGTGGCAGAGCATTTCCATCATATGATGCCAGGCTCTCGGCTCTCAGAATGACGCCGCTGCATGTCAGACGTAATGAGCAGGATGTAGTGTTGATCTTTATAAAATCCTCCACTCTATCTTGGACTCCTCTGACCTTCTTGCAGCGATCGGTCTCAATACTAGACACAATCTCCGACATCACACTGACACGTTTGTGGTTAGAACATATACAAACAATACGTCCTTTTATAACCCCTTGGTGAGAATGTGTCGCTTGTACAACGAGTTATCACGAGATAACGTGCTTTTGGACGTGTTTACGCCAAAGTTAAATGCCTTTAAGAGGCAGGTCCGTGAGGTCCTCAATATCGGTCCGAGTCGGAATAGTATTATTTAAAGAATCTCATAATATGTGTAATATTAATTTAACAATGATGCCGAGTACCTATATATTAAAGATAATGCTAATAATATAATAAATGTCAGCAATTAAAATTTCATTTTATATCAATTTTGTTCTTCTCTTTATTGTATTAGGGTAAGCAATTAATTTATATCGTGTGTAATTATTATATATTAAATATGTGCAAATAGCGTAATTCATGGTGTATACGGGCTTCTGGGTATCAGCCTAGTACAGTACCTATGTAAAATATATATATATATTGCATTATATAGCTTTTGTTGATACCCGTTTGTATACCTATTGTAAATAAATAAATAAATTAAATCCATTAAATTCTGTACAAATTTGATGAATACATTTATGGTGTAGGATCAATACTTTGGAGGTACAAGGCTTCAAAAATGACAAAGTTGATAAGACACACAAAAATCAACACAAATATATGGCACCAGAAAAGCGGTACTCTACACATACTTTCTTTATGTAAACTTTTTTAGTAATAGTTTTGGTATTAAACATCACAGACAGACAGACTTAGTTTCACATTAATACTTATATATACACGTAGTGGCAGAGTTGGTTAGACCTTAGACTTAAAAAATTACTTAGGTCCCTGGTTCGAACCCCGGTGTGTACCAATGTGTTTTTAATCTAAAAATTTATGTTCATTACATTTATTAAACAACGTCAGTATAATGCCTTGGAGAGCATGTTAAGCTGTCGGTCCCAGTTTCACTATCACTTGTGTAACTGTTTACAAATTGAGTCTATCTAAACATCGCGAAAAGCTAGCCACTTGTACGGTGTAGACTCATACCATCGGCTACGACGAGGTGGGATTAATAACACCTCCGCTGGGTACCCTGAGGCCGTCTCGGATGATATATATATATGGTTTACCTTAGTCCCAGAGTTATTAGAAGATAGATGCGCGGTAGGCGGCGGCGCGGGGGTAATAGTCACCGACGGGGTAATGCTCGCCCCTCCGCTAGACGACTGCAATAATATATATTTGTCTTACAATAAAATTATAAATTGGGTAGGAGAAAGGCCTCTATAACTTGGTCAGGCCGACCCGACTAGTATCTACCTCCGATACAGATGAGAAAACCGTCACGAGACCTAGTCAGGTTTCGGTTTTAGTCAGTTGGTTCACCGGATTTCCTTTCATTGTGCGGTTTCAAAACGGTCGATTTGACGATAAAGCAGCGAGGATATTACAATAGACACGTAATGCAAATACGTCCATTACGCTGCCCATTACGTAACCACATCATTTAGCCCACATATTGAAAGCGATAAATATGGTTAAACAACAATAAATTTGATCGACCCCATTCATGGACTTTGTTGGTAAGCTTAACATCAGGTAGATAGAAAGTCACATGCCATGCTCCATTAAAATAATATGTAGGATAATTTACACATATTACACAAACTAAGCTCTAGGCTTATACTAATGGCCTTATTCATAAAAACTTATTGAAGCCTAGAAGAATACTTTAGTTATGGAATGTTGTGTCTCTTTTACACATATTAATTTTTGTTGCTAAATTAAAGAGACAAAACCTTCTATAACTTAAGTGTTCTTGAAGGACTCAATATTATTTTATGTATAAGGCCATATGTGTACAAGAAATAACAATACTATGCTATATATTATTAACACCCAGACCAAGACTCACAGTATAGCAAAATATACTGCAAAAGTTTTGATATTAGCAGTCATATTAATTCACCACGAACTTTATTATACAGCACGGCATATGACTTTGTATATACCTGGTGACAAGCAGAACTACAAAGTCCATGAAAAGGAGCCAATCAATACATTGTCTAACAGCATTAACCGCTCCCACTATGCTGTCTAACTGTTGCGGTTATGATATAGGCGGCCTCAAAGACGAATTTGGATTACGAGTTTATTTTAATATCTTCGTTGCTGAATAAACACATTTCCCCAAAAAAACAATAAAATAGTCTCCTGAAAACCAGTGAATCCACAGACTAAACGTGGTACATGACTAGGTCAATTAATGTTTTTTTTATATGTATGGACAGTGATAACAAAACCGGTTGGTATGTCATATAAATATAGCAGATTTGCTTAGAAGGTAGGGGGATGCTTCTTGAGGCTTCTTCAGGCAGTGAGAAATTTGTATGCATGTGTGTAAATATGTATGCGTTTGTAAGTATAAATGTGTATGTATGTAATTATGTTTATGTATGAGTGTGTATGTAATTATGTATGTGTTACCTGTGTCCTATAAGGTCCGGGAGTGAGAGTGGCTCCTCCGGGCAGAGAGGAAGTTCGTCCTGATGAGACAGACGACGAGGGAATCATGTGCGCCACTGAGTTGGTTGTGCTTCGCTGGAAATATACAAATAACATTAAGTATTAGGTCTACTAGCCCAAATATGTGAATAAACCAGTGCATACGTTATAGGAAAAGACTTATGACTTCATCTTACTATTAAAAAAATAGTTTTATTTGATGCCAACGAATAAAAAAAATATCTGCAGGGTGAAGCAGATCGCTAATTAATCGATCAAACGTTCAAGAAGGATCGTTTAAAAACAAAAACGTTTGTCAGAATTGTCAAAAACTAGTCTGAACGGGCAAATACGTTAATCATAATCATATTCGTTTTGTTAAAGCGAAGTAACCGAAATACTTGTGATACTCATGCGAGTACTCTTGTAAAGCTAGACTGGTGCCTTTTTTGACAGCAGCAGATCGTCCCTAAACGAAACGTTCTATCGTTATCAAACACGTTTTTTTTCGTAATTGAGTATAACAATTAAACGTGTTGATTAGAGTACATATTTTAATAATCTTGTTGTTGATTAAAAAAAAAGGAGATTTATATGTATGAAGCTTTTACACAATGCAAAGGTTAGTTTTGAAGTACTTAAAAATAAAGTTTATAATAGTGAGGTGAGGTAGAACGCTAACAAAATGATTAATCCCTTAAGAACAATCGTTCAGAAACGAAAGTTCGAATGCCATAGACAAGTTCTAGAGATTAAGAAGTAATTGTACCAATACGGACGAATCGTCTACATAGGGCCCGTTCGTTTTGGGACAGAAACATGTTCACAACGATCACGATGTATATTTATGCGTTTTTTTTTGAGATTTCGGCGGCAAAAGTGGCATTGTGATATGCCACAGTGGACGTTTTTTGGCCCAGAATGCTACCGTGAACTGATCACAATGAACCCAGTCGATAGGTGAGGCGTTGTGAACATATTTTGACATTTGTGGTTGTGAGAGTGTTGTTGTTTTAAACGTCGCAGCCGTCTTATATTTTTAGGATCAAATTTATTGTATTTTAAATCGAAATGATTTTAGAAAGATTTCGCAAATAAAATTAGTGGATTGTACGATATAACCTATATTTTACTTGACAAGTGACAGTTGACAGATTCGTGATAACAATTGCGTTCGATTTGGATAGTGGTAATTGTGGCATTGTGATTGAAATTAACCAAAAAAAACGCAAGGACGCATTATGTCATTATGATCATTGTGAACATATTTCATTCCCAAAACGAACGGGCCCATAGTGTTTAAGGGCCCTAGCACAACAGCATCGATAGGCTCGATAAATCGTCAAATCGATCACATATCGATTTTATGAATAAATGTTCATTCATAAACTTAATTTTATCGACTGCCGAATTATATCGATGTGGTTATGCCAAGCCCCTTAGTCTGGGTTTCAAAATGAAACGATCGCTATCATGACCCCGACAAAAGTGAATACGAAAACGAAAGCGATGGTTTTCTGCCTCACCCCGCTGATTACTTTAACGCGGAAAAAAAACTAAGGATTATGATATCAAAAAATTAAATTTTATTGTATACAGGTTGAATTTTTCAAGTGTGCCTTCAAGGCCAAATCCTAAACTACAAGGATTATCGAAAAATGCTCAAAGGAGTCACGGGGCCGATTTTGATAAAAACTAAAACGGCATCATTAGATTTTTGAAAAATTAATTCTCCTAGCCGGGAATTGAACCGATTGATTTTGAAAAAAATAAGTCATGCCGTATTATTGTACCAGCTGATAGTGTCGCTTATACAAACTAAAACTGCATCATTAGATTTTTGAAAAAAAAAATCTTCTAGCCGGGAATCGAACCGGTTGATTTTGAAAAAAAACTCACCTGTATTATTGCACCAGCTGATAATATCGCTTATAAGGATCACATTCTGGTAAGTAATATTAAACGGTAAACTGGTAAGTAATATTAAAAGGAAAGTGCTAATTTTTAAAAAATATCATACTTTACCACCGTCTACTTTACTAACTAATCAAATTGTTTAAAATAATGCTCTTCAAAACCCATCCTCATTGAAAACAACATCATATTTTTTTTAATAAACGTAAGCAAAAAATAATTCACCTATGTATTGAAAATAATAGCTATTATTTCGAACAATTTATTAGTTAAATTTTTTTTAACACATTATCTTAAAAATTATCACTTTCCTTTAGTTAACCGTTTAATATTACTTACCAGAATTTGATACTTATAAGCGACACTATCAGCTGGTGCAATAATACAGCTGGACTTTTTTTTTCAAAATCAACAGGTTCGATTCCCGGTTAGTAGAATATTTTTTTTTTAATTTATGATGCAGTTTTAGTTTTCATAAGCGACACTATCAGCTGGTGCAATAATACAGCACGGCTTTTTTTTTTCAAAACAACCAGTTCAATTCCTGGCTAGGATTTTTTTTTTCAAAAATCTAATAATGCCGTTTTAGTTTTTATAAGCGACACTAACAGCTGGTGTAATAATACAGCATGCCTATTTTTTTCAAAATAAACCGGTTAGATACCTGGCTGGGAGAATAAATTTTTCATAAATCTAATGATGCAGTTTTAGTTTTTATCAAAATCGGTCCCGTGACCCCTCTGAGCATTTTTCGATATTCCTTGTAGTTTACGATTTGGCCTTGAAGGCACACTTGAAAAATTCACCCTGTATTTAGACTAAACCAAATATTTGGTCACAAATTAAGTTCTAAGTTTGTACTACTTACAAACCTAGAACTATGTCTTACTAGCTGTGGCCCGCGACTTCGTCCGCGTAGAATAGTTATTTTTATTAATAAAAATAAATATAAAATTTCTAAAATAAAAGTAACCTAAGTTACTCCTTATTACATCAGCTATCTGCCAGTGAAAGACCCGTCAAAATAGGTCCAGTCTTTTCAGAGATTAGCCGAAACAAACAGACAGACAAAAATAAAAGTTATTCTATTTTGTATTTTTTTTTTTAATCTGTTTCAAAAATGTAAGTTTAACAGCACATAACTCAATTTAAAAAAGTTTTATCTAAAAATGTATACAACACCACTATAGTGCCTCAGCATGTTAAGCTGTCGGTCCCAATTACACTATACCAACTTGTGAAACTGTTTATAGATTAGATTGGTTGTTGGCTACGACGAGGTGGAATTAAAAACCCCTCTACTGGGTACCCTAAGGCCGTCTAGGCGGTGATGTATTTATATATATGTATAAGGGGTGAACATACCTTAGCATGTTGGTGTGCGGGGGGAGGCGCGGGGGTGACCGTCACCCCCGGGGGCACCACGCACCCGCTGCCGGCCAGCGCGGTGGCTGACACACTGTCCTGCTACATAACACACAACACCTTAGCGTTTTATACAACAACAAACATACACTGCTAAGAAAATCAATGGATTGAATAAGGATGAATGATTAAGGACCGCCTCCTTAAACTAGTGGTTGCGTCTTTGGAGTTGTATGCGGAGGTTGTGGGTTCGATTTCCACCCATGGCAATAAAAATATAAGTACGTAATTCTGTACAGTTTGTCATTATATCGTTGCTTCGGGCACACATAGTACAAGCCTTGAGCTTTGTTTGTGACAAAAGCAATATGTGTAAATTGTCCTACATATTATTATTATTGTTCTTAATCAACAAGTCTGCGTTCTGCGTACAAAAAGAGTTATCACACTTCCAGTTATACTAAATTACTGTTTGTACCATTTTCATAAACTCATTGAGTCCTTTAAGAACACTTTAAGGCTAAGTTCCAAAACAGGTTAATAATTAATCTGTGCGATTTCTCGGAAAAAAAAAAAGAGACAGAGATATGTGAATTGTGTATATTCCATATTCCCTGAGAGATCACATGGGTCTATTAAGGTATATTTTGTGTCATTTTTTTAACAACAAAAAAATAATATAATAAAAATATGAAACACAATTTACACATATTGATCTGGTCACAAACTAAGCTCTAGGCTTGTACTATGTGTACCAGAAACAACTATATAATACATATTATATTTTATGAACGCCCAGACCATGACAAACTGTACAGAAAAAATTACTATTTTTTTTGCCATGGGTGGGAATCGAACCCACGACCTCCGAATACAATGCCAAAGGCACAACCACTAGTCTACGGAGAAGGTCAATGAAATCAAGATATAACTAGTGTCCTTCAAAGATACAATATATTTTTAGGATTAGGGCCATTGAACTAAAACATGACTAAGTCACTTGAGGTAGGAATAAGAGGTTTAATATAAATTTTACTGTATGTTGTCCTTAATAAATAGTCACCAACCTTAGGAGCTGGCAGCACAGGCTGTTGTTGTGACTGACGTATCTTCTTCAACAGAACCAGTTTGGTTTCCTCGGCCCGTAGCTTCTCTCTTAGAGTGCGTAACTTACGTTCTCGTTCCCATATATCTGCACTTGATAGTTCCTGAAACCAATACATTTAAGATATGTTAATAATTTGTAGATTTAAATTGCGTCATATAGGGAGGTCTCACCAATGTAACAAGGGGGGTTCAATGAAACTTGTGTGTAAGTAATTTATGGGTGGCCCCCTAATGCAAATAAACTTAAATACAACCTACTTAAATATTTTTTTAAATAGTTAACAAAAATATATTATTTTTTCCCCTGAATTGGACTAAGTATAGCAATATTAACTAACAACTTGGTATATATATACAGTATCTTACTTTGTGAGGAGAGCCCCCATTAACATCAGTCCCCACATCATTATCGTCAGAGTCCTCATCCTGGTCCATGGGGTCTCTGGGTGGAGACTCAGGGCCAGGCAGGTTTGGGGCCGCACTTGGGGTTATAGACACATTTACTGACAACTTGCCACTCAACTCTGAAACAATGTACAGCCAAATTATCTATACATACTATTGACAGGACCTGTAAAGTAAGCAAACCTATAAAGTCCAGAAATGGGGTTAAATAATATTTATTTATTTAAATCTTTATTGCATACAAAATACAAAGGCGTACTTAATGCCGCTAGGCATTCTCTACCAGTCAAACCTTCGGGACAGTTAATAAGTGAGGTAGGTGCAATATAGTAACTGAATATATAAACCAGTGAATATTATATAAAATACTTACAATCTAATATACACTACTTAAATATATACATAAATACATAAACTACATATACACAATACTGCCAACTACAAAATGAGAAAGGAGAAGTAACAAAGTGGAAAGGAATAGAATAATGAAAGATAAATAAAAACTACCTATGAATTTGAATAGTAATCATATACTCTTTTTTTAAATATGACTATTTGGTGAATGTCTTATTTTGACTGGTTAATTATTCCAAAGTCTTGCTGCGACAACTGCAAACGATTAAGAAACAAAGGTGGTATGATGGGAGGGGATTTGTCGTGATGCGAGCCAAGATAAGTGAATCTGTTTTTAAGATATTCGGGTGTAGCAGGTTCGTTCAAAACAGAGTAAAAAACAAAGAAAACTCTGCACTCGGCTTCGTATTTTTAACCATTTAAGTTTATCACGAAAAGGCGTAACGTAATTATATTTGCGAAGGCAAAAAATGAATTTGATGCATGCATTGAGTAGACGTTTCATTTTATTAAGCAAACTTTCCGAAAGGTCCACACAACACACGTCACCATAATCCAGTAAGGGAAGCAGCAGAGCCTGTACAAGCAAAATTTTAGCTTTTAATGCCAAAAAGTGCTTTAATTCGTTTAGGAAGTGCAGTGAAGAAAAGATTTTGCGACTAGTGTTGGTGATTTGCGCTCCCCATGTAAGGCAAGAATCAATGTGTAAACCAAGATTTTTAACGTCACTGCAGAACTCAATCGGCTCATTGTTATACCGAACAAAGTCAAGCTTACTCATATCAACTTTGGACAGTAGCCTGGAACTCCCAATTATATTGGATTGACATTTGTTCGGGTTAACAACAACACCAAAGCGGGTCGACCAAGATAATATATTAGAAAGATCTGAATTCAGCCAAGCTATTGCACTATTAATTGTATTAATATCGGTCTGCACATAGATCTGCAAGTCATCGGCGTATAGGTGATAGTGGCAATGAAATGATGTTGTGATTCCATTAATGAATAATGAGAACAGTAATGGTGAAAGAATGCCTCCCTGGGGGACGCCCGTATTCATCTCACACCAGTCCGACGATGTTCCATCAATGCGAACCTGTTGTTGACGACCATGCAAATAATCCGAAAACCGCACAAGAGCCTCCGATGAGATCCCAAGACGAGACAACAAAGCAATCAGCAAATCTGGATCTACTGTGTTAAATGCATTTGTGAAATCTATTAGTACTAGAATCGTAACTTTAGTTTCATCCATGCCGTTTCTGATATCTTCAGTTACTTTAAGTAAAGCTGAAGTTGTGCTATGATCAGGACGGAAGCCAGATTGAAAGGAATTTAGAAGTTTAATGACATGAAGAAAAGGTGACAGTTGCTTATTAACTACAGACTCCAAGACCTTTGATAAGAATGGCAGAACGGAAATGGGTCTATAGTGCGTAAGAAGAGTTGGAGTGGAGATTTTGGGAAGAGGTATTATAAAGGCTTTACGCCATAAAGATGGAAACTGGCCAGTAGTTAGAGAAAAAATTATGATCCGCTTAATAAATGGTAAAAGTAAATCAAGGATTGTAATTATCATAACACGACCGATGGAATCACATCCAAAATTGCTTTCGAAGTTATAGAATTAATCGTCTTAAGGATTACATCGTCAGACACCTCTGCGAGTGCAAATGGCTCAATATCGGGCTTCGCCATCTCCATTATATCAGCTAAAGTTTTTGTTTTTGTAATGACATCCAGGGTAGGAGCTGATGAAAAATGAACATTAAGGTGAACAGTTGTTACAGAGCCGAGTGAAACTTGGCTCTAAGTACGTCCTAACCCAAAGGTTTTAAGGAATTTCTAGGTATCAGCGGGAGATTTATTGTGGAGGCTATCATAAAAAAAGTCGGCGCTTAGCTGTTGTAACTAGTTGATTACATCGATTTCTTGCAGCTCTATATGCAGCCAAACTATCATCACAGCGATGTCGTATGTACTTGCGATATGCATAATCCCGCTTCCTCATTGCCATACGTATTTTATCATCAATCCAGGGTGCAGGGAGTCGTTTAGCTTTCGTAGGGCGTATAGGAGCATGAGAGTCGTACAACTTTAAGACTTCTCGATTAAATATCTCAACCATTTGATATATGTGCTCCGCATTATTGAAACAGCTCCAGTCAACCCGGCTAGCATCACGACGAAGATCCGCAATATTAATACGGCAAAAATGGCGCATGAAAATTGTGGGTAGGAGGTTTAGACTTATAAGAAGCATAAATAAGATCGTGATGGGAGAAAGCAGAGGCATGGAGCTGACCATGACAAGAGATAATATCGGGGGGATAAATAAACATCAAATCAAAAAGAGTATCAGAAGAAGCAAGGTGATGAGTAGGATCAGTAGGCAGAATAAATAGATTAGTAGCAGTAATAATATTTAATAATTTGGAGGCACGAGACTTTGTGGAAGGGTTATTATCTAAGAGGCAGGTGTTAAACTTTGCCATAATTAGATTATGCGAATAATTCACCACGATCTCATCAATCATACTCTCAAAATCCAAGAAATAGTTTAAGGAAGGTGGACAGTAAACAACTCCAACTAGAATGCTCGCACCGTGAAAACTGACTTCGATGAATAGATATTCGCAAGATGCAGAGTACACTGAAGGTGAGCAGCAAACCATTTTGTAAGAGAGATCGGCACGTAGATAGATTGCTACTCCACCTCCACCGCGCTCAGTGCGATCATTGCGAATAAGAACATAGCCTGGAAGCCCATAAGATGTTGATTCAAGTGACGGTTTGAGCCAGCTTTCAGAAATAAGAATAGCATCAATGATTTCAGGAGAAGAAAAGGTCGTGAGAAGATCCGTGTAGTGTGCGGGCACACTTTGTGCATTAATGTGACATATGTTAAAGTTGTTTTTATAGCCATTTAATTTTTCCCTCAACAAGACATCCAAATCCGCTTCGTCAGCATCAAAATATTCACTAGAAGTGTCACTGCTTAGAGTCGAATGAAAAGAGACATCACTATTTTCTGACATAATGTAGTAAGTAATAATATATAAATATATAGTATACAATTATTATAATAAATAAATAATACTTAGATCAAAATATAATAAATAAGTTGTTTGTAAACAAAATAAATCTGCATGTCCTGCCGGCCTAATAGGTAAAATTTTATTAGTCTGTGAACATTTCTTATTAAAAAAAGAAATATGTATATAAATTTTATTGTATTTATTCAGCATTACCTACTAGTTTCAAATTCTAAAAATCTTTCCCTTGTACATTAATAATAATTGTTTAATAATAATTGTTTAATAATATTGATATTAATATGTATATGCTGCTACTTGGGGAAACCAGCTATTAATTACCTAGGGAGATTTTACAGTTAATAAAGTTAGTTGTGTGTGTTGTTGAAACAAGAACTTGACAGAACAATTTGGTAGTGGAACAATACTAACGCCTAGCAGTCCTTTTAGGCCGCTCCCTAGCAAGTAGTTCACCTGGCAGTTGTACTGGCATTATTGTTTTCTTCATTGTCAGAGCTGTAAGGTCCGTTTGTTGAAAAATTTTGCGCTTTGAGCCATCTGACAACGTTATCACAACAATACCATCCTGAGTCCAGCAGTTGTGAATACCAAATACCCTGCGAGCATCTGTGAACAATACCTGCCGAGTCCTTGTCTGCCGAGTCCGAGCTATAAGGACTCCCCTTAAACTTTGTTTTGCTCTTCCAGATCTCATTTCGGAGCTTATAGTCTGAAAACCGTACCACTATTGAACGGGTCACAGACTCCTGGTACTGTCCAAGCCGGTAGCAAGAGCGAAAACATTGAGGGCCAACATCATTTAAATCAAGTCTATCTGTTAAAAAGATGCTGACAACTTCAGAAAGTTTTTCACCCTGCTTTTCTGGAACACCCCTAAACAGGAGGCAGTCAGATCGGTTCCTTGTTTCCAACTTGTCCACTGCAACCTGCACATCAGCAATTTGTTGGCGCATCAAAGCCAGCATTTCAATTGTGAATTTTTTGAAGTCGTGAAATTCTCTGGCAATTACCTCGAGCTTGACACTGTGATGGGGCTCCAAATTTGCATTAGGCTGACTCTCAAAGTCAGCCATCCTTTGAGTTAGCTTGGCTTCAAGCAGCTGCAGTGTCTCATGGATTCTGTCCACCGTTGCCATTATGAAGTTTAGCGTTGTGTGCCAGCAGGATAGGTGCAGATATTTTATATTATAATTAAAGCATATATATTATACTGATTAAATCTTAACAAATATAAACTTAAGATTCTAATTATTTATTGTTTTATAATTAAATATTAATTCAGGAAAAAAATATTGTGTTTACTTTTTTACACCTACCCACCAAAAAAAAACAATAGATTGTTGTTTAACAACATTGATCACTCCCACTATGTCAGCTAAATGATGTGGTTACAAAATGGGCGGTAATGAAAACTAATTTGCATTACAGGTCTTCTTCTCTATTTTGACCGCCTCCATGGACTAGTAGTTGCGCCGTTGGCGTTGTAGGTTGTGGTTTCAACATATTTTTGCCATGGGTCCCACCCATGAAAATGAACAAAAAAAAAATTTGTGCGTTTAGTCATGGTGTGGGTGTTTATAAAAATATAATATGCATTATATTGTTGTTACTGGTACACATAGAACGAGCCTAGAGCTTTATTTTGTGACCAGAGCAATATGTGTAAATTATTCAGAATATTATTATTATTATTTTAATATCCTTGCTGCTTTAACATCAAATCAAATGCCTATTTCATAACAGCACTCCGAAAGGAGACCTTGAAAAGAAATTTATACAGTAGTATATTATTATTACATATAACAACTTACCAGTAAAGGGAGCAGGTGTGGTGTTTAATGAAGGTTTTCTGTGTGGTGGAGCCGCTGGCAACAGTACTATGTCTGGACTCTCTGCATAGCTACGTTGTTCTGATCTTGGTCGCAGTACTCTTTTGCCAGTGGCACCCTGAAATACAGTTTAGTCATTTTTTATTGAAGCAGACCTACAAAGTCCATGAATGGCGACAATGTTATGTTATATACAATGTTGTTTATATTGATAAACTAGATTTTGCCTGTGGCTTAAACTAGAAACAATTTAATGTTTTAGGATTCAATGAGGTTAGCCTAAAGACCTGTTTTTCATAGTTTATATACATGGTGGCCAAGTTGGTTAGATCTTAGACTTAAAAACAGTTAGGTCCCTGGCTATAGAGAGGACTACGACAAGGAGGGATTAAAAACCCCGCTGGGTACCCTGAGGCCTTCTGTATACCAGGTGGTCTAATTTTATAGGATATTATTGTGCAAAAATGTACCAATTTTGTAGAATAAGCATTCATAGTGATCTTAAGTGAAAGGAGTGTAGCATTAACACAATGATCTCAGTGTTTGTGTTATCTCATGAATCCCTTTAACCTTCGCTAAAATGGTGGTACACATTTTATTGTATCTTTCTCAAATGATTGCTTAATAATAATTTATTTCTGTAATAATACTTTGCTTATACCACTTGACCACTTTTTTAAATGAAAATAAAAAGAAAATGTACTTAAGTAAATTTAGTTATAGTGAGTTTCTTACCCACTCATTCATTGAAGTAGCCAATAAATTTTCTTTCTTTTAAGGTCTGACTGCACTAGGCGGAACTGCACTGCAGCAGAGCGATGCAACATCTTTGTATGAAATTATCAATTGAAAAGCATTCGCCGCGTCGTTCCGCTGCAGTGCAGTTCCGCATAGTGCTGTTGGACCTTTAAAGTTGACATAAAATGTTTACTTTAAAAGAAAGGAAAAAAATGTAATTCAGTTTTATGGCATTTTAATACCTTTCATCACATCACAACTTTGCTTTATAGACAGCCCTTCAAGATGTGTCAATGTGTGCTGTAAACAACCAAAAGGAACGGAATCTCAGGACCAAAATCCTATTGGTTATTCACAATATATACCTCTCTTTTCTGTGGTAGAAGTCGAGCCTCATTATTAAAAAAAAAAACAAAAGGTTTAGAGAAGTGATATACGTGTTTATATAAAGTTTAGTTATCAGTTTAGTGATGTCATATCAAGATAAATACCTTGATGATGTCGATGTTGACCTTAAGGATTTAATTAACCTTACTACCAAACTTCATGTAAATTAACCTAGCTTGTTGGAAAAATACTGATGTATTCTACCAACAATTCATATTTCTTCCTATAAATCCCTTTTACAATTTAATGGACTTTGCAGGTTTTGATTATGACAATAATAAAGATACAGGTTCACCTGTAATACTCTTTCTTCGTATACTCTTATAAATGTGAACCAATTTGAATAGAAATTTGGTCAAAAATAAGGTATGGTCTGATGCAATATATATATAGGATATTTTTTATCTTGGTAAAAGATTTGCAATATATGATACATAATTAAGCAATTTGTTAGTTATCGATGTTATCAGAATGATGGTTTATTGTATGAGAGGTAAGCAAGGGAGTGAATCCACTTAGTGACAGGACCATTAGGTTAAGGGCCCTTTATGAATTCAACACTCAGCTTTACTATGTACACTACACTCTCTACCCATTTGGATTTACCATCATGGATGCCTTATACAAGAGTGCCTCAGGGTAACCAGCTGTAGGGTGTTGTTTCCACCTTGTCTTAACTGATGGTATTCTGGGTCTAAACCAAACATGTGGTCAGCTTGCTGTGGTGTTTGAATCGACTCAATAGCCCAAATATAAACAGTTTCACAAATGTTTGTATTTAATTAAAAACTCATTGGTACACTCTGGTGTTTGGAATGAAGGCCCAAAAACTGTAGTGTTTTTAAGTTCAAGGTCTAACCAAATTAGCCACCACATCTATTAGATCTCTACCCAAGCTAATACTAAAGGACCCATCCTGTTAGTGTTTATAATCCATTCAATAACAGTTGCGACTGTTTGGCCGTCGTTGTTCATAATGCAAGAATTGTTAATAGATAATACAAGGCTTTTAAATAGAATAACATACGTGTAAAGGTGCTTGAGCAGGTGTAATGGTCAACCCACTGGCTGTCAGCGCTCGTAACTCACTCAACTCTGGCGGCAATGCCCTAAAAAATATTAAACTCATAAATATAAATACAAAATTTAATATTAAACCACAAATTATCAACAAAAAACACAAAGTACGCTCACCTGACGCTCAAATCTACTGCAGAATCATCTACGTCCATATTGATAAGTTAATTCTGGAACAACAAAACTCTAATTTAAGCAATTAGTTTTAACACACGAGATAAGGCGTTCTCATTATTATTCCGTAAAGAATCACTTATCAGAAGATTATCTCAGCAAATATTTATATAAATAAAATTTTTAGATGCATCAAAAATTATATCCCGGTGCTTTTGTGTCAAATATTGTAAACAAACGAGATTTTTTTATTTAACAAATTTCTGTGTAATCTAACAGGTATGTCGAATTAAATTTCACTGTAATTACCTAATTATAATAATCCATAAATATTATAACAAAATATAAAGTTCATCAACAAATCAATCACCAAAAATGCGTGCGATGTCAATACGATCGCTATTGCAAATTATTATACAGATTTATATTATTTGGAAATAATACGCTAATACGATTGGTGAATTTACTTTAAATTAGATCTTAGCCAATAGTATAAACGAATTTAACTAATTGAAAGTAAACTTATGGAGAAAAACCGTGTTTCGATAATAGTAACGAGCTTACGTTTATTACTTTCTTTATCCACTTGTACTTTGGAATGAACCCAAAAAAAATAGTATATAATAGGGAAGTGCCCTAAATCCTAAACCGACTTTCCATACGTGAGACTTGTGCCATACAATAATACAAAACAAAAAGTGAGAACAATTTTTTAATAATATAACAAACCAAAATTATAAATTAGTTATATATTTTTTTATAGTTTGATTAAAAAAAGATATTTAATTATTAATTTTTTTTTTTAATTATAAGCAATCTGTGTAAGCAACAATTTCTCAAGAAGTGACAATAAAATATGGCAGCAACGAACATAATGGCACGCACGAGTCATGCAACTTTATGCGGGTCCCTCACTCAACCTAGGATTCGCGAATATATGTGAGAAGTTTTTACAGTACATTCGCCTACATTCCGAAACGAGGTTTACTTGTACGAATGTTTATTCGCATCTGGGACCCGGATTAAAAGTTATGGTTCGCTTGTTATTTTAAAAGAACAAAAAGCAGCTATTTATCTCTTTGTCAAAAGTAGAACTCTGTGTTAGATTGAGATTCTAAGTAGATTTATTATTTATGATTTCTACTTAAAAGATTTGTATTTTGTTACATCACTTCCATATTAATTCATTCATACTTATTTTACTCATGTTTTACTCACAGATTATATAGTAATAATCTACGTAGTACCTTGAGTGTTCCACTCCGCGCTTCCATACTTATATATGAATACGAATAGTGTCCGATATTGTAATAATTTAATATTACATAATTTATTTTTATAACATTATGTAAATTTTGTCTTTGGATAAGGTAATCATTGGTGATTATCTGCTTATTTATACTACAGTATGTAGTTCTGTACATTGGTACAGTAACAAATAATCTGCCATAGGGTGTTTTGCGCATGCTGATCGGTGGGGTGCATTTTGAGTATGCTACTATATATATATATATATATGCTATATAGCATAAGCAAATCAATGGCTGTGCTCCTCTTAGTGTTAGTTTGTGTGAAGCACTAGTTTTTTTACTTGATGGTTTCTTTTTCTCCGGCGTGTCACTGAGGGGACAGCCTTTACAGTTAGTATACCCGTCCTTAAAAATACCGATCCTTATACCTTTACTTATATATCTATATATATATGTGATTGGTTACTAACCTTTTATTTAGAATAAATATTTAAGGCGTGGATATGGTCGGTGAAGTTGTTCGCCTTGGTGGCTCCCTTGTATGGCAGATAATGATTGACAGGTCAATGGAATCAGCTAACCACCTAGGGCCTTATTCCGAGTTTTCAAACGTTAAACACGACAAAACGTTGCGCAAACTATAAATATTGAAATATAAGTTTTATTTCAATGGATATATAGTCTGTAATACGTTGGCTATAATAATGCCGCCATCTTGAAATACACGAATTCTTCGCAAGTTTGAACATATTATGGGCATTGGAATTTCAACTCTATATTTAATAGGATAGAACTTATATTTCAATATTTATAGTTTACGCAACGTCTTTCGTCTTTAGCGGTTGCAAACTCGGAATAAAGCCCCTAGTCTTACACTAGTTGGTTATGTAGTGTGTGTTCGGTTTGGTAGTAATTTTCATATTAAGATTTCTAAATTTAAGTTCTAAATTTGATATCGAGGTATAATAAATATTTGTCGTTCTTTTAATAATGAATAGCTGCCTAATCAAACGCACACTAAGACCTCATTGTTAAAAATTTTTTTTTGACTATTCATAAATATCTGTAAAGATTTACATGAAATAAATGATTTGATTTGATGAAGCTACAAGTACCCGGCCCGTAGCCACGGATGGGTTTTATTTTTGAGGGCTGCCGCGCACCGGCCGAGTCGCACGTTTGTATGATACTCACGCGATTTGTCGCGATATTTAATATTAACTAAAATGAGGTCTAAAATTTATTGTGCACATTCGGTTACTTAAATAATAGCAAGGATCCGGACCTTACGTTTTTCATACTTCAATTAAGGAGAGTGTTATGCGTATAGCGTAACGCCAAAGTCTTATTTAGTGATGGGATGTACTGCTACGATGGATAGTCGATGTTTTTATAATAAAACAACGTGCGTAGTTAAATTTTTATTGTTAAAAGTCTGTAAATAAATAAAACAAACGAACATATAGGGTAAGGTTGCTTAAAAGGTTGTTAAGAAAAAATACCTTTTATTCGTCTAAACTCATATCAGAGTCAAGATCATCTGAATTATCACTAAATTCATCACCTGAATCTGTGACGGATATTATTAATGAAGACTATATTAAAGAGAACTAGATTTGTTCTGCGAGTACCGTTAGCGATAAAAAAAAAATTGCATAACGTCACATCCCTAGTCAAGAACATACAGGCAACTGTCACCCGCACCATGCTACAGCGCAAATACTATAAGCAAATATACTGAGGCAATGTTTTTGTAAGTTTATCTTTCAACTTAGTAGGTAGGTACAATTTGTTTCCTTTAAAGGTATTATTCACACTTATCCACATAATCTACCTATACTACTTGAACCTACTATTATTTCTTTTGTGCCTATACACCGAAAAGCAATATTTAGTTTCATAGACAATGTAGTATGCCTAGTGGCTTCCGTATCTTCTTAGGTTAAAATACCTATGCAGCAGACATCCTAAAATAAAATTGTTTTATGACCTACGTACTTATCACTAAGTACCTAACCTAGGGTTTGTTTAAAAGAAGACAACCATAATGTCGTCAGAAAAGTAAAGAATGACGCGATAGAAAGAGAGGCATTAGTTTACATTTCTTCTGTGGTACCCATGAAGGTAAAAACCGTGCCCGTCCGCGCGCCCCTACTGGAGTAAGCATCATTCAATTTGCAGGGTGCCGCGCGAGTGACAAATTTGTCACTCACACACACCCTTACATTTTTTACATCCTCAGTCTGATTTGTGCGTTCGGCGGAGAAAGTCGAAAAGAGATCCGCTTTTATTGTCGGAAAAATGGTTAATTGTGCATTAAAGCTGTGTAGAAACTACTATTAAAAAAAAGTACCTAGTGTCACGTATTTCAAGTATGTATTTAACATGTTTTTCTTATATTAAACCTTTATAAAAAATAATAATAAAACCCATAATTAAAATATCAAAATCTGACGGTAACTGTCAAACTATGTGCATTAGTTAGAAGTTGAAGAACTAGTGATGTGTTTTTATTTTTAATGAGAATTTCGATACTTTAAAATAATTTATAATCTTTTCAATTTAATTTAATCAAAAGGTATGGCGATAACAGAATCGTCCAACGAGGTTTGTCAGTTACTATTTGGTGATGTGATTTTATAGTTGATAAACTCGATTTTTGTAAATACTTTCATGGTTATGAGATATATACAATTATTGTTTTTTTTATATAATACTAATTATATTTTCTATACATGATAAATTTCCCGAAAGATCCGACATTAAAACGTAAATGGGTAGAGGCAATTAAAAGAGAAGAAAATTGGTAACCAACATAAATACCCGTGTATGTTCAGTACATTTTGACGAATCAAGCTACGATTTAATTGTTTTTCGCCTTTTGTAGTTTGAGTATAACTTCCTCTTGGAGGTCGGTCAAAAATGTTGAGATTGAGTTTAGTAGGTACATGTAGTTAGTGGTGCATGTGTTTTAATTTAATAAAGTATATTAACTTATTGTTATATTATTATATACCTACATTTTTTAAATCCACTAGTATTATAAATGCGAAAGTGTCTATCAGGGTGGATTTGAGAGGATGTACTTTGGGCTAATATGAGGTTCTGCTGATAAAATCTAACAATTTTTCCTATGGAACCATATGTCGCAAATGAAAAAAAAAATGTACTTCCCCATACAAATTGTCTTTTTAACGTTACTAGTTTGTATGGAGAAGGCCATTTTTTTTCTTTTGCGATACATGGTTCCATGGGAAAGTTGTTTGATTTGATCATATTAGCCGAAAGTAAATTTTTCAAAGTTATTGAGTCTATTCAAAACATCGCGACGAGCTAGCCACTTGTTCGGTGTAGACTCATATCATCGGCTACGACGAGGTGGGATTAAAACCCTTCCGCTGGTTACCTTGATGATATGTGTGTGTATTACAATTGTATATCGATAAATAATTAATAATCTTTAATGATCTCTATAAATCCTTTATATCGATAAGTAAAAATATTTGTTGTCGGTGGCAACACTATCGAAACTATTAAGTATGCAATTAAATATTTAGCTTTTTATAATAAAAAAAACAATACACTTCATAGACACGCGCACACATTCGTGTTTGCTTGTATCTCTTTTTTTCTCAAGCAGTTTTTTAAGTGTCAGAAGCGTTGAGCTGCCATTTGAAGCCACACCTTTTTCCCCGTTCTTCATTTGTTCGCCTCAGAAATTGGCGACACCGGTATCGCACTATTATGAAACAATTTATGTACCTATCATGCTTACTCCATTGGCGCGGGGCGCGTTTTTTTACCTTCATGGTGGTACCACAGAAGAAATGTACAAGTAGTTTTACTCTTTACTCAAAACCACAGATTATATAGTAGTATGTAGTACGCTATTTAATCTGTGTACTACGTATTCAAAACAACAAACCAAAAAATATTCTTGCTTTTTTTATTGGTTATATTTCTCCGTTTTAATTTTACTTTATATATCTGATATTAATATTTGAATGTGATTAAAAATGCCAGGTCCCGATTTATTGTCCAGCCAAGGATTACGACTAGACGGTCGCCGGCCTAATGAGTTACGACGAATACAATGCAAACTCGGTGTGTTTACACAACCCGATGGCAGTGCCTATTTAGAACAAGGAAATACTAAAGTTTTAGCGGCTGTATATGGACCTCATCAGGTAATACCTGGTCCAGATATCAGTTTTTTTTACACCCAGATAAAAAGGTTTTAAAAGTAACTCAGGGTTATAATAACCTTGCTGGACCGACCTGTTTTCCGTTACTACGACTTCGACCATTCTATATAACCGCACCTAATTAAGCATTTATGAAAGTCAGACCAAAAGCCAAGTGGATCGACTTTTCATTCAATTAGGAATCCATTAAAAATATCAGGTCCCAATTTATGGACTGCCTCCGTAGATTAGTGGTTGAGTTTTTGGTGTTGTATCCAGAGTTGTGGGTTCGATTTCCACACATGGCAAATAATATTTGTAGGTACGATTTTCTATACAGTTTGTCTGAGTGTTTATAAAATATAATATGTAGGTATATATCATAGTTTCTGGGACACATAATACAAGCCTAGCACTTATTTTGTGACCAGACCAATGTGTAAATTATTGTCCCATATATTATTTTTATTAAATTAAATTTGTTTCAGGCAGTAAAAGCAAAAATGTCAACAGATAGTGTGGTGGTAAATTGTCAATATAGTATGGCTACATTTTCTACAGGTAATGCTAAATTAATTTAATATGTAATATAAATTTAGCCTTTTTTTTGTGATATGTTTTATTATTTGATTGTGATAATATTTTATTAATATGTGGTATGTGACTGTGCTGCATCTACCCATTTTTCACCTATTTTGTAACTGCTTTATGTAGACAGGATAGTGGAAGGGACCAATGTTGTTAAACAGTAATGTATTAATCAAGCTAATTCATAGAACTTATAAGCCTGCTTAAAAATATATAATTTTAAAGTGATGTAGTTTATGGTTGTTGCATGTGATGATTGTTATATTTAGAGGTTGTGGGTTCGATTCCCACCTATGGCAAAAAAATATTACTGTTGAACCAAAACTACATTTCTGTGATGATAATAATTTTATTTTTTACTTTTTCTTCTGGCCTTTTCTATCGCTTATCTTGATGTGATAATTCAGCCAATAACAGGTGTATTTATATTAATGTATTTCACAGATTCAGAGTACTAAAATTATCTTCTTGATTTCTTTTAGATTTTATTGTGGCTTGTTTGTTATTGTTTTAGTACTCCATATGTAATATTTCTCTTGGTTGGCTATGATATTGCCATTTCTTTCTCCATAATATTACTGTTATATCTTTAGGCCGAAACTGTATCCTTGAGTATACTATCTACAATAAAAGCTCTAAAAAACCACACAATAATATATAAATTAGTAAACACACAAGATGGGATTAATACTATATACATAATGACTATGATAAGGCATGAACAACACAAACAAAAAAAAAGTTGTCATAATAATAAACAAAAATATAAAAAAAAATGTTAATATTAAAATGAGAAATGTAATATGATAAAGTTTTAATGAATGGAGTAAAAACCAAACCCAGTAAAATTTTAAGATTAGTTGGTCAAGCAATTTTTGAAGGAAGTATGTCATATAATGAGTTTGAATTTAAAGGGCAACAAAAAAATATGTGATCAGGAATACTAATATCCATTCCACATTCACATATGGAATGGTCTCTAATTCTTGCCAGATGTACAGGAGAGCAACAATGTCCTAACCTTAATCTACATATTGTAGATGTAACTTGTCTGCTGGAAGAGCGAAAATGGAAAAACCAGGGGCGGGATGGTAAAATAGTTTGGATGGATGCATAAAATTGGCCTTTTTTGCTTGTAGATTCATTATAATAATTTTGCCAGGAGGTTCTGAAGTCTTGCTTTATTAGTGCTAGATAGTCATTAAAATAAACTATGTTGTGTTGGGAATTACTTGTAAAGGCAGCCATTTTGGCAGACTTTTCATTCCCAACAATTCCACAGTGGCTAGGTACCCAAGCCAATTCTACTTTTACACCTGCTGTAAAAAGTCTAAAAAAAATTTTCTTAATGTCTAAAATAACTTTGTGCTTAATCTTAGAATATACAAAATCTGATTCAATAGTTTGGAGAGCACTTAGGGAGTTGGAGAAAATAATAATATTGTTGAGAGAATTAGATTCACAATATAACAGGGCCTCAAGAATTGCTATAGATTCACCAGTAAAAACGGAAGTATGGGGAGGACATTTATAGGTCAAAACAACATTATAGTAAGGGATCCAAACAGCTGCGCCAACATTATCAGAATTGGATAATTTTGATGCATCTGTGAAGATGTGTAATCTATTCGGCCAGCGTTTATTGCTGTAGGGACGGCCAGACATATACTTGCTGGGTGCAAAACTCTACTTGAAAAAGGTCATTATTCGCACCGACATGATGAAGTTCTAGAAATTATTTGTGAAGCTGTAAGTCTCAGTATTGCTAGAGCCAGAAAAGGATTAACAACAAATGAAAGACTGACTACTTTTGTAAAGGAGGGACAACTCAAGAAAACTCAAAGTAAACCTTTCTCAATCCTGGACAAAGCACAAGACTGGAAAATATTCATGGATACATTTAAAATACATTACAAGATTCCAGACGAACTAGCAGTTTCAGCCTATAGACCAGACATACTGGTGTACTCTCGGTGCTTGAAGAAAGTAATACTTATAGAACTCACCGTTCCATGGGAAACAAACATACCTAAGGACCACAACATCAAGTCGAACGAATATTTTGATCTCACAAACGAAATTACTAGAAACGGATTTAAAACTCAACTTTATGCAGTGGAAGTTGGTGCAAGAGGAATTCCAGCAAAGTCTTTGCACCGTCTATTGAAGGATCTTGGCCTTCCGAGAACAGCCGTCGGAACTTTTATGGAGCGTGTTTCCAGGATGGCGCTAACAGGATCATATAATATTTGGTTGAGTAGAGAGGGTAGTGAACACAGTGCAGGTGAGAGTTCAAAAGGCCTTTAAACCTACTTCGCGGTCTCAAGTCCGGGAACGCTGAAGTTCATTCCCCTGCCTTTCAACCACGCGATGGACCCGGCACCCGCACGGTGAATCCATGGTTTGCTAAGAACATTGTCTCTCTCTTGAAAAGAGTTTTCATTATTAGAGCCCTCTGGGTCGATTCCTATATTAGAAAAAAATTTAGGCTGGAACGCTGCTGTGGGGGCCTTGGATCTCCGCTGGGCACGCACGTTTGATTGTTATCATATAAGAAGCGGAGATCCCGAAAAATCTTCTGCTGATAGGCCGGCGCTGGCATCAAAGAAATGTTGTGTTCTGTAATTCTGTACTCTTAATATTGTAAGATAGTATATCTGCCTTGGGGTGTTCTACGCGTGCTCTTAAGTAGGACGAGAGTATATACCACATGCTATAAGCATAGGTTTAAGTCAATAACCATGCAGGACCAAGCTCCTCCGATGATACGGTACATGTGGAACATCAGAGTTTTTTACTTGCTGGTACCTTTTTCTCCAGGGTGTCTCTGAGGCGATCGACTTGTGATCAGCGTTTGCGCCCTAAAAGATGCTTTTCATCTATCTATTTGTAGGTATGTCTGTAAAGGTTTACATGAAATAAATATTTTTGACTTTGACTTTTGACTTTGACATAATGACGTCAATCTCTGTTAAAAAAAGGGGGGTTCTGGGGGATCGGAAAAAGAAGAAATATTTTTTAATTGTAAATATGTTTTATAAATACAAGGAGGGGTCTTGTGCTTCCAAAATTGATTGGACATTAATTGGGAGAGTTTTTCTAAAGAAACAAATAAAGGATGAGAAGAGTGTTGAAAGGCTTTGATGAGAAACCGGTCTGTAAGGTATTGGCGACGAATAGAGAGAGGTGCATCTGCACACTCAGCTTGAAGGCAGTTAATTGGGGAGGATATCATTGCGCCACATACCGCACAAAGGCTCTTAGATTGTATTTTGTCCAACAATCGCATAGATTTTTTATTACATGGCTCTAGAAGAAAGGTGCCATAATTCAAATGGCTTCTTATTATGGCATTATAAAGTAATTTTTGTGAAAAGGGGTGGGAGCCCCACCTGATAGACTTCGTAATACATTAATATTCTCTTCACATTTGTTAGCTATGTTTTTGAGGTGAATTGCCCCAGACATTCTGGAGTCTAAAGTAACACCTAGGAATTTTACATTGTTGGAAAAGGGAATAACTTCATTCTCAATAGATAGAGATATAGGGGTTATCTGTTTTTTTTTGTAAATGTAATGGTGACACTTTTTGAGCCAGATAGGGAAAGGCCATGGTCATTTATCCAGGAGTATAAGTAAGATAAAGCTGAATTAAGAAAGGTAGCTTCTGTGAGGTCGGGAAAAGGAATATATAAGGCAATGTCATCAGCATATTCTGTTTTACAGAAGGGTGTAACAGAATGTTCTAAATCATAGGTGTACAGATTGTAAAGTAAAGGACTTAGTACTGAACCTTGAGGGAGACCCCTCCGAAGGATGCAAGGAGATAGTGAAATGTTTTGAGATTGGACAGTAATGGAAAAAACACTTAGAAGACTGCAAATGAATTTACTTAACATCACAGGGATTCTCAGCTGTCGCATTTTGCTTCTGAGAACTGGAATTAAGACATTATTGTAAGCTGAAGAGACATCAAGGAAAACAGCAGCAACAGATTTTTTTGTACTAAAAGCAACATGAATATCGGTGACAAGGGTGGAGATATTGTCCATTACAATAAAGCAAATTACTGAAACCAAATTGAGTGCGGGAAATAATATTATTATTTTCAATAAACCATTCTAAACGATTTTTAACTAGATGTTCCATACATTTAAGTAACGTTGATGACAGAGCTATTGGTCGATAGCTTAAGGGACTATGGGGATCTTTACCTGGCTTAGGAATGGGGATAATAAGTTGGTGCCTGCAATCATCAGGGATCATTGATCAGATAGAAAGATATTATTTATAATATTCAGGAAAATAGTTATAGCCTTTGTACCAGAGTTAGTTACAAAGGAATAAGGTATTCCATCAGGGCCGGGAGCTGAGTCTTTGACGTGACTTAACACAGACTCTAGCTCGACAATGGAAAAGGGTTGGTTGAATCGGGAATTAGGTTGGGAAACATAAGGGAATACAGGGTCCTCAGGAACATATGGAGGAGCTAGTCTGTCACCAAAACATTATAGCCAGGAGGATTGGGTAATGTCCGCAAAAGAGTGGTGTGCAGGGCGATGTTTAAAAGCAGCCTCTGAATATGAAATATTTTCTTCAGCCATGGTCAACTTTATAAGTTTTTGTCGAGAAAATTCAGGGCAGCATTTGTTTATAGCTTCATGGGCACCAGGCCCCCGACCAAAGAACACGATCGCCAATCGAATCGCCGCATACATCGTTAAAAATGTATAGGAATTTTACTCTATGGGTAGAGCCTGATCGCCGAGAAACGTCAAATCCCATACATTTGGCTTTCGATGGGTATTTCGACTCGATTATAGATTGGCTCTTTGGTAAGGCCCCAGAGCACAGGAAACGAGAGGCAAGCTCAATGCTAACTGAGCACTGACTACCGGGATGGGGACCAGCACACCTGTAACATCTAGGTCGAGACCTGCAGATGGATTGGGTGTGACCAAATCGGCAACAATTATTACATTGAATAGATATGTGTATAATTCAATAGGGAATGAAGAATAGCAGCAATATATATGAGCTGGTAGGGATTGACCACTAAAAGTTAAAACCACTGATTGAGTTGGGATCCAATTAGGTTTATCTTCTGTATGAACTTTTCTGCTTAACCTACGTGCACGTAGAATAATACCATAGCCTAGAACTTCTGCCATCTATAAATTCTTGCATTGTCCATTCTGTTGGAACTTGACGAACTATTCCCATACGGGAGACATTGAAACTAGGGATGACTCCCTGGTAGCCGTTATCTGAGAGGATGTTACTTTCCAAGAATTTATTTGCATCATTTCCATTATCAAATTCTACAGATATTTTGTTACGGCCTATACGCTTTACACCGTCTTTTTTAATATTTGGGATTTTATTTTTAAAAAGAAGATGACCAAATTTTATTAGGTGTATAGAGGGTGAGGGATCAGAGGAGCAGCGGGACACATGAACTATAAATGGGGCTAGATCGGTAAATGAGTACAACTTTGGACCTAGGGATAGAGGATGATTATATATATTATTAGATGAGATAGGCTCATTAAATTGTCTTTTTTGGGCACTGCCTTCACAGTCCTGTTCATTTGGCAAAGGTCGTTTACTTCCTGGAACATCCATTTCAGAAGGCCCCCCATTAGGAGGGTCGGGGGATTTTTCAACCCCCATTTTAAGTAAATTTCTTAAAACTATTTACTTACCCATAAAGCTCCCAAGTTAGTAATATATTAAAAAAAATAAAAAATAATAATAGTAAAAAAAATACTCAAAGGAAACTGAAGAAAAAATTTTGAGACACCACAAGAAAAGAGTGCGGAGAGAAGGATTTTGGTCAGTTTTTCTTTAGAAAAGTTTTTAAAGAATGCGGTAATATTATTTCTTCTTGATTAACTTCACATAATTAAAGAAAGCAGGAAACAGTTCACAAAACACTTAAATCGAGAAATTAATCACATTTAAAAGCATGAGAACGAAAGCGTCGCCGTGCGGTCAGCCATCTAAATTTAATTCTAATAATATTTGTCAAATTTGTGTTAAATGTACCAACTGTCATTCAATCAAAATAAAACTGGTACATTCAATACCATTTTTTATTTTAATTAAGGTAAAGGGTTTTTTAACAAGAACTTTGTTTTCTAAAACAAAATAAAATTCATTCAATCAAAATAAAACTGGTACATTCAATACCATTTTTTATTTTAATTAAGGTAAAGGGTTTTTTAACAAGAACTTTGTTTTCTAAAACAAAATAAAACAAAAAAAATTGATGAACATGATTAACATTTTTATTGAATTAAAAAGAGAAAAGTTCGGCAATTATGAATGAAAAATAATATCTGGCAAATGTCCACCACAAGCACGCTGGCAGATGTCCATTCTTTCATCACTTTTTGACAAAATGGCGGGACTATTTCGTTAATCACATCACGGATTTTAGTTTTAAGGCTGCAATCGATTCGATTGGCTCCGTATAGATCTCCGTATCCTTAACATAGCCCCACAAAAAAAAATCAAGTGGTGTTAAATCGCACGATCTGGCTGGCCACTTAACAGCTGAGTTTTGTGAAATTATGCGATCAGGAAATTTGGTTGGAAATAAATTGAAATTGGCTGTGTGACATGTGGCACCGACCTGTTGAAACCACATGTCAGTGATATCTTTGTCATCAATAATAGACCAAAATTGAGTTGTTAACATCTCGCAATAGCATGATTCATTGACCATTACTGCATTTCCAGCCTGATCTTCGAAAAAAAACGGCCCAATCACGCCTCCAGACCACATAGCGCACCATACAGTGACACGATGATAGAGAATATAATCCCGAGCATGTTTACCAATCCTGGGAATACGGGATTTTTGATGTGTAATCCCGGGTTCTCGGGGCTAACCCGGGATTAGACGATGTGGTTTCTAATTGGGTTAAAATGAAAAAAAACTTGAGTAATTTCTTAAAAAAACGCTTTTAATATCATTGAACACAAATCGCAATATACAAGTAAAGAAAATAGACAAAACAAAAAAACTATTATTTTTGCAAAATATCAAAAAGACAACACAAAAAACTATTTAGTATTTCGAAAATACAATTGCAATATCAAAGCATCCAGTGTTTGACTTCCAAGCCTGCTTCGTAGTTTATTGCCAACATAAGCAGCAGCTAAAAACGCTTGATCTAGGGATTTCATACTATTATCAATTTCCAGTAACTTTTCCTTTAATGTCAATTGGCGTTGGGAGGTTTTTAGCCTTAGCGCATCAACTGTTTGTGATCCCGACCTCTCTCCTTCTTCCGTGCCATCTTGACTATCAAGTCTTTTTACAATAGGTACTCTTTATTTGCTCCCTCACTAAAGCCTGTGTCGGAACTGGAAATAAGTCATGCCATTCCAATTCCGATAATAACTGATTGTTATCAACTTTTCGTAGATTTTGTAAATAATTTAACACACCAGTTAAATTATCACTTCGTCGTTGCTTTATACGGTCCAATAAAAAACTTTTTTTTTTTTGGCAAGTGCTGAGTTTTTGCTAGACAGTTGTTTTATAAGAAAATTTAAAGCAACATCAGCTGTGCATAAATTAGCATCTCCCCGACAGATTGATTCTACTGTCAATTTAATTTGGGGTCAGCACATCAACAATTTTATTTACCAATTCAAATTCAACATCTTCTAAACGAATTGGATGATTGAGATCTATAATAGCTTTTTGAATGCAGGTTTTTAAAAGATAAAATCGCTCCAGCATTGTTAAAAGACTATTCCACCTGGTTTCACAGTCCAAAAGAAGTGACAGCTCTTTTCTATATTCAATTTTCACGTATTTTTAAATATAAAAGTGGGACGAAAAAGTGAGCCGTACGAGGAATCATCCGAGGTGATCGGGTCGCGATGTATTAAATGCTATTAAAATAATCTAGGCAAGGTTATTGTCAAGGCGCAACGGACTACGGAATGTAAACTAGACCTGTTTGTGACAATCCCGAAAATCCCGAGATTAGCCAAGTGCAGTCCCGAGATTTTCGGGACCAGAAAACGGACGGGATCTCAGGATTGTATTCTCTACACGTTGAGCATGCAAAGGCTTCTCAATAATCGCTCTAGGATTTTCAGAAGCTCAAATGCGGCATTTTGCTTGTTAACATACCCTGACAAGTGAAAATGGGCTTCGTCTGAAAAAAAATTTTTTTCAGCGGGTTATTCATGAATGAATTGAGCGAATCTACGGCGATGTGAATGGTCGTTCATAATTGCCGAACTTTTCTCTTTGTAATTCAATAAAAAAAATATCATTTTCATCTAAATTTTTTGTTTTAGAAAACAAAGTTTTTGATGAAAATCCCTTTATAATCATTTTGGTCCAACCCAGCTTTATTGTCTTGTCTTTTATATTTAACGAAAGACATATGAATTAAATGGACAGGCCTTTTTTGAACACCCATTGTATTATACTAATATTAAATTTGGTGACCTCAACATGAAAATAGATCTCATAAACATATTATATTATAGGAGAAAGAAAGAAACGTCCTCGAGGTGATAGGAAATCAGAAGAAATGTCCTTACATCTGCAACAGACCCTTACAGCAGCTATCAAAACAGAACTGTACCCTCGCTCACAGATAGATATCTATGTTGAAGTCCTTCAGGTAAAATATCCTCGCTGTTTCGAAACTGCACCCTGAAAGAAAATTACCAATTTGTGAAGAAACTGTTACAAATGAAAATCAATCAATCTGAAAATCATCGAATCCACAGACTAAAGTCAAAACATGACTACGTAGGGTAACAAGACCCGTCGGTCATTCTGGTGAAGTTATAGAGACCTATCCCACATGAAACCACCGAAAATTTTCTTATTTTTAAATCTAGTTTTTGTACATAGATGATAAAATGAAGAGTATCATAAAATAAATGAAGAGTGTCATAAAATAAATGATGAGTATCATAAAATAAATGATGAGACTCATAAAATAAATGATGAGTGTCATAAAATAATTTTATTCAGAGCTTAATACTACTCATTAAACGTCATTTCAGTGCATCAAAATAAAATTTAGACAACAGGATTTACTTTACCTTTTTTTCCAGGAAGACGGTGGCGCATACTGTGCTTGTGTAAACGCAGCCACACTAGCATTAGTCGATGCTGGTATACCTCTCCGCGCGTACGTGTGCGCGTGCTCCGCGTCCATGGCCTGGCAGGACGGCGCGCCCGTGCCTCTAGTGGACGTGGGGCATGTGGAGGAAGCGGCTGGCGGGGTCTGCCTCACTGTCGCCAGTCTGCCTAACACCGGTATGTGTACTCTATATCAATGTTATAGGTTATTTTTTTATTGAGGCACGGCAATTGACTTTGTATATACCTGGTGGTCAGCAGACCTACAAAGTCCATGAATGGGGTTAATCAATAATTGTTCTTAAACAAAACTGATCGTTCTCACTATGCCACCTAAATGATGCGATTACGAGGTGAGGACAAATTGCATTACTTATTAGTATATTTTAATATTGTCAGTTAAATTCAACCCATTTTGTAACCGCACCCTGAAAGGAGACTCTCAAGACTCGACAAGAAATCGATGCAGTAATTTCCCGAAAACCGGTAAACCCACAGACTAAAACCGAAACATGACTAGATCACTTGTCGGTTTTTGCATTTGTATGGCCAAAGTTTGTAGATAATGATTGTTTTCCATGAAAGAGGGGCACCGAGGGTATACCATTATGTATGGTCTATAGATTTAAACTGTTAGTTCATCTGAAATTTTGTAATGTATTATGGATTTATCTATATATATATTCCATGATTATTATACTCATTCACTGGATACCCTAAGATTGTATACACACTCTGTAGTCAACATTGAGTTGTATTATAAGTATTTATATTATACAGGTGGCATAGCACTGCTGGAGATGTCACACAAAATACATGTGGACTACTTGGACATTGTGCTGAGCCAAGCTCTGCAGGGATGTAAAGATATTGAGGTAAAAATATGTTCAGTTGAACCAACTTAAGAGGTTCGTCTGATTAAAAATTTCCCTTACAAACAGGACCTTTTGGTCACGACTGTTATCCCCCCTAAACATTCATAGATTTTTATCATATATCTAGGCATGTACGCTTTCCTTTTTTTAAGTTTGGAAAAACAATATCAACCCTGGAAATTCGAAAAATATATATTACTAGCGGCCCGTCCCGGCTTCGCACAGGTTTGTATAACTTTAACTATATGCTCAGCGCACGCCACGGAAGGCCTCAGAAACGATACTTTTCCCCCGTTTTTAAAACATTTTTGGTTACTGCTCCACAACTATAGGACCTAGCGTGATATTATATAGCCTATGTTACTTCTGAATAATGCAGCTTTCTAATGGTGAAAAAATTATTGCAATCGGTCCAGTAGTTTTTGAGTTTATTCATTACAAACATACAAAAATACAAATCTTTCCTCTTTATTATATTAGTATAGATATAGATATGGCCTTCCGTGGCGTGCGCTGAGCATATAGTTAAAGTTATACAAACCTGTGCGAAGCCGGGACGGGCCGCTAGTTATACTATACAATGGTAGCGTTACCGAGTCACCGTCTGCGACTGCGCGGGGAGAGGTAATACTTTGCCGTTGAATCAGTATGAGCATCGAAGAGTCTCATCAGACGCTCCTCTTAACTGTGAACTCAAATGTGCTGTCACCAACCTTTTAAATTGCTTTTTGAAAGCCTGCTGCTGAGCTTTATTTTTTTTAATCACTTAAAAAGACCCACCAAACCTACGAAAAACTTTAAAAAGTCACAAAAGATGGCTGCCATAATTTATGTCATGTATGAATTTGACGTTTCGCAATGACGTCACAATGGAATCAAAATGTCTTCAAGATATTTGATTGTTACCCGGGTCCCTCACATGCGCAAAAACATTCGTGCAAACCTTTTCCAAACGAGACGGAAAATAGGCGAATGTATTATCAAAACACGTACACATATATTCGCGAATACCGTCCTACACATGTGGATTCACGTTTTTTTGCGAATGTGAGGGACCCGCTTTAGCGTTGTCCATGTGTTCTTGCTTGGCTAAAAACACTGAAACTACTGAAACTTTGAATATTGTGCCTTTTTCTCACTTTCTAATATTGCTCTCTGTTAGAAAGTTATTTTAACTTATAACTGTATTCAAAACGTCTGATGGACGAGTATCTTTTATATTATTAACTGTTAATAAATAGTCTGTGGTGACTAATCTGTGTAACATTCTCTGTGAAAATTCCTTTGTAAGTAGAAGCATCGCTCCATAAAATAAAACTAATTATTAATAAAATCAACTCATATTATTTAGCCCAAATACATACAAACCCCGTAAAACCTTAACACTCTCATTCTACAATTAGGGCACAATGTCATCACGATAAGTAGGCCCACCGAGTCTATCGGTCGGATTAATAGTCGTTGCTTAGCTTGAGCCACTGCTTGGAACTGTCAAAATTTAGTTTTTTCATATGCAGCTTGACAGTTCGAAGCACTGGCTAAGCATTAGCAATTACTCAGCAACGACTATTAATCCCGACCTATGTCTTGATAATAATGGTTTTCTATCGCGACCCTTATGCGGGGTCCCTAACATCCGGAAGAATACGCGAACCCAGAGGTGTAGGACAGTATTCGAGAATATATGTGTGTTTTTACAATACATTGTATACCGTGATATACCGATCGAGTCCGATCGATACGCCAATCGATTGATAGCGAAAATTAAATATATGTTCTACATACGAGTTCTACCCTTAGATAATATTTCCTAGACGCGTCGATCGGTTTGTCGATGGATAAAATTGTATAGGAAATATTGTCTATAGGTAGAACTCGATCGCCGAGAAACGTCAAATCCTATACATTTATTTTCGCTTTCGATCGATCGACGTGACGATCGATTTGTCAATATGGCTTCCCGGTAGGACCCTCCTATGATGATGAATTTGTTTCATTTGTTCCAGACAATACTAGACGGCGCTGTAAGAGAACACTTGGCTAAAGGCTGGTCACAACAAGATGTAGATTAGTATAGGTGGGTACTGTCACCAAATTAACGCCTAGGGGCCTAATCACGAGCTGCGAACGTCTTCAATGACAATTCGTGAATTAAAAATTAATATGGATATATAAGTTCTAATTGGTTGATTCCTATCTATACTTACTAGCGACTATAGTAAAAAAATTTTTACAAAAACTTGTGGTAGACTAATGAATGTATAAATAACACTGTCTATAATATAAAATAGAATATGATTAAAAAACCCCTCCGCTGGGTACCCTGGGGCCGTCTAGGCGGTCTCGGGCGCTGTAAGGCACCCGTGATGATATGTATGTATGATTTTTTCAATAAAATAAAAAATTACAAACTTATTCTAACTTAAATAATAGGACATATACCTGGGTTAAAGTACAAAATAACTTAATTTATTGAATTGGATACACCCTCAGCTTTCACGTGACAACTTTTCAGTAAGTCACGCCCTGGTTTTCAGGTTGCACGTACCCGTTAATATGTAATAGTATTGTTGCTTCTGGTATGTACACAATGTATTAGTACATATGTGGTATATGTAATAGTAGTATATATAGTAGGTATATATACGTGGTGGCCGAGTTGGTTAGACCTTGGACTTAAAAACGCTTAGGTCCCTGCTTCGAATACCGGTGTGTACCAATGAGTTTTTAATTTAAAAAATTATGTACATTTGATTGGCATCACCACTACAGTGCCTCGGAGAGCACGTTAAGCTGTAGGTCCCGGTTTCGCTATACCAACTTGTGAAACTGTTTATAGATGGGTTATTGAGTCTATTCAAAACATCGCGACGAGCTAGCCACTTGTTCGGTGTAGACTCATACCATCGGCTACGACGAGGTGGGATTAAAACCCCTCCGCTGGGTACCCTGGGGCCGTCTAGGCGGTCTCGGGCGCCGTAAGGCACACGTGATGATATGTATATGTATGTAATAGTAGATTTTACAACAAGTGCACAAAACAAATCATTTTTATCCGAGACTTTTAGCAGCCCGAGCCGAAGAAGAGGGCTGATAGTAATGTCGAGGATAAAATGGTTTTGTGGACGAGTTATAAACTCTGCTTTTCACTTGGATTGCGAGGAAGTAAAACAGTAGTATAACATAACATTTCTTTAATTAAAATTCAAAGTAAAATTAGTATAGTTTTGAATGAAGGAAATTGTTTTTATGCCTTAAAAACACATAAAGGCAAATAAATTTAAGTAAATATTATAAAATAATAAATTCTATCTATGAACTTCTTATTGTGTTTGGCTGTATGGCTCATTTTCTTTGCCTACATTTATGAGTAGATACATTAATGCACTTGTGAACAAAATTCGATTTTGTGCAGCCTATATCCTGCACAAATAAGCACTTTCAGTAGCCCTAGTGTGAGTTTTTTTAACATTTACTTTCGCGTTAACTATACTACTGCGTTAACATTTTGACCAATCACACGACCGCATTTCTAGTTCTCAAAATTTCCGCTTGGAGCGCTGAACTATTTCCCATAACGCAAAGTAATAGTTAGAAAACTCACACTAGGGGTACAGAGCATGAGAAGTGAAAAAATATTAACTTACAGGAGACACATCAAAAAGTTTTAACCTACATTACTGATTTTTTTTAAACTTTATATATCTATTTTATCTTGATTCCCTCGCTGCGAAAGCGATGGTCTTGGGTTCGAGTCCAACCCACTAATTTTTTTTTCTTTATAATTTTAATATAAAGTCCAGATTTTTCTATAATGGTGAGTTATTTACTAAGTAGGTATTACTTGCGGGCATAGGGACATTAAACTCAATAACACATTATTGTGGATATGCCTATTAAAAAACTAAATAACTTTGTATGTTTTATTAATAAATGTAAGTATTTTATATTAATATGTTTTTTTTTAATTGCTCTTTGTCTTAATTTAATTAAATTTATAATCTAAATTCTATAGCTATTACCTATTTGCGTATAAAGCAGTAAACTAAATTAAATAATATACATGGTAGCTGAGTTGGTTTGGACTGTAAACTTAAACTTTTGGGCACAAGTTCAAACCCCGGTCTGAAATAATGAGTTTATAGTGTAAAAATATCGAGGTAGTAGTCTCCTTTTAGGGTGCAGTTACGAAATGGGTGGTTGGATTGACAATAAGGCAGCGAGGATAATATAATAAACTCGTAATGCAATTCGCCTTTGTCGCCCGCCCATTTCGTAATCGCATCATTTATCCGGCATAGTGGAAGCGATCAATGTTGTAAGAACATTGATTGACCCAATTCATGGACTTTGTTCACCACCAAGTAGATACAAAAACACATGGCATGCGCTAATAAAAAAAATACTAGGACATTGCACACATATTGCCATACCTTGTACTATGTGTACCAGAAGCAACGATACTAATTCATATTAGGTATATATTACTAGCTGACCTGCGCAACTTCGTTTGTGCGCGCGCAACGGAAGCTCTCAAAAGGAACAAATTTTCCCCGTTTTCCGAACATTTTTTATTGATGCTCCGCTCCTATTGGTCGTAGCGTGATGTTATATAGCCTAAAGCCTTCTTAGATAAATACGCTATCCAACACCAAAAGAGTTTTCAAAATCGGTTCAGTATATCCAGAGATTACCCCCTACAACCTCACAAACTCTACCTCTTTATAATATTACAGTATAGATAAACACCCAGACCATGACAAACTGTACAGAAAAACGTGCAAATAATTATTTTATGCCATGGGTGTGAATCGAACCCACGACCTCCGGATACATTAGTCTACGGAGGCGGTAGGACAACACCAGTAAAGTTAAGCTTCACTGTACCAACAAATGAAACTTTTATCGATTATTATTCCTTTACATCACTATAAGCATCTCTACACCAGTTGATAGGCGCGAAATTTTAAGTCAGTGGTCTTATCAAATTGACGCGACAAATATTTATTCATTGTTTACAATATTAATCATATTTTTATCAGTTCATGAAATTATAGAATCCAAAATTAGAGATGGGTAGGTTTTTAAAAAAACCCGCCAAGTGCATAGGACGCGGAGGGTCCAATCATGTTTTAACTTTTCGGGAATCAAAATATTTATGTTCCATTTTTCGTAAAAAAAAATACGGTTTGTACACTTTAAAGATAAAAGGGGTTAATTATTTGTCTTATATTTTAATGACCTATACTAAAAATCCGACTTAAATAAAAAATATGTTTCTATAAGCAAAGTTTTCTTTCCCCAAACGACTAATTTTCCTCATTTTTCTAATAATTTTAGACTACTTTTCATCATTTTATTTTAAGTTTTACAAACTTGAGACTTTTTTTACAAACTTTAGATCGATTTTTACTAACTGCTGGCGTAAGAATTATTTGCAAATTCGTATTATAAAAATGTGGCCCCTCAATCCTTACGCACACGAAAAAATTTCGAACTTGTATATATAAATAAATAAATGCATATTTATTTATTTGTACAACCTGAATTAATTGTGATATTGAGATAGGTAGACAATAGCTTATTACCTTTGTCTCAAACTCGCAGCCTATCGTATCGTCGGAACATGATAAGCAAACGATAAAGAAAATCGAGTATTTATAAATATCAACCATTGTTATGTTTATTAGAACGTACTTGAGTATTATTATAGTGCGCACGCGGTTATAACAGCAGTTATATTGTAAATTAAGTTTTAAAAAAGGTTCTTAACAAACGCATAGTAAAGGTAGGTATTTTTTTTAAAATACATACATACATATGATGCCTAGGCAGCCCCAGGGTACCCAGCGGAGGGGTTTTAATCCCACCTTGTCGTAGTCGATGGTATGATTTTTTAATTGCTAAAGGTAAAAATTACTGTTCATACATCTTTGGAGCTAAACTAAATGTGCAAAATAATCTATATTTTGGTAATATTTCGTTCGATAAAAAAAAAACGACAGTGCGTAACTTGCCCGCTTCTGAATTTGTTTATTATTTTTTTCTGAAAAACCTAGTAAAAGGTAGGTATCGCAAATCATAATATTTTTCGTTTCATATTTGGGTATTTCGTTTCTTTCGCATAGGCATAAAAATCGTTCGTAAATTTTGGAGATAAGGTAGAATCGTAATTTTTCGAATTTATTTGACTATACATATAATATAATAAAGAAGTAAAACAATATACGTGGTCGAGTTGATCAGACAGCAGACGGCAGACTTAGCTGAGTTGCACCAAAGTGACTGTTAACGTAATTGTAACGATTAAAGTTAAACATTCGGCAAAGGTACCAGCTGCCATTCTAATTTCAAAATAAAACTGGTACATTTTTAACTTTATTCATTACAATTACTTTGACGGACACTTTGGTGCAACCAACAGGGTAACCACCGACTCCGATACCGTGAGATCTCGTTCGAGTTGAGATCGAGAACTGTGCGTTTGGTACTACGAAATGTGAAACACCGTTGTTTGAATTGACCACTGCATAACTAGTTCGAGTACCTAATTAATTACAAAAAAAAAAAAAAAAAATTTTGAACTTTGGAAATATCATTTGTATGAAATGACGTCATTTTTGATCTCAACTCCCCCCAGGGGGGTAACCACCGACTCCGATACCGTGAGTTCTCGTTCGAGTTGAGATAAAAAATGACGTCATTTCATACAAATCATATTTACAAACCTCATAATATTATATGTATTTTTTGTAATAAATTAGGTACTCGAACAGTTTATGCAGTGCAAACATCTTTGTTTGAATTAACTCAAACAAAGATGTTTCAGTTTACGTAGTACCAAAAACATCCTTCTCGATCTCAACTCGAACGAGATCTCACGGTATCAGACTCGGTGGTCTCCCTGCTGAGCTTAAAAACATTACATTCTAGATGACGGGTTCAAACCCGCTGTGTACATTTGTTTGACAGCACCAATATAGTGTTACCTCGGCAAGCACGTTAACCTGTAAAAGTATTTAATTTGTTTTTACTTTATTAGTATTTTTATTAGGCCCCAGTGGTTAAACAGGTGACAACAAGGCCGGACCTGGGATGGGTCACCGCTTTATACAACGAGGCTATACCATCATAAACAACGCAACAAGCTCGCCACGTTAGGTGTTGCCTCCGAATACCATCGGCGAAATGAGAACGTGTTAATCCCTCCGCTGCGCTGGGTACCCTGAAACCGTTTAAACGGTTCTCGGTAGCCAAAAAAGGCACACATGATGGTATTTTCTAAATATTTTTATTTGAAAGAAAAAATAATAAACATAGCCTGGGTCTGGGCCTTTCTCCTAAATTAACTTTAGTTCAAACATGCCGTAATAGAATCACAATAGCTTAATTTGTCAGATTTCGTATTCTGCTAACCAATCGCATATAATGCCATTACGGTTCAATTGAAGTTCTTAATTAAAAAATATTGGGGCCCAAGCAAGATTACCCCCAAACTTTACCTCTTTACAATATTAAGTTAATAGATACGTATATGAATGGGGCAGTTCATGACAAACGCGATATAGATAAACGTTCATTTAAACGACAGTTATGATAGTAGCACCATTTAAAATTCATAAAGATAGTTAAGTAATCTCGGTCGCTATTACCAAAATATATTATTATAGTTAGCCCACTGACTATAGTACCTACTATATAGGTAATTATTAGTGATAGGCCGACTATAGCATTTGCCGACTAATCGATTTTAAAATTGCCGTGGTGTTAGGTGTTGCCTTCGAATACCATCGGCGAAATAAGGACGGGTTAATCCCTCCGCTGGGTACCCTGAGGCCGTTTAAACGGATCTCGGGAGCCAAATAGGCACCCGTGATGGTATTTATAAATTGCCGACTAATGGGCAATGCCGATCATTCTAACTTAATGAATTAACTTAACACTTCCATGTTATTTTGTTATGTATGTGCAATATTTCGTAATTTAAGACTAACTTTAGATATAAAAAAATAAATATTTAAGGACGTTTTAACACTAAATAAAACATCTGACTTAATGAATAGTTAGTTACCATTGCCATGTTGTTTTATTACTTAACTAGCTGACCCGCGCAACTTTGTCTGCGTGTTTAAATTTAACCGTTTACGCAGCGTACGCTCTTAAAAGGAATAATTTTTCCCCGTTTTTGCAACATTTTTCTTTGTTACTCCGCTCCTATTAGTCGTAGCGTGATGTTATATAGCCTATAGCCTTTCTCGATAAATGGATTATCCAACACGAAAATATTTTTTCAATTCGAATCAGTAGTTCCTGAGATTAGCGCGTTCAAACAAACAAACAAACAAACAAACTCTTCAGCTTTATAATATTAGTATAGATAAAACAAGTACAAATTATTCGTTATATTAAATTTGTTATGCGCCGATTATAATCGGCATAGGTATTTTGCCGAATAATCGCCGAATAGTCGGCCCATCTCTAGTATTTATAATTCAAAAATACACAGTAGGTAATTATTTTTTTAATCAAAAAAATAACAATAAAATTGTTTATAAATTTTTCGGTGTTGTTAAATGTAAATTCTAAAAAAAATTGCACATAGGTATTTCGATGGTCACAAAGTAATTTCTATGCTTGTACTATGTGTACCTAAAGCAACGATATACATAATACCTACTACCTAATTATATTTTATAAACACCCAGACCAAAACAAACCGCACAGAAAAACGTACTAATATATTTTTTTGCCATTTTTTTGGGAATCGAACTCAAAACCTCCGGATACAACGCTAAATAAAAGGCACAACTTGCACTAGTCTACGGAGGCGGTCATTCGAACAGTCAGACCCATCAATTCGTGCTAGCGTCGCGGACGTGGGTTCAAAGGTCAATGCCCTACAGTTCGATGTGTAGTCGCGACAACTTTGTACAGCCTACCTAGGTAGGTATATCTGTATAAATAAAAATCAGTGGCCGAATGTACCCTGCGTTCCGCGAGCTGCGCGGGCAGTTTTTCGTGGTGACATCAAAAACCAGCGCGACCGCCCGTTTCAACACAGCCATGTCATTTTTTTTAGCGATGCTAAAATGCAGCTCTGAAACGATCTGTGTTGATTTTTGATGCCACTTTTTGACAAGAAGCACTATTTTGAATTAAATAATTGAAATTAAAAATATTACTACCTTATCATTATATAATAAATCAATATTTTTTAATTAACTATTATTTAAATACAATAATTTTATAATATCACAATATTAATTTAACTAACAACCTCAAACTAAACATATATATATCATCACGGGTGCCTTACGGCGCCTGAGACCGCCTAGACGGCCCCAGGGTACACAGCGGAGGGGTTTTAATCCCACCTCGTTGTAGCCGATGGTATGAGTCTACACCGAACAAGTGGCTAGCTCGTCGCGATGTTTTGGATAGACTCAATAACCCATCTATAAACAGTTTCACAAGAAGGTATAGTGAAACCGGGACCGACAGCTTAACGTGCTCTCCGAGGCACTATAGTGGTGTTGTCAAACAAATGTACATACATTTTTTAATTAAAAACTCATTGGTACACACCGGGACTCGAACCAGGGACCTAAGCGTTTTTAAGTCCAAGGTCTAACCAACTAGGCCACCACGTATATTGAATTTTAAATTTTAATGTTAAAATTTTTGGTCGCGGAACGATTGATGGTAACTTAGGGCCAATTTCACCGTTCGCTATATAAACTGAGTTTAGTAAAACTAAGTTTAGCTTAAACGAGTTCAAATTTTGAAATTGATCTCGGTTTACATCAATCCGATTTCACCAGCTAAATTTTGATCGAGTTTACGAAAACGGGTTTAGTACATTAAACGCACAGATTAAATTAAATAAACGGGATGCGTTTAGTAATTGCAACAGTTGAAAGCGACAATACGGTTTTATAACATATACTTAATAAATAATATTATAAGTATATAATATAATACTATAATATTTCCTTATATACTTAATAAATAAATAAATATATCAATATAATCTACTTATCTAATTTCGAAACGAAAGAAACGAAACGCATTGCTTTTGTTAAAAAAAACTATAGACTGTTTGTTTTTTTCTGTATATATTAATTATACTCTATGACTTGAACGCGTTTAACTAGCTAAACGACGAAAATCGGGCGTTCAGGAAAGTAAACTGAGTTCAACTTGAACTTAGTTTAATTTTTATGGTGAAACGTAAACAAGAGCTCTAAACTTGGTTAGACGCATAAACTCGGTTTAGCTAGGATTGATCGCGTTTATTGTGAATGGTGAATTTGGCCCTTAAATTGCTAACATTTCCGCGCGGTGGAACGACCTTGGCTAAAAAAACCAGCGATCCGTGGCAGCGATGCTGAGCTCGGAACGAGATGGTAGTAAGCGCATTACTTTAGAAAAGCTTCACCTATTTGGCTAAATTTGTTTTTATTGTGTTCGAAATTGACCGGGATTGTATGCAAAAAATAATAAATAATGTTTAATTAAATCGTGCGGAAAAGTTAAAATTTTGGGTTAAAAATCTTCGTATAAAAAGTAAGTGAGTGAGGCAGTCGACAGTAAGTCGGGATGTCTTCGAAAATATTGACAAAATTTACGTTCAGTTCCTTAGACTATTTACTTACTGTTACCGATTATTAACCAATTCCATAATAATATCTATGAAAAAAAAAACGTTTGTAAAAAAAGTAGTGACTATTTAATATCACAAAGACTATAAAAAAACTAAACCTCAAAATTGGTAGGTACATTCGACGCCATTTTAACCTTTAATCGTTACTATTTAACGGACTTTTTGATGCAATTGGAGCTAAAAATATCAGTTTAGGTACACAATTAATACAGGGAAAACAAGTCAGCATACAAATGAGCCCATTATTGGATCATTTTAAAACTAAAGCTTCAAAAGGTTTTTGATTTTATGTCAAATTTATGTTTTGTAATGGTTTTCGTTTATTATCTATTTTATTATAGTTAAACTCCTTATTTAAGCAATCTTCAGTAACTCTACATTCTATTAAAGAATCACAATCAGTTATTACACCCATAATAAATTCATGTTAATTTATCATTTTTATTGTATAAATAGCTTTTACCCGCAACTTTATATGCGTGTTATTTAAAAACATGGTGGCCGAGTTGGTTAGACAAAACACTTAGGTGCTTGGATCAAACCCCAGTGTGTACCAATGAGTTTTTAATTAAAAAATGTATGTAGATACATTTGTTTAATAACACCACTATAGTGCCTCGGAGAGCACGTTAAGCTGTCGGTCTCAGTTCCACTATACTGACTTATTTGGAAACTGTTTATAGATGAGTTATTGGGTCTATCCAAAAATCGCGACGAGCTTCCCAAAAAGTTGAATGAATTGAAAAATCTTTATTGAACAAAAGCTTAATACTATTGTACATAGGCGAGCTTAATGCCTTAGGCATTATCTAGCAGCTAACCTTTCGGAGATTGACCAATAACAACAAAGCCTGTGCTTTATAGTAAATTTAAAACACCGCTTTATGAATATAATTTTGGGTTTTAGAATATATAAGTAGGTACTCGTATATATACGTGGTGGCCTAGTTGGTTAGACCTTGGACTTAAAAACGCTTAGGTCCCTGGTTCGAATCTCGGTGTGTACCAATGAGTTTTTAATTTAAAAATTTATGTACATTTGTTTGACAACACCACTATAGTGCCTCGGAGAGCACGTTAAGCTGTTGGTCCCGGTTTCACTATACCAACTTGTGAAACTGTTTATAGATGGGTTATTGAGTTTATCCAAAACATCGCGACGAGCTAGCCACTTGTTCGGTGTAGACTCATACCATCGGCTACAACGAGGTGGGATTAAAACCCCTCCGCTGGGTACCCTGGGGCCGTCTAGGCGGTCTCGGGCGCCGTAAGGCACCCGTGATGATATATATATACTCGTATATATCTATCAATCACTGCGGTTACCCAAAACATGACATAAAATGTCAACTTTATAACTTTTTTTATGTAAAATAGCAGCCCCAGCCTAGTTGTTAAGTCACTGCGCACACTGATAAGAAGGTTAAGCAAATGACAACAAGGCCGGCCTGGGATGGGTGACCGCTTTATACAACGAGGCTATTTCATCATAAACACCGCAACAAGCTCGCCACTTGTTAGGTGTTGCCTCCGAATACCATCGGCGAAATGAGGACGGGTTAATCCCTCCGCTGGGTACCCTAAGGCCGTTATATAAAGAAAAATATTTACCTCAAAGTTAATATTTTAATGCAGTTTCATGTCATTATAATACCTACACCCAGTTTTGCTTCTGACAAGTTTTTTTAAATGGATCACGGCAAATAACTTTGTATCTACCTGATGTTAAGCGGACCAAAGTCTAATGAAATGAATGGGGTCAATCTATACATGGTTATCTATTAATATTGCAAATTGATACGGTTTCGAAATGGGCGGCGACATGTACATATTTGCATTACAGTCTGTTTTAATAACCTCGCTGCTTTATCTTCAATTCAATTGCCTGTTTCGTAACCGTACCATAAAAGGAGACTAGAGCGCGACAAAAAAATCGATGCAGTAGTTTCCGGAAAACCGGTGAACCCACAGACTAAACCCGAAACATTATTATTATATCACTTGAACGTTTTTGCATCTGTATAGGCGGCGGTAACGAATCCGGTCGGTCGGCCTAGCGAAGTTATAGAGGCCTTCCTCCCACCTAAACACCTAACTGTAGGCTTATTTAAAACTTTTCCTAAGAGACTCTTAAAACTCAAACACCCTGTAATATGAAGATATGATAGTTTAGTCACAGACGAGATAGTTTAGTAACAGATGAGATAGTTTAGTGACAGACGAGATAGTTTAGTCACAGATGAGATAGTATCTAATAGTCTCAGATGTGATAGTGATAGCTAAGACATTGTCTCTCTTGAACTTTTAGAATGAACTTGAAAGTTATTTTAATTCTACAATGGTAAACTAAATTGTATAATATGATTAAGGTGTACAACCTAATAATCGCATCATTTAGCCGACATAGTGGGAGCGACCAATGTTATTAAACAACAATTTATTGATCGATCCCATTCATTTAACTTTTAGGACTGTTAACCATTAGGTAGACACATGCTGCGCTCCAATAAAATAAAAGCATTTATAACAGGATGTTTTATTGTCTCCTCTCCTGACAAAATATATTTTTTTGGTAACAAAAAATATATTTTGTCAGGAGAGAGATAAAACAAATATATCAATAAAGTTTTTATTAATAAAATAGTCTACAATTTAATTCATGTCAGAAAAATAATATTTGCCATTTGTTTCAGAAATAAAAAAAAACAATGGAGGAAGAAAAAGGACCAAAACATTTAAGAGAAATAAAAAGCGTAACTAAAGAAAAACATTATTATTTAATAAAATATGCAAATAAGGAACAAACTAAGTTAAACATCCTAAACAATCATGTCTTTAGATTCCACATGTCACCCAAAGGAAAGTTTCCTGATCACCCCAAACCTGATAACCCAGACGCCAAAGCATTTATAGCTATAAAATCCACTGCAGACTACGGTTATGAAGCTTTTAATGAATCTAACCTTACACACAAAGATGAAAAATACATAATAGACGTTAATAATATTGAAATAGTCTTTCTTAAGAAACATGGAACTATGATTGTAAAAGATAAAAGAACAGAAGAAGTAGTTCTTACGGAAAACAAACCATTAACATATGATCAAGAAAAAGTAACACAAACACTATCTCAGAGCAAAGACGAATTTTTCTTCGGTGGAGGAATGCAAAACGGAAGATTTACCCATAAAGGAGAATTAATTAAAATTATTAATTCTAATAACAAATGGGATGATGGAGATATAACATCACCATGTCCTTTTTATTGGTCTACAAAAGGTTATGGTGTTCTTAGAAACACTTGGCAGCCAGGATATTACGATTTTGGTTGTAAAACTAAAGATGTTGAAACTACTCATTACAGTACTGATTTTGATGCTTTTTATTTTATCAATGCTACACCAAGTAATATTTTACAGGACTATTATGAATTAACAGGTCCACCCATATTAATGCCAGAGTATGCTTTCTATCAAGCCCATTTGAATACTTTTAACAGAGATTATTGGGTTAAGGTTAATTCTGAAGAAAGAGGTGCAATACTTTTTGAAGATGGATTTTATTACAAATGTTTTCAACCTGGTGAAATGGACAATAAGAAGGGAATTTTAGAATCACTAAATGGCGAAAACAACAACTATCAGTTCTCAGCCAGAGCTATGATAGATAGATATAGGAAGCACGACTTGCCGCTCGGCTGGTTCGTTCCGAATGACGGGTACGGTAGCGGATATGGTCAAACAGATTCTATGGATGGAGACATTGAGAATTTAAAATCGTTTGGAGATTATTCTAGAAAACATGGCGTAGAACTAGCAGTTTGGACAGAGTCCAATCTTCATCCTATCGATCCAGAACACCCAAAGAAAGGAGACAGGGATTTAAATAAAGAAGTCAGTGTTGCTGGAGTCAAGGCTTTAAAGGCCGATGTCGCTTGGATTGGAAATGGATACTCCTTTGGATTGAGTGCAATGCAAAATGCAGCAGATACATTTTTAATAGCCGCAAATAATTCAGAACGGCCGATGATTATTACCGTAAACGGTTGGGCTGGAACTCAGCGCTGCGCAGGAGTTTGGAGCGGAGACCAAAGTGGAGGCCAATGGGAATACATACGTTTTCATATTCCTACATACATCGGGAGCGGACTCTCCGGTCTATCTAATATCGGATCAGATATGGATGGAATTTTTAAAGGGGGTAATAGAAAAGTTAATATACGCGACTTTCAATGGAAAGCTTTTACTCCTATTCAGTTGAACATGGACGGCTGGGGATGGGTCCAAAAGACGCCCTTCGCTTTCGATAAACAAGCTACTGACATAAATAGAGCTTACCTAAAATTAAAGTCAATGCTGATGCCATATAATAATACAATAGGGTTTGAATCTATTCGTGATTTACCAATGATTAGAGCTATATTTTTGGAATTTCCTCACGACCTTAATTCGTATACAAAAGATTCACAATATCAATTTCTTTGGGGCCCTAACATACTTGTTGCTCCAATTTATAACGGCGAAGAAAACTGCGACGGCGATTCCATAAGACATGGCATTTACTTACCGGACTCAAATCAATTATGGATAGACTTCCTAACGGGTGAAAGATATATAGGCGGACAGATCATAAATGATTACATTAGTCCTCTATGGAAAATCCCTATATTTATTAGAGATGGTGCTATCATTCCTATGTGTAACCCTAATAACCACCCTAAAGATATAATAAAGGATCATAGAATTTTTCTTATATACCCTAATGGAGAATCAAGATTTAATATTTTTGAAGATGATGGATTTTCAACAAAGTATTTGGAAAAACAATATTCAATTACGAAAGTTAAAGTACTTGCTCCTAAACCACAAACCATAGGTAAAATAGAAATTACAATTCACAAAACAGAAGGAATTTTTAAAGGTGTTATAAACCAAAAATCAACTGAATTTAAAATTTCTGCATCCAAAGATATCAATAATATCAAGATTGCAATAAATGGAAAATCTATAGACTTAATAAAAGCTACTTCAAAAGACGATTACAAAGATAAAGAAAATGTTTATTATTTTGACAGAAACTTTGTATTAAACTCATTTTTAAAAGATTTGGCAAATCAACCGTTGGAGCAAAAGTTCCTATTGATAAAAATAGCCAAAACAAATGTGTTTGAAAATGAAATTCAAGTTAAAATAAACGGTTATCTTCAAGACTCTAATATCATAGGTCAAAATAAGGATCTGAAAAAGGAAATACCAATACCCATGAAAGTAGTCGCACCTGACGAACTTATTAAACCTAATGCTATTACATTAACTTGGGATAAAATCAATAAAGCTGAAGCGTATGAAATTGAAAAAGACGACAATAAAATTTTAATACGAAACATGTTTAAAAATAGTGCAGTGTTTGATAATCTAAATTATAATACTAAATATAAATTTAGAGTACGAGCCGCGACTGATGTTGGTGTTTCAGAATGGAGTGAAAATGTTAATGTAACTACAAAAGAGAATCCTTTTAAAAACATGGTGGAAAATGTAAAAGCAACTTGTAGTTTGCCTTGCCAGAAGGGCCAGAAAATTGACAATTTAAATACTTGTGATTTAACAACGCTTTGGCATACAAATTGGGATCACATTAGTAGAACAGACGAAGATCCAAATATTAAAATTAATTTTAATCTTCAACAAATAATTAATATTGAAAGGTTTGATTACATACCTAGAGCAGATATACCTATAGCAGATTACATACCTAGGTAACGGTACATTATTGAGAATTAAATACAGATATTCTGTCGATGGTATAGAATGGAGTAAATTTACTGATGTAACTTGGAAAATGGACTCTGAAACTAAATCAGTTGATTTAAACGAGAAATTTATGCATTTTGAAATTCATGTTCTTGAATCTGTTGGTAAGTTTGGATCTGGACGAGCCTTCTTGTTCTTTGAAAAGAAATAACTTTTATTATTAACAATCAATATCAAATATATATTCCTGTGATATCATTGCATTCATTTTATTAATAAATATTCTGAAATAAATATTATTATGTATTTTATTTTGGGTATATAACATTAATATCGTAAAATGACCGCGCCGGTTATAAATTCGGAAATACTGTATTTCACTTCCCTGCCTGTCAACCAAACGATGGACCCGGTGCCTGATGAATCCATGGATAAGCTTAAGAACACTGCATCCGCAATAGCGAGGTCAGCATTCTCCATACAAAATGAGCCGCACTTCCAGTAATACTCGATTTCTCTTTGTCGCTTAATTAAATTAATATTTTTGACTGTATAACTAACCTTTCTGTGCTGGGTTTTTTTAATCAGATTTTATTTTTTAAATATAATATTTATTACCCGTAACAGAAAGATGTTTACATAAAATTACAAACATTAAAAAAATAATTGAATTTCGACTAACACCCAAAGTTGGAATATTAGAAGTACGTTTGTATGAGCGCCAAGACGACTACAGACCCACACGTTAACGATAAAAAAGAAAGTTACTAAAGATAGGGATCAACTACAAGGATCGCTTTATTTTAACGAATTGGTCTATTGGTTGATTCCTATCTATATTTCCTAGCGACTATAGTAAAAACTGTTTGCAAAAACATGTGGTAAAGTCACGGTAATGCAAATTAGTCTTTTTCGCCGTAACTTTAATTTAGAAAAATCTATTATTGCATTGATTATTTTGGTCCAGTATTTTCAACACTCTCTAAGGTTGAGTTGCACCAGTGTCTGTTAAAGTAATTGTAACGATTAAAGTTAAAAATGGCGTCGAATGTACCAGCTGTCTTGGACTTTCAAAATAATAATGGTACTTTAATGTAACTTTGGTTCAACTGTAGCTAAAAGGACTTCCAATAATTAAAAGAATAAAAAATTGTGCAAAATATTTTAATGTCATTCATTATTGATTTATTATTACAAATAAATATATAAAAAAGCAATACAATGTATTACATACCACACTATAATAACAAAGATAGTCTATAATAAAAAGGTCTAGCATTAAAGCATATAACAGAGACACCACAGGTTGTACTCTATTTACTTATAAAAAATTTAGGCCATATTTCTTTGTATTCCTATCAATACATCACAAGCAAAGTAACTTATACACACATATTATGGAACCTGAATTACACTAAACCTAATTGCAATAAACCTTTTTTTTAAAGACAACTTTGCAATTTATATAGGAACTAATTCTGCTGTAATTCATCAGCATTTCTAACAGCAACTATAGTACAAGCTGCTGTAGAATCATCAAACAGGCAAGAAATCGACAAATCTTCTAACACACAACTATATTCATGGGTAGGATATCTCTGTCTTACATATAGAGATCTTGGATCTTCTGATAAAAGACCTTCTATACAAGCCTTAAAAGTCGGTGCTCTATCACCTATTAAATCATTCAATCTTGTCAATGCATCTTCAGTAAAAGTTACTTGAAATGTCTGAGAAGGTGGATTAGATATCCAAGGAGCTACTCTTATGCCGTCATTAGGTAAAGGCAATGCAGATTGAGGGGGAGTAAACCTCTCTTGACCATCAGGAGCTCCGCGTTCAGTGTCAGGCCTTCTGAGAGGAGATCGAGTGAAATTAGAATCGTTAGAAGGAGATTCTGGAGAAGGAGATATGGGAGTGACTGTAAGGTTGTCAGGGGATTGAATGTCTCCTTCTAGAGGAGTTCTGGAAAGGGTGGAATCGATTTCAATTGTAGTTTGTCTTGGACTTAACCTGTAAAGAAAGATATGAAAATGTTTAATTAAATTAATGAGTGGTATAAAAATAATAATGCATTTACCTGGTACTATTAACTAAGAATTTATTATATATGCCTCATACTGATACAAAAACCGTCAAGTGACCTAGTCATGTTTCGGTTTTAGTCTGTGGGTTCATTGGTTTATAGGAGATTACTGCATTGATTTCTTGTCGAGATGGTAGTCTCCTTTCAGGGTGCGTTTACGAAATGGGTGGTTGAATTGACGATAAGGCAGCGAATATATTAAATTATACTCGTTATGCAATTCGTCTATGTCGCCGTCCATTTCGTAATCGCATCATATAGCCGTCATAGTGGGAGCGATCAATGTTGTATAAGAACAATTACTGATTGCCCCCATACATGGACCACCAAGTGAATACAAAGTCACATGCCGTGCTCCAATAAAAAAAATATATGTATAAATAGCAAGCTTTGTATGATCTATTTAATTAGCAACCAATAAAATTCATGTTCTTTTAATAAAGGTAGTAATAAGTAATTTAATAGTAAAAACAAAAAACAGACTCCTCTGCCATCTAGTATCAAAAGCTAGGACTTTTAACATCACTCGTATAAGAGTTATTAAAAGAAAGCTAATAGAGGGCGTCTGTGTATAAGTAGATAACAAGCAATGACAAAATTCGTGAGGGCTGACTGGAACCTGGTTGGCTCAGCGGTTGAGCGCCTTGCCGCGATAGCGAGGTTCGTGGGTTCGAGTCCCGCCACCAGGAATTTTTTCATTGCATTTTTATCTTTAAAAATTTAATTTAATAAAGGAGACAAACTCATTTCCGGCCGTGCTACGCCTACTGAGGCCGTCTAGGATGTTCATCGCGTAGTTGAGTGGCAGGGGAGTGAACTGCAGTGTTACTGGGGCCTTATTCTGAGTTTGCAACCGCTAAACACGACAAGACATTGCGTAAACTATAAATATGAAAATATAAGTTCTATTCAAATGGTAATATAGTTTGTATTAAGTTGGCTATAATAATGCCGCCATCTTGAAATACACGAATTCTTCGCATGTTTGAAAATGCGTGAAGCATTGGAATTTTAACTCTATAATAAACAGGGGCCCTACCGGGAAGCCACATGAAATACCGATCGACACGTCGATCGATCGAAAGTGAAAATAAAATGTATGTGATTTGACGTTTCTCGGCGATCAATTTCTACCCATAGATAATATTTCCTATACATTTTTATCCATCGACGCGTCGATCGGTTTGTCGATGTGGCTTCCCGGTAAGGCCCCTGGATAGAACTTATATTTCAATATTTATAGTTTACTCAACGTCTTGTCATGTTTAGTGGTTGCAAACTCGGTATAAGGCCCTGTTGCTGGAGAATAAGGGACTGTTGCTGTTGGCGGCATCTTGGAAACGCGTTCCATAAAAGTTTACATGACGGATCTTGGAAGTCCAAGATCTTTCCAAAGACTGCTTTAGTTCCACTTCTTCCTACCACAACATAAAGTTGAGTATGATAACCATTTGTGAAACTAAATTATTTGTTTCGACTTCACGGTGTTGTCATTTGGATTGTTTGTTTTGCAAGTATTTCTTCAATGTGGCTAAACTGCTAGGTCGTCCAGAATTTTGTAATGTACTTTTAATGCACCCATGAGTAGTTTCCAGTCTGATGCATTGGTCAGGGATTGAGAAGGGCTTATTACTATAGGGTACTATAATAATTAGCCCTTACTAGGGCACTTACTAATATTAGTGATGGATGGTACATACCTATTAGAATCTCCAATATGTAAACCAGCGACTGCTTCAGTAGCATCACTGATACCTTCTGTAGGTGGTCTTACTAACGCAGACATAGTATTATCCACCGCTGGAGTAGGGTAGTCATATTGTGGAATGTAAGGTTTTATGTCTAAGACTGGAGTACCGTTCACCATATCTACACCTTGGAAATGAATTTTGTTTCCTGAAAATTTTAATATTTTTATAAGAAACTAACATCCGAAACTGAATCCGGTTTCACCCGCATAAAAAGAATCCAGATTGAAAATAAAATACAGCTCATGTTACTCGCTGATAATATGAGCTGTGAAGAAAGTTTTAAAAAATCATTAGTAGGTTATGCTCGTACAAGCTCTTGTGCTTCCCTTATTGGATTATGGTGACGTGTTTTGTGTAACCTTTCAGAAAATTTGCTTAATAAAATGGAACGTCTACTCAACGCATGCATCAGGATTTTTTTTTGCCTTCGTAAGTATGATCGCGTTACGCCTTTTCGTGATAAACTTAAATGGTTAAAAATCTGAAGCCAGAGAAACTGCAGAATTCTCTGCGTTTTGTACTGTTTTAAACGAACCTGCTATTCCTAAATATCTTAAAAACATATTCACTTATCTTGGCTCGCATCACGAGAATACCCTTCGATCTACTTTTAATACTACCCTTGCCTTTCCCTCTCATCATACCACCTTATAAATCATTTGCAGTTGTCGCAGTAAGACTTTAGAATGTTTACCAGTCAAAATAAGACAAGCACCGAGAATAGTCATATTCTAAAAAAGAGTCCATGATTATTATCTAAATTCATATGTAGTTTTTATTCATCTTTCATTATCCTATTCCTTTCTACTTTGTACACAGGTATTTCGATTTTCTAGATCATTGTGAAGTTGGTAGTACTATGTATATGTAGTTTATGTATGTGTATATATATACACATACATAATAAGATATATTTACATCTTCAATCACTTTGTTTTATACTCAGTTAGTGTATTGCACCTACCTGCTTTGATTGCTTCCGAAGGTTTGACTGGTAGAGAATGCCTAGCGGCATTAAGTCCGCCTTTGTATTTTGTATGCAATAAAGATTATAAATAAATAAATAATTTAGTTTATCCTAGAAATTCCCAAAGCTACAAATGTATTAGTGTCCAACCGAAATTTCGGTAAGTTTTCTTACGTGATATAGCATAAGAGTAGGCAGTAAACATCAAAAAATAATTCATTATAACAAACTAATTAAAATAAATAAAGTTTAACCTAAATATCTAAATAATTTTTTGGTTGATTTAACTCTCGCTAATGCTGTACCTAAACATAGTGACTGACTTATTATAATGTACATTTTTTCTTTTTCTTTATTCTTCATCAAAACATGATCCTAGTAAGGAAGTTTCAATTGCGGACAAAACTGAGACAAAATTCGGTTTTCGATTGGATATTATTGACTCTCCTGTAGATGAGGTGGACATACCTTTGTATAGGAGTGCTAATACTTTATAATAATTACCTTCAATGCTAATAACCTTGACCAGAGAGAGTCCTATAGGACATGGTCTGTGTGGAGACCTGGTGGAGAATACTCCTCTTCTTTCTCCCTGCAGACGTGGTGGACATACTTTTGCAGGAGTGTGATTACTCTCAGTGGCATGGAAATGAAATATTATCCTGTAACAAATTTAATTTAATTACATACAAGTTTAATACATCACTCCTCAAGACCATTTTTAACTGTGTACACCATATCTCCATTAAATGAATTTTAAGCTATTAAATAATAATAAAGTTTATTAGATGGTAAGATTGGCAAGTAAAGATTCAATTAAAAAATATAAATTAAAGCCATTAATAGATACCATAAAGCCATTATAGACACTTTGTGTAATTTGTGTGTAAATAATATTTGTTATTTACATTTCTATTGTTATACTATTCTGTACAATGCAATGTGTTGTTAAGCAAACCTACAAAGTCCATGACTAGGGATCAATAAATTGTTGTTTAACAGAATCAATTACTCTCACTATGCTAGCTAAATTACAGTAACTAAAGTTAACTTTAATATCCTAGCTGGCTTATGGTCAAATCAACTGCTTGTTTTGTAAACACACCCTAAAAGGAGACTTCCTTAAAAAAAAATTAATGCAGTAGTCTCCCTGAAAATACTAAAGAATGTGGTGGATACATACCCCACTAATAATAACCACTGTCCCCTGAAGAGTCAGCATTTGGGAATATTATTAGTCCTATCTTTTATTTAGATCTCTATTAGACAATAAATGCACCACCTTCAATCATTACTGTATGTATTCGGCCAAACTGATGGCTTCATCAGTTTCCATACAAACTCTAGAGGGCTGTTGGTGATACCTAAAATTTTATGATGCCTGGTGCAGTTCTGTAAGTACCTTACCCATTTGATGATTCATTGCACTGTGGCTTCACAACAGGCGAAAATCCTTGGAAAACACCAAGCTCACTCCTTTAGGACTTGGAAGCCCTAGACATCTTGTCGCCTTCTGGAAAGAGCTGGGCTGGATAGAATAATCAGCTGACTCACGCAAAAAGGTCTAACCTCTTGGCTAATTGGTGACAATGAGCCTGCCATGAAAATGAACATGACAATAAATGCCACAACACTCACCACATATGAGAAAACTCTTCAAGTCCATCCAAAGCATGCTGAGGGTTATTAAATACCCCACTATCAATGACCACAGTCCCCTGAGCCGCCAGCACTTGTGGTTGCCGTGGAACTCCTCTTTTGTTATGGAATCCTGTTTCAATTACACCAATGCGCTTGTATGTTACTGTGGCTGTTGACTCTGGTGAGGTGGTACTTTGTGGTAGAGGTATGTTGTTCGGTGGGAGTGTAGGTACTGAAAATCATAAAATAGACCCAATAAAGAAAAAATAATACTAATGAATCTACACTAATATTACAAAGTGAAAAGATTTGTGATGTTTTTAATAAATAAACTCAAAAACTACTGGGCCAAATTAAAAATTAAAGGTAACTACTTTACTAACAAATAATATGAATAGAGTACCTACAAAATTAAATAATAATATTTACCTTGGTGTGAGCAATTGCCACAGCTAAGTGAATTTAGCGACGATTTTATTAATTCCACTTGTTTTACGTGTTCATGTTTAAGAGAAGAGAGCTGTTGTCTGTAAAATAATGATTTGCAATAATAATAATTAGCAATAACAGTTCTCCAGAGCAAAAAACAATAAAAACTACAAACCTTAGATTTTTTATTTCAGTCCTTGCTAAAGATACTTGGTCCCGATAGTATTCTATATTATTATCCATTTTTAATAATAAATAAACTTAATTATTTTATAAAAACCATTACAATGTAAACAAACGTAGACAGAATTAGACAGAATAATTTTAATTAAATTTTACTAAAACGGAACCCTATTGAACCACAGATTATATAGTAATAGTATTCACCCATTCCGTTTAAGAAAATCACGTTCCGACCTCAGCATCGCTGCCACGGAATGCCACGGATCGCTGGTTTTTTTAGCCAAGGGGCTTTATTCCGAGTTTTGACACGTTCACCGTCGCGTATTTTGCGTAAAGTAACGGGTATTAAAATGTAAGTTCTACACTGTTAATTATAAAGTTGAAATTCCAATGCTCCATACATGTTAGCATTCAAGTTACCATCAATCTTTCCGCGATTTAACACGAAAAGTTAGCCGGGCTACTTTTTGACAGATGTTTGTTTACATGTGAATATCTATCTACAAATTGGAATTCAATAAATTATTTTATATATTCATATCTGTTTTAGTTTTAAAAGTTCGATTAAACCCAAAACATAAATATCGTGTAACTAAATTCAGCTTTGGTATGTTTAGTTTGAGGTTGTTAATTTAATTAATATTGTGATATTATAAAATTATTGTATTTAAATAATAGTTAATTAAAAAATATTAATCTATACTAATATTATAAAGCTGAAGAGTTTGTTTGTTTGTTTGTTTGAACGCGCTAATCTCAGGAACTACTGATTCGAATTGAAAAAATATTTTCGTGTTGGATAATCCATTTATCGAGAAAGGCTATAGGCTATATAACATCACGCTACGACTAATAGGAGCGGAGTAACAAAGAAAAATGTTGCAAAAACGGGGAAAAATTATTCCTTTTAAGAGCGTACGCTGCGTAAACGGTTAAATTTAAACGCGCAGACAAAGTTGCGCGGGTCAGCTAGTTTATTATATAATGATAGGGTAGTAATATTTTTAATTTTAATTATTTAATTCAAAATAGTGCTTCTTGTCAAAAAGTGACATCAAAAATCCACACCGATCGTTTCCGAGCTGCATTTTAGCATCGCTAAAAATAATTACATGGCTGTGTTGAAACGGGCGGTCGCGCTGGTTTTTGAAGTAAGCACGAAAAACTGCCCGCGCTAGCTCTCGGAACGCAGTAAAATGTTAGAGTGAAGAGTTATTTTTTTACGGTACAAGTCGTTTCATTACCAAAAAATTTTAACATCTGAAGTTAATCTCAAGCGTTTCTTTACCAAACGAAACTGGAATGCTAACATCAAAATCTAACAATTTTAACACGGGTAAAAAGGTGTACACTCATCCCATTGAACGTAAGAACATAAATATATTATTAATTTAATTTAAATAAATCTGTATTACCTAAATTTTTAATATATTGTTGGGGTTTATTAGACCCCACGTTGTACAACTTGTAAGTTTAATCCTCGTTGTAGGGCGTATAGTATTCTTCCGTTCCATTTAATAACGCGGCTAGCTTCACGCGCTAACATCATAAACTAGCGCACCAACTGTTTCATATAAACCGTACTATGTAGTTTTTTTAGCATTATTGAATAATAGGTTTTTTAAAAATAAGTATAGTTTTTATTATAATAATATTATAATTTAAAAAAAATACCATAATTGATTAATTTTTAGTTTTTTGTACCAACATTAAATTTACTTAGGCTGAGTTGCACCATTGTGTTTGTTAAAGTAATTGTAATGATAAAAATGGCGAATGTACCAGCTGTCATTAGACTTTCAAAATAAAACTGGAACATTAGACGCCACTTTAATAATCCAAACACTTTGGTGCAACTGGAGCAATAGTCTTTTTAATACTAAAAATACGATCAAACCTAAGAAATATATGACTATGATTTTAAAGGAATTAATTAAAATTTATATTGGAAGACTTTAACATGTAAACAAAAATAGGTAACATCAGACTAGGGATATTACCAAAAGCTATTACCTATCAAAGTAACATCAAAAACCCATCAACAGAGTGCCTGCTGTAATAAATGCCTAATGTCAATAATTTTATTTTGGTTTAGTAAAAAAACCATTGAAGTACCTATATCTATCTAAAGAAACGCAAGTTATTATTACCCTCAGATGTTAACAATTTTGGTAATAGAATGACTTTAATTAAACTAAAAATAATATAACATTGCTATTTGCTATTGGCGGAACGAATAAGGTAAAATAAAATACCCATACATCCCTTAAAATTGAGCCCAAATGCGTGAAAACCGCGGGAAAACTGAAAAAAAATATTAAGGGAAAAGCCATAGTCACACTTAATTGTTTTTGTGATGAAGAGAATAAACTATTTAACAAGTTTAAATTTAAAGGTAAATAAAACATCCGTGACTCTTTATTAGAAATACAGCAACACCTTCAAAACACTCCTACATACACACGTATTTATACATACACCACTATACACATGTAGGTCAAAGAAAAATGGCTAGCAGCTCGTACCGTGGCAAGAAATAAATTTTAATATAAATGGCCTTCAGTGATTTGTGTAAAATAAGTAATAATGCATATAAAGTCGTCGAAAATGAATCTGACCAGGTAAATTATAAAGGTTTTCCGATAATTTGCAAGTGTTTTGTGTCCGAATTGTTACTAAATGAGCTGTCATTTTGACCCACAATTGACGGAATATTTGTGATCTCAAAATAATACGTAAATGTTAAATTTATTGTAATGCAAGTGTATTTAACGTGATTTGATATAAGTTTACATCCTTTAAGTGGTGAGTGATTGGTATAGTAAAATACAAAAATTCACGTAGGCGAATGATGACATGTTGCTATTGCATACAATATTTTTAGAATTTCAGTTTTGTGCAACCTAGGTACTTTTAAGAATTAGAATTTCTCTAATTGCTATATATTTTGTCTTGAATAGTAAAGTATACCATACATTTAGGTTCTTATTGGGAAATAAGTAATTGAATACTTAGGTACCTACCTTGTAAGGTTATACTTTCTCTTGCTCAAGAATTTAGTAAGGTAACATTAATATAATAATAAACACTATTTTATGATACCTATTGGTATATCCTACAATTTTAAATTAAAATATTCATTATATTTTTTATATTACCTGTGTGTCTTGTTGGAAACTAATAGGAATTTTAAATATATAGTAATAATAGATAATTAATTTTGGTTCCAAAATAATTTCAAATATTGTATTTAAATTAAATAATGTGATGTTTTGAATTTAAAGAGTAATTAAAATTGATTATTATTATTATTGAATAGCAGGCGAGCAGCAGATTGTTGATATGCCGATATGAAGCGGTTAACCACTTGTGCAGTTTATTTTTGAAAGTGTTAATAGTGGAATATTACACTATATCTTGTGGTAGCTGGTTCCATGTATTCACTACTCTGTTGCAAAGGAAATTCAGATCCAATTAATTATATGTATATATCCAATTTAATATTGATTTTTGTAAAAGGTTATTGAAGGTGGATGGTTCATTAGGTAACTGCTATGCCATGAAAACAAAAGGTCTTGGTTCAAGCACCACAGGATTTTTTTAAACTGTCTATAATTTTTGGAAATTTTAATTGAAATATTGGTAGTTGCCATGTTTAATATCTGTGAAAGAATAAGAAAAAATAATGAAAGAATAAAAAATATATAAATAAAGATGTACGATTTTACGATATTGAGACAATTTACGGCTAACAAATATAAAAGTATTTTGGAAAAGGTTATCAACTAAAAAATCATCAATAAGTCATAACAAATATTTTTTTTTAAACATTATAGTAGCTTACTGCTAGAAGAGTTTAATTTTAAAGTGCCTCAGAGAATTATAATTTACCTCTAATTATTTTCAGTTAACTTCTCTGAAAGAAGTAGATAATTAAATTTTAATATACCTATAATAATATTAGTACATATTGATATTTGTTACAGACTGATGGCATTATGGAAGAGAACTCAATGGTACAGGACCTCATCAAAAAGATCTTGGATGATCCTGTGTCAGCAGATACATTTGAGTAAGTAATTTAAAATTATTCAAGATGAATTAGACTAGATGTCACACACAATGGTGGATCTAGGAAGGGAAAGGGTTCCTAGGAGGCCTAACATCTAAGTTGTTATAAGATGCATTAGACCTGCTGCAAGTTGAATTTAAGTTGTATTCAAAAAATTTAAAAATTGAGATATTACCAGTATCAGTTCTGACAAAAATCTTAACAAAAGGTTCCTTCCCATTATGTGTGTAATAATGGGTTTTTAATAAAAAATAATTGTGAATTTGTTTAACAACACAAGAGAGAGAGAGACAATGTTCTTAGCTAACACAGAGAATCCTGTGCGGGTGGCGGGTCCATTGCATGGTTGGGAGGCATAGGAGTGATCTGCAGTGTTCCCGGGCTCGACACCGTAAAGTATGGTAGTAAAAACAGTTAAAAAGTATTTATTTAACATTTTTACAATACCCTCTCTACCCCCAAATATTATAGGATCATATAGTATTTGGTTGGGTGCCTAATCATTTTGTGACAAAATTCATTTTAGTACTTATTACCAAGGTATTCAAGTGGCAAGTACAGTTAGTACTTACCATAACGTCCCTAATTGTTTTTTTTAATAAGTTTCGGTTTCAGCCAAAACTGAGACTATTGCTGAAATTCGGTTTTGATCAGACACTATCATCCTGTCAGTGCCATCTTGAAAACATTTTCTACAAAAGTTTTGAGTGCCTCGCAGAGCATATTAAGCTGTCGGTCACTGTTTTACTATTCCAACTTGTGAAACTATTTGTGCTATTGAGTAGGCACATATACTATATCAAAAAAATGTTGGAATAGTGACACTGGGACTGGATCCTGAATTACGCAAACACCTGTGTTTCAGGTCTCAAGGATCCCCACCCTAACAAGATACATAAACACAATTTACCTATTTGTTTTTTAGGAAAAGGTAGAAATAAACAAGTATTTTTACAGTTTATGGATGGGTTGAGTCTATCCAATCACTTTACAAACCAATAAAACCCTTTGGGTGCCCCAAGGCACCCATGATTGTAAACAATAATTACAAAAACAATATACATGGTGACTTTAGAAGGTTTTACTTTGGGCTAATATTAGGTTCTACTGATCAAATTGAATATCTTTTACCATGGAACCATGTGTTACAAATGAAAAAAAAAATGCCTTCTCCATACAAACTAGTTACATGTTAAAATGACCAATTTTTATGGTGAAAGCCATTTTTTTTTATTTGTGACACATAGTTCCATGGGAAAATGTTGTTGCATTTGTTCAGTAGAGTCTCATATTAGACAAAGTACAACCTTCTAAAGTCACCATGTATATTGTTTTTGTAATTATCATTGTGTGTGATTGTAATCACATGTGATTGTAATCTTATATATTTTGTTAATTTCTATTACTGTTAACTTTGTACTTTATAAACTTATACTTTGTACTTTTATATCTTGAATACTTATAAAATGCAACTATGGAACACCCTCCTGCTAGTAAATAAATAAAAACATTTATTATTATTTAAAGATATTATGAATTTGTTATCTTGTTTATCAAATAATGTGAAGGACAATAGACCACAAAGTAACAATCCTCACCACAACAAATTGGTAATAATATCAAGTATAAAAGTAATGGTAGATAGTGAGGTATAGATTTTTTTTTTAAAGACAATTATACATTGCTCTGGTGACTGGTCACAAACTAAGCTCTAGGCTTATACTATGTTTACCATTTACAATGATATAATACATATTATATTTTATAAACACCCACACCATGACAAATTGTACAGAAAAACATACTAATATTTTTTGCAATGGGTGGGAATCAAAACCACAACTTCCGTATACAGTGCCAAAGGAACAACCACTATTCTATGGAGGAGGTCTTTATATTACATTTACATTTTAACGTGTCTGGGAGTAACCGAATGGGTGAAAACTGAATAAATTAAATATGAAAATAAATTTTGGTGAATTATTTGTAATCATACTTCCATACAAAAGATGCAATCATACTTTCATACCAAAGATGCAATCATACTTCCATACCAAAAATGCAATCATATTTCCATACAAAATATGCAATAATACTTCCAGGATTTCTCTATTAGGAGCCTAAACTAATTATCTATATTCGGACATGGACATGGTATTGTCAAATAAATGTACATACATAAAAAAAAAAATTGGAACACCATTTTAACCGAGGACCTAAAATCTGTAGTGTTTTAAAGTTTTGAGGGGTAATCAACTCTGCTACCACATATATAATCTTAGACAAGAGATATAGATAATTTGGAGGGAGGCGGTATAAAATATTTGTGAAAAGGGCCAATCAGGCTCAGCTAGTTTCATTTATACAACATACTCTTGGTAGCAAACATGCTCATTATATGAAAGAATAAATTTGCTATAAATTTCGGAATGCACTCATATTTTCGGTTTTAGTCTCGGTTCAACGGTTTCAGGAAAATATTTGGAAAGGTGGTTAATCAACAATGTATTGATTGATTCCGTTCATGGACTTTGTAGGTGTGCTTACTGTCAAGTACATTAGATATCAGTTAGTAGATCTACCATGAGCTTTTGCTATAAGTATCATACTAGAGATACTGGTCACATATAGCCACAGGGACCGGGCTCCGATAAAAAAAGATGTCCATAATACCTATACAAATAAGAAAATAAAGATCATTGTGGGTGCCTTACGGCACCGGACATCTTCTAGGCGGCCTCGGTGGGGCCGCCTGGTGGTTTAACCCCATCTCGTTGTAGCAAATAATATGAGTCTACATTACTCTACATTAACCAAACAAGTAGATAGCTCGTCGCAATGTTTAGATAGACTTCGTAAATCTATCTATAAATAGTTTTACAAGTTGGTATATTGAAATTGAGACCGACAGCTTGACGTGCATTATTATTGTGGAAAAGAATCTATATTAATTTATACTCTTCAGTTCTTCTTATTTTCTACATGGGGAGGTTTGAACCCCCCCTCCTGGCTACGCCCGTGGTGCTATAACTGTACATCACAGGTTTTATATACAATTTATTCACAAATTATATATATATATATATATCATCACGGGTGCCTTACGGCGCCCGAGACCGCCTAGACGGCCCCAGGGTACCCAGTGGAGGGGTTTTAATCCCACCTCGTTGTAGCCGATGGTATGAGTCTACACCGAACAAGTGGCTAACTCGTCGCGATGTTTTTGGATAGACTCAATAACCCATCTATAAACAGTTTCACAAGTTGGTATAGTGAAACCGGGACCGACAGCTTAACGTGCTCTCCGAGGCACTATAGTGATGTTGTCAAACAAATGTACATAAATTTTTAAATTAAAAACTCATTGGTACACACCGGGATTCGAACCAGGGACCTAAGCGTTTTTAAGTCCAAGGTCTAACCAACTAGGCCACCACGTATAAAACTAGGCCACCACGTAACCAACTAGGCCACCACGTAATCACAAATTAATATCAAAATACATCTTGCTTTTGGAACCATTGTCTACTTGAAGTTCATGTTCATATATAATTTAAAGATCTGGATTGAAGGTAGAAGGGGAAATGCAGACCAGAAGAGAATCCCACTTTTTTATTTATTGTTTTCTATGCTAATGATGTCTTTTTCTCACTTATTTTCAGAGCCAATCAGATGTCAGACAAATCTCCACTGGCTGGAGTACCAAACCTATTAAACCAATACAAAACAAACACATCCCACTCCCCACTCCTACAGCCTCCCTTCTCTCCCTACCACGACAACATTTACAACTATGGAAACCAGACACCTCTAAATGGTTTCAATTTCTCAAATATTCCCAATGGATACCCAAACCCAGTCAATTACGCTGATAATGACATCACTCCATTGCTCAATATGGATTGTTTGGGTGACACTGGCCAAGCCGAAGTCAGTCCAGAACAACTTAATCTTCTTCGACTCGCCGCTCAACAAATCGGTGGAGCACAATTCGGCAGCCCTAACTCAAATAATTACGATTTCTTTGAACCTAACCAAAGACATTCACTACCTGATCCTAATCTATATCAGGTTAACAACGATTTTAATAGACCTAACAGTCTTAATATAGAATCAATGAATTTTAATTCTAATCCCATCCTTGAAGGACAGTACAACTCCAATAATATTCAGAGATTTCAACCTAACTTAAACGATTCTCCTAGTGATTTTCTTAATTATTTGAACCATATTGGTATTTCCGAAGCTCCTAACAATATGATGCCTAATAACATACCCGATTTTAATAATCATTCCATGAATTTTCAAAATGGAGAAGATTTTAAATTGAGCGAAGAGCATCGTAGGAAAATGTATCAGAACCGCAATAATTTTCCACAAGTTCCTGGCGGTAATATTAAACCTTTTAACGGTGTCGATAACGGGTTTTATTTGAACGAGATGATGAAACAAATGGGAGGGGATAAAGTTAATTACTTGGGAAGCCCTAACTATGATGGATTTGCGAATGCTTCAAACGTACCTGTTAACAATGCAATGAATTTTAAGCCCAATGGTTTTCACCAGCAAGGTGAAGGGTTTATTCCGCGAAGGGATATGGGTAACCAAATGATATTACCTCGGGATGGCTTTCAAAATACCCCTCCTATGAATGATCAGCGATTTGAAAATCCTTTGGTTCGGGACAACATGCAGAAAGCTAATATGATGCGTCAGCAAGAATTGGTGCGACAGATGAATCTGTTGATGCATCGGCAGCAACCTAACCAGCTCAACGTGGATGTCAACTATATGCCGGAGAATCCTGCTTTTAATTTAAGTGAGTTTTAACTTAATTGTATGATAGTTGAACTATTCCAAGTACCGCTTATCAAGAGACTATTCAATATATATCGCGGTGGTAGTCTCTTTTCAGGATGCAGTTACGAAACGGATAGTTGATTTGACAATGAAGCAGCGAGGATATTGAAGTAGAATGTAATACAAATTTGTCATTGTCGCGCCCATTGCGTAACAAAACATTGCGTATTGATCGACCCCATTAATGGATTTTGTAGTTCTGCTTACCATCGGGTAGATACAAAGTCACATGCCGTGCTCTAGTAAAAAAAAAGTCACACATTGTGAATGTAACAGGATGTGTATTTCCAGATCTTGGCACGTTTATGGGACCTCCTCCAATGGTGGACTTACAACTGATGGCCCCGCTACATACCTTGAGGAGCATGAGGTGAATGATTTTTTTAAAATATTATCTTATTAAGAAATGTTTATAGGCTAAACCATCATATGTGACATAACCAGGGACCGAAAAAAACCGTTCCCGCGCCCTAAGTCTTTCAACGACGAATTACCTCGTGAACTTGCTTACCCAATTCAACAGCAATCCTATACATTTAGGTAACCTTTTTTAAAGGGTAACCCCTATGTTTAACAGGTTAACCTGTAAGACTTACCCTTAAACAGCCAGCAAAACTATGGTGCAATTGTATTTGAACTTTGGAAGAGGGAGGGAGTCAAAAAATTAGTTAACCATCAACTTATTTTTTGTCTCCCTCCCTCTTCCCGCAGTTAATTAACATTGAACATTTCGCTGACAAAAAAAAATTAAGCTAAAATGACTTATAAATAGTAGTCAGTAATATCAAAATCGTTTAAAACCTTAAAAACATGAAGAAGTTACTCCTATAAAAGGCATTTGGTAAAGTTTATAAATAGGGCTAATGCTTATTTTAATTTCGATAGGTTAGCGCTATAAAATAGCGCTTTATTTAACTTTGCAATGGGTTTGGTAAGTAAACCCTTGTTTAAAACCCATACAAAAACCCCTGAAGGGAATATAGGTCCGGTCCCTGGGCATAACATAACGCTAGCGAACCATTGGAGTAGAGTACTAATTGTCTACGTCAATCAGGCTGGCTAACTGTAGCCACAGAATAAAATTGTAGTCTTGTTTCCAAAAGCTGGAAAAACGATAGGCGAATTAAGATAGCAATATGGAGTTAATACGTAAAAACGATCAAGGTAACTTACAGCTTAATATTTGATATAGAAGTTAAACTGACAGTGGAATGGCAACTTAAACGTTGTTTAAATTATTTATGACTAGCTGTACCCCGCCGGTTTATACGCATTAATCGGCCATTAATCAACGTGTTACAAACAGTAGCGTCAGTTAGAACAGGAGAGCAAGTTGACAGAGGCAGCTCTCGCCCTGGAATTGACAACCGTCCCAGCAGGGCGTCGTCACCCACGCCTCACGTGACCCTACTAACCTTTACCTCCCACTCTTACGTCGGGTCACGAAACCGTAGCTCCAAGCGAATTCGCTATTCGATGCAATGAGCCCGTACGGATGCTCAACGCTGACGCTTGCAGCGCATAGCGAATTCGCTTGGAGTGTCGGTTTCGTGTCCCGATGTTATAGGTTGTACCTTCCTTAATAAACTGGTTATCTAACGCAAATATAATTCTTAAAATCGCACTGGTACCTAATGAGATACTCTTACAAATATTCTATATTTACTCATTATGGTTTTACCTTTTTTAAATATTAATGGTTTTACCTCTTTTAAATATTAGTATAGTAAAAAACATTTAATATTGTTCTAGATTTTATAAATAAATAAAATAAAATCATGTATTCGTCGGAATGTAGGTTACAAAAAATAGGTCTTATCAAACATATCGCTTACTACATTCAGCCAATCTGTGGCACACAAAATCTTAGTCGGAAAATCACAGCAATACAAATAATAAATACAAAATTCAATACACTTGCCATGAATTACTTTTGCTATACATATACACTAATAAATATTTCTGACCAAAATTTATATGGATGATATATTTTGTAGTTGTATTAAGATTTGTCAATACGCGTGTGATGTTTCAAGAGTAGATGTTAACAAGCCACTTATTCACACAGTCACCGTCGCCCGACGATGGCGTCTGGTTGGGCGTCCGTGCTTCACGCTCGCCTGGACTCGTGTTACGAGCAGTGGCGTCAGCTGGAACGGGAGCGCAAGTTGACCGAGGCAGCTCTGGCCGGGGCATTCCCGGGTCGCGCCGTGTCCTCGGCTAACTCGTTGCCGGTGCCGAGGTTACCCCCGTGCGCTACTCGGGTCGATCGACTGGCTGTTGATATGTTGAGGGAGCATACTAAGGTGAGTTTTTTTTTTGCATTTTCCATATTTTATCTATGCAAAAACCCGTCAAGTGACTTAGTAATGTTTGGGTTTTAGTATGTGTTCACCGGTTTTCAGGAGTTTACTGCATTATATATTTTTTGTGGGCATATTTCAGCATCCAGATACGAAATGATTTGGTAATAAAGGAGCGAGTATATTAAAGTAAACCCGTCTTTGTCGCCGCTCATTTCGTATACGCATCGTTTTGTCGGAATAATGTGAGCGACATTGTTATTAAACAACAATGTATTGATCGTCTCCATTCATGGATTTTGTAGGCCTGCTTACTATCGGTAGATACAAAGTCATTTGTCGCGCTACAATAAAAATAAACAAGTAATGTTTAATACACTATATTTCAAGTTTCTGCGAAAGAATTTTAACATGTGTGTTACCTGAATTTATCTCAAGTATGTATACCTAGCATTGGAAATAATAATAGGGTAATTTACACTAATTAGAACTTTGTGATTAATCTGTCACGTATTCCCTTTTTTGTTCTCCCTGGGATAGTATATTCTAAACATGCGCGCTTTCCATTGTACGTATGAACATTTGAATAATCGGCCACCACCTATACCCTACAAAATGACAGATTTTAAATAAACTTCCAGGTCATAACACTAATGTGTAAAATGGAAACCCTTCGAGCGAGCGTCGGAGCGTCCGCCCTCACCAAACCCACGAAGTGTGACGATCCAAAGATCACGGTCCTCAAGCGAGGCCAGGACAATGATGCGCAGAAACCCGACGCGGCGAGCGAAGCCGCTTTCGATCCCACCAGTTGGAAGGATGATGTTAAAACTTTGGCTGAAAAGTAAGTTTATTTTTGTTTGATTTGGTTATCTTCGAATGTCCGTCACTTTACTCCTATTTACTCACAATATCAAATAATTATATTATATATTCAGAGGCGTAGCTACCTAGGGCCTAGGCGGGCAGTGCCCCGGGGCCCTTAGGGCCCCCCCTCGAATCTTTACCAGAAAATCTAATTTGAAGTGAACTTTTGAAAATTTCTCCCATTTTCAAAATGACAGGTTGCAACCCGACTTTAATCATGGCAACTAAGTTGAGAGAAATTCGAAAGTTATACCTAGGGAATTTCCCTAAATTCTTTCTGTGGGTTAGCAGTGTTATCAATTTGATAAAACCTAACCAGTTTAGATAAGGGCCGTGGGGCCCCATTTTTTGATTTGCCCCAGGGCTCTTGGTTACCTAGCTACGCCACTGTATTATTAGTTTTTATTGTTATAAGCAGAAATGAACAAACCCCCATTATTGTTAAAGGTAGCTCTTTTATAATATCTTTTCTTTAATCACATTATTTCATATTTGATTAATTTCAATATATTTCAGTAGTTTTTAAATATAAAAAGTTATAGCTTTTTTCTTGAACATTAGAAATGTGATTCTGTCTGTGATTCTGTGAGTGATGTCTTCGGCCAAAAGTTCTTATAGTGATATCAAGTATTCAATATGGGAATATCAGTTTTACTCATATGAGCATGTAGGTTGTAATAAGCCGCCATGTTGAATACACAAGTCCTTCGTCTTCTGTCAACATATAGTATGCGAATTTCAAACCTAAAATGATACTCCTGAAGACGTCTATAAAAAAAATGCATTTCAAAGAAATATATATTGCAAAAAAAAATCGTATCACCGTTTAATTCATATAATATATTTTAAACGCTGTTGAACCATTAAAAACCTAGCAAAATACAAACCATTGGGTAAGTAGCGCCAGCATGGCGAGAAATTCAAACAAGATCACCGTTTCATCTGATAGTGATATCACGTGTCTAAATGTACTCCTTTTCCTCTTCTTTTACCTAAATGGCGTGGACGCTTTAAGCATAATTTTGACATTCAAGTGGGTAGATTTATAAAGTATTAGTAATGTACAGTAAAAGTGGGATAATAGAATGGAAAGGACTAGGTTAGAATTAGGAATGGCCACCTGTCCGTAAGCAAACATACGGCATAGATGCCAGTGTCAAGTAAAGGAGGAAAGTATTGACAGTAAAATGGGTACCGCCACACTACAGTGGGCATCCGCCGAGGAATCAAACGTACTCCGTTTATACACAAGAATGTAAATCTTTTTTATGGAGCACGGCATGTGACTTTGTATCTACCTGAAGTTAAGCAGTCAAAGTCTATGAATGGGTTCGATCAATACATTGTTGTTTAACAATATTGATCGAACTTATATTTTAATATTTATAGTTTACGCAACGTCTTCTCGTGTTTAGCGGTTGCAAACTCGGAATAAGGTCCCTAGTCGGGCGTTTAGTCATTAATTATCTGTTAAAATCGTATGACGTCACTATCAGTTTTATTTATTTGAACACTTTATTGCACAGTAAACAAAAGTTATGTACCAGTGTGAATTTAATGCCTTAGGCCCAGTTTCTTGATGGATAGTCATCTCGACTAATTGTTAAATAATGACAGTTATGGCGTCTTTTATATGAATTTGAAATATGCTTTGACAAAAATCTCATAGAACACCCGCCATTTTTAACTATAGTAACGTAAACTATCCATCAAGAAACCGGCCCTTAGACATTATCTACTAGCTAACCTTTAAGATTGTTAGTTGGGTAATTAAAAAAAAAATATAAGTTTAAAAGTTTTCGTGGAATAGTTAGTTTCGGTATAAACCTATCATTAGATAGATGGGAAGCAGGGATCGGACCTATATTCCCTTCAGGGGTTTTTAATAAGGGTCTGCTTACCAAACCCGTTGCACCTCAAAAGTCAATTATAAAGCGCTAACCTATTGAAATCAAAATAAGCATTATCCCTGTCAATCTTTACCAAATAAGGTAATCGAATGCCTTTGAAAGTCTAATCTAATGAAGAGGAAACCCCTTCATGTTTTTAAATGTTTTAAACGATTTCATATTACTGTATAATATTATAAGATTCATTTTAGCTTAATTTTTTTTGTTAGCGAAATGTTCAATGTTTGTTCTCCCTACCCCCACCATAGTTTTGCGGCTGTTTAAGAGTAAGGCCCGGTTTCTTGATGGATAGTCATCTCGACTAATTGTTAAATAATGACAGTTATGGCGTCTTTTATATGAATTTGAAATATGTTTTGACAAAAATCTCATAGAACACCCGCCATTTTTAACTATAGTAAAGTAAACTATCCATCAAGAAACCGGCCCTAAGTCTTACAAGCTAACCTGTTAAACATAGGGGTTTCCCTTTTAACCCTTTTGAAAGGGAAACCCCTATGTTTAACAGGTTAGCCTGTAAGACTTACTCTTACTTAAATTTATAGGATAGCAGTTGAATCAGTTAAGCAAGTTCACGGTGAAATTGTTTGTAAGAGGTACTCCGTTTAAAGACTTGCCGGGAAACTTGGTTTTCCGGTCCCTGATAGGAAGTCGGCCTTGCTCCAATAAAAGAAACATGATTGTTTTCAGTAGTGTCCACAACGAGGTGGAATCGGCCATGCTGGCGTGGCGCGGCGCCGTGGCCGCGGTGCAGGCGGCGCGGCGGAGAGAGCATCATGCCGGTATGTATACCTACATGGCGCACACAACATTTATTTACTTTTATATACGTGGTGGCCGAGTTGGTGAGACTTTAGACCACTTAAGTTCCTGGTTAAAACTCCGGTGTGTAGCAATGAGTTTTTAATCTAATATTTTTTGTACATTTGCTTAACAACACCACTATAGTGCCTCGCAGAGCACGTTAAGCTGTCGGTCCCAGTTTCACTATATCAACTTGTAAAACTTTATATAGATGGGTTATTGAGTCTATCCAAACATCGCGACGAGCTAGCCACTTGTTCGGTGTAAACTCATACCATTGGCTACGCGAGGTGGGATTAAAAACCCCTCCGCTGGGTACCCTGAGTTTTTTTTTGAAATAGAGTTTTGAAAATTATAGTATAGTATGGATACGTGTTGCAGGAGCGGACATAGCGCAGTTGTCGGAAGCGGTGCGAGTACTGTCGGCAAGCGCGCGACGAGCTCGCTGCGCCATGTGGACCGACCTTACCCTCACTGTGGCGCTGGCTGTGAGTATTACTTTTTATTTTATTACAAAATAGGGAATATTCATGTAACTCTAAAATATGTATATTTCATATAATATGTTGTGCCTATTTTATCTAGAAAAACATCTGACAAAATATTTTTTATTTAAATTATTCCATTATTTTTTAATTTCAAAACGAAAATGTATTATTTTTGCAAAAACGGAAACCGAAACGGCGAGAGTTGACACTTCTGTCGTGATGACGTCACAACAGCCGAAACAAATATTTTATGGTTGTAATATATGTACTTCTATCCGTGCCAAACAAGAGATAGAACCATTGTTTGTTTAGTGTGCTGTGTTTCAGTAATTTTTTTTGCAAAAAACTTTAATGCACAAACACGGATATTTTATAACAATATAATTAATTTCCAGAAGGAAAAGTCTGTGCCCAGCAGCCCTCAGACATCGAAGCCAATACCACCGGAGAAGTGCAACACTAAGACCACTGCGCCCAAACCTGCTGACACCAAAGAGGTACAGTACAGGCCATTTTTAAATGTCAGTAATATAAAAAACTTTGATATTTGGTAAGAAAAATATCACAGATAACTAGAAAAATACTATTTTTATCAAATGTTGTAGTTTTGAAAGTCATATGTGCGGTACCAACTTACAAATAATTTCTCATAGAAAGAGTTACTTGCGTTTCGTTACAAGAAAATATTGTTTGCTAGGGCCGCGTAAAATTACTAATTTGTATGGGAAAGGCAATATTTTTTTTATTTAAGACATTGTTCCATGGGAAGGGTTCGTTTTAATCAGCAGGGTAACCTCCGACTCCAATACCATGAGATCTCGTTCAAGTTGAGATCGAGAACGATGTTTTTAGTACTACGAAAAGTGAAACATCGTTATTTGTATTAACCACTGCATAACTAGTTTGAGTACCTAATTAATTACAAAAAAAAATATATAATATTATGAAGTTAAGGTTACGGAGAATTTACTTTATAACTCTTGAAACAATCAAATTCGCACGGACATTTTTTTTGTTACTGGCAACTTTATATCCAAATTTTAGGCAGTTCAAAATTTTTTACTTTTTTTTTTAAACCATAGGAAAAACCAACCGAACAGCCACCTACAAAGGAGAGCACCAAAACTCCCGAAAAATCGCCAAAACCTCAACCTCAAGACAAGGAAGCAAACGGCACCAACAAGAACCAACGCCGAAACACCAATTATCGTCAAAAACCTAACAACTACTACAAAAATAGGTATGACAATAACCGATTTGTGCAAAGACACCCATATCACTATTTAGCCACTGGGCCTATTAACTAATTACCTATAAATAATAGATATGTAAAACACTCCCTTACTTATAAAAAAAACATTAAAAAGTACAGTATTTCGTACCATTTATTATTTATACAAAACTAATGAGGGAATAAGTGATAAAATACAAAATATTTTAAAATATTTTTTTAAGTAAGGGATTTTTTATTTTATTACCTAAAAACTTTCAAATTTAGGTAAAACACTTTTACCTATTCAATACAATTTATAATAAAAATTTTTGCTTTATAAAACTTGTTATAAGTAAAAAAAATCAAATTACTTATAATAATATTAGTCGGTCACATTCTTGGACTTTGTAGTTACTATCAATTTTGGACGATTTTCTAATTATTCTATTATTAAGCATGATATTTATTTGTAAGTTACCATTAATATGTATATTAAATAAAATAAAGGTGTATTATTTATAAATTGAATTGGATAGGTGAAATATTTATTTTTATTATTATAATAATAATATACTATGTCCCTAGTACAAGAAATAGCTTTACCTATTCGGTGGTAATCTCAATATATTTTAGTCTTATATAGTGTTTTTTGTCTCAACTTCAACAGACAAAATGCATTTTGCGGTCCGAAATGAATTTGTAAATAATCTTTTTTATAAGTTTTTTAAGAAAAAAAAATGTCCTTGTTAAGATATTTAATAGTGTTAAGCGAAAATGAAATATATTGATGTTTTTTCTAATGCTTAATGAAATTCACAATATCCTCTTTTTTGTTGAAAAATACACGTGTGGTATAGTAATATATATAATACACGTGTGGTATAGTAATATATATAATACACGTGTGGTATAGTAATATATATAATACATATATTTATTATGATAGTCTTCTTAACTCTTTGTATTTTGAAAAAAATATTAAAATATAAAGTTTTTTGAATTCTTTAATAGTTGATAATAAATTTTTATGTCTCCGTTATTTATATGTAAGCATTTATCCAGTCTTGTTGTGGCAATTATATCGTGATAGAATATAATGTAGTCAGTCGTACAAAAATATTTTGTCACAAAAAGTAGCAAATAAAAAAAACATACTGTAGCAATTTTTGTGCTATAAACTATATTTTTTTACCAAATGTGCTTATAGAGGGTGTTAACATTTTTCGTATTAAATATTGCATCTTTTTTTTTTAATAATTGATTAATTCATCGCGACGAATTTAACAACGAAACAGGGTAGACAGGTTTGATTGAATAAACCCGACTCCATAATATTAATTATTATTTAAACAAAAAAAAAAATCACTAAAATATTTAACCAAATAATTTTTATACATAAAAAAAAAGTTATTTATAATTTAATAAGCAAAAAATTAAATTCAAAGAAAGATGTAATATATTAATACAGAAAAACATAGCTTTTATAGAAATATTGTTGTCATATCATAATATTATAAAATAGTACGAAAACAACCAATTGACATAAAAATAAGCATTTCTATTTATATCTGTGGTAACACTATTTAGGCCACAATGTGTGCTCGTAAAAAAATACTATATTTAATAAAATAAGAGGTAATCGTGCTTCGCTAGTTTAAATTTTTAAAAGTATATTCTATATAATAATAAATAATAAAAGTCAACTTTCGTCCGGCTAAAGGGACTTTTTAAAGGAATTGTTAGGATTGGCTAGCTATACAAGATTGACTTGGACTTGCCAAAATTTTAATAAGAATATCTTGTCTTTTTTATACAGGTTGACAATTTCTTACAAGTTTTTATATAATAGTTGAGACACCATATATATTTTACCAATATAATGTTTTTTTTTTTTTTTTAATCTTTGTTCATTTCTTCTCAGTATTTAAAAAATATATAACTACTTAATTTTTTTTTTCAAATTATTATTTATTTTTATAATAATACTATTTTGATATAAAATAACTATATGGTGTCCATTGTTAAAACTTTTCTAAAATTCTTAACCTTGTACATATTAATAAACCATTTATTTTCTAGTCTTTGAAAGCAAAGCTGTTTCTCGGACGTCGTGAATTCTATTAAATAAAAAAAATTACAATAATATGAGCTTATGAAACATTTAACGAAATATTTTATTTTCACGCGTTTTTTTTTATACGGAAACTATAAGGTGTCTGATATAATTGAATTTTTTTTTACTTGCAAAAAATTTTGACGAAACCTTTAGATATATTAATTTAATACAAAAAAAAATGATTAAAATGCTAACTTAAAAAAGAAAACAAATGATTAAAATTAGTAGTCAATTTATTTAAAAACTATTTCATGTAACATGTAACATTGCTTATTTTTTAATATCTCTATAGATTTTTCAAATATTTTCTAAGTAAACAAATGTCATAATATTAGACCCTTATTTCGTTATGTTGACACTATATTTTAGGATTCATTAATTGTGCATGTTTTAATCAATTTAAAGAACCGTTAATATTAATGGTGTTATTATTATTTATAGCGTTAAGGACAAACATATTACTTATTTTTATTTATTTAATATTACTTTAATTGGATATTAATTTTTTGAGTCTTTGGTCTTCTTAATTCGTGAACAATTTTTTACAGAAAAGTGTTTAAAATAAACTTGTATTTTTCTCTTGATATACAGAAAAATAAAAGTAATTTAAAACATTTATTTTTGTTAAATTTAATAAATTGAGACCATTTTTGTAGGTTTAAAACGGTGTATTGGGAAGTCATATTATTGGTTTTAAACATCAATTTTAGTCAGTTTTTTAGGAGACTTAGGTTTTTATTATTATAAATTATAGTTCCTTTGCATGCGGCATAAAACCTGTTGTATTAAAACCCGTATTTAATTCTCCTGCGTAATTTTTTAGGTTTAAGCGAAATATTCTATTCGATATTATCCTTATCTGTTGATTATCACATGTAACATGGTATACAAGAATGAAGAAAAAAAAAACATTCACTCATCCATTCACTTGCAAAATATAAATAAAATAATGTTTTTTTTTGTACATTTCAAATTCTCAAAAATTACTAACTAAACCATATAAATTTACATGCTGCCTTCTTGTGTTCTCATATATATTTATATTTAAAATATTGCATACTTACCACAGTACTCTGTAAAATTTGTATTCTTGTCTTTTTTTTTAATCTATGTATCTATGTACCTAGTATTTTTTTACATAATATTTTTTAACAAACAAATATTTAATTTTCTTTTTTATACATACCTACTCTTTAAACAATTTATAACTACACATTGGTTTTTTAATAGTTTCAAACTATTTAAATCGTTTTACCGATTAATTAATTCATTTATTTAGGAAAAATATCATGTTACATGTAATTAAACATAAGATAAATAAAAAAAGTAGTTTAAATGCCTAATTTTTATATTTTGCATGTTCATATTGTTGATCACAAAGTGATACAATATATCGGTCGTATATAAAAAAAGTATGAATTATTTATTATTATTATTATTGGTAGTGCCTTTCTCTAATAACAATGCAATGTACAAATATCGAAAGATTGTTAATTTCTATATATATATATTTATTATGTAGTTAGCTCATTCTGTTTTTTTTAAATATTTTTTTTATTACGTATAAGAAAAAGTGCTGCATTTCATTATTGTTTTATACTTTGTTTGGGGTTAAATTGGAATTGTTACATTTAAATTTAACAAAGAGTAAGATTTTTATTAACTTTCGACGTGGTCCGATAAAACATTTGAGTTTTAGACCACAAGATTGTTAATAAAATAACTTGTGATGATACTCTATTGCTTTCTCTGTTCGTAATAATTTTGTTTATTATTAAGCGTTTTTATAAAGTGAAGTGTTTATGATGACAAACCTTTTAAAATTTATATCAGACCAAATTATTAAAATAAAAGTGTATTTAACACCGGTTGATAGATAAAAAAAAAATATTTGACCCCAATCTATTGTGGGATTAATTAAATTAGTACATGAATTTAATAGTCAAAATATTCTACATTAAAAAAAATATTAGAATATATTTATATTTACATTTATTGAATAGCACAAAATATTATCTTAGTTTAAATTGTTATTTTTTAACAGAGTTGTCTATATTTCCCAATGTTGCCATATTAAAAAAGGAAATCTGTACCTCGATATTTTCGCCTAAGTATATTTCGCTTACTCGATTTCCCAACTTGCTTTAAAAAAAATATGTGTGAAATATAGATTTATAAAGATATTTATAGCAAAATTTATTATTATTACTTAAATGTATTTGCTTATTTAATGTTAAACTTTCTCAAATATTTTAAATGTTATATTTAATGTTACTATATGACGCGGTTGACGCACAGAGCAACATTTTTAGGTAAATAGACTTAATTGTTGTATTTTAGATAATACTATTTATATTATAGGGAATTGTATGGCTTGAAAAGTACCTTTTTAAACCCCTGTGTAAGAAGAATTAACTATATTTAATAGATTTATAAACCTTTATTAATATAGTCGTTGTTAGTCTATGGTAGAGGTTGGTAGTCGAGTTTTTGCCTAAATTTTGGTATTTTTCTTTATAATTTAATAATTGCTATTTTCCTAACATATCGTAAAAGTTTAGTTTTTTGTTGGAGGAAACTTAGACATATTTTGGCATCTAGGGTGTAAGATTTTTATTATTATTTATTTCTTATGATATAGGGTTTTTTTAATGCTTCGTTTTTAATAGCATGCATTTTTAGTAAATGGATGTAGCGCTTAATCCGATTATTAAATGATCCTCTTTAAGATAAATATTTTCATTCAAATCCTTTTTTTTTTAAATCAATATTCTTTAAAAACATTTGGTAATGTAACCAAATAATAAATATTAAATAACATCCTGTTAAATAACTATTATAATTAACTAAATTGACGTTTTTTCTTTGTTATTATTACCTTATTATTGCCAAAAATATAATATAACCTGATAACTTAATTTGTGGTTTTTAAACATATTGTTTCATATAGAGGTTCATTAATTGCATTGAATTAAAAAATATTTGATGGTATATTTAATTAATATAATGTTGGTCCGAATATATATTTACGTTTGCGTTGTCACACTCATTCAATTAAACTTAAAAACGTTGCATTAACTATCTTAAGCCTCATATCGGAACTTATAAAAATATCGTAAAATATTTCAGTTAGATTTATCTGATCCTATATGAGTTGTTCTTTACATTTATTGTAGGTTTGATTTGTTTTTTTTTTCTATATTTTTGTTTTATCAAAACTTCTACTTTATATAAAAGGTCTACACTTGCTTACATCTTTAATTAAGTCGTATTATACATTGATTTAGTTGTCAAAGTCATATTATTTTTGACAATTTGATTACATTTTTATAACACGACCAAATTAAAAATGTAGGACGGTACATTTCCTGTTTTCTTTGTTGATATTTTTTTTCAATATTATTTCATTAACTTATTAACTTTACATTGCATTGGAATAACTTAACTTTGTCTGTCACAATAACTATTTCAAGTTTATTTCTTTTTTTTTTTTTTTTGATAGAACAAAAATGATATCATAACAAATTAATCCTACACACCTCTTGCAATATATTCGTCTGTTATTTGTTTTCAAAGAACTTTATTATCCTATTTATTTTAATGTTACTTTTTAAAAATAGTAATCTAAGAAATCAATTCTACGTAATCTTTGAATTTATATTTTAATATAAACCTAAAGTTTAGTAAATTAATTATTTTATTGGTCTTAGTATACGTGGGTACACTGTTTATTTATTAATAATAATATATAATGTTCCAAGAATAAAATAACACATTTATTTTTATTCTTAATTTTATCATCGTAATCGTATCGTATCATAAACATCGGTTTAGTTGTGAATGTCATTAATTTGACATTTTACCTGAACTTGTACAATATGACACAATACATACAAGTTCTATACTATTATGACTGTGGTTATTTTACTAATAGGGAATAGTAAATTAATAAAATATCTGTTTAACTAGTTGTTTTTTCAAATTAACTTTACTAAAATAATCGGACCAGTAACGAAGAAATAATAGTTTATAAAGGCAGAATTAATCAACAACATTTGTGTGCCTAATAGAAAAAAAAATGTGATTGCAAACTGCTACATTTATTCAAAAGTTTGTTCATTATATTCTTCATATTTCGTATGATAAAAGTTTTTTTCATGCGAAAAATGGAGTTTTACAACAGTGTGCTAAAAACACGTGTACTAAAACCAAAGTGTTTTTTTTTTCGGAATGATTTAAAAGTTTTTCGGGGCTAAGAGAGAGATAATAAAATCTCATCGTTGTTTAATATATTAATATTATACTAGTTAGTTTTTAACCACCAATTATTTAGGTATATAAATGTATTGCGTTGTATGACCTTTGGACTGAACGCCTCAACTAGTGTCATTTAAAATTAGACAAAACATTAATTATTAATTATTTATAGTTATCCTACTATAATCTGCTCAAAACATTGTCGTGATTTAACCGTGAAGGCAAAATCATTGTCGTGATTCAAACCTAAGGGTACAAATCATTGTCGTGATTCAAATCCTACAAATCATTGTCGTGATTTATTCCTATGGATACAAATAATTATCATTATTTAATCCTAAAGGTACAAATCATTTTCGTGATAATATCCTAATGGTACAAATCATCGTCGTGATTCAAACCTACGGATACAAATCATTGTCGTGATTTATTCCTATGGATACCAATAATTATCGTTATTATATCCTAAAGGTACAAATCATTTTCGTGATTATATTCTAATGGTACAAATCATTGTCGTGATTCAAACCTACGGATACAAATCATTGTCGTGGTTTATTCCTATGGATACAAATCATTGTCGTGATTATATCCTAATGGTACAAATCATTGTCGTGATTATATCCTAATGGTACAAATCATTGTCTTGATTCAAATCTACGGATACAAATCATTGTCATGATTTATTCCTATGAATACAAATCATTACCGTGATTACATCCTAATGGTACAAATAGTTGTCGTGATGATATCCTAAGGGTACAAATCGTTGTCGTGATAATATCCCAAGTGTACACATCATTGTCGTGATTTAAAACCGAGGATACAAATCATTGTCGTGATTAAAAACTACGAAGCTTAGCCATCGACTACGACGAGATGGGAATATAACCCCACCGCTGGTTACCCTGGGGCCTGGACGGCCCCAGGGCGCGCCGTAAGGCACTTATTTTTTTAAATAAACTAATTGGGCAAACTAAAATTTCTTTAAGGTATATTAGAAAGCAAAACTTCGCTTATTCCTAATTTGGCCTAAATAAAAAAGTACCTAATAAAAAAATTCAAATGGCTGTGAGATAAATTTGATTTTAGTTAAAAATGACCTAAATCTAAGATTTAGACTTAAGTCTTACTTACTTAGGTCTTAACTTACATTTAAACACGTTAAAAAAAAAGTTAATTTTAATCCAAAATCGTGACATGTTTTGAGCAGATTTAGGAAAAGTCGCTTTGCTCACTTGGAAGAATATTATTTGCCTAATATGTTTTGGCTCAATTGTCAAATCTTCTCCTTCCGTCCAAATATAAGGTTTTTCATACATTTCCCTTATGAATAAAAGAAGTTATTTTAATAGTGTTACATCCATGCTTATGATGCCATTTTTATATTTAAAACAGATGCCATAAGTTATAAATTATTACTATATTCAGTAATATAATAAACCAAAATGAAAACGTTGTCGCGTTTATATCATCTATTTTATTAATTTTGATTGCTTCTAGAATTAAAATTTCGCCAAAATTAACTTAAATATGTACTTACATAAACTTCTTTTATTCATTGAAATTTTCAAAATCCAAAAGCTTTTATATTATAACTTTATAACTCTCTATGAATTCTACTAGGCGGTGATAAAAAGTTATCACTTAGGTTGCGGTTTATTGTCTATTGCCATCAATTCTTTCAGTCGTTCGCTTGCCGTCGAGAGAGGAAGACCTTTTTATTCTCTAGTAGAAAACAAAAAATAATTGAGTTAATTATTATTAAAAAAAACTAAGAATTACCTAAGTATAGCGAATAATAATATATTTAATTAAATAAATAGTGGTTTTTGATGTCTATATGTGACCAACGCTTAACATAGCATATCTTTTTAAGAATAATGTGTGATATAATAACCTATTTGTAATGTCTGTAGACTATTTTAATACCAAAATAATTCAGTACTTAATATGATTATAAGAATTATTATATTTACTTGTCATTAATTCGTCCTGTCTGGTATTAGATTAAAAGAAAAGCTTCGTGAATTTTAGCTAATTATATTTTAATAAAATGCAACTATCTATCGTGTTAAGTAAAGCTTATATTTGATATATAATTGTCAGTAATAAATTTTTGTAATGTTATATTGGATAACTTAAATCTTTTCTAAAAGAACATTTGTTGTGTCCTTCAAAATCTTATTAATAATAAGTATGGATTTTTTTATAGATAATTTCGACTGATTATATATCCGTTTTTTAACTTTATAATGCATTATTATTATGCCATATCCCCTTTCGGTAGTTGCTAGTTAAGTCTTATGCTAATTAATAACATATACATTATTTCTATATCCTAAATAATAAGCTAATTAATTATAAATTTACTAGAATTCTTTATGATTTAATGTAATATATACGGGGTGACAATTTTTATATTTTATTTAAGTACATAGATTAGCCATTTTCTTAGTTTTTCATTGTATATTCAGTCATCATTCTCGTTATTTAATAAAATAATGATGTTTTCGTGTACAAAATCGTTTTAAAATATTTATATACAGCATAAACATTTTGGAACAAAATATACTGTTATAAAAAATAATAATTTAAAATCTTTCTCTACAAAAAATCGTCACCCGTATATACTTAATATATAATAAACATATTGTAAATTTAGAGCCCTATAAACAAGGTAAACCTAGAAAAATATCAATAAATAAATAATTAAGTTGCTTACCCTAAATTAATAAAAATAATACGACCAACTACAAAATAATTTATATTTATAAGTACTTAATATATTTATTATTATTTTAATTTAACTTTTATATTTTCTTAAATAGCATTGATTTAAACTCAAAAAAAAACTAAATTTAATTCCGTAAAAGTAAGTAATAAACGTATATAACATTTTGACGTTAGTGAACAGAGTATTTTAGAAAAATAAATAGTCAGCTACATAATTTTGCTATTTGAAAAAAATCATTATTAAAATAATACAACCTTTTGTTGATTTTAATTGCTATTGGAATATTATAAAGTTTAAGATTCAATTGAATTACGGAATATACATAATTTAATATAATTATATTTATGTCATTTCTTACAAAAACGTTTAGTTCTTTTTTAAAGCAAAAACCGAAGGGATATGGGTATGATGAATGTATTATACTGAAACCTGCACACAGAAGACTGTAAGGCAGACTAGGTGTTCACCTTATTATTATGATTAACAAAAAAAAAAGTTTTTTTTTGCCTTAAAATACCATATATTTTAAATAAATATTTAATACTAAATGTGGAACAATTATAGAGCTTTACCGATCTTGATAATAATGGTATACTAGTTCAGTGTCATTGTGTGTTATTGTCTGTTTAAACGACGCTAGTTGGGTAGTGTAGGGCATGCTGTTTTATAAATTTCTAGTTTCGGAATTGACCATTTAAATTTTATTCAAACAAAAAAAAAAAAAAAAATTGGGCAAAAAAAAAAGTCTCGAAACTTAAATATCTAAAATATGGTCCGTATTTTCGGAAAAATAAATCGAATTTCGGAAAAATGCCCTAGTATTGTTCTTATAGGGTTGTATGGACTTGGGGTCCTAGGCTTTAGGTGGTTAGTGTTAGAAGGTTATATGTACATGGTTCACAGGAATTCTCGAATTAAAACTATTCGGGATGGAAAGTTCAAATCACAGACCTCTATCAGTAGAAAGGCGGAGTTTAACGTTTCTAGTTGACGTGTTTCTTTATGCTTTCCCTACCGAGATTTCAATGCTACTTGATGCTACAATGAACAATTAGCATTTAATTTTCCGACATTTCGACCAAGTTGAGTCGATCGTCGTCATGAGACGACTGAAGTTGTCTTTATTCTTGCGGCGAACATTTATAAAACTACCCGCATTTAACATTTTTTAAGTAACTCGTGTTTAGACCCGCTTTATATCAATAATAATATTTTTAAATGAATTTAAACGAGTGATAGTTTAAAATACACTATTTAAGTACTTTGCTGTAGTGTACTCCCTTCGGTACACATTTATCGGCTCCGCACACACGCACGTCACACGTCCGCTCTCCTCCGCGTCGGGGTTACAACTGTCACCTCCCACCCCGCGCCCCTTGCTTACGTGCGCCGGAGACGACAGAGTGCATGCCCGTATACCAATATACATATTATGATACATTGTTATACATGCATACACTACACTTGCTGTCTATATGTTTGTGCTAATTATTGTATAGTGTTTAAACAGCATTTCAAAGAATATTCGTAGAGTATACTCCGCCTTCTAACTCGATTATGTCTCTGAATTTCGTACAGTCTTACTAATTTACATTGTGATAGAAATCTGGAACCAGTGTACTGTCTAGTTAAGTCACTTGTTAGTATAAAGCTTAGATGTTGCTGCGTGGCGATTGTCACTGAAGTTTGATACATGGGTTAGTGTTCATAGTATACTAATACTTTTGGATGGTTTAACGATAGATACGCTGTTTATTGATACCAAATGTTTTAATGTCTAGATTGGTCTTATACTGGAGGTGAAACAATTTCGGTCAATGACCCGGTACTGCTTTGTGTTCTTTGCCCAATTTTCTTAAATTGACTTCAATTGTTATATATTTTTTGCTAATTTTCTTTGTGCTACTAATAGCAGAATACGAAATGTGTTATTAAGGTATATATCCGCATAGGAAATGAACGAACTCCAAGGTCAAAAAACATTTAAATGTTTTTTTAAGTGATTTTAAAGTATAAAAAAAAGAACAGAGGTGTAAATTTTACTTGCTTTTTTTTTGAATTATAAAACAAAGTTTAGTTGTCTTTTTAAAAGTTAATAGATATTTTATAAAGAGACTATCTAATTAGGATCTAGTAAGCAAAATTTACACATACACGTTTTTTTTTTTTTTAATCTTTAACTTCACTGATTACATCATTTAGACGATCGAGTTCGCGAATCCATTTTCTGGGTTATGCGATTGGTTTCTATAACGATCCGATTTAACTAAAATTTATTTAAGATAATTGAGGCCCTGTCCTCTCGATTGCACGTAAAAGAAAGTCCTTGCGAGCGACTGATAGAAAAAAGTAATGTCGGGGTTATTGTACGAAATTATTTCTGCTTTGTAACTGTACTTTTATAAATGTTTTTATGGTAGATTTATCTGTATTGTCTATAGTCGTTTGTTGAAAACGTTTCGTCTGTCTGACTGTGATTTTTTATCGCACATATATAGCATTTTAAAAAGTACTTATGCTTCTATTCTCTGTTACCCGTGCGTGCGAGTCGGGTGGATATTTGTGCGTGAGTGACAGAGATAGTCTACGTAGAAAATTATGTTTCGCGACCGCACTTTAAAGCTAGTTATAGGTCCGTATTAAATTAATCGGCTCTTAAAAGTTATTCGATTGGAAGGTAAATAGCTTTCGACTTTCATGTCGTGTTATTATGACTGTTTCTATGAAGTTCTGTCTTCTTGTAAGTCGACAGCTAGACTAAGAATTGGGTCCTTGAAAATTAGGGCAGCATTAACAGATGGCTTAAGTCTTTAAGAGCCAATGACTGCTGTTAGACTTCTAGTATGCTAACATATTATGTGTGTGTGTCATAGTCAGCTACTTGGTCTGCAAAAAGCTAGATTGAATATTTTCTAAGATGGAACAACGTTTTGGGTAGGTTTTTTGAATTAGCTCAATGGAATGAAATATTTTCCTCTTTGTAACTTTAAACTTAAGTCCAATCTAGATGTTTAAATTTAAAAAAAGAAGATACTCGTAAATATAAATGTTGATCATTTGCGTATTATATATTATAGTCGGATTAGTGTGTCTTGAACGTTGTTACATAGTGTATGTACCAACGCTTTTACTAAGGCTGAGTTGCATCAAAGTGTTTGTTAAAGTAATTGTAACGATTAAAGTTAAAATGGCGTCGAATGTACCAGCTGTCATTCGAATTTCAAAATAAAACTGGTACATTCGACGCCATTTTAACTTTAATCGTTACTATTACTTTGATGGACACTTTGGGGCATCTGGGGCTAAGTGTGCTCACTCTCTACCCAGTTAGGATTGGCACGGTTATAGGTAGTGCGCCCGGTCAAATGTGAGCTAATGGAATATACAGGATTATTTTGCCAGTTCCTCTAATATATAAGTGAGAATTCTAAAATATTTTTATAGGCATAAGTGTTGGTTGGTTTCTTTGTTTGTCGTGTTACTGTTCGATGGCACAAGAGGGCGCTTTTGACGCGCGCGGGAATTATTGTTGATGCTATTTTTTTATTAAAACCAATAAACTCATAGTGTTTTGTAGCTAGACGCTTTAAGCGCTTTGTCATAAGCTCTAACATAAACTAGGAAAAAAAGTCCTGTATTACGGGCACCAGTTTAATTAACAAATAAATTTACAAACCTTGTTAACAAAAGACACATTAATGGTTAAAATACACGAAAATTGTTGTTAAATTTTGATAGAATCACAAACGCTATGTTTTGACAGTTTTTTTTATAGAAAACTGCTAACTCAAGTTAGCAAATTACAAATTAAGACATAGTGATTCTTTTACAGTGCGATTTAACTAAGTTAAGTTAAGAGAATTGGGAGCCACCAATGCAATGATCAATGATTTGACAGCACTCGTGAGCGCTTAAAGCTAGCTACAATTAACACATAATACTTTTTTTTTTGAGGAAATAAAATAAAAAATAATCCCATAAAATCTACATATCTAGGTAACGATTTTTGTGGGTATAATGAACTCTTATTTGTAATGTAAACAATTTAAAATATAAAACAAATAGTAACGATTTCATTGTTATTTCAAATTAAACCAATTAATTCTCGCACTTTCGACATGATATATTCGAATGAGACTAACAGTTTTCGAAGGAGATCCTTTTCCCTCGGAGATATCGAAACTACACTATATGTCGATTAGATATGTTCTGCTTGCGTGTCGATTCGATATCTATATATAATTTGAAATAGCAATGAAAGCGTGTCTATTTTCGGAATAATTGTTAAGTAACTTAGACAGCGATTTTCAGTAGCTAAAATAAATATGTAAAATAAGTTCCCGCGCCGTTGTTTAGTGGCCCGGTCCTGTGCTTATAATTTAATTATTCAGTTACAAAATAAAATTTTAAGATTTATTTTAATACACTTTTGGTGCAATACAACTTCCAGTAGCATTATTTAGGTGCTTAGTTATAAACGCACTGTTTTTTTTAATACATTATAATTTTATTTACACCTACGTAAATTGGCTGGGTTATAATTTTTAAAGTTGTACCTGTGTACCAAGTGAACTGTTCTTTGTTTTTGTTAGTGCAATATATTATTTGTTTAAAGTCGATGTTAACTCAATGTATAATTGTATTTATTATTCTAATTAAGTATATAATTTGTATTGGATTATTATAGGGTAAAGTACACAATTATTGCCACCCAAAATCAATTACCAAAGTTTTCGTTTAAAGTAAAAAAAAAAAATACACATGGTCGTGCTTAATATTTAATTCTTTAACTCGAGCAATCCTTAGTCACTAAGGTTTAGTGTGATTTTTTTATTATAAAAATTAACATCTGGGAAGGAAATAATTGAGTATTTTCGTTAAAAAAAAAATTTTGGTACTAAAAATATTCCGTGATTTGTTAACAATTTTTAACACATACTAAATATGTACTACAGATTATAATTAAGTAGAAAAATATAAACATTTTTTTTTAGTATTAAGTAAATATATTGTACATTCACAATTTCACACATGTTTTTTAACATATTAATTAATTTTTATTTATTTTGTTGCTTATCGAAATATGTATTATTAATTTATTTAGCTCTCTAACTATTGGATGTTTAAAGAAATTCAGCCAAAAATATATGGTATTAGACATATCTATTTTGTGAAGAGTCGCAAATATGCACTATGGATACTCTAAAATAGAGTTCAGTTTAACCTAACCATGAAACAAAATACATCCATTGTTGTTTAATTTAATAAAATAAATTAAATAAAAAGTCCATATACTGTAGGAAACAAAATTCAATTTGGTGGCATTTTGACCTTATCGAACGCCACCATTTTGATTTTGAATTTAATTGTGAAAATTTGTGAAGATTGTTTAACTTTTTTTTCTACTTAATTAAATCATCAGCTTTAATTTAGGTTTATTTAAAGTGTATTTCAGGTTTAATTTTAATAATAATAATTGTATTGCAGGTTTATTTATATATTTGAGTTAACTCGGCTTGTGAAATGATTATATTTATTGTTATTTGTTACATTATACTGTTTGTTACATTTTCATTTTATAAACTCTTTTTTGTTTTTTTAAACATATTTATTGTAAACACGTTTTTTTCAATGCATTTTTAATCCAGTAAGAGATATTCTTGAATTCTTACCAAATTGCATTTTAAAATATGAATTGGTTTTTAAATTATAGACCTTTTCATTTATATTAATAATTGAAAAATTCAAAAAAGAGTTAATAAAATGTTTAATGTATGTTTTTTTTTAATAAGATACGTACAAATATTAATGTATTATGATTCGCAGTGTCTGCATGTACAGTGTAATGATATTTCTCGCATTTGATGGGATTCACCCGCACTGCCATTTTTTTACTGTCACCACAACTGAAATATCGGTCGATTTTTTATTTATTTGTTGTGATGGAAGCGAAACTCTTAACCATAATAGGATATAGATGGTGACATTGAAAGGTGGTAATTTGGGCTAAAAGGGGCTCTACTGATCAAATAGAAAAATATGTTTCCATGGAACCATGTGTCGCAAATAAATAAAACTTTTGAAATCTCCGTACAAATTGGTTAATTTAACATTACTGTCTCCATAGTATTGTCAAATTAACATTTTTTTCATTTGCGACGCATGGTTCATTTGCGTTTTTTTATTTGATCTGTAGATCCTTGTCAAAGTACAACCTTTCCTTCCTTAATGTTTAATTTTTGATACGTTCCATGACAGGTTACTTTAAAAAAATTAACAGTCCTTTCCATCCTATTAACCCTCTTTTACTTATGTTATATTAAAACTTCCCACTACTTGCCATTGGCAAAAACACGCGCAATGTGTAGAAGCCATTATTTAAATAAAAAATTGAACATTTTAATTGTGGTGACCGTACCTACCAATACGTTACGTGAAACGTTATTTTAGACCTTCTTGCTTCTGAATATACGAAACTAAATTATTTTCCATAGTACCTTAATGATTACTATAATAGCAATTTAAAACCTGACTGAACTATTCATAACTTTAAACTCGCGTGTAGCGAAGTTATATATCGATAGTATTTTTTTGTGATTTTCGAGTGACACCCACCGTTAATATCTATTAGGTACCCATATATTTAATTATCAAAGATTTTCTACAAAAAAAAAATAGTACTTACTTAATTTGAAGTTGATCTGTGATTAACGTTAAAAGTTGATTAGTATCATTTTTAATGCGTTTTAAAAAAGTTTATATATATGTATATGTAAAACAAGTAGATATATGTTAGATTCTAGAAGTATTAAAGAATACTAGACGTCGACTTGCTTAAAATTCGAAATTAATCAGAGATCAACTTTAATCAATGACACAAATCAAAGTGTAGTCCCGTATAATCAAATCAGTCAGTATATTTCTATGAAGCAAGACAGTCTCAAAGCGTCATTGGTGGTGTAACATGCATTAAATTTTTAGTCGATTTTTATTATAAAATTAATTGTAAAAAAACTATGTTTAATATTTGCTAGTCCGTTACTTACAGAGTTTGATCTGTCCATTGGGTTTGAGAACTTAGGTGTAGTAAGTTAAAGTATAATCTATTTGTACAGTCGGCCAAATAAATTGACACCCACCTTAGAACCATGTCTTACTATCAACCTATCAAGAGTACTAAGTGTCTATAGCAAATGTGGTGTGACAAAGTTATAAGGTTGGTCAGAAATTAATTTGGGTGATGGTACTGTCTGTGGTGAATATCGAATTTTATGAGCTTATTAACATTTAATTGTGGTGTTGGCGATTAAGGTTGTATGGATTGAGCGCGGGATGTCTTTTTTCACAGCATTTTTTTTTTATTAAAAACATATTTTTGCTAATATTTGTAATTTGACAATAGAAAAATATTTTAAAAGTACCTATACTTAGGTACTATGTTTTATTACACTGTATTAAAAAGGTGTTTAAAGACAAAACAGGTTAACACGGGCATTATTTGATTAACTTATTAGACAATACATGAATTAATTTTATATAATACATAATGCATCAAACATCTATACTATTCGTTTATGTTATATATAACATCAATATAATCATTCATTACAGTCCGTTCACAGTTATTTTACTTTTGTTAACGTATTTTTAGTACATCAGTATCACTACCACAAAGTTATGCATACAATTTTTACTATAGTCGCTAGTAACTATAGATATGAATCAACCAATAAGAAACGTTTATTTGAAAAATAAACCGATCCTATTGGTTGATCTCTAGTTACTACCGTCTATAGTAGAAACTGTTGGCAAAAACTTGTGGTAGAGCTACTGTAAGTAATGCCAACCTAGTGGAAAGCGAAAAATTACATCTAAAAGTAAAATAAACGTGGTCGCACTGTTTAAAAGATGTCCCGCGCAAAAAGAAAAGAGGTGGCACTACACTGAAGAAGGAAATGTGTTTTTATTTTAAAGTTAACAAAGCTAAATAGTATTTGATAAGATGCCATGTGTCGCGTTGGGTTGGACCAAGAGTTAAGGTTAGGGGTTAGCTCACATCACTCGCTGACGCATTCTATGACATTGGTGTTGTAAATGTTTCGCTGCAGAGACAAAAGGTGTAAACAGACTGATTCTGATTATTTCTGATGCTAGGGAAGGCTCGCGTACTGTCTAACGTGCAGTATTAAACGCTATCCGAGTGTTGCCAGTAACGAAAATTCGTAAATTAACGAATCTCAAAATGGCGGCACGTTTCGCCGCCATCTTGTTTTTTACTTGCACTCTTTTATTGTTACTTGAATAGTATGTTTTTCAATGTGAGTTTACTTGCAACACTCGATGGGTTATTTAGTAGCAATTACATTATCTCCATTAGATATATTTTGGTGTTATATGATAGTACACAGTATATTTAAAGAAATAGTCTTTGCCAACTTGTATCGTTATTAAGTGTTGAATGTTGTTAATATATGTCGCATAGGATGTCTCGGTAGAACAAGCTAGAAGCAGTCCTCAATTTTCTTACTAATGTTTTGTTACTGTTTTTGGCACTGTATTAATTACCTTCTGACAAAAATATATAATGAATAATCTTTGGATTTGTTTTATTTATTTATTATTCCTTCTATTAATTACCAATGACTGAAAAAAATATAGATCGGTTAATGAGAACATAACCGATCTATTTTTTTACAGATATGTAATAAACTAAAGTAACTTACTGTAATCAGTACCCCTAGTGTGGGTTTTCTAACTATGTAATAGTTTGAGTTAACTAAAATTTGTATGGGAAATAGGTCAGCGCTCCAAGCGGAAATTTTGAGAACTAAAAATGCGAGCGTGTGATCAAAATGTTAACGCAGTAGTAAAGTTAGCGCGAAAGTAAATGTAAAAAAACTCACACTATGGTTAAAAAAGATATCGATTATTGAGATCGCCATCAGTCTTACCACTTGTGCGTTTGAGTTAACTACAATTGGTATAGGAAATAGTTTAGCGCTCCAAGCGGAAATTTTGCGAGCGTGTTATTGGTGTAAATGTTAACGCAGTAGTATAGTTAACTCGAAAGTGATCGTTAAAAGGACTGTGTTTGAGTAGGCAGTTATTTTCTCCAAAAACGTCAATAAATGCTTTTATTTCATTGCCGCCTCCGTAGACGCCTTTGGCGTTGTATCCGAAGGTCGTGGGTTCGATTCCTACCCATAGCAAAAAAAATATAGTAAGTATTTCTGTACAGTTTGTAATGGTCTGGGTGTTGATAAAATATAATATGTATTATATCGTTGTTTACAAGCCTTAGAGCTTAGTGACCAGAGCAATAAGTGTAAATTATCCTACATATTATTATTTAATAAATTATAAACATTTTCATTAGATCTCCAATGAAAATATTTTATTTGAACATAATTGGTAGTATTTTAACGATGTTTGATGACCGATTCCTATAATTAACGGTAACGGGTCGTTATTTCCATACAAATATGTTAACGTCTGTAGCTTAATGTTGTTGAAATGTAGGTAATAATTGAGCCACTGTTTTAGATGGAGTAGTAGTCTATCTAAACTTCGCGTCAAACTAGCCACTTGTTCGGTGAATACCATCGGCTACGACGAAGTGGGATAAAAACCCCTCCGCTTAAATAGCTTTTACCCGCTACTTTATATGCGTGTTATTTAAAAACATGGTGGCCGAGTTGGTTAGACAAAACACTTAGGTGCTTGGATCAAACCCCAGTGTGTACCAATGAGTTTTTAATTAAAAAATGTATGTAGATACATTTGTTTAATAACACCACTATAGTGCCTCGGAGAGCACGTTAAGCAGTCGGTCTCAGTTCCACTATACGGACTTGTTTTGAAACTGTTTATGAATGGGTTATTGAGTCTATGCAATAATCGCGACGTACGGTACCTGAGGCCGTCCAGTGCCCGTGAAGTAGTACTATTAGAGTAACCCTTTTTAGATCTCTTCCATATGGAGTACGCATGCCTTCAAGTTTTACATCACATGCACAGATTAAATAATCTCCTATATAATATACTCTATTCTATTTCATCCACATGATTATTTTAAACTAAATTTATATCTTTTGTAGATAACACGAAATAAAATTGAATATTTTTTACAATTGTATTTATAACAAAAACATCTTTGATGGGTTTATGACTGGTGACGTCACACGCAAGTAAACAAAACACACAGATTTATAATTTTCTTCCTACAAAAGATATAAATTTAGTTTAAAATAAAGTGAAATATGTTTTTTTTACGACATTGACCACAAATATTGTATATTTTTAATGTAGTCAAATAGCCTATTGACGTCATAGGAACGTCAAAATGCTACCTGGGAGTTGTGCAAGAACACTGGCCACCCTTTCGTTGTAAATTTGTTAACCCTCCTGCCGACACCTGCCTTATTTCACGATTAAAAGATTTTTTGTGTTTTTTATTATTACAGGGTGAATTTGAAAGGATGTACTTTGGGTTAATATGAGTTCTGCTGATCAATTCGAATGCCTTCTCCGTGCAACTAGTACTGTTAAAATAACCAATTTGTATGAAAAAGCCAAGTTTTTTTTCATTTGCGACACATGGTTCCATGGGAAAAGTTGTTAAATTTGATCAGCAGAGCCTCATATTAGCCCAAAGTATAACCTTTCATTTTCATTTCATTTATTGAGCAAAATCTTAGCCTAGGTACGAAATTTAAAATCTTAATCCTATATAATGTACAAATTAGGCTGGTTTCTATTTTAAAAGTAGCCCTAGGCCTCATACTAGGTAGGAGTACCTGTGCCATCCTTTTAAATTCACCATGTACATCCACAGTTACCAGAAAAATATGGATTTCAATAGGAGGTATGCATGCATGGTATTCATATTAGGGATTTATAAAAATGTATAAATATAAAAATACTGAAATAAGTAAAAACAAAAAACAGACTCCTATGCCATCTAGTATTCGAAACTTCACTCATATAGTTATTAGAAGAAAGCTAATAGAGGGCGCCTGTGTATAAGTAGATAACAAGCAATGAAAATATTCGTGAGGGGTGACTGGAACCTGGTTGGCTGTGTAGAGTACCTTGCCGCGAAAGCGAGGATCGTGGTTTCGAGTCCCGCCCACCAGGATTTTATTCATTGTTTTTTATCTTTAAAACATTAAATATAATAATATGCAAGACAATTTACACATATTGCTCTGGTCACAAACTAAGCTCTAGGCTTGTAGTATGTGTACCAAAAACAACGGTATAATACATATTATGTTTTATAAACCTCCAGACCATGACAAACTTTACAGAAAACTGTATCTACTAATATTTTTTGGTCATGGGTGGGATTCGAACCCACTACCTCCGGGTACAACGCCAAAGGCGTAACCAACTAGTCTATGGAGGCGGTCAATTCATAAATAATCATCTTAAAATTCTTTCTTCTTCTGGCCTCTTAAATAAAACCTTGGAAACAATAATTTTTAAGACTTTTATTCATACACCATTTGGTAACTATAATGCCTCGGAGAGCACGTTAAGCTGTCGGTCCCGATTTCACTATACCAACTTGTGAAACTGTTTATAGATGGGTTATTGAGTCTATTCAAAACATTGCGACGAGCTAGCCACTTGTTCGGTGTAAACTCATACCATCGGCTACGAAGAGGTGGGATTAAAAACCCCTCCGCTGGGTACCCTGGGGCCGTCTAGGCAGTCTCGGATGATATGTAAAGGGTTTTTCAACAAGTACTTTATTTTTCAATTGTGGCTACACCAACAACATGATAGTTTTAACATTTAGTTTTTGACGTATTCGTAGTAGATGCATTGGCAATTGCTACAATGAATTAAATTCCGCTTGAAAATCTCATTAAAATTATTAAAATCCAGTACGAAAATGGTGGTTCTGTTAGTTACATTTCGTCAAATTCGTGATATTTTCGGACAACATAATCGTCCTTCTGAGACCGCTATTATTGATGACGTGGATATCACTGACATGTGGTTTCAACAGGACGATGCCACATGCCACACAGCCAATATAACGATCAATTTATTGCAAACCAAATTTCCCGATCGCATAATTTCACGAAACTCAGCTGTTAAGTGACTCTGTCCTTAACATATAAGGACAGAGTCTATACGGAGCCAATCGAATCGATTGCAGCTTTAAAAACCCAATCCGTGATGTGATTAACGAAATAGTCCCGCCATTTTGTCAAAAAGTTATTAAAAACTTTGATGAAAGAATTGACATCTGTCAGCGTGCTTGTGGTGGATATTTGCCATATATCATTTTTCATCCATAATTGCCGAACTTTTCTCTTTGTAATTTAATAAAATTTTTAAATATCTTGATCATTTTTTTTTGTTTTAGAAAACAAAGTTCTTGTTGAAAAACCCTTAATGGTACATACATGTATGTACCATTTAGTAACATTGGGAGTTTTGTAAAAAAATAAAATACAAAGTAGGTAACAAATCAATTAGATATATTTCAATACTATCTATCTACATTTCATACAAACAAAATATCTACACTATTTACAATTTATTAATACATAAATAATAATAAAAAAATATTTCTATATTTTACATAAGGAAACTTTGATTATGCCGTTTAGATCGGTTCAGTAGTTTTTGAGTTTATCCGGAACAAACAAAAAATCTAATCTTTTTTCTTTATTGTTGTTATACATTACGCCGCATATCGTTAAACTAAAGTTTAACCAAAACGACATAGTTGTCTATCAATTTTCAATGTCACCAGGTTTGCATCATATAGATTAAAGTTTAGCTTAGCGTGAGCGCGTAATCACCCCATAGGACAAAGTGTAAAAAAATCCTACATATATAAAAAAAGTAATAAATGACATGACAAAGAAAGTAAATAGGGAGAGAACATTTCTTTCTTCTCCTTAACCCATTGCTAGTTTTGGTTTATTTTATTTTTATTGGAGCACGGCATGTGACTTTGTATCTACCTGGTGGTGAGCAGCTCTACAAAATCCATGAATGTGGTCGATCCATGCATTGTTATTTAGCATTCATTGATCGCTCTCATTTTGCCGGTTAAATGATGTGGTTACGAAACAGGAAGCGTCAAAGATACGAGTATATACTACAAGACTATTTTAATATATTATCTTCGCTACTTTATCCTTAAATCCACCGCACGTTAAGTAACCGCTGCCTCGACAAAAAAATCGATGCAGTAATTTATTCTGTAAACCGGTGAGTATTTTTCCCTATTCCTTGTAGTTTAGGATTTGGCCCACTTGAAAAATTCACCCTGTACCTATACGTAGGTACGTGCTAAATAAATAAATAAAACAGGTAAAAAATTTTAGGCCCTATTATCTACTGAATGAAATTGGGTAACAACAGACAAAAGCGCCCATACAGATGTAGAAACCGTCGGTGTTTCGGGTTTAGTCTGTGGGTTCACCGGTTTACAGAAGACCACTGCATATTATTTTTTGTCGAGGCGGACGGTTGATTTGACGATAACACAGCGAGGATATTGAAGAGTCTTGTAGCAATGCAGATATATCTTTGACGCTTCCTGTTTCGTAACTGCATTTTTCGCTATTTCTTGCAGTTTAAAATTTGGCCTCGAAGGCCCACTTGAAAAATATATATAACTATATAAATAAGTCCACAGCATACAAATCCATAAATATAATAACTGAATATAAGAGATTTTCATAAAATTTCATAAAACAATAAATTAAAACATTAAATAAAAAAACACAAAATTGTATAATTGATAAGGCAGCGAATATATTAAAATAAAAAATTGTCACAACCTATTTTGTAATGGCATCATTTAGCTGGCATAAAGGGAGCTATTAATTTTGTTTAAGAACAATTATTGATCGACCCCATTCACGGACTTTATAGGTACTGCTCACCACCAGGTAGATACAAAGTCACATGCCGTGCTACAATAAAATAAACAAATAAGATTGTGTGTGTAACGCGTGGAAGAGGTTGAACCAAAAGTTTAACAAAATTAAGAATTTAAATGTTTCAAAACAATTTAGGATAAATTATCACCCTACCCAGTGTACTTGATTTCAACCTTCCCCAGCTTCCCGTTGGGCACGTCTACAGTCGGTAGCGAGTCCGTAACGATCCCCGTAGCGACGGTCACGTTGTTCTCCCGTAACGTGAACGGTTGGCCGACGGTCATCACCATGGTCTGCAGGAGAGTGAGGTATACCTCACCGTGGTCTCCTGGCATCATCATTTGGACTGATGGTTCTGAGAAGAGACAACGCAGTTAGCCATGGATTCTCCGTGTGAGTTTCGGGTCCATCGCGTGGATAGGAGGCAGGGGAATGAACTGCAGCGTTCCTGGACTTAAGACCGCGAATTCAACTCTCCCCTGCACCGTGTTCACTACCCTGTCTACTTAACCAAATACTATAAGATACTTTCAGCGCCATCTTGGAAATACACCCCATAAAAATTCAGACGACCAAACTTAGAATATTTATTTTAAATTGTAGACGTTCTACGATGCTCGCTACTGACTCCTTAATAGGGATACAGGCGTGATGAAAGGCAGGGGAATGAACTGCAGCGTTTCCGGACTTGAGACTGCGAAGTAGGTTTAAAGGCCTTTTGAACTCTCACCTGCACTGTATTTTTACTCCTTATTTTTATTTATTATTATTACCCGAGGGTCACGAAACCGACGCTCCAAGCGTCAGCGTTGAGTGTCAAAATCCCAACGTACGGGTCCATATCTGCAAGGACATGAACAGCACTACAATTTGTAGTGCTTTTTAATGGCCTTGCATACGTTTGGATTTTAACGCTTAACGTTGACGCTTGGAGCGTCGGTTTCGTGGCCTTGGAGATATGCGGGTTAAAAATAATAAAAAAATAGAATACCCGTATTTTTTTATTTAAAGAGCGTTCCTATTGTATCTTGAGATCCTACCTTAATAGTAAATAATAAAAAATACTGTCAGGCAAGTTAACATCAACCGTAAATCTGGAAGTAAAAATAATATGGACGTGGACCTTGAATTATAAAGCAAAAATCAAAAATATTAAGTTGCGTCACTCTTTTTTTTTGTCTCACTCTTTGTTTTGGGTTTAAATGGGTTTGAAGACTAATAAACATTAATAAATAAGTTATTTGGCAGAATATGGGCACAAGAGTTGTTTGGCTAATCTTGTATATTCCACCACAAGATAAGTGTGCAAAATATTTTTTAAAGAAACTTGTATAATAATAAACTTACTTATTTTTGTCAGTAAGGACATTTAACATTTTTGTCAGTAAGGACATTTAACAAAAATAAAGCAAAGTCAGTATTACAAATAGTAATATATCTTTTTTTTTTGTTTTTGACTGAATAATATAAATTATAAAGCAATATTTTTTGGAAAAAAAATTTAACGAACTTAATAGTAAACTATTAAATAAATTGGGTATGTGATTATATACTCAATATCATTTTAAGGCAAATTTAGGACTCAGGGCACATCCATATTATTCATACAGTAGCCCTAGTGTGAGTTTTTTTAACGTTTACTTTCGCGTAAACTATACTGCCGCGTTAACATTTTAACCAATCACACGACCGCATTTCTAGTTCTCAAAATTTCCGCTTGGAGCGCTGAACCATTTCCCATACAAATTTTAGTTAACTCAAACGCAAAGTAATAGTTAGAAAACTCACACTAGGGGTACTGATGTATACTTATACTTTATTATGTGACAGTTTTTTTTAATCCGAAAAATATATAGGCAGCTATTACATAGACATCCTGCCTCGAAATATTAAAATGAGGAGATTTTTTATTTCAGCATCTAAATCATCTAAAATTTTAAATGTTGTGAATTAGTTTGTCGCCTTTTAGGGTCTGGTGGATAATTCTCGCGCTTTCGACATATTTATATATTTATTAATTAGTATTTAATTTGTTTAATGTTCGATATTTTTGAAATGACATTTTTCGTTCAAAAACATCGAATCGAGATGAATGTCGAAAGCGCGAGAATTGCCTACCTGAACTGTATACGAAACGAGAATTGCCTACCTGAACTGTATACGAAACGAGAATTGCCTACCTGAACTGTATACGAAACGAGAATTGCCTACCTGAACTGTATACGAAACGAGAATTGCCTACCTGAACTGTATACGAAACGAGAATTGCCTACCTGAACTGTATACGAAACGGCAGTTAAATTGACGATAAAGCAGAGAGTATATTAAATTGGACTCGTAAATCAAACCCCTATTTGTCTCCACCCATTTCGTAATGGGCATCATTAAGCCGGCAGTGAGGCCGAATAATACTGTTGAAATCACAATACATTGGTCAACCCTATTCTTGGACTCTGCAGACCTGCTTAGCTAGATATAAAGTCACAAGCGATGCTTTAATAACTAATTATGTTATACATACCTAAATCAATTCTACAGGCAATATTCCATGTCCCACTAAATATTTGCTGAGCGTACTTGGACAGTATGGGTTTCTTCCTTCCCCCTTCACTTCGGGACAAGAAGTATATTTTGGCTCGATAGTGGTTGGACATCTGGACACTCTTGGCGGCACAGAGTAGCATGCCAGACTCTACAGCTTTGATTCTTATACCGCGGATTAGTATGCCCACATTGTCTCCGGCTTGAGCCTGGAATACGGTTATTTGAAAGTAAGATCAAGCCGATATATATTATACTAGCTAATGCTCGCGACTTCGTCCGAGTGGAATAGTTATTTTATCATACAAACTTTCATCCCCTATTTTATCCCCTTGGGGGTAGAATTTATCAAAATCCTTTCTTAGCGGATGCCTACGTCATAACATCTATGACGTAGCAACCTGCTAACCAAAACCTGCATGCCAAATTTCAGCCCGATCCGTCCAGTGGTTTGGGCTGTGCGTTGATAGATCATTATGTCAGTCAGTCACCTTTGAGTTATATATATTTATAGATATAATATAGTATATACGTGGTAGCCGGGTTGGTTAGACCTTGGACTTGAAAACACTCAGGTCCCTGGTTCGAATCCCGGTGTGTACCAATGAGTTTTTAATTAAAAACATTATGCACATTTGATTGATAACCCCACTAGTGCCTCAGAGAGCACGTCAAGCTGTCGGTCCCGGTTTCACTATACCAACTTGTGAAACTGTTTATAGATGGGTTATTGAGTCTATTCAAAACATTGCGACGAGCTAGCCACTTGTTCGGTGTAGATTCATACCATCGGCTACGACGAGGTGGGATTTAAAACCCCTCCGCTGGGTACCCTGAGGCCGTCTAAGCGCTCTCGGGCGCCGTGAGGCACCCGTGATGATATGTATGTAAGATTAAGTCGACAAATATTTTGATCTAACGTATAAAATGACTAGAAACGGTTTTAAAAGTAGACTTTATGCAGTGGAGGTCGGTGCAAGAGGAATTCCAGCAAAGTTTTTGCATCTTATATTGAAAGATCTTGGCCTTACGAGATCAGCCGTCAGAACTTTTATGGAACGTGTTTCCAAGATGGCGCTAACATGATCATATAGTATTTGGTTGAGTAGAGACGGTAGTGAAAACAATACAGGTGAGAGTTGAAAGGCCTTTAAACCTACTTCGCGGTCTCAAGTCCGGGAACGCTGCAGTTCATTCCCCTGCCTTCCAACCACGCGATAAACCCGGCATCCGCACCGTGAATCCATGGATCGCTAAGAACTTAGGTCTCAGGTTCAAACCTCGGTATGTACCAATGAATTTTAATTAAAAAATATATGTACATATGTTTGACACAACACCACTATTGTGCCTTGGAGAACACGTTAAGCTGTCGGCCCCCGTTTCACTAAACCAACTTGTGAAACTGTTTATAGATACCCCTTTTGAGTCAATCCAAACATCGGCATCGCGACGTCCTAGCCAGTTATTTGGTGCAGACTCCTACTATCGGTTGCGACGAGGTGGGTTTAATCCTGCAGCTGGGTACCCTGAGGCCGTCTAGGTGGACTTGTGCGGCGTAAGTTTAAAAAAAAATGTTGGGTTAAAAGTATTTTCAAAATCGGAGATCTAGATTTCTGAGCGCCCTCTTAAGTGACTTACATTATTATATGCCTGCTCTATTTAACCTAATTAAACTTAAATGTGTAAAAAAAACAACAAACCTCAAAAACATTATTTTTAAAAATCTGCATATCTGAGAGTGAAGTTTTAAAGTTAAATCCAAAGCCAACCAACTCTGCGCTATCATTTTTCTTCATGATGCCCCTTTTGACTGTGCCAACCACAACTGTGCCCCTACCCGAGGCAGTAAATGCTTTGTCTATGGGCATGAGAAATGGAGAAGTAAGGTCTCTTATTAACGTGGGAACGTAATTGTCTATGGAATTAAGGAGTTCTCTTATTGATGGTGCACCTGAAATAATAAGTAAAAATTTTAATAAACAAAATAAAATAATCATAAAAATAATGAAAAATTGGGATAGACTAATTAAGTGATATTTACATTGCTGTTACTTTTGGTATACCACCTATGATTATATGAAGGACAGTCCTGCCCTGATCTTAATGCCCTGGGGGGTGATTACGCGTCCTAAGTTCGCTCGCACGCCAATCGTTAAGACGTCATTTTGACGTAGTTCAAGCTTGGCTTCTTAACAATGACTTTAAAACTTAAAACATTACGTCATAGCGATTGACATGCGAACTCTGATGAGCGAAATCTGGGCACTGATACCAAACTAAGATCTAGGCTTGTACTATGTGATATATGACTGCCTCCGTAGACTAGAGGTTGTGCCTTAGGCACTTAGTATCCGGAGGTTGTGTGTTCGATACCCACCTATGGCAAAATTATATTAGTATGTTTTTCTGTACCAATTGTCATAGTAACGGTGTTTATAAAATAGTATTGTTTCTTGTACAAGTCTAGAGCTTAGTTTCATGTTCATGGTGGGCTTGTCCGCAATTAGCCAAGAAGCCTTTTTGTGTGAGTCAGCTGACTATTCTAGCCAGGCTCCTTCCACAGGCCTCCAGGAGCGACCTCGTGTACCAAGGATTTTAACTCGTTGTAAAGCCACCCCGGTGCAATGAAGCAGCTGACCAGGACAATATATGTGGAACAACTTTCATATTATTATTATTATGGATCCCCCGAGTAGGGAGGCAGAAGAGTGAACTACAGTATAAAATTCTTACCAAATTTAGATTCATCACCCTTTAGAGCCAATAGTGCTGACCCCACAATGACAGGGGTAGCATGTCCATCAAAACCAAAGTCTGTGAGCAATTCCCTCATCTCTATCTCAACTAACTCTACTAACTGGAACAAAAACAAATTTAATTAGAAAAACTTGTCAAATACAAATTCAGAACAATAGTTTAGCTAATGTATTATACTATAACATATAATAATAGTATAGAGGACATTTTTTACACATATTTCCCTGGTCAGAAACTAAGCAAAGCTTGTACCATGTGTACAAGAAACCACAATACTAATACATATTATAATTTTACACACGCAGACTATGAGAAATTGTACAGAAAAACATACTAATATTTTTTGCCATGGGTCGGAATCAATCCTACTCTGGATCCAATGCCAAAGTCACAAAACACTGGTCTATTAATACGTATGGTGTCATTCTACCATTGTTGCGTATGTTGTACTTTGCATTCATCCACTCTGTTCTTTGTTACTGTATGAGTGCTTGGGGTCGTAGCAGTAAAATTACATTGCTTAAACTTGAACGGTCCCATTGTGAAGTACTTAAGGTTATCTTTTCAAAGCCATTTCAGTATCCTACTACAGAACTATACTTAATAGCTAAGGTACTGTCCAGAAGACAACTTTTTATCCTAAAAACTTGTTTATACCAACACCAAAAGGTTAATGTAGTCAATGTTTTTGAATCACTTCAAAAGAGGCGAAAGACCAAATATTTCCTCCGATTAAAGTAACACCTTAGCACAAAGACAGATCAGCTTTCTGGGCAGTTATTTATATAATAAAATCAGTAAATCATTCAATATTGTCATCTTGCGAATTAACTATAAGTAAATGACTCATGTCTCTTAACTACTCACAATCTGAAAAACTTTTAGAAATTTTAAAGTAAGAATAACACTGATACATACATACATATATATAAACATTTACAAAATAACCTTGCATTATATTATTTTAACTTTTTAATACTTTTATTGTTTAGTTTTAATTTTGTTTAAGTATTTGATTAATATTAATAGAATCTACTTATTTATTTTCTATCATTGTTTACTTTAGAGTTATGATTGTGCTTAATCATAGTTTTTAGTTTATATTGTTTTTTTTTGTTCTTTTTATTAATATTGTATTTCATTATTTGATGTAGGAGTTAAATTACCAGTTTATGTGGTGGAAACTGATTTCTACGTGGCAGGGACTCCTAGTGTTGGGATCAGGGACTTACCCAGTCTGAATATATATTGTATTTTTGCTTACTTAATAAATGAATAATAATAATAATAAAGTCATTTTTGACAGAAGAGATAAATCACAATTTTAACTAAAACATTGAATAAAGTTTTTATGAATATTAGAGGGTCATTTGACATTTACCCAACTTATAATCTGGATTTTGTTTTATTTTACAAAATCGGTACACATAACAAGTTACAACTAAATCATTACAAAACATAAAATTGTACTAATCAGACATAAATAAGCTATATATCTATCAAAAATATACAAACCTCATTATCTACAATATCAGCTTTATTAATATAAATAATAATATACTGTATCCCAACTTGTTTGGCTAACAGCAGATGTTCCCGTGTCTGAGGCATGGGTCCATCATCTGCAGCCACCACTAAGATGGCAGCATCCATCTGGGACGCTCCTGAGATCATGTTACGGACATAGTCTGCATGACCCGGACAATCTGTGTGAGCATAATGCCTGGCTTTTGTCCTGTAGCCAACATGGGCTGCATTTATTGTAATACCTGAAATATTTTTTAAAATAAATTATGTCACAACAAATTTTTTTTTTCATCTCTGATGACTATAATAATTATAGTCATCAGAGAACAACAATATAACAGTAATATAACTGAGTAATATAAATAAGTAGTATCATTATTATAATGATACTACTTTTTTATATTACTGTTAAACATTCTAGATACATGTGTAGACACTATTTATATTATGCACACACCACACAATACTTACAAACATACATTTACTCACAAATAATACATACACTACACACTTATCTATTGTTTAATAACTATTTTTTTTTTTTAAATAATTATTAGTAACATTTTACTATATATTTAAAATACCTGATTTCAACAACACAGGGTAACCTAAAGTGGGAACAGTGTACTATACAAATGTACTTAACTTATTTTTTAAATATATAAATGATTATTATTTGAAATGAATTTAAAAACAATATTAGAAGAATCAAAGTCTAGATTCTTTATCTTTTGAACGATCTTGGCTTGGCAAGATCAGCTTTTAGAACTTTTGTGGACCAAGTTTCCAAGATGGAGCTGGCAGCGCTATATTTAATAAAGGTAATGAACGTGTGCTGGAGGACGCAGCAGAGGCAGGCCCCCCACAAGATGGACCGACGACCTGAAAAAGGTCGCGGGAAGCCGATGGATACAGGCAGCGTAGAACCGGTTGTTGTGGCGATCCTTGGGGGAGGCCTATGTCCAGCAGTGGACGCGCAAAGAAAGGCTGGCATGATGATGAATGAACACAGCAAAGAGGGGAGTTGATATAGTAAAAGGCATTTAACTTAATCTCACTAATAAGTTTGGAATAACTGCAAAATCTATTGTCTGTCTCTCTCGTGATTCAAAGTAATAGTAACTTGTATTGGTTGAGGATGAGCAATAGAGCTAAAAACAATTTTAATCAAACTAACGATAACAAATGATTTTTATTGAATATTAAGAGTACTTACCCCTAGCTTTTTCCTCCGGTGCTCGGTCTATCTGTTCATAAGAAACAAATTGTGCAAGTCCTTCATTGGCCAACACCTTTGTTATAGCCGCAGTTAAGGTAGTTTTGCCGTGATCTACATGTCCAATGGTTCCTATATTACAATGTTTCTTTTCCTCATTCTTAGAATTGGCTTTCGTCGAATAGTTTATACGAGAATTAAATTTTAGTTCACTTACACATAGCCTAGAAGATTTGTACACAGATGGTTTTAACACTGAACAACGTTGAGAGTTGTTGAATAATATACTAAATAAAAGCTTTCCAGACATTATTTCATTTACAAATCAATAAAAAATTAATAGGTAAACAATTTTTGTTTATTTTCTATTTCTTTTAGGTTATTTTTTTTTTTAAGTTAATGACTTCTAAATATTACGAGTAATTTAGCCAAAGTCAAACGGGTTGATTAAATATTGAACTGTTCCAAAATTCAAATAACTCTGATATTTAATATTATTAACCTGTGCAAATTCTCGGAAAAAAGAGACAGGGATACATCAGTGAACCACTCGTAATAGAGTATTATTTTCCTTGCAGTGATTAGTCAGTCTGCTTGCGCTCGGTTTAGCTTCCACACCTGCTGGGATTTTTTATTCTTACTTTTTATTTGTGTTGGTAGGTTGATTTTAGACTACCGATCCTTATATACCCCTATAATATCTACCTGGGGCTCCACCGAGAAGCCCGATCGAAATACCAGTTGATAAAAATATATAAGAATTCAGTCATATGAAAAATCTCATACTTAATAATATGAAAGACATTAAAATCGGTGCAAGAGGGATTCCACTAGACTTTGCATCGTCTATATTGAAGGATCTTGGCTTTCCAAGAGCGGCCGTCGGAACTTTTATGGAACGTGTTTCCAAGATGGCGCTAACAGGATATAGTATTTGGTTGAGTAGAGAGGGTAGTAAACACGGTGGAGGGGAGATTTAAAAGTTAAGACCTATAACCTTAGTTCGCGGTCTCAAGTCCGGGAACGTTGCAGGGGCCTGACCAAAGCCCCAGGTCATTCCCTTGCACGCGATGGACCCGGCACCCGCACAGAGAATCTATGCATAGGTAAAAAACAGAGTCTCTCTCTCGCTCTCTGACATATTGCAAGTTACAAAGTTTTAGGCTTCTTCAATTTATACCAGAAACTATTACATATTATATTTTATAAATACAGACCACGAAATATATACAACTAAAGAGAGTATCTAATATTAAATTGCTATGAGTGGGAATTGAACCTACGACGTAACTACTAAACCACGGAGGCGGTCTAAATAGCCGGTAAACACTTTGATTAGTTAAGTGGCAAGTGTTTAGTATATGATGTACCACACTGTTTAGTTCATAATAAATCTAGGTCAGTTTTTTTTTTTTTTTTTTTTTTTTATTAGAGCTCGGCATGCGACGGATGTGCATTGTTAAAATAACAGACCGAATACGCCGGGTCTCGCTACCACCGCCCAATACAGATACCATCAAGCATAGTCTTGTTTCGGTTTTAGTCTGTGGGTTCACCGGGTTTCAGGAGTTTACTGCATCGATTTCTTGTCGAGGTGGTATTCTCCTTTTAGAGCGCGGTTACGTCATGAATGGTTGAATTGACGTTAAGGCAGCGATTGTATTAAAACATACTCGTAATGCAATTCGTCTTTGTCGCCGCCCATTTCATAATTGCATCATTTAGCCGGCATAGTGGAAACGATCAATGTTGTTTAAGAACAATTATTGATTGACCTCATTCATGGACTTTGTAGGTCTGCTCACCACTACGTAGATAAAAGTCACACTCCGTGCTTCAATAAAAAAAAAACTTTTAATATACTTACACCAGTATTCAAGATTAAGTTCTTGGCCTTGAAGAACACTTTTATAGAAGGTTTTATCTCTTTTTTTCGGCAACAAAAATAAATATGCGTAAAAGAGACAAAAAGTCAAATCCTCAAGTCTTATAAATAAGGCCATTAGGTTTTAATTTAGAACATTATAGGGATGGAAAAAAATACAATCATTAAAAGTATAATGTTTATATAATTAAATGCATAGAAGTATCTTTTTTAAAGAATATACAATTAAATTGCAAAAAGTAAACCGTAAAGTAGAATTAAAGATAAAGTACTTAAACAAAGAAATTTCAAATATTGACATAATAAATGTTATTTATTTATACATACTAACATTTTTTATGGTGACTTTGGGAAAGAGCATAAAAGGAAAGGAAATTGACCTTTGAATTTGTTGTAGGCTGTATAGTCGAGAAGGTTATAAGTTCTAAATCTGATATTGAGGTAAAATAAATATTTGTCGTTCTTTTGTTAATGAATAGCTGCCTAACCAAACGTACTCTAAGACCTCACTGTTAAACTTTTTTTTTTTGACTATGAGGATTTTCCAATAGTTATTATTTAACTCAATAGGTGGCTTTTAGTCGCTATCTACAAAAACTGTCAAAACAGATAGTGGTAATATATAAATTATACCTAAAATTTAGGGTAATGTTTAATATATACACCAATAGAGCACTTAAGTTGGTGCCGTAACATTTTTTACAGTATATGTTAAGTTGCTACAATGCGCAAACCCATGGACTCAAACAAAAAAACTATAGACTACAGACTCTGTAATCTATAGTTTTCAGATAAAGTTTAAACCCTTTTATTCTTGTGTTATGACTCTTTTAATAATGTTTAATATTTTTTTTAAGGGCCTAATGTAGTTACTCTATCAAGCAATGAAATAAAAAAAAAAGTGCATTTTCCCTATTGCTCGTCGTAGCCGAGTAGCTCGTCGCGATGTTTGGATAAACTCAATAACCCATCTATAAACAGTTTCACAAGTTGTTATAGTCAAACTGGGACTATACCAATATTATTAAACAAATGCGCATACATTTTTAGATTAAAAACTGATTGGTACACTCTGGGGTTTGAACCAGGGACCTAAGTGTTTTTAAGTCTAAGGTCTAACCAACTCGGCCACCACTACATACTAACTCCAAAAGTAATGTTAAAATAACCAATTTGTTAGAAGACGATTTTTTTTTATTTGCGGCACATGGTTCCATGGGAAAAGTTGTTCGATTTGATCACTAGAGCCTCATACCCTTTACCCCAAAGTACAACCTTTCAAAGTCACCATGTATAAAATGTTACCATAAAAAAAAGGAATATTGGAAATTTTTTCGAATTTCTTTTGCTTACTTTATTTATATTTAATTTCAATTCACGGTACAGTAGTAGGTACCTACTTATCCAAAGCTTATACATAATACATTTTAAAGAGGAATATTGAAGATAATGGCGGTAGTTAGATAAACTAACCCCCAAAATGTTACAGACTACGTTATTTTAAATATTATTATAAAAACGTTGTAGAAAGTTTACACTAAGGACCGACCTAAATAAATTGGGGTCAAAACCTGCATTTTTTATTAATATGTGTTAAACACCATACTGATTTATATACAATTGTCTTTGCCGAAAATTATAAAATACAATACCACTTTTTTAAAATTGGATTTTGGCATGTGACTTTGTATCTACCTGATGGTAAGCAGACTACAAATTCCTTAAATGGGGTCACATTGTTGTTTAACAATGTGGTTACGAAATGTGCATTACGAGTCTATTTTAATATCCTAGCTTTATCGTCAAATCAATAGCCCGTTTCGTAACCGTTCCATGCAAGGAGACTTCCACCTCGACTATAAAGAGATGCAGTAGTCTCCTGAAACCGGTGAACCCATTTTTTTAACATAAATAAATAATACTAAGTTTAACTCCTTTTACCAAAAAGGAGGAAATCTGTTTATTCCTTTTTAACTGTAATACATCAATATATATTTTCACCAAAATAAATCAATTTACAAACGCTAGCTCGGTCCCCTACTGTACATATAAATATGTCAGACCCCTACTTTTAAGTGAATCTAAAATATTATACTAACCTACCGTAAGCACTATAGGTACATTAAAACTAACACCTACCTATATACAAAAACATGGCAAATTAATATAATAAATAATAGTATAAATTATGTATAATATTATATAATAATTTACAACTAAAATGCATTTTGACCTTTCTTGGCAGAAACAGCTGTCGTATGTTATACAAGACAATAATATTTAAATTTTAACTTTGGTAAATGTATTAACTATTCTGCGCGAACTTACCCCTACTACGCCAGACTGTAATCAAGTTATTTGCCTCAATATATCCTATAGATAGATCGCCTTGAAATTTGATACCAAGTTTGACAAATATTTACGTAAATAAATATTTAAATATCTAAAATTAACGATTATTTCAATATGTTCTATACTAGTAGAACAACATTTTTTTTTTCAGTTTGTTCTACTTAGAATTAGCAGTAGAACAAAGTGGATTTATTATCCATTATGCTCTACTATTTATAGTAGTAACTAAATAGTATAACGTAAAGCTAAATTTTGACCAAAATGACGTAGTTTTCTGTCAATTTTCAATGTCACCAGATGCCTCACCAAAGAGCCAATCTATAATCGAATCGAAATACCCATCGAAATGTACGGGATTTGACGATTCTCGTCGATCAGGCTCCATAGAGTAAAATTCCTATACATTTTTATCGATCGATGCGGCGATTCGATTGGCTATGGTGTTCTTTGTTCAGGCGCCAGGTTTGCATTACGTCAGAAATGCATCATATCGATTAAAGTTTAGCTTAGCGTTGTGCGCGTAATTACCCCGCTAGTCGCAATATCTCACTGCACGCGGGGCAATAAAAAGTGCGACCATATTGCACGCTCATTCTCAGTTATGGGTTTTACGTGTTATCGGTTAAAGTTTACAAAATTAAGAGAAGCGTCTGATCAAAAATTTTTCATACATTAACGACTTTCACGGTCTTAACTGTTAACCTTGCCCTTAAAAATTCATATTTTTTTAATGATTTTTGGAGATGTTTTAAATACGACCGAAATATAGGCTAGTACGATTTCCTTTTTATAAGTTTGGTATAGGAAAAAGAAACAATCCCTGAAATCCGAACGATCGTCAAAAAACTCATTATAAAATATCAAGACAAAAACTTAAAAAAGGAAAAAGTACAGACATCGTTTATTTTTTCTTTAATAAAATGAGGCCATTTTTTTCAAATCTATTAAAGTTAAGTAGAAAACTAGTTTTGGCCCGAAAGTTGTTTTGCTGCCTAAATTGTAGGTATAATCTCATACATGCTCTTTCTCTTATTGACGGTTGGGGGGAAGGTTTACATACGGGGGGAGGCATTGAATGCCTCATCAGACGCTCCTCTTAAAATAATCAAACAACAACACAGCGATACTGAGATTGGTATAGTAAATTGTATACATATAAATTAATAGTAGTTTATTATAGATATACTTCCGTATGATAAAATAATTAGAAATAGCTTATTGGCTTAACCTGGAACTGTCAAACCTTGTACCAAAATTATGCATCAAACTATAGTTTACAATTATTGTTTTTATATAAAATGAGCAGTGTTTTTAAATACTTATAATCTGGTTTTTTTACTAAATAATTAATGTTAATTTTATCTATACTATAATAAAAACTACAGCCAACTTGAAGTTAAATTATATCACATAATAAGGAATTTATTCTGTCAAAGGAGTTCTTAAAAATATTTAACAGTCAATTAGTTAGTTAAGAAAAAACAACACTATTATTTATTAATTATTTTCATTCATTATTAATAATTTGATTAATTAATATTTAATTGAATTTTGATTTAAGCGAAAAAAATTTTTTGACTTGAATAAAATTTGGGCAACCCTATGCATACAAACATACATATATTTGCAATATTGAATGAACAAATTTATACCCAGTTTATTTCCAACGGTTCCTTTTATATTTCATATAAAATCTTCCATTAAAAAGCTATATATTTACATCCAAAATAAAAACAATGACAATAACCAACATCAGTGTCAATTGGTTAAATTTTAACTAATATTATATCCAAAAGTCTTGGGTTTGTTTCCTACTGAGAATATGTTATTAGGTATCATTACCATCAGGGCATCAAAATAAGGAGAGCCGTTGGGTAAATATACTGAACTACTATAGTACTCTGTCACACTAAATCCAATCTTTTAAAGGTACCCAATTCCTATGACAATTAATACTTTTGATAGTTTTAGTTTGTTGCGACAATGTTCAAAGGTGGGCTAATTTTTTTAAATGATTGATTTGATGTTACCTCTAGGGTTTGAGTAGTCTGTAGTGTAATGTAAATTCTACATTAGATTTCCATATAAAATGTCTTACTGTTCTCAAGTCCATGTTAGGATCCAGTACCTGAAATTTTAAACATTAAAAAATATAGGCGCTGTAATTTTGTTACGGGTTAGTGTATTTTTTTTTAAATTTGTAGCTTAGTTAGCTATCATGTATGAAATTAATCATACATGATAGCTAACTAAGCTTTTACTATTGTAAGTTAGTAAAGAAATAACCTATCACCATGAAACTAAGAATAAGATATGGAACCAACCTAAGGCCTAAAATCTTCCATAAATAATAAAAGTTTGCTGCCGCAATATTCTGTTTTCACTTCAACAAATAAACGCTCAATGATTGGTTATAATCATTTTTGTTTTAAGTTTGCACGGCGGCGGCCATCTTGTTTGGAAAGGCGATTTTAGGTCTTAGGGCTGAGATATATACAGGGTGAATTTGAAAGGTTGTACTTTGGGCTAATATGAGGCTCTACTGATCAAATTGAACTACTATTCCCATGAAACCATGTATTGCAAATGAAAAAAATTTTCGTTCTCCATACAAATTAATAATTTTAACTTTACTAGTTTGTATGGAACAAGATTTGTTTTTTTCATTTATGGCACATGGTTCGATTTAATAAGTAGAGCATCATATTAGCCCAAAGTACAACCTTTCAAATTCAACCTGTATAGATAACCTTTGATAGCTAAGCTTATTATTTATTTATGTATATAAAATGTCTTACTTGATCACAGAAAAGCAATTCCACTTTCCCCTTAGCTAGTTCTGTGTTAGACTAACAGACATTAGCAGGCTTGTTGCTAGTCCCAGACATGCTGGGGAAAATGTTCATGTCTCCGGGTCCTAGCATATTTTCCACTACCTGGCTCAGTCTAAATTGTCTCTCTTACCTGATCACAGTAGTTCCATTTTCTCCTCAGCTAGGTCCGTGTAGTCTCACAGACGTTGGCAGACTTGTTTCTAGAAGTGGTGGTCCCAGACATGCTGCTGAAACCGTTCATGTCTCCAGCCCCCAGTATCTTCTCCACTACATGTATCACTCTTACCTGATCACAGCAAAGTAGTTCCACTTTCTCCTCAGCTAGCTCCGTGTTAGTCTCACAGACATTGGCAGACTTGTTGCTAGAGGTGGTGGTCCCGGATGTGCTGGTGGAACCGTTCATGTCTCCAGCCCCTAGTATCTTCTCCACTACATGTTCTGCCACCTTACGGCATTGGATAAAATCGTTTGCTACTAGACGGTCCTGGAAAAAAATGTTTTAACTTTTGTGAACTTGTTTTTCTTCTATTTATTTTTTTACTAGCTAGTGCCCAACTTCATTCAACTTGTAAATGAAAAAAATCTGTACATTGATCAGATAATAATAGAAAGAAGTTTTCATGAAACAAAGTTATATTAAAGTGACATAAGACTGCATTGTGTGGTTGGAAGTCAGGGGAATGAACTGCAGAGTTCCCGGACATAAGACCGCGAAGTAGGGTTAAATATCTTTTAACTCTCCCCTGCATAGTGTTCACTACCCTGTCTACTCAACCAAATACTACATGAACCGGTTAGCGCCATCTTGGAAACATGCTCCATAAAAGTTCATTAAAAACGGCCGATCTTGGAAGGCTAAGATCCTTCAATAGACGATGCAAAGACTTTGCTGGAATTCCTCTTATACCGACTTCCACTGCATAAAGTCGAGTTTTAAAAGCATTTTATATCATAGTGAGGTCTTGGGTTCGATTCCCACCCATGGCAAATAAATATTAGTATGTTGTTCTGTACAGTTTGTCATGGTCTGGGTGTTTATAAAATATAATATATATTTATTAATTTTATTTTATTTAATTGTTATTAGGGATACATACAGAATATAATCAAATTAACAATCATCTTAGAATAACAAAAACCAAAATAGCATCCACAAATTATGGCACAAAAACAAAAACATCTTACACTAAACAAATACAAAATTAATAGAAATATAAAATGAATAAAATAAGTTAATTAATGTAATAATAATAAATAATCAAAAATTATTAAATACACAAGATATAATAGACAGGCCCCAGTCGGGGTAAACAGCAATTAATCAATAAATTGTATTTCATGTATTAGTTTTTTAAATTGAGCTAACGGAATATTGAAAATATCAACATTTGTAAGCCTTTCGTTATGAATCTTACATGACCTATATATAAAAGAATTAGCTACATAATTACTTCTTGCTGCTTCTGGGAACCTGAATAAGCATTGGTTGCGTGAACCTACATCAAAATGACAGTGTGCTTAAAAAGAAACGGAGAGACTACGTGATTTTTTATTAATTTAAACTAAAATACCTGATACCCTCTCTATACAACGAACTTGTAGAGAGGTAGGTTTTTCGGAATTTTCGTATTATATCATTGTTTCTGGTAGACATTGTACAAGCCTAGAGCTTAGTTTGTGGCCATAGCAATTCGTGTAAAATTGTCCTACATATAAAAAAAATAGTGTTATCAATGCCGTACCTTCTTGGTCCTATCCTGTTTGCTTGGGCAAGTGGAATGGGGCAGCAAGTAAAAGGGTAGCTTGTTGAGTTTAGGGGAGACCATGTCTATGGCTGCGTCAACCACCCATGATGGTACGGTCTCAATGAGGAGGTTCCCCTCTGTTTCTCCCCCACAATCACCCACCTGTAATAATATATTGTTATATATTTACTATATAATATTTTGTTATTAATTTAAATGTCTTAAAATTTTTGCCTGTTATTCACCTAAACCTGAACTTTATAAACAAATGGTCTTATTCATAAAAACTTATTGAAGCCTTGAAGAACACTTTAGTTATGGAATGTCTTTTTTACACATATTCATTTTTGTCTCTTTTACACATATTCATTTTTGTTGCTAAAAAAAAGAGAAGAAACCTTCTATAACTAAAGTGTTCTTGAAGGATAAGTTTTTATGAATAAGGCCAAAAATGTGGGTCCAAGAATCTAAAAAGTATCTTTTTAGAAGATATATAAGAAACTAATTCCATTTTATTCAATTTATAAAAACAGGTTCTTAAGATATTGAAAATTTTAAGTTTATATTTTTAATAATAAAATTTTAATTTTATAAATTAACATTTTTTTATTTTCCTCAGAAGCCCATTAGTCATTGGAAATTCGGGTGTATTTATACCTAATAAAAAATATATTTTAATTTTTAATCTAATTGAATATGAAAATATTAAAAAAATATATTCAGAAAGGCATTTTTTTCTTGGAAGAAATGTAGTTAAGGTATAATTGCACCCACATATCCAATCACTACTCCTAATAAGGTACATAAAAAAATCATTTTTTTCTGTAAGTAAATGGCATGTGACTCTGGATCTATCTGGTGGTAACTAATTCTTCAGTTCCTTTAAGATATTTATAATTTCAATACATAATAATTTATGTTTTAGCTCTGGGTGTTTTTTGTCCAAATCAGGTTTTAAAGTGATTGAACAACAAATATCCAAATCTCTAAACATTGTCCTTGAGTAAAATAATTTTATAAGTGTGTGAATTTTTATTTTGTCCATTTACATCAGTTATTTTTTACTTAATTCATTACATTGATAAACACCGCTGAGACTACTCTTTTTTTTATTATTCCCAAGCACATAATATAGCTCTCTGGCTCAGAGGGTGCTCTTGGGATTTTATTATGGTATTTAAAGATGCCCAAACGTGAATTAAGCCACACAAATAATTGCACCTAAGAGAAGAATTAAAGTATCTTTGGACACAATAAAATTGCATATGTCATAACAGTATGAAGAGTCTAAAAATTAAAATATTATATAAATGAAAAACAAGTTATACTCTTATAAGCTAAAGTTTTAACAAATGTACTTCAAATATTTTTAGCCCACATAAGAAATTAAATTGGCCATCTGTATTCACTCTCCTTGTATTTGTATATTCTCATATTATATATTTGAATTAATTAGCAACAGGCAGAGCTGTTATTGGTCAATCTCCCAAAGGATAGCTGGTAGATAATGCCTAAGGCATTAAGCTCACCTACATACAATAGTATTAAGCTTTTGAGCCATAAAGTATTTTTGTAATGAGAAATAAATATTATTTTTCATTCATTCCTTTGTTTTTGATTATATAAATAGGTTTGAAACTGAAGTTTAAACAATTTATATACAGATATATCTTTCAGATTTTTGTGGTGTCCCTGTGTACATCTGTGTCATTGTTTTGGCCCTTGTGAACTTGTGTTCATATTTTATTATCATACAGTTTTTATATTTCATATTTTTTTATAGTAATGTTTTATTTACTCAATAACTTATTAATAATATTCTCATATTATATGTTTGATGTAATTACACTCTGCCTGTTATTAGTTAATCTCCGAAAGGATAGCTGGATATAGATTGACTTATATTATATATTTAACAAACATTTAATATAGATTGACCATATTAAATGTTTGTACCTATGTTAGTTGTAAGGTTAGAGAATAAAGGAACAATTAAAGAACAAGTTAAATCTTACCTGCAGTCTGTATAGTGTTCTCCCCCCAATTTCACTGAATATCAATGGGGTATGTGGTGGGACATGAAAAAAGTTATTTGCTATGATTTTCTGTCCACCTTCATTAACCCTGCTTGCATGGTTCCAATTGTCGAGTAACGCTTGAAGTAATAATGACCCAAAATTTACTTTAGAATCATTTTCACTAGTTAAACCAGCTTCCCGAGCACTCACCCAAGCACTCAGGCAATCTGTCTCCTCTTGTCCCAAATGTATAGTCAACATTCCAGTTTTTAAATCCACATTAAACCAATTTGGCACATATATCATTTTAAATCTCTTCTTAACCTCTTCATCATAGTCTATTTGGCCTAAATCCTCAATTTTGCATGCTCGTAAAACATCATATAAGGCTACATTATTTTCGCTATCTTTTGTTAAGATGTATCTTTTATCATTTAATACTGTATATTGTTTAATAGCTGGGCCACCCGGTATATTCATTAAGGCTGTAGTTTGGTATACATTGCTTGGGTTATAATGGCTTCCATTGTAAATACCGGAGCTCAGAGCAGTAAAAGTAGGCAGTTTCCAACATCTTATATCAGATTCCGAAGTAGAAACCCAGACCCCTTGTTGATCTCCAGTAAAACAAAGCTTTAAAATAGGTGCGACTTCTTCACAAATAACTAAATAGTTTTGAGGGTTTCTTAACTCTGTTATAATGACTAGTTTATCTCTTCCTCCAGAGACTATGTATGAAAAATTTTCTGTAGCAATTAAAGCCCAAACAGCTTCGTTATGAACTCTAATGGTTGATACACATCTTTGTTGTGATAATGACCATAGTTTTATAGTCCCGTCAGAGCTGCCCGATACACACTGAGTCCCATCTCGACTTATAACTAAAGCTTTCACGTTATCAGCATGACCTTTTAATTTCATTAAACGTGAACAATTCCTTGGGTCCCAAACTCTTAATACTTTCTCAGTAGAACCGCTAACTAACACAGTTCCAGCTGGATTCATAGCGAGACTGTAAATAGATTCTTTATTACCTACAAGACTTGAAGTTGTTACTGTGTTATTACTTGCAGTCAAAGCTGTTAAAGTATTTACATCCCATAAAAAGATAGCTCTGTCTAATCCAGCACTTGCTACTTGCTCTTTCTCTTTAGCGTAAGCTAACGTACGTACGTAATCTTTATGTGTACGCAATGTAGACATACAAAATCCTTTATGAGCGTTCCATACCTTTACTGTAGTGTCAGAAGAAGCACTGATTAAATTCTTACCACCGCAACATAATATGATATCGTTCACCCAATCGGTATGGTGTTCCATGCTTTGGATATATCGATCTTGGATCCCAGGGGCAGTATTCCATACACGAATGATACCATCGCGACCGGCGGAATATAGTCTTCCTTGTGTAGCGTCCAACTGAAGCGAACTAATGCCGTTTCGGTGCTGTCTCTCCACTTCCTCGCGGATAACGAACGAAACTTGAGTCTTTTTACGCATTGCTCCGGCCATTTTCCAACATTTTTAAGTAAAGAACTCAAATAATAAACCGATTTTAGCGAAACAATTTGCCCAGAATTTTCTTTCCTCAGGTGAATATTGACAGTTCAGTTATTAATTTTTCCTTTCATTTATTTATCCTTGTGGGAAAGGTAAGGGTATGACCCATACAGCCACGACTTCAAAATATATTTTCTTAGAACACGTGCTACAATAATGCGATGATGGCCATTATTACAACTTTAAGCGGAGTTCAGCGACACCCATAAAGTCAGGTTTTACGTTAATTAAAGTTAAATAGGTATTTCAGGTTTTACGTTAATTAATGTTAAATAGGTATTTGCATATTTAAGTAGTTGTCAAATTAATTACCCTCAGACCCTTATTTAAACGCTTACTAAGCGCAAAGATGGCGTCTTTTTGCATCAGCTGTTTGCTTGTTGACATTGTTGTTGTGATATTTTTATGTTTATCGTGGTTAAAGTGAACATTAAACTAGTTATCTTAGGAGTTTCTACAAACACATTTTTTAGATTTGGAAGTAGGTACTTAGTCGAAGGGAAATCAAAAAACTTTTATGTCTGAATTAATAGTCGTTGCTTAGCTTGAGTCATTGCTTGGAACTGTCAAACTTTAGTTTTTTCTATAGATTGACAGTCTAAAGCTTAATTTTATTAATAGTTGCTTAGCAATAATCCGAACCTAGTTAAGAAAATACTTATTCTTCGTCAGCCCAGTTAGAAAACCATGGTCTTTTTCTTTGGGTTTTCATGTCAATTTTTTTTTAAAATTTTTTTCAATCAAACGAAGAAAATTCCTCATTATTGCCACTTTTTGGGTCTCTCTTGATAACAAAGTCGGTGTATACATATTAAAATACTGTAAAACGTCATTTAGCTAACTAGCGTTCAAAAATATTTTATAAGTAAGAAAAAATTAAGTAGTAATTAGGTAATACGCTGTTAAACAGACAATTAGGAGGTTTTTATAAGTTAAGGCTGTTAATGTTTATATTAAGGTTTTCACACTTTTGTTTCTCTGAAGAGAATATATACGAAATCACCGTTTATAAAAAATATATATGTTTGTTGTTCGAAATACTTTCGAACAACAAACTATAACGGATACAAAAATACAACAAAAAAAAAAAATTAACACAACCTTTCTCTACGGGCTCCGGGCGAAAGACCTTTTCCGTTCAATTTTTCCAATGAGGAGTTTTCTTTTTGCCGGTTCCAAAATATTCCACTAGATGGCAGCAGGAGAGATATCCACAAAAACTGTCAAAAAGGGCTGTTTCTATAATCGAGTAGTCTATATTTCTATATAGACTACTCAAATATAGACTCTAAATTCTCTATGAATTAAAACTAAATTTTGGTATTGCAAGACGTGTTATATTTTTACCATATTTTGTCACTATTTATGTATCTACTTACTCGTTATTCTTGCTCTCTATAATTTTTAGTAAATACCCTGTCAAGAAAAACTTCGTAAAAAAGACTATGGTACCTTAGAAATTCAAATTTAATTAAATATTATGATATTTAAAAGAAAAAATATTGCTTAAGTTGGTGCCATAAGGCAAGTGCTCAGGATATTAGCGTATATGTTAAACAAAGTTAAGTAAATTTTATAAATTATTATTATAAAGGTATTTGTTTTCCTATTTACCTTAAATTTTGGGTGTATTTTATATATTACCGCTATCTATTTTGACAGTTTTTGTAGATAGCGACTAAACGCCATCTGTTGCGTTAAATAATAACTACTGGAAAACTCCTCATTATTTTGGAAAGGCAAAGGTATCTAAGGCCATACAGCCATTTTTTATATTATTTTTTATAGCCTTTTATACAAACACAAATAACTTTATTGCATTAAGTGTGGTACATTAAATGTTGTAATAATAATAAAATTGATACTACTCACAAATAGTCAAATTTGAGACACAATATTAAGAGTGGAAGTTAGTACTACTTACATTTCGCATTAATTGTGCAAATATACAATGTCATTTAAATATAATTATGCATTAATTTAAATAAAATTATAAAATATAATATGTATTATATCCACAGTCTGTGATTATATGGGTGTTTCTGGTACACATAGTACAAGCCCAGAGCTTAGCCTGCGACCAAAGCAATATGTGTAAATTGTAGGTACTACATATTAATATTATTTATAAATTATACGATAATAAAATATTAATATATTCTTTTACAGAGTAGAAACTTACATTGACAAATATTTAAATAGGTTCTTTTTAAATGAAGTCAGGGGTAACACATTTTATTTCGTTGGGTAACTTACTAAATTCTAGTTATAGGATAGCTATTTCTATTGTAAAGGTCACTCTTGATAGACGGTAAGAGTAAAGAGTCCGGATAGCGAGTGGTAAAGTTGCTGACACTTGTCAAAGATGTCCGTCAGGATTGAGACGCCACATTTTTATAATACGAATTTGCTAATAATTTTTATACCAGCAGTTAGTAAAAATCGATCTAAAGTTTGTAAAAAATATCTAAAGTTAAAATATAAAACTTAAAAATAATCTTCATATAAAGTGTGAAATAGGGTGACCACATGATATACAAGGAGTCAATGATTCATTTTATAGGTATTAAATTTAATAAAAAAAAGAAATGTGTTCGTTTACTTTAAGTTTTATTTACTAAATTTAATTTAAGCTATTTTTCTAAAAGGTCCACACACGTGTTACACGTTACTACCTATGGTGGTAACGTGTAACACGTGTGTGGAACTTTCAGAAAAATAGCTTAATAAAATAGAACGTCTACTCAACGTATGCATCAGGGGCTTTATTCCGAGTTTTGACACGTTCAGTGTCGCGCATTTTGCGTAAAGTACGGGTATTGAAATGTAAGTTCTAAATTGTTAATTATAAAGTTGAAATTCCAATGCTCCACACATGTTCAAACTTGCGAAAAATTCGTGTATTTCAAGATGGCTGCATTATAATAACCAACCTAATACATACTATATATCCATTGGAATAGAACTTATATTTCCATAATTATAGTTTGCGCAACGTCTTGTCGTGATTAGCGGTTGCAAACTCGGAATAAGGCCCCTGGACTGACTGTCATTTTTTGTCTTCGCAAATATGACTAAATACGTAATTTGCTCTGACCATTTACAATGTTTATGTTCATTTCATGAAATATTTGTACTAGCATAAGCAGCACATGTCAGCAGAGCTTGAACGAGCTTAACTTTAGCTTTTAATGGAAAAAGGTGTTTTAATTTATTCAGAGAGTGCAGTGAAGAAAATATATTATTTATATAAAGAAAGATTGCTACCAATACACAACAGTTGAGTAAAAAAATACACTGCTTCAAATAAATACAAAATGCGTGGTCACACTATTCCACGCTTGTATATGAAGATTTTTATTTTTTTTATATTTCCTTAAAATTATTTAATGACAACGTCAGCACGGAGGAGCCAACTAAAACCCCATAAAACTTTTTTATTTTAAGTTTTACAAACTTGAGACTTTTTTTACAAACTTTTTACAACGATTTTGACAAACTGCTGGCATAAAAATTATTAGCAAATTCTTATTATAAAAATGTGGCCCCTCATCCTGACGGATATTTGTCAAAGTTGTGTAACTCTGGGTGGCATTTGACAAACATGCAGCATTCGTAGATGTATAGACTTGGAACCGTTAATAGTTTAAGTTTAATAAATAGCAGTTTGCAAGAGGTCATGAATGGCACATCACACATTGTTTTTGGGCTATAAATAATCTATTTATTATAACGGAGTTTCCCTATATCACCATTCCATATCTTATGTTGGAAATTACATAGCCATGATAAGCTTGTAGGGCAGTTTTTTGATTTGAGATCTTATTGAGTTTCCATAGTGAATAAACAAATTAATTTATTTTTGTGCAAATTTTATTTACATGCGTTTTCCATGAACACTGGTCGTCCAATACTATACTGGGAAATATAGTATTATTGCATTCCTCAATTGTATATTCATTGTGAATAATGAAAAGCGTAATATTTTTTTTTAGTTTAATCATAAAATTGTATTATTTTTGTCTTGTTTATTTATTTTTTTTAGTGTTATGTACATACTCGTACATACATACGAGTGCCTTACGGCGCCCGAGACTGCCTAGACAGCCCCAGGGTACCCCGTGGAGGGGATTTAATCCCACCTTGTCGTAGCCGTCTACACCGAACAAGTGGCTAACTCATTGCGATGTTTTGAAATGACTCAACAACTCATCTATAAACAGTTTCACAAGTTGGTATAGTGAAACCGGACCGACAGCTTAACGTGCTCTCCGAGGCCCTATAGTGGTGTTGTCAAACAAATGTAAATAAAATTTAGTTTTATGTATTACCGAATTATAATCGTCGAATTGATTGTGTTTTATAATGACTGATATAACATCAGCAAATATTATAACAGAGTACATTTATTATTGGTAGCATTTGGGAGGTCATTATCTAAAATTAAAAATAGCAAGGGCCCCACAATAGTACCTTGAGGTACCCCTGTCTTATTAATCTTTAAAAGAGATTTTGTTATAGTTTCTTCAAATTTAAAATTAATATTATTTATTTCTACATATTGATTTCTTTTGTACAAGTAACTACTTAGCCAGTTATAGGCCCCTCGTATACCATATGATTCACATTTGCGTGTAAAACAAAGTCAAATGCCTTACTCATATCAAAAAATACTACAGATGTAAGTATATTTTTATCAACACCTTTATTTATGTCGTGTATCAGTTTAAATGCTGCTAGTGTAGTAGATTTTCTCCTTTAAAAGCTATACTGTTATTTTTTTATAATGTTCAATTTATTAGTCTCGAGTTATATAACTAAGAGAAAAGTTATATAACTTTTTCAATGACTTTTGATATGATAGGTATTAAGGCGATTGGTCTGTAGTTTAGGTCTTATGTCCATTAGGCTTAATACGTCCCACATCGTTAAGCTAAACTTTAACCAAAATGACGTAGTTGTCTGTCAATTTTCAATGTCACTAGGTTTGTATTACGTCAGTATTGCATAATATCGATTAAAGTTTAGCTTAGCGTTGTGCGCGCAAAATTAAATGAATAACGACATAATTACTAATCCCAGAATTATTGCTAATTTGATTAATGACCAATTTATTAACTATATTTTTAACGAATGACAAAAACACTATGACAATTATAATTGTAACATAAATCACAATAGTAATAATAATGTAAATAATCCTGATAGTGATAATAAACAATTATAAAAAATTTTTTTTTTGGTTATATGTCATAATGTACCATGATTATTTTGTAAATATTGTTGCCTGAAGACGCCCTAATAAGGCGAAATATAGCAAAAGTATTATTATTATAATGTGTTTTATTTATGTATCTTATTGAATGACCTATGAAAAGTAAATAATATTTAAAACGTAAATGTCGTTGCGCATGATTTTTTTAGACCCTTGGTTATCCAATTATTTTGTTTGCCTCTTTTGTTAGTTACAGTTATTTTATAGGTAGGAATAAATAAATAAAAAAAAAAAACATAGTTATAGTGTCATGGAAGATATTAAATGCTTCATTTAAATTTGTTTCATCAAATACATCTGTCCATGAAATATTATAAAGACTATTTAAAAATTTGTTTACATTATGCTCGCAGAAGTCTCTTTTCATTTAGATAATCTTATTTAACTATAATATTTTTTCATTTATCGGTATATCTATAATTTGACACATGTGATGATCAGAAAGATATAATGGCAAGAGATTAGAATTAATATCTAAAATGTTGGCAATAATTAAGTTCAGGCAGGCTTCCTGCCTTGTTGGTTCATTTATGTGTTTTGTAAAAATTTTATTTTGTATTATTCTATTAAATTCCCGTGAATTGTTATTATTCTTTATGATATTAATATTAAAGTAGATAATTTTTTTTTTAAATGTTGATTTCTAAGTTTGATTAAAAGCGATTCAATTTTTTTAAAGAATAATAGAGGGTTGCTATTAGGTATTCTATAAATACATATTATAATACATTTATATCGCGGGATTTCAATGCCACAACATTCTAAAACTTTTTCATATATAAATTTATTCTTGTAAGATATTTTTTTTTAAAGTATACAAACTATGCATGAGCCTTCTTTGATTAAACACCTGTAGGCCCGGCTCTTCTGTCGCTGGGACGCAGACATATTCTGTACTCGTCAGTGAACAAAACCACCGACCCCAGAAAAGTGGTGACGCGCTTGCCGGTGGCCTGCAGTCAATTTAGAGTAAGTTGCAGGCTCCTTTGGAGTCAAATAAGATTTCTTTAAGGTTCTTCTTACTAAGCATTTGCTGACAGCCACTCCTCGACGCGTCTCAGGTTGAGAAGAATAAAACGATTGTCTCTCTCAGAAGTACACCGGTAGCGGCAGGTTCTTGTCTCAGATTGAAGGCACAAGTCTCTTGAAATCGTCTCTATACTCGGGATGCAGCAGCCTGGCTTAAGTAAAGCTGGACAGCGACTGACCGCTGACTAACCCTTGTTGCAAGATAGCAACAGCTTGAGAGGCTTTTTTATGTGTGGTAGCTATGGTTTAGTGAAACAATTATTGCATTACGGAGATGTGTACTGGTTAACTTTTGTTAAACGATTAAAAAGGTAAATAGGGGCAATACGATGGCGTTTAAGGGTTTTATATTCATCGCGTCAAGTCTGTAACCATGTTCTTTATCGTTTTCAAAGAAAATGATAATAAGTATAGGAAGGGTGCAATCAGATTATCCCGAGAGTTACTCAGATTTTTTTTGTCCATAGATGTTTGTTCAACACAGATGCTGATTTCGCCTGAAAAATGTCTTTGTGTCTTTCTTTATTTGTGAGTCAGTGCCCTATACTAATCCAATCCAAGGCTTAAGTTCTTTATGAGACAGTTGCAAACTTAGTATTTCATCTGCCTTCAGACAGATAATAATATTTTGATATCAAACTGAAGACTGAACTCAAAATGGATTTCGGTTTCAACAGTCACGAGCTGGAGTGGCATGGACTGAAGCCACGCGGCGCGCTTTTTCCGCATTTACGATGAGTTTATTCGAAAGCCCTATATCCAGGCTTTCGAATACCGGATTTTTTCAGTACCGGTATTAATACCGAATATTTTTTTCTCTAGACAAATCTGAAAAAAAATCATTATTTTTTTCAGATTTGTCTTTCTTTTTGGAAGTAGGTATTTTCGTAGAAGGAATTTTCTCGACTAAATGAAAAAAATCTAGTTTTTTATTTAAAATCATAATTTATTTATATTAAAATAATATTACGTATCAGTCAGGCCAGTCTTTTTTTACGACAATTCGTGTTAAGTACACAAATTATGACCAAAATTCCGTCAATAATTAGGTTAATTTGTTGTCAGTTGAAGTTGAAGCTTTACTTGCAGTTTTATTGGAACTAACTAGGTGCACAGTTCGCATATGGAGTCCACACGTTGATCCACCATATTATCCCTTTATTAGAGTCCAAAAAACATAATCTTTAAATAATGTTCAAAATATACAAAGTAAAGCACGTCTTTTAGGCGCTTTTGATAAAAATTCTGGTGCGTGGCTTAATGCAATTCCAATTGCTTCCCTCGGTACTTTATTAGATAAGGAAACTTTGCGATTTTCGGTCGCCCTTCGGTGCGGCATTGAAGTCTGCATGTCACATAGCTGCTCTTGCGGAGCCACTGTAGATAAATTCGGCTATCATGGTCTCAGTTGCAATAGAAGCGCTGGTCGCATTCCTCGTCATAATGACATAATTCGGCGTACTCTACAAACGGTTAATATTCCTTGTATTCTTGAGCCTCCTGGAGTCAGCAGATCGGCAGGCGAGAATTTCTCCATGACCTCGGGAAACGTGTATTTTTTGAATGTGGAGACCCCAAATGCCACAACTACTTTAAACAAAAAGTCAGCATTGCCATTCAACGTGGCAATGCTGCCAGTGTTATAGGTACTCCTGCCAAGTGGTATCCCATTTAAGGTACTGCCGCCAAGTGGTATCCCATTTAAGGAGATTTTTTATTTAATTTAGATAATTTTAGATAGTTTTAATTTTTTTTAATATTTTTTTATTATTTATCTATGTTTTGTAAGTTTCTTTGTGTAAATAAAATTTTTAGCCGCATAAATGCAATTAAAATAAAGAAATCTTATGACAACGTTATCTGATTACACCATCTTTTCGCCGGAGGCTTCGTCAGTCGTTGGACATTATATTTTATAATACTTACAACGTGCTACAAAATACCCCGTAAAGCCGAAAGGAGGTTAAATGGGGTCTTCTTGTAACACTCCAAAATGAAATAAATGGGTAAAAAGGTGTGTTTATCACAGTGATAGTTTATTATTATGTGTTTATGTACTAAAAATGACATAAAGTCACTAACACCGGGATCCCGGTATTGGACATTTCAACACCTTTATTGAAAACATCTGAAAAAAGTCCGGGATCCCGGTATTGGAAGCCCTAGTTGGATAGCGTCTATTGGAGCGCCACTGCACTGGATTTTGAAATGTTTGCTTCTTCCTCTTTTTGAAATGTTTGGTTCTTGGAGCGCGGCCACACAATCTACGCGGTTTTTACATGGGCGTATCTACGACTATTTTCCTGGCCTGCACCATGATCATTATTTATTAAATGAGCATCATTTAGGGGCTGTTCCCAAATTCAAAATATACCCGTGCGATCTCTCGGGGATAATATACACAATTTACATCTCCGTCTCCTTTTTTTTTTAATGGGATTTAATGGAATATATTAATAGGTTTTAATAAGTATGTAGAACATGATTACCTCATTATTTTTTTTTTAATGAAGTTATTTAGTGTGTCCTACGTATAATTTCGAATCGGCTCTAATTTGAAGTGTTGGAGTGGAGCGAATCCAAATGTTAGTGACCTTGGACTTTAATATATATATTAAGGTCTAACAAAATAACTTCAATGGGGACTTATTTTATTTTGTGAGACACAAGTATTTTGATTCCGGAAGCTACTTTATTAAAAGTGTGGCGGATCCACCTCCCCGATAGCTCGGCTGCGGAGGGAACACACCACAGAGCAAAGGCACGCGGAAACAACGCGTGCCCTCGGATCGGGCGAGCGTGGCTGGTTCACAACCGCACGGGAAGCCTTGAAAAAGGCCGTTTGGGGCCTTCACAAAGGCCGTTTAGTCAGCAGCTGCAGGATGTTGATGGTGGTTGCAGGTGGGGGCCAGAAAGGAAACCAACGAGTGCACGAAACAAAATGCTACTCGGGTCCCAACAGTCCGGCTGCCGTGTAGCGATGCGTCGCTTCTGTTGACTCGGTCCTCTTCCAATGCGGGTCCCGTGGGTCTGGAGTGCGTCAAGTCCTCGGCTTCGGCGAACGACAACCTTGTCGTGTACTAGTAGCTCCTAGTAGCTTCTCTTGTGGTAGTGGATGTAAGAATGAATTCAAAGACTAGACTAGACTAGACTAGTGGACTCAACCCCCTTGCTGTGGGGTTGGGATCCGGCTGGGGAATATTCCCCGTTGCCAGGGGCAGGATCACGGCGGGCGATAGCCCGCCGGTAACTCGTGCGCCGTAGGGGCTGGCCCTACGGCGAAGCGAGGGCCGTACGGGATGTGTCCCTCCTCTGAGGGGATAGTAAGGGGACTTTGGGGGTGGTAGGGGTAGGGGTAGGAGGTGGCGCGCTGCAGGCGAGTCCAGCGCGCCTAGGATGGGGGATGGGGTTAAGGTCCTCGAGAATCGCCGCCGAGAATTTCTCTCGGCAATGGCCTTCCCTCCGGTGGCCGTGCGTGTAGCGGCGCGATTCCGTGAAGGTGATCGTAGGGTCCGTTGTCGGCCCGGTCAAACATCCGTCGAGCGAGCCGTTCAACAAACACTTCCACTGATTCAACCTTCAGGTCGCCGCTTATTGTGGAATTGCGCACGAACCACGGAGCGCCGGACGCCATGCGCAGAGAGACATTCTGCAGACGCTGGATCCGTGTCTTGTTCGTGGCCGACAAGAGATGATGCCACGCTGGGGCTGCGTAGGTGATCCGGGAACGTATGAAGGTCTTGTAGACCAACACTTTTATCCGGAGCGGCAGGGATGATATTAGGACCGGCCGGAGCATGGCCCGGGCGGCCTTGGCTTGATTGATCAAGTGATTGGCCATGGCGCCCATGCGCAGGGGCCGGTCTATGATGCATCCCAGGTACTTGACAGTGTCGGTCCATTGGACCTCCTGTCCCCGGAGTTTCAGCGATGGTGGGCATCGGCGGCGTGTCGTCATAAGGGCAGCTGTTTTGCCCACGTTGACGGACAGCCGCCACTTGTCGAGCCACGAAGGGAGGATGTCCAGCATCCTTTGCATTTTCGCGGCGGCGAGTCTGGGACTTTTGGACGAGTAGAGGTAGGCGCTGTCATCCGCAAACAGCGCCAAGGTTACGTCCTGCTCTCCCGGGAGGAGGGAGTCCGAGAGAGTAGGGATATCATTAGAATACAAAGCATAAAGTGCGGGCGAAAGGCAGCTCCCCTGGGGGACACCTGCCTCGATGGAATACTCCGTAGAGGTTTTTCCCTCCACGGCCACGTGGAAGTGGCGGTCACTCAGGAAGGAAGCGAGTAACCGCGTGGCCATGGGCGGCACCGGCGAGTCTACGAGCTTGGAAAGGAGGCCGGTGTGCCAAACACGGTCGAAGGCCTTCTCGATATCGAGGAAGACCCCGACGGTGACTCGGCCCCGGTTCATCTCCCTCGCCATGTGGTGTAGCACCCGGGTAAGCTGGAGTGTGGTACTGTGTCCCTCGCGGAAACCGTACTGCTCTATACGGAGTTCGATATAGGCTTTTAGTCTCCGGAGGAACAGTCTCTCGAACAGCTTGGCCGGGTGCGGTAGCAGGGTGATCGGGCGGTAGCTGCCCGGCAGACGTTTGTCCTTGCCGGGCTTGGGGATCATGATGACTTTCCCCTGCTTCCATGCGCTGGGGAAATGACCTGTACGAAGTATTCCATTGCAGAGCCGGGCGAATGCGACTATGGCTCTGTGGGGGAGCTGCGTCAACTGTGGATTCGTGACCCCATCTGGACCGGGGGCCTTTTTGTGCTTAAGGCGGAGCGCGACTCGCTCCACCTCAGCCGGCGAGATGAAAAAGTGCCCCGGTAGGGGGTCCTTATTTTGATCACACAGGAATTCCCGCACTTTATGCTCTGTATGCCCGTTAAATGCCTGGTCGACGACGGGGAAAGGTTTAAATTGCCCCTCAAGATGCCTGCCAAGGATGTCGGCTCTGTCTTGGGGGGCGTAGTGACGGTCTCCCGCGGCGTCGAGCAGCGGATGAATGGCTTCGGGCGTTCGAGTTAGTCTCCTGGTGAGACGGTACAGGGCCCCTAGGGTACCATCTTCACCAATGGAGTCCATATAGTCTTCCCACGACCTCCCCCGAAAAGCGGCGATCTCCGCCGCGAGCTCTTCCTTGACCCGGTTGAGTTCGCGTTTGGTGCTGGGGTCTCGGAAGTTCGCCCAGCGCCTCTGGAGACGCCTTTTGAGTTGCAGCTTAAGTCGGAGGGGGTGTGGGAGGGTTTCACGCTTTAGACCTGTGTGAGGGGGCAGCTCACGTGTTGCTGCCTCCTTAGCGTGTACTAAGGACTCCATGAAGCGAGTTGTGGTCGCTTCAACGTCGTCCGGCGAATTTATGGGACCAGCGAGATACGAGTTGTTAAGTATATCTCTGTACTGATCCCAGTCCGTTTTGGATCGCCCCTTCGCGGCGGTGACGTCAACTTGTGTGCCCAGCACCACAAGTATTGGGAGGTGCTGTGAGTCCACGTCGTACAATACCTCGACGTGGACTGGGACTCTGATGGCCTGGGCGACTACGATGTCAATGACGTCCGCCGCGTAGTTCACCGATGTAGGTATATGTGTCGGTGAATCCGGTCCTAGGACTTCATAGCCCTTGTCCTCCGAATCCTTAGACAGGACCCTACCCGCTGGGTTGACGAGCCGGGAGCCCCACGCCGGATGTTTGGCGTTGAGGTCTCCGACTACCAGGGTAGGAGTTTTCCCGTCCAGGACCCGTCGAAAATCGGATCGATGAAGACGGTAGACCGGTGGGCGATAGGCGGCATAGATTTTAAATTCTGAGCCGGACGACTGGAGACTAACTCCTATAGTTCTAGTTGTTTGGAATTCCGCGTGCGGAAGTTCTTCGTGGACGATATCCCTACGGACCAGGACGGCGGTACCGCGATAGCCGCTGCCCCGGTCCGTGGTCTCGTCTCGCCTGTACACGAAGTAATTCGGCACACGGAGTTCGTTCTTTGGAGCGAGCTTTGTCTCCCCCAGGAGGATTAAGTGGGGGCCTTGCTCCTGGGCTAGGAGACGGAGCTTGTGGTAATTTGTTTTAATACCTCCGGGGTTCCAGTAAATGATTCTGAGCCCTAGCCCCGAAGGTGTACATGAAGTTGTGCGAGGCCGTTGATGATGGCCTCGCATGGGGATTGGCCGCTGACGGCGGCTTGCAGGGTGTCGATTAGGATTTGGATGGCCGCCTGGATCATTTGGCGGCCCCGTTCCTCCGAACACCCGCAGCGCGGCGCCTCCCAGTTTGGGGCATTGGCTTGGGGATTTGGGAATTGGGACGCTTGGGTAGAGTTTGTTTGGCCTTTGCGCTTTCTTGGGGCTGGGGCCGGGGGGGCTGGGATGGGTTTAGGTACAGGAAATATAGGCCGCACTGGTGGCGGAGGTGGAGGATCGGTAGGCCTTTGTACCCGTTTTTTAGGCTGTTGTGTGGCCGGGACTTTTGCGGCTTTATGAGGCTGCTGTGTCTTTTGGGCCTTATCAGTGGATGGTTGGGAAGGGGGCAGGATGGGAACCTGGGCGACTGCCTCTGGGACGTCCTCCTGTTTTTTTCTTCTTTTGGTCTTTCTTTTTTTCCGAGGCTGTTCCTCCGTCTGTGCTGTGGTGCCTCTAGTGACGGGGTCACGGGCTGGGGCCATTAAGTTCCCCTGGTTTGGTTCCATCACCGTTGTTAGTTGCGGGATGATTTGGCCCCTGTTTGGGTTTGGTGGGGGGACGTCAATGCCCCGTATTGTATTTTAGCCTCACGGCGGTAAGCAGGGCAGTGTCGATGGTTGGCAGGATGGCCACGTTTGCAGTTGGCGCACTTTATAACCGCCCTCTCTCGGTCGCAAGCCGCCGTTAAGTGAGGCCCCGCGCAGCGTACACAACATGCCGGTCGGAAGCACCCCTCAGAGGAGTGCCCAAACGCTTGGCAGCGGTGGCATTGGGGGAGGCCAGACCTCCGGACCCATTCCTTTATTGTAACTTCCATATAGAACATTTGTTCAATTTGGAGAAGTGTTCTCTGATCGTCGACCCCTAGGTGGGGGAACTGAGCAAAGAACACCGCTCTAGGGCTTCCTTTCCTTGGTGGGATGAGTCTCACGTGGTCGGGTTTGACTCCTACCAACGTTTCTAATTCTTGTAGGATTTCGGCCACCGGCGTGTCGTTTAAAAGTCCGGAAATGGCCACTTTGTGCGGCTTATCGGCGTCTATAGAATAGCTATGGCCGATTATTTGAGGATCGACCTCTCTCGCTTCCGCCAGGTAGTTTTGGATCACCCGGTATTCCCTGACTGACTTTGGCAGAAACCGAACACCTTTGCCGAGAGGGCGGGCGCTCGGTGGGTGACCCAATTTTTCGAGGATAGCTCGAAAGTGGGCGATCCAATTTGGGAGCATCTCAACCGTAATGGGTGGGACTCTCTCGGTTTTATCGCCTTGGGGAGGGGCCGATGCAGTAATCAGGGGAGACGCAGGTCGGCTATGTGCCGGCTGGCTAGTTGAAGGGGCTGGTTGGGTGGCTGGGAGGGTTGGCTGGCTGGCAGCCGCCGCATATGACATCATTCCTGCCGCTCTCATGGCGGCCTCGCGCTGTTGGTTTGATGTTAGGCGGGGGTCGAGCCTACGCGGTGACGGAATAGGTGGAATTTGCCTGATAGGCGAAGATGTCGGCGGCGGGATCGCCGAGGTTGGAGAGGCCAGCTCCTCAATTGTAGAGGGGAGCGGGCTGGGACTCTTACCCAAGTTTGGACGTTGAGCAGGGGGAGGAAGACTATCTCCGCTAGAATCCCTAGCGTGTTTCCTGGTGCGCTGGGGTTTAGGGGGCAGGTCTTTATAAGCTGTGGTTGAGTGCGAGGAGTCAGAATCCTCGCTACTCGATGTTGGCGAGCTAGAGGAGACAGACTCCTTGATATCGCTAATGGAATGTCTTTTTTTTTTCAGGTCTAGAGGACGCGGCGGCGACAGCGGGGATATCAGCTGACGCCACTTGGGGCTGGCGGAGACCGCCCCCGTCTCGCTCCCGGCGAGGGTATGACGCGTGACGTTTTCGAACGAAAGTGTCGGCGCGTCCACGTCCGGAGCGGGACGTGGGAGGACGCCCGCAGCTTGAGTTTGGCCCTGACTCGACGCCGGGTCGGCCGCCACCGGCTCGAGGCCTGAAGCCTGGGCCGGAGGGGACCGCCGCGGGGCCTCATCGGGGCTAGCCGGCGCACTCCTACTCTTCATTTTTATTCGTGGAATCTTAGAAGAGTCTCGGTTTGGCATGGTTGGGTTGTATACTCTTTAAATACAACTATTACACACGCAGTAGTTTTATTTATTTACAGTAATTAAAGCACTAACTAATAATAGAAACCTTAACCTAACTATATATATCTAAAACTAGGAAGTATAACTAAAAGTAATATTAAAACAAATAAAAATAAGCAAAAATCAAAGTATATACAATATAGACAAAGACGATGGAGTGGGGGAAAAATGGGCTACCGCGCGTTTCGCTACGGTAATGGGAGCCCAAAAAATAAAAAAATATTGGATATTTACAATTTCGACTAAGACAACGAGACTGGGACCGACACTTGCTGGACTTGACCCTCCCTTAGCACGGATTGTAACAGGGTGCGGTCGGGGGGACTATTCTTTATGAATAGCCTTCCGACCACTTAAGGGAGGGCGAGCAACAACACCTAACAAAATCAAGACCCACCACACGACAACCAAGAATGGGGACGGAGGAAAGGGTCACCTTTCCTCGGGGGGGCCCTATTCAGTTGGGGAAGTTAAATGCAATACCACACGGGTAAAGAGTTTGGCCCTAGCCGGATTTGACTAGCCCGGCAGGGCACTGGGCCCGTGCGGTGTGTCAGTCTAGTCTGTCTGTCGTTCCTAACCAATGTGTGGCAGGACGACCGCGAAACCTAAGGCGAACCAGCCCGTCGGCTATGACGCTCGGGGGACAACGATTGTTCGCAGTGCCCCTGCAACTTAGTCGACGTCCTGGCCCGCGACACGAAAGCCTAGGGCTAACCAGCCCGTCCACAAGGCGCTCGGGGGACTACGTACGGTCGGACGCAGTGCCCCAACAACCTAGTCGACGTCCTGGTTAGCGACACGAGGAAACCAGTAGTTCAGCGGTAGGAAACTTCTTCTTCTTCGGTATGCAGAGTTATTTTTCAGCAGCGAGTTCGTAGGGTAGGATGAAATTGGCACGGGAGTGGGGGGAAGCACGATGCGCACACGTCCGCTCTCAACCGTGACCAAGATGGAACCCTGAATCCAAAGCCGAGAAAATGAAGACCCTTGTGCGCAATGAATTACCCAAATGGGACCCCCGACCGGTGTGCGATTTTCGCCGCCAAATCCGCGACAATTCGGCGGCCCTATGCACCCTACATGTACCTGACAGCCAGCCTGTTGAAACCCTTTTGCTAAAATATTTATTTACAATGATAGCCTTATTAACTACCTACATTTTAGTATATAATAACCTTATGTACATATAAACACCTGGCCGTTAGCGCAGTATAACGGCCACAAACCTACCTAAATCAACCGAATAGGTTAGGTCTCGGAGCCCTCCAGACGCATCGGGTCGTTGGGGGGACTCCGGGTGTATACCTCCCTAGAGGCCCTTAGGTCTAGACCCAGCTCACGTAGGTCTAGACAGCCTAAGTGTCTGGGCATTGATGCTACATGCATCCAATGTTCGGACCTAGAGAGTTGCCGACCAATCTAACGACGATTGGTATGGCGCCGGCCAACAATATTATTGTCGACAACTCCCTAGAGCCCTTAAATCACCAGAGGTACTGTTATACCACAATAACAGAACCTCGAGGGATTGCCCTTGTATGTGTTAGGATTTACTTGGGGAAAATTATGACACCAAGACATAATATGATTTATTATTCTTGTTGGGCTCAGAATCCAATTCGATTCTGCCCAGACCACTACCTTTTACATAGTAGGTCGTGGTGATACACATTACTTATAAGAATCATACCAGATTCATACAAAAAACACAATATTCATATAAGAAATTTTAAATATGTGTTATACCATTTACACAACTCGGGGTGATTACGCGTAGAACGCTTTAACTTTAATTACGTTAAACTTTCATCGTTATGATGCAATTATGACTTAATGCACACCTGGGTGATATTGAAAATTGACAGATAACTACGTCATTTTGGTCAAGTTTAGCTTAACGTTGTGCGGCGTAATAGGCCTTCAGTTTACATCAAGGAGCTCATAAATATAAAATATGGTACCAATAAAACTAACCTAATACTTTTTAATGTATTTTATTACATTTGTTTCAATAGCATTTTATATCAGCACTACTAGGCTAGGCTTAATGTTTCACTATATGAACTTAATATTGTTTTAGACTTCTGTTATTACAAACAAACTCTACTTCAGAAGAAATAATAGTGCAAATACTACTTCCTCTAACCTCCTACCGAGTCCCACGGTAGGACTACTGCCCCACCTTTTTTTATATACCCTAAGAAGAAAGAACAAAAAAAGAAACAAACAGCTAATCCTTGGTGAAGAGGACACTGTTTCAAAAAATTCAGATTCAATCTGAAGTACTGTATTCATCATGAACCGATTTTTGATGGAGCTTTCCCAGAAAATTCCTAGTACTCCTCTTGTCAACATTGAAACATTTAGCTAGGAAAAGTTTGGGTATAAAGGCCAATCTTACTTCTGAACGTTCGTTAATGCCACTAGCGACATCTGTTGGTGAACATAACAAAACTAAGACAAAATACTAATATTTTAAAACCCAAAAAAACGGACGGATGTGTTTATTCTAGACATGGGCATTTTCGTATTAAAAAAAGGGGGGGGGAGGTATTCCCCCCATTTTTTTATATGAGGTAAGAGTAGACTAAATTAATACAGAATTTTTATTAAAAAAAATGGGAGAGGGGCCGATGGTATGAGTCTACACCGAACAAGTGGCTAGCTCATCGCGATGTTTTGAAATGACTCAACAACCCATCTATAAACAGTTCATAAGTTGGTATAGTCAAACCGGACCGACAGCTTAACGTGCTCTCCGAGGCACTATAGTGGTGTTGTCAAACAAATGTAAATAAAATTTAGAGTTATGTATTACCGATTATAATCGTCGAATTGATTGTGTTTTATAATTACTGATATATCATCAGTAAATAGAGTACATTTATTATTGCTAGCGTTTGGGAGGTCATTAACTAAAATTAAAAATAGCAAGGGCCCCACAATACTACCTTGAGGTACCCCTGTCTTATTTATCTTTAAAAGAGATTTGGTTATAGTTTCTTCAAATTTAGAATTAATATTATTTATTTCTACATACTGATTTATTTTGTACAAGTAACTACTTAGCCAGTTATAGGCCCGCCCTCGTATACCATATGATTCACATTTGCGTGTAAAACAAAGTCAAATGCCTTACTCATATCAAAAAATACTACAGATGTAAGTATATTTTTATCAACACCTTTATTTATGTTGTGTATCAGTTTAAATGCTGCTAGTGTAGTAGATTTTCCCCCTTAAAAGCTATACTGTTATTTTTTTATAATATTAAATTTATTAGTCTCGAGTATATAACCTTTTCTATGACTTTTGATATGATAGGTTTTAAGGCAATTGGTCTGTAGTTTCCAATGTCCATTAGGCTTAATACGCCCCACATCGCTAATTAAGCTAAACTTTAACCAAATTGACGTAGTTGTCTGTCAATTTTCTATGTCACCAGGTTTGTATTACGTCAGATTTGCATCATATCGATTAAAGTTTAGCTTAGCTTTGTGCGCGTAATTAACCCGTGTCATGTTCTTTTTGAAAATTGATTTGATAATAGAGGTTTTCGACCTATCAGGAAATACACCTTGAGTAAACGATAAATTAACAAGGTGCATGAGAATGGGTGTATAATATTTGGACGTTATCTTTAAAATGATTGTATTAATATTATCAAAACGTGTTGGTAGGGGAGGGTAAAAGGAAAGGGAAAACTGACCTTTGATTTCGTTGTGGACTGTATATTCGAGAAGCTGATTCAAGTCCCGTCTTTGTTCACTCCTTGGATTAGTATTAATTTCTGAGCACTTCAATTGCGGTAATATGGGCTTAATCGAGGATTATTATATATATTTGGTTCGTCTTCAACTCGCGGTTTTGTGAGAATTTTATTTCTTTTCGTCAATCCATCAATTTGACTTTTTCATTTTCTTTAGAGTCTTTGAATATTAGGGTTCGGCATGACAATTAATTTAAATCAGCCAATATTCTTCTTTTTGTCCATATCGATGTCAGCCTGGTATTAAGGAGGGAAAGGAAAGGAAGTGTGGTCTGTTTGTGTAATGAATGTGTCCAACCATATTCTCCCCCCTTGAATAATCATGAGATTTTCAATAGAAACGCGGATGACTTGCCTAAGCGAGATCGAGGACTTTACGAATAATAACTAAATAATAAAAATATAAGGAAAAAATATATGGGTAATAAATTATTGAGTTGGGAGAGGACACATACGAACCACTGGTCTTTTATAAGTACCAGAAGCTGTCCTCACAGTCACTACTCGTACAATATCGTCACGTCCGGGGTGAATCTCCTCCACGATGCCTAAGGGCCAACGTAAAGGCGGGACGTTGTCTTCACGTATGAGGACAACGGTTCCTACAACGATAGGACGAGCGCGGGTGTTCCATTTTTCGCGAACCTGGAGGGTGTTGAGATACTCGACTTGCCATCTTTTCCAATAAGATTGGACGAGTTTATCTATTAATTCATGTCTTTCGACATTATTTTGAGGTGAGGAAGAATAATCTTTCGAGGGAAAATGTGCTAGCGGAACGTTGTGTAGAAAATGTGCAGGTGTTAAAGCGGTGGGTTCGGATGGATCCGAACTTAATACACACAGAGGACGGCTATTAAGTAGAGCCTCTATTTGAATGAGGACTGTATTCAGCTCCTCGTATGTCAAGATCTGTGAACCTACTACGCGGATGAGATGAGTTTTTACACATTTGACTTGACTTTCCCAAACGCCAGCCATGTGTGCACTGTAGGGAGGTAGATTTTTAAAACTAATTTTATTATTAACGAGTTCGCGGTTATACTCAAACGAATAATGTTTTGAGAACAAAAACGTGTATAATTCATCCAACTTCCTTTTAGCACCAATGAAGTTGGTACCACCGTCAGAATGGATGACTGACACCGGACCTCTTCGGGATAAAAAACGTTTTAATGCGCGGATAAATGAATCTGTCGACAGATCATTGGCGAGTTCGATATGAATCGCTTTTGTAGCGAGACATATAAAAAGACAAATGTATGCCTTATGGCTAGTCACGCCACGGGCTTTTCGAGGTGTTATGAAAACTGGACCAGCGTAGTCCACGCCGGTATTCCAGAAGGGTTTAATCTGTTCTTTGACACGATACGATGGTTGTTGGCCCATAAGAGGTTCAGTATGTTGCGGTTTGGTACGAAAACAAGTGTTGCATTTTTGTGTACGTTGACGTACAACACTTCGCGCGGAGAGAATCCAGTACTTTTGACGTAAAAGCGCGAGTAAAAGTCCTGGACCTGTATGTAAATTTATCACGTGATAGTGGTCGATGAGCAATTCAACAATTCGATCTTTTGAGGGAAGTATAATGGGATGTTTATTTTCATGATTTATATTAGAATTGTTTAATCGACCGCCTACACGTATAATATTATTTTCGAGGAATGGGCACAACTTCCGAATACGAGGCGAACATTCTCTGTCTTGTGACAAGTATTTAAATTCCGAATAAAAATGTGTGATTTGAATAGTCTTAATAATTGATGTTTCCGAGGCCTCTAGATCGGCAACCGTTATGTTGCCTCGTGTTCTTAATTTCCCGACGAATCTAAGAACATATACAACAACTTTCACGAATTTATTCCACGAGGAAACTTTCGAGGCTATGTCATAGTAAGGATGAGTAAACTCTACCGTATTACACGGTAAAGCTGGCGCGGTTTTCTCTTCAGGTAAGTCAGAGAGCAACCGAGGATTAAATTCCTTAGAAGGCCACTGAACGGGCGGTAAAGAAGACCACGGCGGTCCACTAAACCAAAACGAGTTGTTTACTAGCTTTTTAGGGGTGACAGGCCGAGAGATTATATCACTAGGATTATCCTGGCTGATTACGTGACGCCAGTGTTTCGCGGTAACGAGTTCTTGAATGGCCGATACTCGATTGGCAACGAACGTCTACCAACGGTATGACTGTGAATGTATCCACGATAGAGCGACCGTGGAGTCCGAAAACGCAAACGTATCGTTTACATGACATCGAGTTGACAAAGTGTCTGTCACTGATTTTATGAGTTTGGCTAATACCAAACAAGCACACAGTTCTAAACGCGGTAATGATCTATTTGAGAGTGGGGCTAGCTTGCTCTTGGAACATAGCAACGTTACGCTTCCGGAAGAGTGGGAGTCGCGGCTGACTCGCACATAGACTGCGGCACCGTAGCACTTCTCGCTGCTATCGGCGAATCCTAACAACATGATGTATGAACCTAGAACAATACCTATATGTCGCGGGATTTTAATAAAATCTAAACTTGTAAATTATTTTAAAAAATCTGTCCATCTTTTTCTGATGGACTCCGGAGCGGGATCGTCCCAGTTTAAACCTACCTTCCAACAATCTTGTGTTAAAAGTTTTAAATAGGTAACGATGGGACTTATAAGACCGAGAGGATCATAACACCGAGCCGCGGTCGAGAGAATATTTCGTTTTGTACAATGACTTGATATTATATTATGGATGTTTGAATCGAAGAAAAAGTAGTCTTCGAACGGTTTCCATCTCAAACCGACTATCTTCGCCCGAGATTCGTTATCGAAGTCAATTATTTTTGTAACACGCATATGTTCGGGGATATAATCGTTTAAATCTACATTATTGGTTAACCATTTAGTTAGGTTAAAACCGCCGCTTTGGAATAACTCTACGAGTTGCGAAAATAGGACTTTAGCTTTTTCTAAAGTTTCTACGGAACCTATATAATCGTCCATGTATAAATTACTTGGCACGAACTTGGCCGCGAGAGGATATTTACCTCCTTCATCTAACGCGAGTTGGCGAATCGAGCGCATAGCGAGGTAGGGCGACGATGTTGTCCCGAAAGAAACCCGAGTAAATTCGTAAGTCTGAATCGGTTCGCTCGAATCGAAACGAAACAGAATCGACTGATATTTACGATGAGGTTCGTATACATTAATACCGAAGAACATTTTCTCAATGTCTGCAGAAAGCGCGATAGGGAAAATTCTAAGTTCTAATAAAAGGTTAAAAATATTAGTTTGTAGGTTCGGACCACTGTAGAGTACGTCGTTAAGCGACTTTCCACTCGCGGACTTACAGCTAGCGTCTATTACAATTCTAACTTTCGAGGTAGTTTTATCATCTCGAAATACCGCACTGTGTGGCATGTAATACCGTTCTTTCGAATTTACGTCTATTTCATTGACGTGAACGAGGTAATTTTTATCGATATACTTATTCGCGGATGGTTGCGTTGTAACTTTCCTTTATCGCGGGGTTTTTATTTAATCGTTTTTCGAGGTTAAAAAATCGACGCCGAGCAATTATTTGTGAGTCGCCTAACTCTACCCGAGGATCTGCCTTGAACGGTATTTCGACTTTATATCGTCCGGTCTCATCACGAGTATGCGTGCGCGTGAAAATGTCTTCACATAGCTTTTCATCCGCGGTGAGTTCAGATGCGTTCGAAACGCTCTCGAGTTCCCAAAACTTACGTACAAATAAGTCAAGAGAAGGTGCATCCAAAATGGAGCATAACGAGGTGTTTGAGGATTCGCTCATATCGTTAACATTGGCGCTACCCATTATGACGTAGCCCAATGTTGTTTCCATCGCACTTATCGAGGAGTTTTCTAATAATATATTATTAGCACCAAAAATTCGCGGAAAATGTTTTATTCCTAACAAACAATCGATCTCAGCGGGAGGATCGAAATCTTTATCAGCGAGGGGTAGTTGTCTAAAACGTTTCACTTCTTCCGAGGATATTTTTGCGTAGGGTATATTATTTGTTATTTTGTCGATAACTAATACTTGAGCAGAGTAAACATCGTATTCATTAATAGTAGAAGAAAATGTAAATTTAGTTTGGCCTAATACTGGCCGAGAATAACCACCGATCCCTGAAACGGTGGAAAGGATGCGGCATATGTTTAAACCTAGACGCTTACAGCAGGTTTCAGTTATGAAATTGCTCATCGAACCACTATCGAGTAATACACGAATCCGAACGTTTTCTATTATTCCCGATTCTTTTAAAATAGTGATAATCGCGGTTGGTAATATAGGAATGGAATTATCTACTTTATTGTGAAAGGCGGTAAGACCTAAATTGGAATGTATCGGCACTGGCTGAGCGAGCGATGGTGTGTTGTTTTTATTCAACAGTGGCGCGGCACATTCAGCGCTCGCAGCGCTAGTTAAAGCGGTCGCGGGCCGAGGTGTGTGCGAGGTTGAAGCGATAGTAGAACTATTTAAATGAATCGCGGTATGATGTTTCCTTCCACAGGATAAACATGATTTTGAGGAACTACATTTATATGAATTACTAGCGGCCCGTCCCGGCTTCGCACAGGTTTGTATAACTTTAACTATATGCTCAGCGCACGCCACGGAAGGCCTCAGAAACGATACTTTTCCCCCGTTTTTAAAACATTTTTGGTTACTGCTCCACAACTATAGGACCTAGCGTGATATTATATAGCCTATGTTACTTCTGAATAATGCAGCTTTCTAATGGTGAAAAAATTATTGCAATCGGTCCAGTAGTTTTTGAGTTTATTCATTACAAACATACAAAAATACAAATCTTTCCTCTTTATTATATTAGTATAGATGAAATCCGAGACAATTAGTGCAATAATGAAATTGTTTTACCATTTTATTACGTTCTATATTATTTAGACGCATAAACGTACCGCATCGGTATAACGCATGTCGCGGGCTCTCACCGCACGCGGGACAAGCTTGTACAACGACTCCCCCCGCGCCTGGCTCCCCCTGCGCTCGAGTAGGTATTTGACGATCCGAGGGATTGTTCACTAATAATGAAAATGAATGCGGTTGGAATTTTTGCGGATTTTGAATATTTGTTTTAGATCTGACAGGTTTCTTTTGAACACCTGTACGGGCTAATAATTTAATATGATTGTTTATAAATGAGCGTAAATATTCAAAGTCGGGAATATCTTTATTCGAGGATTGTTCAAATAATTTTACCGTTTCAATATCGAGTTTACTGAGGGCTAGATATGTGAAAATAAAGTCTGTATTATCTTCTAAATGTAAATGTTTGAAGGCGGCCACGGAGGCCATAACCTGTTCGTTAAAAGTTTCTAGTGCGGCATTAGAAGCTTCTTTTATATTTTTAAAATTTAAAATTTGGTCTAAATAGTTTGAAGCCAATTGACGTTTGTCTTCATATTTTTGAATGAGACTATCCCATATGAGGTCATAATTATCTGCGGATGGTGTCACGCCGGCACACACGGACAGTGCTCGGTGGGACAAGTGACCCATTAGGTATTGTATTTTGTGAGCATTAGTGAGGTTATAGTTGTCGTGTATTATGGACTTAAAGTTCTCGTAGAACACACTCCAGTGCATAGGATCACCGTTAAAATTAGGTATCTTTAATGGAGGTAATTCGACCCTAGGCATCGCGGAATGAAATTTCGGCCAGGTGGAAAACGAGGAAATATTTTTGAAAGTATTCTCTAAAGATTTAACTGAACAATATAAATCATTAAAAGTTTCTACCGGGGTAAAATTGGGAGAATATTTACTATTATTTTTTAAATATTCAAGATTAAGATCATGAATAATTTGGGTAAATTCGTCCTTGGTTTTCTCTAAACCTTCTAAGGACGATAAGAACACTGCGCTGTTTTCAGGCGTAGTGATTTGAGAAAGATCGTAACATTTTTGCATTATTCTGAAAAGACTTTCTTTCTTAGCCTCCAGAACTTTGCTGAGAGGTGTCGACTCCGGTTCGTCATCGAGGATTTTAGACTTCGGCATCTTCGAGGTTTATTTATACAAAATGAAATGAAATGTTAGTTAATTTTACGAAACAAATAAATTGCGAAATGTGTAAATTTGTAGTGTAAAATGTGGGATTAATCGAGGAGAAGGAACAATGATAGGATTAATCGGGGAGAAGGACCAATGGTAGGGGAGGGTAAAAGGAAAGGGAAAACTGACCTTTGATTTCGTTGTGGACTGTATATTCGAGAAGCTGATTCAAGTCCCGTCTTTGTTCACTCCTTGGATTAGTATTAATTTCTGAGCACTTCAATTGCGGTAATATGGGCTTAATCGAGGATTATTATATATATTTGGTTCGTCTTCAACTCGCGGTTTTGTGAGAATTTTATTTCTTTCCGTCAATCCATCAATTTGACTTTTTCATTTTCTTTAGAGTCTTTGAATATTAGGGTTCGGCATGACAATTAATTTAAATCAGCCAATATTCTTCTTTTTGTCCATATCGATGTCAGCCTGGTATTAAGGAGGGAAAGGAAAGGAAGTGTGGTCTGTTTGTGTAATGAATGTGTCCAACCACGTGTGTTTTTCAGACCTTTTATTACTTTTTTTATTTCTGCTGCAGTTGTCGTTGTTAGGAAAATGCTACTGGAGACAGTATTTATTTTTAAAACATAATTATTGTATCGATTATTATTAAAAGTAATGTTATGGTAATTATTAAAGTTATTATTATTACAATTAATATTACTATTAGGATTATTAATAAAATTATTATTAAGATTATTTACATTATTATTACTATTGTGATTTATGTTACAATTATAATTGTCATTTATAGTGTTTTTGTCATTCGTTAAATTATAGTTAATAAATTGGTCATTAATCAAATTACCAATAATTCTGGGATTAGTGATTAGTCCTTATTCCGTTTGATATTTTTAATTTCTTTTCTATTATAAATATTATTAGACTTGCTTTTTATTATGTGCCATGTAGCTTTACATATATTATTTGCATTGTTTATATTTATTTCATTACATTTTCTTTGGCTTATGTTAATACATCTTTTAAGTAATTTAGAATAATTATTGAATTCGTTTCTATTTATTTGTGTCTTGTGTAAATAATATTTTAAACGTAAATGTCGTTGCGCATGATTTTTTTAGACCCTTGGTTATCCAATTATTTTGTTTGCCTCTTTTGTTAGTTACAGTCATTTTATAGGTAGGAATACATAAAAAAAAACATAGTTATAGTGTCATGGTAGATATTAAATTCATCATTTAGATTTGTTTCATCATATACATCTGTCTATGAAATATTATAAAGACAATTTCTTCAAGACTAGGAGCGAATCCAAATGTAGTGACCTTGGACTTTAATATATATATTAAGGTCTAACAAACTAACTTCAGTGGGGACTTATTTTATTTTGTGAAAAACAAGTATTTCGACTCCCGAAGCTACTGTATTAAGTGCATAGGCAAGGGATTCCCGAACTCGAGCGTCAAAAAACATCTAAAAGTTTTTTTTCAGTGATAATAAAGTTTTTTTAGGAAAAAAAAAGAACATGGAGGTGTAGATTTTATTTACTCGATCGTAATTACATAATTATTAAAAATTAAAACCTGTTAAGTTTTGAAATGACAACTAAAGTAATATTTTTAGAATCATAAATCAAACTTTGGGTGTCTTTTCAAAAGTTAATAGATTTTTATAAAAATTCTATCTGATTAGGATCGAGTAAGTAATATGTACACTTCTACGTTCTTTTATCATAAAAAAAACCTTGATATCACTGAAAACAACATTTACACGTTTTTAGACGTTGGAGATCAGGAATCCTTTTCCTGGCCTCTTAAAAGGCTGAATTAATTATTATTAAAAGTTGATCGGTGGGTCGCAGCGATCGATGCGACTTATGATGTACTGAGGTTTGTTTACTTCACTGGGTCGTCGAGACCCGTGGGTCGCGGTGATCGGGTGTTTTAACCCGGGTCTCGAAACCCGTGGGTCATGATCGACCCGGGTTACAAAAAGTGATCGACCGACCCAGGTCTAATATACCCTAAGAAGAACAAAGAACAAAGAAAGAAACAAACAGCTAATCCTTGGTAAAAAGGACACTGTCAAAAAATTCAGATATATCATGAACCGATTTTTGATGGGGCTTTCCCAGTAAATTCCTAGTTCTCTTGCCAACTAGTCTTGTGTAGTACATGTACTAGAGTACTAAAGGAATTAATTCCCTATACTGAATAAGAATGAACTATTCATCAACGTTGTTGCTCTTCGGTCATTTAGTTCATTTTAAAGTCGAGATCGGTAAGAAATCTGAGGGAATGAAAGAGAAGACGTGATATAGGAAATCTCGCGAGCGAAGCAGACGCCAAAAGAATAATTAAGACACGAAAGAGAAGACGCGATGCATGATTTCACGTGAACCAAAGAGATGTAAGATGTACTAGTTCACTGTTCGTCGCGTCCTCCGAGGGCATTCGTACGAGCTCGGGCACTGCTCGGGTATCGAAATGTGTCTCGGTCGCGCTCGCGCGTTTTTGCTTATCGCATTTGTTTTCTCTCTCTACCGAAACGGCTCCTAAGCTCTCGGAGTGTACTAGTTCGTTTCTTTCTTTTTGCTTTGTCTTTAGTCATAAGCACGAGCGTACTAGTACTTGTTGTAATATTTTTATTTTCTGTGTAATAAGGTAAAGTTAACAAGGGGTTCACAGGTTTTCCGGAGAATACTGCATGGTTTTCTTGTCGAGGTGGTAGTGTCGTTTCATGGTGCGGTTACGAAACAAGCAATTTGGCGATAAAGTAGCAAGGATATTAAAATAGACTCGTAATCTAAATACGTCTTAGACGCCGTCCATTTCGTAGCTATTTAGCCGGCATAGTGGGAACGATTAAAATTGTTAAATAGTATTGATCGACCTCATTCGTGAACTTTGTAGCTTTGCTTACCATCAGGTAGATACCTACAACAAAATCACATGCTGTACTCATATTAAAACAAAATGTTTTTCGACTCAGGAATCTACTGTACTAAAGTACTAAAATAATGAACTAGTACATTTTAAAGATTGTACTAGTTTGGAGCGATCTTTTCAAAGACTGAGCAAGCACAAGCCTATTGCCAACATTGAATCATTTAGCTAGGAAAAGTTTCGGTATAAAGGTCAATCTTACTTCTGAACGTTCGTTAGTGCCACTAGCGACATCTGTTGGTTAACATAACAAAACTAAGACAAAATACTAATATTTTAAATATCAAAAAAATAGACGGACTGGTGTGTTTATTCAGGAGACATTAAAATTCACATCCTTATGGTTTCTTACAACAACCAGCAACCTACTTAATTATGAATTTAAACTATGGCAAATGGCATAAGCAAGCGTTCCCCTATTTGGCATTTTTGACGCCAAACTAGGATACGTCTGCTTTAAATCATTTAATTAATTTTTCGTTAATTTTGATGCCTATTCTATTTTTTTCGTAGAAGTAAATAGCGGACAATGGATATCGCTAATTTAAACCTTGATCCTAATCCACAAAAAAAATGAAGGTAGTATGGAACTGGAATTTAGTTATGATAATCCAAATAAATAATCCTCGTCCAGTGGTGCAAAAATAGAAGTAAAATCCACCAAATGCACAAGTAAATTTGTTTTTTTAATATAGCAGGACATGTGACCCTACATCCACCTGATGGTAAGTGCCAATGTAACGTCCAAGAATGTTCTCAACCAATAGTAGCTATGGTGCTTGCTTCAATTGGTTGATTCCACTATGTCTGCTTGAGAAACTTATTCACGCTACGCTTAAAGGACTCTGGATTAAAGGAAGAAGGGAAAACGCACGCAGGCAAGACATTCCACCTTTTTATCGTGCGACATATATAAGAGTCACCATACCTTTTTTAATTAAACGTTCATTTAAAAATAAGCTCTAAAACTAAACCATTAATCCTAATCAACATTTAAAATTTCAGATTATGCTGAAATAAAAAATCCGGTTCTGTATTATTGTCGTCTTATTCCTTTTTTATTTTCAGAATTTATTAACGACCCATTTTTGAATTATTAAAAAAAAACAATTTAAAGGTTTCGAGGCAACCGAATGTCTATGAATTAAAAAAATGTCACAGAATAACAGCTGTAATAGTTAAGAATAAAAGTATAAATCGGTATGAATAATATGGATATAATAACCTAAATTCGCCTAAAAATAAAATCGTTCAGGTATATGGTAATACACAAAGGGTAATAGGAAGGGTAGAAGGATAGTAGTAAAAGGGTGTTAGGATAGTTAATTACTTGTACATTTACATTTTCTTGTACTTGTACATTTTCTTTTGTTCACAAATAAATGATTTATGATTATGATTTATGATTATGATTATATTTTTTTACATAAAATTTACAAGTTTTCTACAAAAAATATTTTGTTATCTTGTAGCGGAGTATATAGTGGTATATATAATAAGAGAAGGTAGATATAAGTACAACTGTTAATGTGACAATAAACGTAGTCAGTCTCGAATACGCTGTGTTTCATTAAGTACTTACATATTATCACTATACACCATTGGCGACGAGGCGAACCAGTTCACGTGTGCAAATAGTGATTTTTTAATAATACGAGTATAAAGTTATAATAAGATATTATAAATTTTATTTAGGTAATAATACGTAATAATGAGTGAAGCAAAAGTTATCGATATTACGGGATTTAAAGAATTTAATTTGCACAGTGATCGATGGCCTACCTACATAAGTCGACTAAAAATATGGTACGAGATCAAAAATATTAAATCCAGTTTATTTTCTAAATACTTGGTGGCCGTGGTCGGCACCGAGCCGCTAGATCTAATCATAGACTTATGCTACCCGGATAAGCCGGAAGATGTGGCGTTTGAGGTCATCGTGAAGCTGGTCGAAGAACATCCGGCGCCGAAACGTTCTGTCATAGCGGAGCGAATGTTGTTCCGATCGTGCAGACAGGCAAACTCGCAATCCATAACAGAGTACATCGCGCAACTGAAGAATACTAGCAAGCGTTGCCAGTTTAGGAGCGACACGCTGAAGGAAAATCTTCGCGATCAGTTGGTCTTCGGCCTCGCGAGCGATCGCATCAGACAAAGGATGCTCGTAGAAGAAGAGCTAACGTTCGACAAGGCGATCCAGTTGGCGCTGTCCCTGGATGCGACGGTTCGAGACTCGTGCGGCGGCCGAGGGGACGTCGGCGGCGCCGGGGAGCGCGCCGGGGTGCACGCCGTGGAGGTGCGCGGTGGGCCTAGGCGCGGGCGCCGGGGCTCGCGCGGCGTACGGGGTTTAAATCATAGTGCGAATCAGTGCCCCTATTATAGCTGTGAGTGTTACGTATGTGGTGCAAGGGGGCACTTGGCTAAAATGTGTAAAATGCGAAAGCAACGAGTGGTAAACAATGTGAGCGGGTTTGTGAGCGATGCATCATCCCGGGATTCGGTACGGTCGGGAAACCCTGGAGACGACGACCCCGTGGAGGTTTATCGTGTGAGTGATGACGAGGACACCGACGAGCGGTGGAATATCGAGGTAACAATTAATAATATCGTGTTAACTATGGAAGGCGACACCGGGTCGGTCGTAAGCATCGTGTCGGACGCGGTATATGACAAATATTTTAAACATGTAAAATTGTTACCGTCACAAGTTAGTTTAAAAATGTATAGTGGTCAAAAGGTACAACCTAAAGGTGAAATATTTTGCTCAGTAGAGTATAATGGTAGGATGGTAGATCGATTGAGGCTAATTATAATGAATAATAACTTTAGTCCCTCCTTATTTGGTCGAAATTGGATGAAAGCTTTTAATATTAGGTTTCCACAAAATAAAAATATAAACAATGTAGTAAATCATAAGAATAAATATAGTGAGTTGCATAATATAGTTATGGGTGAGCTTATGCATAGCTTCCCAGATGTGTTTTCTCCTGGTTTAGGTAAGTTCAATAAAGGTGTAATTAAATTAGAACTAGCAGCAGGCGCCCGGCCCGTGTGGCGCCGAGCGCGGTCGCTGCCTCTAGCGCTGCGCAGCGCGGTGGACGCTGAACTACGGTTGCAGCGAGAAAACATAATCTCACCGGTGGAGCGAGTGGGGCACACCGGTCGTTCCCGTCATTAAGAAATCAGGTGAAGTGCGTTTATGTGGCGATTTTAAAACTACTGTTAACCCTGTATTAGTAGACGACAAATAGAGGATATGTTCACAGCTTTACAGGGAGGTCGTTTATTTAGTAAAATAGATTTATGTCAAGCGTATCAACAATTGGTGTTGCATGCTGACTCGCGAAAGTTTTGTACGATAGTGACACATAGAGGTACTTTTTGCTACAATAGACTACCATTTGGTATAAAATGCGCTCCGAGTAAATTTCAACGCATAATGGAACAACTACTACGTTTACCTTACGTTACCGTATACTTCGACGATGTGCTGATTACAGGGACAGACGACACCGATCATAAAAATAGGTTGTTTAAAGTTTTTAAAACATTATCATTAAGCGGGTTAAAGGTATCGCCGGAAAAATGTAATTTTTTTAGAAAATCCGTTTTGTACTTAGGACACGTCATAGACGGTGACGGGTTAAAAACTGAAATTTCTAAAATAGACGCCATCAATAATAATACCTCACAGCCTAAGGATATACACGAATTGAAAGCATTTTTGGGCCTCGTTAATTATTATGGTAAATTTGTCTATAACTTGAGCAACGAGTTATATCCGTTATACGACTTATTAAAATTACAAAATGAATATAAATGGTCTGAAGGTTGCGAAAGTGCATTCAATCGTGTAAAGGAGCTTTTGAGTAGATCATCATTATTATCACATTTCGACCCTGCGAGGGCGACGTCGCTGGCGCATGACGCGTCGCCGCGCGCCTCTCGCGTCTTGTCGTGCTGCGGCAGACCGACAGCGCGGGTCGGGAGCGCCCCGTGTGTCACGCCTCTCGCGTCTTGTCGTGCTGCGGCAGACCGACAGCGCGGGTCGGGAGCGCCCCGTGTGTCACGCCTCTCGCGTCTTGTCGTGCTGCGGCAGACCGACAGCGCGGGTCGGGAGCGCCCCGTGTGTCACGCCTCTCGCGTCTTGTCGTGCTGCGGCAGACCGACAGCGCGGGTCGGGAGCGCCCCGTGTGTCACGCCTCTCGCGTCTTGTCGGCGGCCGAACAGAACTACGCACAGATTTGTCGCGAAGGTTTAGCTATAATTTTTGGCGTGACAAAATTTCACGATTTTTTTATATGGCAGAAAATTTACACTAGTAACAGATTGTAAGCCATTAGCGTCGATATTTAGTGAAAAGAAAGGGATTCCATTAATGGTGACAGGTCGTTTACAGCGGTGGGCGGTAGTGTTAAGTGCATACAATTATACGGTTAAATGTATAGGATCGAAACAAAATTGTGTAGCTGACAGTCTGTCTCGCATACCAGCGAACGAAGAGCTGTTGTACTTTGATAGGACAGAAGGTTATTTAAATTTTATAGATAATGACGCGCCTATAGATTGTAAGTTAATAGCAAAACATACAAAGACGGACGAAAGTTTATCAAAAGTCATGCAGGCTATTAAATCTAATTGACAGTACTGCAACGTAGACGAACTTAATCCATATTTTAGATTAAAAGATAGCCTAGGCGAAGAACAAGGCTGTCTAATGTACGGTCATCGCGTTATTGTCCCGAGTAGTCTTAGAAATAAAGTACTACAGAAAATCCACAGTACTCATCAAGGCATGGTCAAATGTAAAGGATTAGCTCGTGGGTATGTATATTGGCCGGGGATCGACGCGGACATCGAACGCGAGTGTCGAAGCTGCGAGATCTGCGCGCGACAGCGGCCGTCCCCGCGTGCGGCGCCGCTGCACCCGTGGGCGTGGCCGCAGCTCCCATGGAACCGCGTGCATGCAGATTTCTTCTCCATGTCGGGCTCCGGTGCATCGTATTTGGTAATTGTAGATGCTCACTCAAAATGGATTGAGGCGTTCAGAATGACGTCAACGGCGGCGGCCAGTACTATAGGTAAAATGAGTCAAGTATTTGCCCGTTTCGGCCTTCCCCGAGAAATCGTTACGGATAATGGCCCTCCGTTTAATGGGTACGAGCTAAACAATTATTGCATTTCAAACGGAATTAAACACATATTAGTTACGCCGTATATGCCTAGTAGTAACGGCGCGGCTGAAAATTCAGTTAAAATAATAAAAACATTTTTGAAAAAGGCGGTCTATGAAAACAAATCACTTAATTTAGCATTAGACGATTTTTTATTGATGTATCGCGCAGCTCCACATAGCATCACAGGCAAGTCACCGTCGGAGCTGCTACTGGGGCGTGCCGTGCGCACCCCTTTAGATAACCTTCTTCCGAAACTAGGCGATAAAATAATTAAAAAACAGCAAAACCAAATAAACTATAAAGGCGGCGACCCTAAAAGACATTTTAATATTGGAGATAAAGTATTTTTTAAGAAATATAATAATAATAAATATGATTGGGAGCGTGGAACGATTATAGAAATTGTAGGTCCGGTTTCTTATAAAATTAAATACGGAGATAAAATAGTAAAAAAACATTTAAATCAAATATTTAATGACGTAACAGAAGATAAAGTAACCGTGGAACCAAATTGTTTGATGGATAACTATCAGAGATCATCATCATGTCAAGTAAGCGTGGCCGATAATAATAATGAGGGCGTTCTTCTTAACATCAGGGATCGACCTAATCGTATTCGTTACCCTGTCGACCGTTATGGATTCTCTTCATTATATATATATATATATATATAAACTTTTAGGTATTTGTTATTAATATATCACCTTTGGGTTGTAAAAATAAAATAAAATATATAATATCTACGTTTATTTGTATGAAATGTATAAAAAAAAAATATAATACCTACGTTTATTTGTATGAAATGTATAAAAAAAAAAAAAAATAAGGGGGGGAGAATGGTATATATAATAAGAGAGGGTAGATATAAGTACAACTGTTAATGTGACAACAAACGTAGTCAGTCTCGAATACGCTGTGTTTTATTAAGCCAAACAACCCTTACAACAACGTGTACCCATATTCGGGCTAGATCAAATATTCGGGCAAATAAATTCACTGTGGTGGCCGAGTTGGTTAGACCTTGGACTTAAAAACAATAGGTCCCTGTTTCGAATCCCGGATTGTACAAAGGATTTTTAATTAAAAACATTATGTACATTTGTTTGACAACATCACTATAGGGCCTCGGAGAGCACGTTAAGCTGTCGGTCCCGATTTCACTATACCAACTTGTGAAACTGTATATAGATGGGTTATTAAGTCTATTCAAAAACATCGCGATGAGTTAGCCAGAGTATTTTTTTAACTTTACAATACAAGTTCACGTCTATATTGTTCCTATTTTAGATTTACGCAGTGATGCCAGACGTAAGTTCACGTCCATATTGTTCCTATTTTAGATTTACGCAGTGATGCCAGACGTAAGTTCACGTCCATATTGTTCCTATTTTAGATTTACGCAGTGATGCCAGACGTAAGTTCACGTCCATATTGTTCCTATTTTAGATTTACGCAGTGATGCCAGACGTAAGTTCACGTCCATATTGTTCCTATTTTAGATTTACGCAGTGATGCCAGACGTAAGTTCACGTCCATATTGTTCCTATTTTAGATTTACGCAGTGATGCCAGACGTAAGTTCACGTCCATATTGTTCCTATTTTAGATTTACGCAGTGATGCCAGACGTACGGTAATCACCGTATTTGCAACGACTGGCATATAACAGCCTCGAAATAATAAATGAAAAAACAAAAAATACGGGTAATCTAATTTTTAATATCTTTATATGTGTTTATATTGTATTTTTTGTGATTATCAAAGGACATTCATAAATTAAAGTATTATTTATCTATAGGGTATTTTTTTTGAAATGTTGTGAATTATTGAAAAAGCATCTAATAAAAAAAAATGGAATGCCAATTATAATAAAACCAGTAAAAACATCTGCAAATGGATCATACGACACCCGTACTGAATCTTCTTATCCTCAAATCCTCTCAACCCTCGCAATTAGCCAACTTCTCCCAGACCTCTGAACAGGTCTCTGTATGTGGTCACTAATGTAGTCCAGTATATTGCCCACATGTAAAGTACTGAAGAGAACCCGGTAGTTGGCACTACCCTACACCCCCTTAAATTTGGAGCCCCATTACACCAAGACGGAATAAAATAGGACCCAATCGCTTTGAGGTAGGCTTTTCTGATTACACAGAGGCTAACAATTTTATCTTAAGTAAAGTCTGGCCAAATAAGGATACAAATTATTTATATACCTACTTATAACATTAAAGTTTCAGAAGGTAATGCAAACATTATAAGGACACGTAGAGTACTAGAGTTAGTATATATATATCATCACGGGTCCGCCTAGACGACCCCAGGGTACCCAGCGGAGGGGTTTTTAATTCCACCTCGTCGAGCCGATGGTATGAGTCTACACCGAACAAGTGGCTAGCGAGTCGCGATGTTTTGAATAGACTCAATAACCCATCTATAAACAGTTTCACAAGTTGGTAGAATGAAATCGGGACCGACAGCTTAACGTGCTCTCCGAGGCACTATAGTGGTGTTGTCAAACAAATGTACATACATTTTTTAATTAAAAACTCATTGGTGGGTCGTATTCAAAATTTTTGTACATTTTTACATCTCAAAACGTCCTTGTGAATAGTGTTGAAATGGTTAATATTTTTTAAATAAGATCTATATATTTTAAATATAGGTTTTCCAAATTAATACCTCTAGTATTCATAAACAAAGAAATTATACCGGTAAGTATAAAAAAATCTGTTTTGATGTGTATATAGCAAAACAGATTTTTTTATACTTACCGGTATAATTTCTTTGTTTATGAATACTAGAGGTATTAATTTGGAAAACCTATATTTAAAATATATAGATCTTATTTAAAAAATATTACTTAACGTACTTGGTTCATACAAATAATTATGTCCTCAGACACACGTGTGTTACAAAAAAGTAATTAAAAAAAAAATCTAATTAATTTTAGATAATTCTAAATTTATCTAACTGCATTATGATCATTACCACGTAATTCTTATAAAATCTATTAATATAACACAGAGATACATTAATTATTTACAATTTAACACGTGTCCACATTATTTTTCATTTTGGTTATTCCCTTTTGTAACATTAATTTTAGCAGATTTCCAAAATTTTGGACTTGCAACATTTTGATATAAGGACGACCAATAGCATCCGTCTTGCGGCCGCAGTCAGCCATTTTGATGGCGTGAAATGGTTGTGCGACACGTGTGTTTTTTTACGTATTCATTTATTTAAACAAAAATAAATATACCTTTTTCTTGTTTAGCCTGTATATTTTACGATAAGTAAATGATAAACTATTACTATACTGTGTAAAATGCTGTTTATAATACATTTGAAACTGATTATTATTTTAATCTTAGAAGTTTATTTGTATCTTTATGGCTAGGGGTTATATTTTAAACATGTGATTTGTTTTCCTTTTTGTAGCAAATCGTTACGTTTTTTTGTTACGTTACAAAAATGATGTAACAAAAATGAAACAAAGGCTATTTCACATTAGGTTAATGAACCTTTAGTTTTAGTTTTAATTTTTACAAGATTATGTAATAAAAGTAAAGATACATTAAACTGTAATGATATATGGTTGTTCTTTTGAATTTTTTAGCTCTTTTAGAAAAGATGATTAGTTTTGCTATTTGTATACTTTCTGAGTAATAAATATTACATAATGTTAAATGTTTTTTTATTTAATTACCATAGTGTGAAGAAGCCCTTACAATTCCTTTTTGTTACTTTTTTGTAACATTATTCATATTTGTAACGTTATTCATTTTTGTTTCTTTTTTGTTAATGTACAATAATTTTGATTTTGACCCTGGTACACACCGGGATTCGAACCAGGGACCTAAGTGTTTTTTTTTAAGTCCAAGGTCTAACCAAATAGGCCACCACGTAGGTATATAGAGTTAGTAATAATAATAAAAGTCATAAATATTTGTAATATTTTATATGTTTATAATTAATGTGTATTGTTGTATTTAGATATTTTGAATTTTTATATTAGAATAAATTATATACCTACCTACTACCTACTTAAGATTTGTACGCCGAAACCGGTAAAATATGCTGTACTATTACAATTTAATATCTATATATGTAACCATATTTTAAGGCAAATAAAGAGATTTCATTTCATTTCAAAAAGGTGGCTGGAGAGGAGGGTCCAACCTGGAAACCCAACCAAACTATTATCTGCACTTTTAATGGACAAAAACTGCTCAGCAAGGTTTATGGCTTTTTACATTTCTCCCTGATGAGCAATACCTAAGGACCACAACATCAAGTCGAACAAATATTTTGATCTCACTAACGAAATTACTAGAAACGAATTTAAAACTCAACTTTATGCAGTGGAAGTTGGTGCAAGAGGAATTCCAGCAAAGTCTTTGCACCGTCTATTGAAGGATCTTGGCCTTCCGAGAACAGCCGTCGGAACTTTTATGGAGCGTGTTTCCGGGATGGCGCTAACAGGATCATATAGTATTTGGTTGAGTAGAGAGTGAACACAGTGCAGGTGAGAGTTCAAAAGGCCTTTAAACCTACTTCGCGGTCTCAAGTCCGGGAACGCTGCAGTTCATTCCCCTGACTTTCAACCACGCGATGAACCCGGCACTCGCACGGTGAAGCCATGGTTTGCTAAGAACATTGTCTCATATACCCAACTGTACAGTGCTTCATGTGCTATCGGTTTGACCACACTAGGGTACAATGCAGATCCAAAGCCCGGTGCTTTAAATGTTCAGAAGAGCACGACTACAGAACCTGTGATACAGAATTCAGATTCAATTTGAGCATCACTGGTCTAGACGGTTTCGGGTGACTATACATGGAAAATGAAAAAATATACAGGTGACTTTAAAAGGTTATATGAGGCTCTATTGATCAAATCAAAAAACTTTTTCCATGGCTCCATGTGCCGCAAATGAAAAAAACAAGAAGCCATTTGTTAACATTGCTAATTTGTATGGTACAAATTAATACCCCATACAAATTAGTAATGGTATAATAACCAATTTGTATAGTATACTAACAATAAGTTTATTTTTATTTTTTTATTTTTATGAGAGCTCGGCATGTGACCTCACATCTACCTGATGGAAAGCAGTATGAAGGTCCAAGAACAAATGCAACCAACAATTACGATCTACGTAACCGTTGATTGTACCTATTATGCCGGATTAAGATGCATATACACGCTTCGTTTAAAGGACTCGAGATTATAGGAATAAGGAAACACGCGAGCAGGTAGAGCATTCCACATTTTAATAGTGCGACAGATATACGAATCACCAATTTTTTTAGTGCGGGTTGGTATATCTGCCACAGTATATGCATGCATTTTGTTACCCGCTCGTGAAGTCCTATATCGGAAAGGAGAAGGAGGAATGAGATAAAAAAGTTCTTCAGAGCACTCTCCATGATAAAGGCGATAAAACACGCTCAACGACGCTACATCTCTGCGAAGCTGCAATGGCTCTAGAGTGTCTTATTTGATCAGTAGAGCCTTATATTTGCCCAAAGTACCTTAATGACCTTTTAAGGTCACCATGTATAATTTATATTTATATTATATGGTTATAATAAAAAAAAATGTGTATATATACATATATACATATTTTTGGCCTTTGTTCTTTTATTTAATGTCTATTGTAGCCTTAAAAGGAAAACGACATATAAAAAAAAGGAAGCGGCCCTCTTGACGATATTAGTTGGAGTACCCTCTTGGTTTCATAAAAGAAGCACTTTAATAACAAAAGGCATTATCGGAAAAGGGAAAACGGTTTGTTTCAATACCTCTATACTACTATACCAACTATACCTACGCGTCTAGGTATATTAATACTCAGGCATATTGGAAACTATAGAATATATAGAATAGCACGTAGTACTATCATCATGGGCGTAGCCAGAAGGGGGGGTTTTGGGGGTTTAACCCCCCCCCCCCCGAAATGTTTGGAAATAGATAAATTTGTATGTGGTAGTAGACATGGGGCGGCGTAAGTTGAGTGTTTGTAGGTTGAACCCCTACCCCCAAACAGATGACGATGGTATTTTTTTATTATTTGCTCATGAAAAATCGTGGACAAGGAGATAATATAAGATGATGATGACGTTTTTTTTTAAAATATAAAATATAAAAATTTTTTGAGGCTTAAACCCAACCCACCCCCATTAGCAAATCCTGGCTACGCCCATGACTATTATAATATACTAGCTTTTGTTTTAAACCCAGCTTTGCCCGTTATTTTATTTGTACAAAAAACCGTACCAAGTATATACTTTCCCACCTACCCTATTCAAATTTCAAAAAAATGTGAAAGATTCCAACAGTTTTTTTATAAGAAGTATCTAGATATAAAGTTTCACTATTGTAACACTCACTGTCGTTCCTATGATATAACACAGTAAGAAAAACCAACCAGACACTTTATTCACCTCCCCCCCAATCTTTACTGAAATTTCCTAAAAATAAATATGTAGGATAATTGACACATTTCTTTGGTCACAAACTAAAATTATGCATTTATTAAACTAAAATTAGCTAAAAAAATAGTGAAACACTTATTTTTTTTATTTATATATAAAAACTTACGGTCATAAGTCATATGTCAATTCATCACTTATTAATTTATTTTTAAAGTATTACGGTCTTATTCATAAAAAAACCTTAAAACACTCTTAAAGAGCTCAATAGTTAAAACGTTCAATAAGGCTATTGGCTCGATAACTTTTTTTGTTATTCATAAACCTCCAATAAAGCTCCTATAACTATTTGACGTTTATTAGCTGAATTAGTGATGTGTTGATAGAAAAAAATAATTGATTGTCAAGAAAGTTGGCAGAATCGCGGAAAACCAAGACCATAAAAGCAAAAAAAAACGTAGTTGACACCTCTAATGAAATAATTTTAATAAGGTTGGGCGCACACTGATAGAAAATTCAGTCACACTAGCTGTGCCCCGCGGTTTCAGCCGTCATTTAAATTAAAATAATTTGTATCAAAAATAGAATACATCTTTGTTTATGTTGCATCTCTCTATATCTGTACCTATATGATTTGTTATGATTGCATCTCTGTATGTTAATATGTAACTGGAAAGTCGCAATACTTGTTTCACATACAGCAAAAACTGTCAAGTGACCTAGTCATGTTTATGTTTTAGTCTGTGGGTTCACCGGTTGGTAGATACAAAATTACATGTCGTGTAATAAATAAATAAAAAACAGATGTGGCCATTCAATTTTTTTAGTTTGAAGCGGCACAACTTTGTCTTTTTGGACAAATTACCGCGGTGAAACAAGATTAAACGTTAATATTTTTTTGTTAGAAATTTCTGTCAGTGTGCGCCCAACCTAATTTGGTTAAGTCCATTCGAGTTGTAAAATTTTGAGAATTTGTTGATCGGAAGCCGACTGGGCATTATTATTTTTATTTGTAATATAATTTTATGAAGTAATAGAAGTCATTTAATAAAATTTTAAACCAAAAAACAAAATATGTATAAAGAGTGAGGTTAAAATAGGTTTATAATGGGCTCCTGCCTTCAATAAAGTTATGGAGCTGTTATTTGACGTTTATATTAGAGGTTTATTGTGCGTTTATGAATAACGTTTTGAGGTGTTTTGCTATTGAGCTGTTATAAAGCATCAATAAAGGCTTTGTAAGTTTTTATGAATAAGACCGTTAGTCTACAAACCGAGTTTCAAGTCACTTTAGATTACCCCCTTTGAATTAGAAATTTAAAATATCCCCTCGTAGTGGTCCCCTACAACTAAACTAGGGTTGCCAGCTCATTCTCGTTTTGTGTTATAGAGGATTTCATAGGACTAAGGATGACGATGTTTTCATTTAAACGCTCTGTAATAGTGTAGATAGAGATATTTATTAATATAAAATCACTAAAAAATCAGATTAAAGCATCACACCCGTCCTTTAATCTTTATTTAAAAAATGTTGGACATAATCTATTTTTAGGGCTTGAAATGAGGAGGTCCTTTTGCAGTCGCGAGAAGTAATATTGTAACCTCAGTTTTAAGACTCCCCGAAAATATTTTTGGGTAAATTCGATTGATTTTAGTATATATATGTGGGAATAATCCGTAGGAATAATAATGTTTTTAGTTTGTTTTATAAATTTTATGATATTTCCAAAGCCGTAATATCAATTTAAAAAAGACGCAGTCTAAAAGTGAAAGAAAAGAAATATGATGGAAGAATTTTGTGTGTAAAACAATAAAGTATAATTAAATCATTTTCAAAGCGTATTCTTGCATATAATCCCACATATATATCATCTAGACGGCCTCTCCTCGTAGCCTATGGTATAAGTACCGAACAAATGGCTAGCTCGTCGCGATGTTTGGATAAACTCATCTTTAAACAGCTTCACAACACTTAGCTTCACAATAACTCATCTTTAAACAGCTTCACAAGTTGGTACAGTGAAACTGGGACCGACAGCTTAATGTGCTCTCCGAGGTACTATAGTGGTGTTGTTTAACAAATGTAATTTTTTTTTGATTAAAAACTCATTGGTACACCGGAATTTGAACCAGGGACCTAAATTTTATTAAATTTAGGTCCCTGGTTTTCAATTATTAACTATTTTCGTAAATAAAATAAATCGAATTTAATTATTAAGGAACCTTAAGTCTTGGCTCACATTAGCACAGGGCGCTGACTCCCATCCCCTCCCACGCTGTTCAGGCTACAGCAGCATTTTGGGATGAATTTTAAAAAGCCATCTGAGTTGTACAAACATCTACATTGGTGATAATCTGATTGATATCTCCCGAAAGAGAATCTCTATTAGGAGCGATGCACAGATCAGCAGAAGGGTGTTGGGTTTGAAGAAAAAGGAATGTGATAAAGATGTTATTAAACCTTTCCTTAAAAACAATAAAGAGCATGGCTACAGAGATCACGCGATGACCCTGGAAGTACAGAATGAAAATCTTAATGCCTTTCAAATGCTCCTACCTGACCAAAGTAATCTGGTAAAATGGGGGAAAGCAGCAGATAAGACATTCACATATGCGTTTTTGCCACAGGGACTGCCAGACATATCTTGCTGGGTGCAAAACTCTAGTTGAAAAAGGCCATTATTCGCACCGACAAAAATAAAGTTCTAGAAATTATTCATGAAGCTGTAAGTCTCAGTATTGCTAGAGCCAGAAGAGGATTATCAATAAATGAAAGACTAACTAACTACATTTGTAAAGGAGGGACAACTCAAGAAAACTCAAAGTAAACCTTTGTTAATCCTGAACAAAGCACTAGACTGGAAAATATTCATGGATTCATTCGCAATACATTCTAGACGAACTAGCAGTTTCAGCCAGACCAGGCAAACTGGTATTCTCTCGGTGCTTGAAGAAGGTAATACTTATAGTACTCACCGTTTCGTAGGAATCAAACATTCCCAAGGACCTCACCTTCAACTCAAACTAATACTTTGATCTCACAAATGAAATTACTAGCAATGGTTTTAAACCTCAACTTATTGCAGTGACTTTGCTGAAATTCCTCTTGCACAGACTTCCGTGCAAGAGGAATTTCAGCAAAGTCTTTGCATCGCCTATTAAACGATCTTGGCTTTTCAAGATCGGCCGTGTCGGAACTTTTATGAAACGTATTTCCAACATGGCGCAAACAGGATCATATAGTATTTGGTTGAGTAGTGAGGGTAGTGAACCCAGTGCTGGTGAGAGCTAAAAGGTCCTTAACCCTACTTCGCGGTCTCAAGTCCGGGAACACTGAAAGTTCATTCTCCGATGGACCCGGCATCCGCACGGAGAATCCATGTATAGTATAAATTATGTTGACATCGTATGTATTACATTTAATTTACACAAATACCAATAAAATGGTCTTTGACAATATACCTTAGGTTCACTATTTAAAAAATATCATATTTACAGTTTAAAAATCGGTAAAACTGGTTAAGTTATAGATTCTGAAATATTTTAAAATTTTGAGTCTCCATCTTTGTTTATGTTTACTTATTATACTATCATTTTAAAAATTCTTATGTGATAAGATCTGACACCTTACAAAATCAGCTGATTGAACAAAATATTTTTAAATAATAAAACTGGAATCAAAATATGCTATATTAATTTGTGGGTCGAAAATAAAAGATTAAATTTATTACAAAATATGAAGTCAGACATTCAAATTTGAGTCTTTTTATTATTATTTTTATTATTATACAATTGTTTGAAATAAATCTATACTAATTTAAAACTGAAGAGATTAGTTGAACGCGCTAATATTCGGAACTACTCATACACATAACTCTTTTATTTTATTATAATATGAACCTACCTGACACTCGCAGCTTCGTTTTCGTACCTTTAACCGTTTACGCAGCGCACGCAACGGAAACTCTCAAACGGAATAAATTTTCCGTAAAGTCAACGCTTTTGAACAAATCAAATCAAATCTTATTTATTTCATGTAAATCTTTACAGATATTTATGAATAGTCAAAAAAAAAAAAAAAGTTTTAACAATAAGGTCTAGAGTGCGTTTGGTTAGGCTGCTATATATATATATAACCATTATAGATAAATTAATAAAATGTGTCATAAATAAAAGTATTAATAAAACCAACCAACCGAACGCACGCTACATAACCAACTAGTGTAAGACTAGGTGGTTAGCTGATTCCATTGACCTTCCGATTATCATCTACCATACAAGGGTGCCACCGAGGCGACTGACCTCACCAACCGTATCCACACCTTAAATATTAGTTCTTATTCGAACATTTTCATTGATGCTCCGATAAATCTATCCAGCACTTAAATAATTTTTCAATTCGAACCAGTAGTTCCTGAGATTTGCGCGTTCAACCAAACAAACAAACAAACTCTTCAGTTTTATTATATTAGTATAGATTTACCTTATTATGATATTAATCAGTGTTAGTAGTTCCACAGAAGAAATAATAGTACAAGTAGTAGTTCTTGTGTTGTGTAGGTAAAAAAAAAGTAAATATTATGTAAAGATTTTATTTTTTTACTTTCTATCTTCATTTTTTACTTTCTATCTTCATTTTTTACTTTCTATCACTAGTAGTAATAGCTCGGTAGGAGTAGGTGTCCTGCCGGGTAATACATTAAATTCTGAAAACAAACTTTCCCCTATTTCTTCTGTTTTTGTTATATGGAACCTTAAGTGCACCAACAGCACCGCAATTGGTTATTAATAAACGCATATTTCATTATCACATTATTATCGAATGGAACGCTGAGTACGCGAATACAAATCAAACTGAACGCTTGTTTTTAAATTATATCTCATTTGTTATATCTGTTGTTTATTGTATATTTATATATTTTGTTTGAGCGTCATTCAACCCGCTTGCTTTGTTTCTCAACTTTAGGCTATCATGGCTTATCTGCCAGTATTTCTCGACTTTGACATCGTTACACATTTCTATAATGTTTACACGAATCTATTTCACTTTATTTACAATATTATTTGTGTTAGTAGTAGTGAATTCGACAGATTTATTTGAGGGAACCGATTTTGGTGCTCGAATGACTTATACCGAAGTTAAGAAACACGGGTTTCTTTGGTTAAAAAGATCTAAGATAATTTCGTTTGTTTATCCTTCTGGGACTAATATTAGTGGAATTGCTTGTATAGATTTAACTCCGAATAAAACAAGCGAAGTTAATATTGCGCAAGGTGGTTTGGGGTCGAATTTTGTTGAAATCGAAATGACAAGTGGAAGAGGTGACGGATTAAAATATATTATTGAAATTTACACGAATACAATAAAACGAGTTTAGTGTAACAAAGTGAAAAGAAAATTATAGTTTGTAAGTTAAATGTTGTTTTATTGTGAACCCTTTTTCTTTTCAATCAGAAACATTGGTACGTAAGTAGTCTATAAATTATATACTATTGTAGGAAAGAATGGTGAATTAAAGTGTAAAAAATAGAAATTAATAAAAGTTTATTATTTACACTTTTAAGTCACTTCCTACATTTATTTACATTGTTAATAAGAATAAGGAAACGCCAGATAGTATATTTTAGGGAGCGCGAGGACATATAAAGTAAGGTGTTTAACACTAGGAATAATCATTTTAGTATGTACAGGAACGTGTGGCGTATATAAGAAATCAATAAAAGTTTATTATTTACACTTTAAGTCACTTCCTACATTTATTTACATTGTTAATAAGAATAAGGAAACGCCAGATAGTATATTTTAGGGAGCGCGAGGACATATAAAGTAAGGTGTTTAACACTAGGAATAATCATTTTAGTATGTACAGGAACGTGTGGCGTATATAAGAAATCAATAAAAGTTTATTATTTACACTTTAAGTCACTTCCTACATTTATTTACATTGTTAATAAGAATAAGGAAACGCCAGATAGTATATATATACATAGGTTTAGGAAGTTTACTAAAATGTAAACTTCCTAAACCTATGTATATATTTTGACTATTTGTGTTGATAATTCTCATTGATTGTGTAATTCTTTGTATGCTCAAGGGCAGGACATAGCTGAACTAAAATTATGTAAAATCTTGTAAACCTATGATCCACAATAAAGAAATTTGAATTGAATTGAATTGAATCATTTTAGTATGTACAGGAACGTGTGGCGTATATAAGAAATCAATAAAAGTTTATTATTTACACTTTTAAGTCACTTCCTACATTTATTTACATTGTTAATAAGAATAAGGAAACGCCAGATAGTATATTTTAGGGAGCGCGAGGACATATAAAGTAAGGTGTTTAACACTAGGAATAATCATTTTAGTATGTACAGGAACGTGTGGCGTATATAAGAAATCAATAAAAGTTTATTATTTACACTCTTAAGTCACTTCCTACATTTATTTACATTGTTAATAAGAATAAGGAAACGCCAGATAGTATATTTTAGGGAGCGCGAGGACATATAAAGTAAGGTGTTTAACACTAGGAATAATTATTTTAGTATGTACAGGAACGTGTGGCGTATATAAGAAATCAATAGAAGTTTATTATTTACACTTTTAAGTTACTTCCTACATTTATTTACATTGTTAATAAGAATAAGGAAACACCAGATAGTATATTTTAGGGAGCGCGAGGACATATAAAGTAAGGTGTTTAACACTAGGAATAATCATTTTAGTATGTACAGGAACGTGTGGCGTATATAAGAAATCAATAAAAGTTTATTATTTACACTTTTAAGTCACTTTTTACATTTATTTACATTGTTGATAAGAATAAGGAAGTACCAGATAGTATATTTTAGGGAGCGCGAGGACATATAAAGTAAGGTGTTTAACACTAGGAATAATCATTTTAGTAGTCTATAAATTATATACTATTGTAGGAAAGAATGGTGAATTAAAGTGTAAAAAATAGAAATTAATAAAAGTTTATTATTTACACTTTTAAGTCACTTCCTACATTTATTTACATTGTTAATAAGAATATGGAAACGCCAGATAGTATATTTTAGGGAGCGCGAGGACATATAAAGTAAGGTGTTTAACACTAGGAATAATCATTTTAGTATATACAGGAACGTGTGTCGTATATAAGAAATCAATAAAAGTTTATTATTTACACTTTAAGTCACTTCCTACATTTATTTACATTGTTAATAAGAATAAGGAAACACCAGATAGTATATTTTAGGGAGCGCGAGGACATATAAAGTAAGGTGTTTAACACTAGGAATAATCATTTTAGTATGTACAGGAACGTGTGGCGTATATAAGAAATCATAAAAGTTTATTATTTACACTTTAAGTCACTTCCTACATTTATTTACATTGTTAATAAGAATAAGGAAACACCAGATAGTATATTTTAGGGAGCGCGAGGACATATAAAGTAAGGTGTTTAACACTAGGAATAATCATTTTAGTATGTACAGGAACGTGTGGCGTATATAAGAAATCAATAAAAGTTTATTATTTACACTTTAAGTCACTTCCTACATTTATTTACATTGTTAATAAGAATAAGGAAACACCAGATAGTATATTTTAGGGAGCGCGAGGACATATAAAGTAAGGTGTATAACACTAGGAATAATCATTTTAGTATGTACAGGAACATGTGGCCAGCGGCGTAGCGAGGCGGGGGCGAGGGGGGCGGTCCGCCCCGGGCGGCGTTCGCGAAGGGGGCGGCCAGAGCTCTGCTGATCTTTTAGAAACTGAACCTGATCTTGTTAGTCTCGTACCCATTTAAAGGATTCTAATCAATTGAGATCTCAGTCACCTGGACAAGCTGATCTTTTAGAAGCTGAACCTGATCTCGTTCCAGAGTCTCGTACCGATTAAAAAGATGTAGATGAATAGCCAGCTGTGATCACGGTTTAAAACATTCCTAGTATAGCAAGGCTCAGTTGCTGTATAGCACATGGATAGTAAATTCGTAGAAGTCAGTCGCACAGGAACCTCGGCAAAAGAGGAAATGAGGAAATTAACGGTTGAGGGCTACCAAATGGTGAAAGAATCCTAGGGTCTTAGATGGTGCTTTTGCTGTCGACTTTTTTCTTCTGCTAAAGCCTAAAGGCTAGTAGTTTAGGATTCATCACCATGAACGGCTTTAACTTATATAGCAAGATGAATCCAAGGGTGTATGAATATGAGCCTAGCAAAGTACACAATGACAATTTGTTTAAGTGAAGTGAATTAGAAAGGAGAATCAATAAGGAAAGAACGATAAATAAAACGTAGCTAATAATTGTACGCAAAGAAGAAATGTGGAATAATATTTTGACAAGATTGCTTGTCGTAATTCTATTTTTGGCTAAGCAAAATTAAGCGCTAAGTGGAAATCTTGAATTGCTTTCCGAAAGCGTTGAAAGTGGGAACAGAGGCTCGTGATACTTTTTGCAAAGTAAGACCAAGAATTGTGCGAACACCTTACGAAGATTAAGCTTGGAAACAAAATTCGTTTTCACATTTTTCTCGTCATCGACTCATCGCTGAGACGTCCTGACTTTTGTGACGAAACAAAGAGTGAAGCGCTTGATTGATACTCGTTGGAGTGCCAGATATTAATCAGTTATTGTGATAAAGAATAATTATGTGAAAATCCTAGACGTTCTGGAACAGCTTTCGATAGATATGGCAGAAAACGCGAAACAAAAAAACGCTGGTCCTCTTTGACTGCTATGTAATTCTTTGCATTTGTATGCTATCTTGGATTATAGGATGCCATTCCTGTGGAAGTTCACGATAGGTCTCAGGTACAGAATGAAGGACTCAATATTAATGCTGGTGCAACTAGGGCGAAGGCTTTAGAGATTATCTTGGCGGAGAACAGGAATGAGCTTGTGCAAGTTTGCAAAGAAGTTTTTGAAGAACTGGGCATTGAGATCGTGCCCCGCTAGACAAGACAGAAACAACGTATTCACGGCGACAAAGCAGCAGGTGCTGGTTTGTCGTACGAGTTGGAACTGCGGCGTGAAATTTTTATGTATGTAGACGGGATCATCCAGAAAATTATAACAACTTTTCAACAGCTTCATTAACTTGGCGCTAATTTTTCCTTTCGTACACCATCAGACCTGACCCGATTACGTTTGCAAAGCGGACCAAACATCGTATTATATTGACAAGAATTTCAGTTTTTACAAAATTTCGTCCGTGCCTTAAATAAAGAAGCAGAAATTATGCGCGGGCGCTTGAACTTCTCCAATTTTTCTGTTGTATAACAGTAAAGTTTAGGCGCATCGGTTCCAAATATTACTATAACGCTGAGAATCTTTTTGACAGTGGCGTTACTTACGAACTACTATGAATTAGTTGAGGTTAACCAATTTGCAGTAATATAAATTTGATTTTGAATAGATCTAATAAATAAATGAGAAAGCGTTCTTACTTGATTTCATAATTTATCTATTTTATATTTTTAGGTGTACTTTTTTTGATAATGTAGGGGCGGCAAAGTTTCTCTCCGCCCCGGGCGCCACTAAGCCACGCTACGCCACTGCGTGTGGCGTATATAAAAAATCAATAAAAGTTTATTATTTACACTTTTAAGTCACTTCCTACATTTATTTACATTGTTAATAAGAATAAGGAAACGCCAGATAGTATATTTTAGGGAGCGCGAGGACATATAAAGTAAGGTGTTTAACACTAGGAATAATCATTTTAGTATGTACAGGAACGTGTGGCGTATATAAGAAATCAATAAAAGTTTATTATTTACACTCTTAAGTCACTTCCTACATTTATTTACATTGTTAATAAGAATAAGGAAACGCCAGATAGTATATTTTAGGGAGCGCGAGGACATATAAAGTAAGGTGTTTAACACTAGGAATAATCATTTTAGTATGTACAGGAACGTGTGGCGTATATAAGAAATCAATAAAAGTTTATTATTTACACTTTTAAGTTACTTCCTACATTTATTTACATTGTTAATAAGAATAAGGAAACACCAGATATAAGAAATCAATAAAAGTTTATTATTTACACTTTTGAGTCACTTTCTACATTTATTTACATTGTTGATAAGAATAAGGAAACACCAGATAGTATATTTTAGGGAGCGCGAGGACATATAAAGTAAGGTGTTTAACACTAGGAATAATCATTTTAGTATGTACAGGAACGTGTGGCGTATATAAGAAATCAATAAAAGTTTATTATTTACACTTTTAAGTCACTTCCTACATTTATTTACATTGTTAATAAGAATAAGGAAATACCAGATAGTATATTTTAGGGAGCGCGAGGACATATAAAGTAAGGTGTTTAACACTAGGAATAATCATTTTAGTATGTACAGGAACGTGTGGCGTATATAAAAAATCAATAAAAGTTTATTATTTACACTTTTAAGTTACTTCCTACATTTATTTACATTGTTAATAAGAATAAGGAAACACCAGATAGTATATTTTAGGGAGCGCGAGGACATATAAAGTAAGGTGTTTAACACTAAGAATAATCATTTTAGTATGTACAGGAACGTGTGGCGTATATAAGAAATCAATAAAAGTTTATTATTTACACTTTTAAGTCACTTTCTACATTTATTTACATTGTTGATAAGAATAAGGAAACACCAGATAGTATATTTTAGGGAGCGCGAGGACATATAAAGTAAGGTGTTTAACACTAGGAATAATCATTTTAGTATGTACAGGAACGTGTGGCGTATATAAGAAATCAATAAAAGTTTATTATTTACACTTTTAAGTCACTTCCTACATTTATTTACATTGTTAATAAAAATAAGGAAACGCCAGATAGTATATTGGAGCGCGAGGACATATAAAGTAAGGTGCTTAACACTAGGAATAATCATTTTAGTATGTACAGGAACGTGTGGCGTATATAAGAAATTAATAAAAGTTTATTATTTACACTTTAAGTCACTTCCTACATTTATTTACATTGTTAATAAGAATAAGGAAACGCCAGATAGTATATTTTAGGGAGCGCGAGGACATATAAAGTAAGGTGTTTAACACTAGGAATAATCATTTTAGTATGTACAGGAACGTGTGGCGTATATAAGAAATCAATAAAAGTTTATTATTTACACTTTTAAGTCACCTCCTACATTTATTTACATTGTTGATAAGAATAAGGAAACACCAGATAGTATATTTTAGGGCGCGCGAGGACATATAAAGTAAGGTGTTTAACACTAGGAATAATCATTTTAGTATGTACAGGAACGTGTGGCGTATATAAGAAATCAATCAAAGTTTATTATTTACACTTTTAAGTCACTTCCTACATTTATTTACATTGTTGATAAGAATAAGGAAACACCAAATAGTATATTTTAGGGAGCGAGAGGAAATATAAAGTAAGGGGTACTGCGGGAGCTCGGAAAAAAAAGAATAATTAATGTTCTAGAAGATTTTGAAATATTTGACTGTAACTGTAGAACGCGGGTTGTTCTGGTCGATTCTCAAGGGTTATTCCCATTGAGGTGGATTTCTCCACACTATACTAATACAAAGACATATTAGCAGTTGTTAAACCTTCAAGAGGAGCGTCTGATGGGGCTCTTCGATGCTCATGCTGCAAAGTCTATTTATTTACTTTAATTTTATTCAATGCATGACGGTGAGTCGGTACTTAACGCTACCATACATTTGTGTATGTAAGCCTTACACCCGACCCTCAATAAGAGAAAGAAAACATGATATTATATATCTACAATTTAGGCAGCAAAATGACTTTGGCCAAAACTGTTTTCTACCCTTAAAGTTGAATGGATTTGAAAAAAAAGGGATTCATTTTATTAAAGATGTATGTTTACCTTTTTTTTTATTTTACTGTCTGGATATTTTATAGGAATTATTTTAATATGAGAGATTTCTTAGTGTTTCTTTTCGTATTTCAGAGGTTATTTATTTTTTCATTTACCAAACTAAAATACATAAAAATCTATGTATGTTTAGGGAGTTGGAATTTCAACTCTATAATTAACGGAATATAACATATATTTCAAATTAATAAGATGAATAATAATTTAACATTTAAAAAAAATTAAATTATAAAATAAATATTTGATCCAAATCGCTGTCTATCGGCACGGTGCCCAATACCCTGGTAGCATTTCCTCTCTGAATGAGAATACTAATTTTCTGGGCAAAAAAGCTGCCAGCTCTATTATCACCAGAGATGTCTACAAGCTTTGGCGTAATTTTATTATAAAAAGTTTTCAATTCTGATCCCTACGGACCCAATGTTTCGACAGCAAACGCCAAAAATATGTAATCATTACAAATGTTAACATATTTTCGGCGCTTGCTTATTTGTACCTATTCCGCCGAAGCACCAGCTCTGACAGAGGTACCATGAAGATGGGAGGGAGCTAAAGTATCCCAGCACGTAGCATCCCATACAAGAGACTGACCCATCCTCCAAGGTACCAAAGTCATTCCGTCTGGACGCTTGCCATCATCTCGACTCAAGCCATTCGGCTCCAAAATTGAAGGAATAGAGATTGTGGCAAGCATCCTGCGGATAAGGAAATATTAGAATATATAAGAGATAAAGACTATGCTGTCGGGCTCCTGCTCGACATGACAAAGGCTTACGACAAAGTGTCACATGGTATTTTGTTGAGTAAAATATACGGAATAGGTATCCGCGACAACGCTCACACATGGCTGAAGTCATACCTCACGGACAGGAAACAGTACGTGGAAGTGGACCACCACGACTCGGGGACTGGCGACGTGCTCAGCGTGCGGTCGGAGACGCTCGCCGTGGACTGTTCCATCCCCCAGGGCAGTGTGTTGGGGTGCGTGCTGTTTCTTATCTACATTAATGACCTACCCAAAATAATGGAGCCTATGTGTGTGTTATTCGCGGACGATATATCTCTGCTTTTTAAATGTCCAAAAAATAGTGACAGCGAGCCATACATAGGAGACACATTTGATTTGATCAACAAATGGTTATCAGAACACAATCTCGAAGTCAATACTAAAAAAACCAAACTAATCCAATTCAGACCACACCAAAAGCGACCGTTAAGCCTAGCCAATACACTTACAAGATTGAATTTTGAAGAGGTCAGGGAATTTAACTTATTAGGCGTAATAATAGACACAAACTTGAATTGGAAAAATCACATTGTAAAATTAAAATCAAAACTTTCACAATTTACCTATGCATTGAGTGTACTTAAAACACATACAAACACCCAAACTGCGCTAACAGCATACTACGCTTATGCAAATGCTTGGTTGCGATATGGAATAATGTTGTGGGGTGACAGCACCAACTCTAATGACATATAAATTTTACAAAAGAAATGCATGCGGATCATCTATAACATAAAACAAAGAGACAGCTGTAGACCACTTTTTATTCAAGGAAAAATATTAACCCTTTCCTCAATATATATAGAGGAAATGGCACTGTTTGTGCGACAAAATATGCCTTTGTACAAATATACTGAAAGTGCTCGCCGGAAAAATATACTACTGCTTCCAGAACCTAATCTAGAAATTTATAAAAATAGCCCTTATTATAAATCTATAATAATATATAACAAAATTCCGGACAGAATAAAAAATGAGGATAAAAACATAACATTTAAAAATAAATTAAGGGAAATTCTAATTAGTAAAAGCTATTACTCAATAAGAGAATTTTTGAAAGACGAAATAAAATAACATAAAACTAACTAACACAAGTAGAGACACTGATATCAAGATAATTTTATAAGCAACAAGAGCATAGATTGATTGATATTTCTACAATAAAAAAAATGTTGAAAGAACTAAATTAATTATAACATTTACAAGAAAATATTTTGTTGGAGATAATCCTTGGAGACTCATATTGGAAGGCAATACAAAATATAATTATAAAGGTTTTATACACTAATACTAATTACTACGACATAAAAACAGATGCTGCAAGTTCTAAGGCCCAGTTATTAAGCAAAAAGCCGCAAGAAGTTCAACAAAAAAATACTGTCCTTTTTATTAATTATTAATTTGTATGTACACAAACCTGGTAATCCAGGTAGACCAATTGTAGCTTCTTATGATTGTCCTACCGAAAGAATATCATCATTTGTAGACTTTTATGCGCAACCTTTAGTAAAAAATTTAGATTCGCATATTAAAGATACTTACCACTTTTTAAATATTATAAAAAATATTCATATTCCAAATTGTAATGATATTTTCTTAGTAACTATAGATGTTGTGTCCTTATATACTAATATACCACATGACGAAGGATTGTATGCCCTAAAAGAGTATTTCGATAGCCGCCCAAACCCGCGTCTGCCTTCTTCAAAATTTTTACTAGATTTAGCAGAAATGGTTTTAACCAATAACTATTTTACTTTTGATAATAAATTCTATCACCAAGAGAAAGGCACTGCCATGGGTACGCGCATGGCACCTTCTTATGCAAATTTATATATGGGTTCTCTCGAAACAAAATTTTTAAATAGTCAAATTCTCAAACCTTTAACATGGTTAAGATTCATAGATGATATTTTCATGATTTGGCCTCATAGTTTACAAACTCTTAATACATTCCTTAGTCAACTAAATTCATTTAGCAGTCTAAGATTCACTCATGAAATTTCTAAAACTAACATAACATTTTTAGATGTAGATATTACTTATAATAATCATAATATTTCAACTTCTGTTCATTTTAAAGACACCAACAAGTTACAGTATCTGCATTACAGTAGTTGCCACCCGTCGCACACAAAACGGTCTATACCACATTCACTTTCTATCCGCGGTAAAAGAATTTGTAATAATTCAACATCTTTGGCTAAATATCAAGGCAAAATCTTCAATGGGTTATGTAGGCGCGATTATCCCCCAAACTTTTTACACAAACACATGAACAGGCCTTCTAACACTCCAAACGCTATACACACACAACAACAAAATTCCCTTCGGCTTATAATACCATACTTCCACGGGGCACACAAAATTCAAAATTTATTAAAGGATAGCTTCTCTATCCTTAAAAATAATAATATTACACGAAATCTTTTGGAAACGTGCCCTAGTGTAACGTATAAACAAAATCTAAATTTAAAAGCTATTTTGGCAAAAAATAAAAATACACGGAGCAATAACACATTGTTAGGTACACACAAGTGCAACCAATCTCGTTGCAAAACATGTCCCATAATAAATTCCGATATCAATATACAAACTCATCATAACCCTGTTGTCATCAAAATTCAAAATTTCGCACAATGTACTACTTCTCATTGCGTATATATGCTGGAGTGCAGATTTTGTAACAGTTTTTATGTGGGAGAAACTACGACACCCCTTCGTACTCGCATGAATGGACACAGACATTCAGTAGATTCTCAAATTAATAATATTTTACCTGTGCCCACCCATGCGCGTATACATAACACTACCTTTAACAATTGTTTCACAGTAAGAGTATTAAAGAGTTTTCCTAAAACTATTCGGTCTATTGATTTAAAAACATGGGAAAGCTCTTTTATATGGCAGCTTGGTGCATACTATAGCCCTGGTCTGAATGTAATGCATTAGGTTTTGTCTAACTTGTTTTGTAAATTTATTAATATCGAACCAACAATGGACATAACATGCTGATGATGTTTTCCATGATGGGCTAGGTGGTGATGATATTTTTCTAAAAAATAAATACAAAACTGTATAGTGCATTGCCTTTACCATTGCTAAAAGACATAAAATTACTTCTTCAAAATTTATGACAAAGACCTTCAGTCACTGTCACTGATGACGCCGCTCCATAGAGAGGCGAAATATTTGGCAATAAAATTTTATAGCTTCAATTTATATATTTTACCAAGTAAGAAACACATCTAACACACTTTATTTGTTTCAGATAATTCTTATCGTTCATACGATTCGCCTACCTGTCGTCGGCGCGCTCTTTGCGCTACGTAGCCGACACAAGCGAGGGCGGGGAGGCTACGCTGTTCCCGACACCGTGCGCCTTCCTTTTTACAAAGATTAGCTTATTTATATATGATTTATTTTACATTACACCGGGAATTGATCCGAATTGTGCATGAGGGAGATTATTAAAAAAATCGACTTTCATGCTCACAAATTGGCGCAATTCTTTGGTCATTATGAGTTTTTGGGAGAATGTCTTAAATATGGCATAGCTCCTAAAACTCTTATACACAGTGTGCCACTGGATGCCATACCTCCTGATGTGAGACAACCATTTACTGACTTACAATACATACATGCTTTACAAACCACACAATTATTACACACACAATACTACTATCTGTCGATACATCACAAAAACAACTTAGATGACACTATACAGGCTTCGTTGCTAGCTTTTCCACATCTAAATAAAATTATAAGTGATATCTTAAATAGAGCTAGAGGTATACAAGTCAAAGATAGACAAAGATTACTATTAAAATTTTCCAAATTAATCAGATCGTATCGAAATGAAAATATTCCGATTCCATTTCATAATCAGATTTCAACTCCTTCCTTTTTAAATCTTAAACCAACAAACTTGTCTAGTTTATTTTGTATGCCTCAAGCTATCCGTACGTGTAATCAACAACAACGATTAGTACGGACAAACACAAATAACGAAAGTAATTTAATAAATTTATCATCTAAAATTCTTAACTCCGCAGAAAAGTCAGTCCTATCTAAGGGACTGACATTCTGCCCGACTAACAAAATTAATGTTTTCGAAATTACTAAAGATATATTAACATTTGGTCGTAACTTAAAATGGAAATATTTTTGGCATAATCGCGTACCATCTGGCAATAATAGTAATGGTTTGCATGAGGCATTGCAAAAATTTAAATTACCTTCGGGAAATGAACCACCTCCGTTACCGGCTGGTCATCCCATCGATACATTTATTAATCATATTTTACATAAAATTTCGGATCCTAACTTTATAAATTCCCTTCAAAGTAGTAATCAAAATTTATCCATTAGCGAAAAAATAGCTTTATCAAAATTAAAAAATGATGAATCAATAATGGTTTTACCAGCAGATAAGGGATCTACTACAGTAATACTTAACAAAACTGACTACATTAATGAGGGTCTAAGACAACTAAATGACGTGTCATTTTATACAACTGTTACAGCTGACCCCTGTGAACAGTTAGTTATTGAAATTCAAAATTATATTTACATAAATGCGTCCGATGAAGGACTTTCTGACAATGATATTTCGGCCTTAATTCCTTCTAATCCGAGGACACCACATTTTTACATGTTGCCGAAAGTACACAAACCTGGTAATCCAGGTAGACCAATTGTAGCTTCTTATGATTGTCCTACCGAAAGAATATCATCATTTGTAGACTTTTATGCGCAACCTTTAGTAAAAAATTTAGATTCGCATATTAAAGATACTTACCACTTTTTAAATATTATAAAAAATATTCATATTCCAAATTGTAATGATATTTTCTTAGTAACTATAGATGTTGTGTCCTTATATACTAATATACCACATGACGAAGGATTGTATGCCCTAAAAGAGTATTTCGATAGCCGCCCAAACCCGCGTCTGCCTTCTTCAAAATTTTTACTAGATTTAGCAGAAATGGTTTTAACCAATAACTATTTTACTTTTGATAATAAATTCTATCACCAAGAGAAAGGCACTGCCATGGGTACGCGCATGGCACCTTCTTATGCAAATTTATATATGGGTTCTCTCGAAACAAAATTTTTAAATAGTCAAATTCTCAAACCTTTAACATGGTTAAGATTCATAGATGATATTTTCATGATTTGGCCTCATAGTTTACAAACTCTTAATACATTCCTTAGTCAACTAAATTCATTTAGCAGTCTAAGATTCACTCATGAAATTTCTAAAACTAACATAACATTTTTAGATGTAGATATTACTTATAATAATCATAATATTTCAACTTCTGTTCATTTTAAAGACACCAACAAGTTACAGTATCTGCATTACAGTAGTTGCCACCCGTCGCACACAAAACGGTCTATACCACATTCACTTTCTATCCGCGGTAAAAGAATTTGTAATAATTCAACATCTTTGGCTAAATATCAAGGCAAAATCTTCAATGGGTTATGTAGGCGCGATTATCCCCCAAACTTTTTACACAAACACATGAACAGGCCTTCTAACACTCCAAACGCTATACACACACAACAACAAAATTCCCTTCGGCTTATAATACCATACTTCCACGGGGCACACAAAATTCAAAATTTATTAAAGGATAGCTTCTCTATCCTTAAAAATAATAATATTACACGAAATCTTTTGGAAACGTGCCCTAGTGTAACGTATAAACAAAATCTAAATTTAAAAGCTATTTTGGCAAAAAATAAAAATACACGGAGCAATAACACATTGTTAGGTACACACAAGTGCAACCAATCTCGTTGCAAAACATGTCCCATAATAAATTCCGATATCAATATACAAACTCATCATAACCCTGTTGTCATCAAAATTCAAAATTTCGCACAATGTACTACTTCTCATTGCGTATATATGCTGGAGTGCAGATTTTGTAACAGTTTTTATGTGGGAGAAACTACGACACCCCTTCGTACTCGCATGAATGGACACAGACATTCAGTAGATTCTCAAATTAATAATATTTTACCTGTGCCCACCCATGCGCGTATACATAACACTACCTTTAACAATTGTTTCACAGTAAGAGTATTAAAGAGTTTTCCTAAAACTATTCGGTCTATTGATTTAAAAACATGGGAAAGCTCTTTTATATGGCAGCTTGGTGCATACTATAGCCCTGGTCTGAATGTAATGCATTAGGTTTTGTCTAACTTGTTTTGTAAATTTATTAATATCGAACCAACAATGGACATAACATGCTGATGATGTTTTCCATGATGGGCTAGGTGGTGATGATATTTTTCTAAAAAATAAATACAAAACTGTATAGTGCATTGCCTTTACCATTGCTAAAAGACATAAAATTACTTCTTCAAAATTTATGACAAAGACCTTCAGTCACTGTCACTGATGACGCCGCTCCATAGAGAGGCGAAATATTTGGCAATAAAATTTTATAGCTTCAATTTATATATTTTACCAAGTAAGAAACACATCTAACACACTTTATTTGTTTCAGTTAATTTGTATGTTATAACTTTATTTTTTTTATAGGTAGTTTATTATATTTTTATAGTTTGTAATTGTTATCAATAGGTTTCTTTTTGTTTTTTTGTAGGGCAGCTTATTATTAATAATATTTTTGTTATATTACCTATTTAAACCACAATATTCATTTTCATGTCCACCGCGTGCTTATGCGGTTCCCTGGTCCTTGGAACAACACAAGATGCCCCGGCTGTACTCTGCAGCGGCTGCGGAATTTGGTGGCACAGTGGCTGTACCAAAGTTAACATTATTGAAATTTCTATTGACAATTGGTTGTGCCAGAAGTGTGTTGACGCTGAGGCCGTCCAAACTCAGTCTCAATTTCAACCGTATATTATTCCTCATGTAGAATGCCCCGTTTGCCACAAAAATAATTTGAAAGGATCGAGAGGCCTTCGTATCCACTATGCTCGTATGCACAAGGGGGTTCCTCTTCCAACCGATACTTTAATTGATATAGCTTCTAGCGGCAATTCAAATATATCATTTGAAGAATTTATTAGGGTCCATAGACAAAATTGTAAAGTACTCAAACGTATTCCAAAAGGAGCGCGTCATCAGGCAGCTACTAAACTCTGCCAATTAATAGCTATCTGCATTGATAGAAATTCCATCCAGGCTTGGCAGAATTTATTTCTGTTTTCATATACTGCTCTTCGCATACCTCAATATAAAGATTCAAAAATTTCACTAACAACCACTATAAAAGAAAACATAAACAAGTTTAATACATTTGATATACCAAAGCATCAACAAATAAAACGCAACAATAACATTTCCAAACGCATTGAGTCAAAGGTTGCAGATGGCGATGTACGTGGTGCCGTACGTCTTTTATTTTCTAACGATTCTTTCGCTCCAAATACTGAATTAACATATGAATCTCTCCATGCTAAGCATCCTGCCCCATCGAGACCGTTATTATTTCCTCAATTACATTCTGATACCAACTGTATTAAGGTCTCGACGAATGAAATAATCACTGCAATCCGAAGTTTCCCAAGTGGCTCCGCTGGCGGTATCGATGGTCTTAGGCCACAGATTTTAAAAGACCTAATATCTTTTTCAGCCGGTGCAGCTGGAACTAAGTTGGTGGACCATTTATGTGGTTTGACAAACTTTATGCTTGCTGGCTCTGTTAATGACGACTTTACAAAGTTCTTATATGGTGCTTCTCTTTGCGCCCTAGAAAAAAAAACAGGTGGTTTACGGCCAATAGCAATTGGTAATGTTTTTAGAAGAATCGCATCTAAAATCGCATGTAGACACGTTTCTGATTCTCTTATTTCTCATTTTAAACCTATTCAGGTTGGATTTGCTGTAGCAAATGGATGTGAAGCCGCTGTTCATGCCACCCGTCAATTTATTCAATCGAGTCAAAATTCCCAAAAAATAATTTTAAAAATAGACTACAAAAATGCATTTAATTCCGTAGAGAGAGACTGCATGCTCAATGAAATAAAAATCAGATGTCCCAATGTTTTTAAATATATGTATCAGTGTTATCACAATCCTTCCTCTTTATTTTTTAACGACTAAATTATAGAATCAAAAGTAGGATGTCAACAAGGAGATCCAATGGGGCCCGCAGCATTTTCACTTTCAATACATCCTTTAATCAGCAAGCTATCATCTGAATTGAACGTCTGGTACTTAGATGATGGTACGATCGGTGGTGACCCTAGCACTGTTCTGTCAGATTTTCAATCAATTATTTCCATGAAGGTAAAAACCGTGCCCGTCCGCGCGCCGCTACTGGAGTAAGCATCATTCAATTTGCAGGGTGCCGCGCGAGTGACAAATTTGTCACTCACACACACTTTCACATTTTTTACATCCTCAGTCTGATTTGTGCGTTCGGCGGAGAAAGTCGAAAAGAGCTCCGCTTTTATATGCGGAAAAATGGTTAATTGTGCATTAAAGTTGTGTAGAAACTACTATTAAAAAAAAGTACCTAGTGTCACGATTTTCAAGTTTGTATTTAACATGTTTTTCTTATATTAAAACTTAATAAAAAATAATAATAAAACCCATAATTAAAATATCAAAATCTGACGGTAACTGTCAAACTATGTTCGTCAGTTAGAAGTTGAAGAACTAGTGATGTGTTTTTATTTTTAATAAGAATTTCGATACTTTAAAATAATTTATAATCATTTCAATTTAATTTAATCAAAAGGTATGGCGACAATAGAACCGTCCAACGAGGTTTGTCAGTTACTATTTAGTGATGTGATTTTATAGTTGATAAACTCGATTTTTGTAAATACTTTCATGGTTATGAGATATTATACAATTATTGTTTTTTTTTATATAATACTAATTATATTTTCTATATATACAGTTTCCCGAAAGATCCGGCATTAAAACGTAAATGGGTAGAGGCAATTAAAAGAGAAGAAATTTGGTAACCAACAAGCATACCCGTGTATGTTCAGTACATTTTGACGAATCAAGCTACGATTTTATTGTTTTTCGCCTTTTGTAGTTTGCATCGACTTTATAACTTCCTCTTGGAGGTCGGTCAAAAACGTGAGCAACAACCAATAGGGCCGCTTTATTCAATTCTGTTACCAAAAATAAAGCGATCCTATTGGTTGTTGCTCACGGTTACGTGTACAAATACGTTACGTTGCTACAATGCGCAAACCCATGGTATGTTTTATTCTTTAGTTGGAATGTTTAAATAATACACCACGATTATGAAAATATATACTGATTTTATTTATTAGAGAGAGGTTACAGAGAGCTACGACATGACACAACAATTCCTTTTATATCTGTCTTACAATAGTGACGTACACCACATAAGGTAGTGATGTAAAACATTATTTATTAATGTTTAAAAATAATTCGATACAATCGATGTATGTAACAGGTAGAGCCTCTGGTCACAAACTAAGCTCTAGGCTTATACTATGTGTACCAGAAGCAACGATATAATACATATTATATTTTATAAACACCCAGACCATGACAAACTGTACAGAAAAAAAAAGTTAGTTGTACATGTACTTTAATTTAATAAATAATTTAATTTAATAAAGTATTTTAATTTGTTGTTATATTATTATATACTACCTACATATTTTAAATCCACTAGTATTATAAATGCGAAAGTGTCTATCAGGGTGGATTTGAAAGGATGTACTTTGGGCTAATATGAGGTTCTCCTTATAAAATCTAACAATTTTTCCTATGGAACCATATGTCGCAAATGAAAAAAAAAATCACTTCCCCATACAAATTGGTCATTTTAACGTTACTAGTTTGTATGGAAAAGGCCATTTTTTTTTCTTTTGCGATACATGGTTCCATGGGAAAGTTGTTTGATTTGATCATATTAGCCCAAAGTATATTCTTTCAAAGTTATTGAGTCTATTAATATAATAATCAAAACATCGCGACGAGCTAGCCACTTGTTCGGTGTAGACTCATACCATCTGCTACGACGAAGTGGGATTAAAACCCCTCCGATGGTTACCTTGGGGCCCGTGATGATATGTGTGTGTATTATAATTGTATATCGATAAATAATTATAAATCTTTGATGATCTCTATAAATCCCAAAATATTTGGTTTATATCGATAAGTAATAATATTTGTTGTCGGTGGCAACACTATCGAAACTAATAAGTATGCAATTTAATATTTAGCTTTTTATAATAAAAAAACAATACACTTCATAGACACGCGCACACATTCACGTTTGCTTGTATCTCTTTTTTTCTCAAGCAGTTTTTTAAGTGTCAGACGCGTTGAGCTGCCATTTGAAGCCACACCTTTTTCCTCGTTCTTCATTTGTTCGCCTCAGAAATTGGCGACACCGGTATCGTACTATTATGAAACAATTTATGTATCATGCTTACTCCATTGGCGCGGGGCGCGATTTTTTAGCTTCATGATTATTTCAGATTCAGAAGCTTTAGGCTTAGAAATTAATCCTTCCAAATGCGAATTATTTTTTCCTTGCCAGCCTAGAGATGACGTTATTTTATCATTTCAAAACATTGCCCCGGGGATTCGTATCTTAAATAACAATAACATTAATTTACTTGGAACGTATCTCACCGATTCTGGCATTCCTAAAGCTTTAAATGAAAAATTTGAAAAATTTAAATTAGCCACAAGTAGATTAAATGACATTAATCCGCATATTGCCTTTTTCCTTTTAAAAAATTGCCTTGCTGCTCCTAAGTTTGTTTACAGTCTGCGCACCACACCCTGTTGGGATTCTAGTATATTAACTGACATAGACAATCATTTAAAAATAACTCTTGAAACAATTACAAACAATAATCTCAATAATGATCAGTTTACTCAAGCATCACTGCCAGTAAAATTTTCTGGCTTAGGAATGAGAAAAATATCAGATCTTACTGTCCCTGCTTATCTCTGCTCCATTAATTCAACAAAATCTCTCTGTTCCTCTATATTATCCAAAACATCTTGCAACGTTGACCAATTCCACCGAGAACCGGAGGCTCTTGCCTTATGGAAAAGTCTCTCATTTGAAGACGTTCCTCCTATATCACCCACTTCACAGAAAGATTGGGATCATCCTATTATAAAAAATATATATAATTCTTTACCTAGATTTTCAATAATTGAAGAGGCTCGCCTACGAGCATCTTGTGTGAGTGAGGCTGGTGCCTGGTTGCGTGCTATACCTTCCCCTTATACGGGCACGCTGCTAGATGCCAACACACTCCGCATAGCAGTAGCTTTAAGACTGGGCTGCAAAGTCTCCAGTCAACATATATGCATATGAGGCGATATTGCAGACCAACTAGGTCGCCATGCTCTAAGCTGCCAAAAAAGTGCTGGCAGGATCCCTAGACATTATGCGATCAATGATATCCTATCAAGGACGATCACATCTGCTAATATCCCCTGCATCCTCGAACCCTCGGGGATAGTTAGATCAGATGGTAAACGTCCGGATGGGATGTCATTGATTCCATTTAAACAAGGTCGTGCACTGGTTTGGGATGCCACATGTGTTGACACACTCTGTGCATCGCACATTTCAACCACGCACAAACAATCAGGAGCTGCTGCAGAATCAGCCGCACGGTCTAAACGCAATAAGTACGCGGAGATCATAATCAACCATCATTTCATTCCATTTGCAATAGAAACGATGGGGCCGTGGTCCGAAGACGCTCTGGCATTCTCCCGGGAGCTTAGTGATAAGCTCCGTTTAGTGACGGGTGACCCTTTGAGTAAGGAGTACTTCATTCAAAGGGTCAGCCTCGCTGTGCAACGGGGGAATGCAGCGAGTGTCCTCGGAACACTGCGCTCATCCAAATAACTTTATTATTATTTTATATATATATATATTTTTAACATAACATTTTTAGATGTAGATATTACTTATAATAATCATAATATTTCAACTTCTGTTCATTTTAAAGACACCAACAAGTTACAGTATCTGCATTACAGTAGTTGCCACCCGTCGCACACAAAACGGTCTATACCACATTCACTTTCTATCCGCGGTAAAAGAATTTGTAATAATTCAACATCTTTGGCTAAATATCAAGGCAAAATCTTCAATGGGTTATGTAGGCGCGATTATCCCCCAAACTTTTTACACAAACACATGAACAGGCCTTCTAACACTCCAAACGCTATACACACACAACAACAAAATTCCCTTCGGCTTATAATACCATACTTCCACGGGGCACACAAAATTCAAAATTTATTAAAGGATAGCTTCTCTATCCTTAAAAATAATAATATTACACGAAATCTTTTGGAAACGTGCCCTAGTGTAACGTATAAACAAAATCTAAATTTAAAAGCTATTTTGGCAAAAAATAAAAATACACGGAGCAATAACACATTGTTAGGTACACACAAGTGCAACCAATCTCGTTGCAAAACATGTCCCATAATAAATTCCGATATCAATATACAAACTCATCATAACCCTGTTGTCATCAAAATTCAAAATTTCGCACAATGTACTACTTCTCATTGCGTATATATGCTGGAGTGCAGATTTTGTAACAGTTTTTATGTGGGAGAAACTACGACACCCCTTCGTACTCGCATGAATGGACACAGACATTCAGTAGATTCTCAAATTAATAATATTTTACCTGTGCCCACCCATGCGCGTATACATAACACTACCTTTAACAATTGTTTCACAGTAAGAGTATTAAAGAGTTTTCCTAAAACTATTCGGTCTATTGATTTAAAAACATGGGAAAGCTCTTTTATATGGCAGCTTGGTGCATACTATAGCCCTGGTCTGAATGTAATGCATTAGGTTTTGTCTAACTTGTTTTGTAAATTTATTAATATCGAACCAACAATGGACATAACATGCTGATGATGTTTTCCATGATGGGCTAGGTGGTGATGATATTTTTCTAAAAAATAAATACAAAACTGTATAGTGCATTGCCTTTACCATTGCTAAAAGACATAAAATTACTTCTTCAAAATTTATGACAAAGACCTTCAGTCACTGTCACTGATGACGCCGCTCCATAGAGAGGCGAAATATTTGGCAATAAAATTTTATAGCTTCAATTTATATATTTTACCAAGTAAGAAACACATCTAACACACTTTATTTGTTTCAGTTAATTTGTATGTTATAACTTTATTTTTTTTATAGGTAGTTTATTATATTTTTATAGTTTGTAATTGTTATCAATAGGTTTCTTTTTGTTTTTTTGTAGGGCAGCTTATTATTAATAATATTTTTGTTATATTACCTATTTAAACCACAATATTCATTTTCATGTCCACCGCGTGCTTATGCGGTTCCCTGGTCCTTGGAACAACACAAGATGCCCCGGCTGTACTCTGCAGCGGCTGCGGAATTTGGTGGCACAGTGGCTGTACCAAAGTTAACATTATTGAAATTTCTATTGACAATTGGTTGTGCCAGAAGTGTGTTGACGCTGAGGCCGTCCAAACTCAGTCTCAATTTCAACCGTATATTATTCCTCATGTAGAATGCCCCGTTTGCCACAAAAATAATTTGAAAGGATCGAGAGGCCTTCGTATCCACTATGCTCGTATGCACAAGGGGGTTCCTCTTCCAACCGATACTTTAATTGATATAGCTTCTAGCGGCAATTCAAATATATCATTTGAAGAATTTATTAGGGTCCATAGACAAAATTGTAAAGTACTCAAACGTATTCCAAAAGGAGCGCGTCATCAGGCAGCTACTAAACTCTGCCAATTAATAGCTATCTGCATTGATAGAAATTCCATCCAGGCTTGGCAGAATTTATTTCTGTTTTCATATACTGCTCTTCGCATACCTCAATATAAAGATTCAAAAATTTCACTAACAACCACTATAAAAGAAAACATAAACAAGTTTAATACATTTGATATACCAAAGCATCAACAAATAAAACGCAACAATAACATTTCCAAACGCATTGAGTCAAAGGTTGCAGATGGCGATGTACGTGGTGCCGTACGTCTTTTATTTTCTAACGATTCTTTCGCTCCAAATACTGAATTAACATATGAATCTCTCCATGCTAAGCATCCTGCCCCATCGAGACCGTTATTATTTCCTCAATTACATTCTGATACCAACTGTATTAAGGTCTCGACGAATGAAATAATCACTGCAATCCGAAGTTTCCCAAGTGGCTCCGCTGGCGGTATCGATGGTCTTAGGCCACAGATTTTAAAAGACCTAATATCTTTTTCAGCCGGTGCAGCTGGAACTAAGTTGGTGGACCATTTATGTGGTTTGACAAACTTTATGCTTGCTGGCTCTGTTAATGACGACTTTACAAAGTTCTTATATGGTGCTTCTCTTTGCGCCCTAGAAAAAAAAACAGGTGGTTTACGGCCAATAGCAATTGGTAATGTTTTTAGAAGAATCGCATCTAAAATCGCATGTAGACACGTTTCTGATTCTCTTATTTCTCATTTTAAACCTATTCAGGTTGGATTTGCTGTAGCAAATGGATGTGAAGCCGCTGTTCATGCCACCCGTCAATTTATTCAATCGAGTCAAAATTCCCAAAAAATAATTTTAAAAATAGACTACAAAAATGCATTTAATTCCGTAGAGAGAGACTGCATGCTCAATGAAATAAAAATCAGATGTCCCAATGTTTTTAAATATATGTATCAGTGTTATCACAATCCTTCCTCTTTATTTTTTAACGACTAAATTATAGAATCAAAAGTAGGATGTCAACAAGGAGATCCAATGGGGCCCGCAGCATTTTCACTTTCAATACATCCTTTAATCAGCAAGCTATCATCTGAATTGAACGTCTGGTACTTAGATGATGGTACGATCGGTGGTGACCCTAGCACTGTTCTGTCAGATTTTCAATCAATTATTTCCATGAAGGTAAAAACCGTGCCCGTCCGCGCGCCGCTACTGGAGTAAGCATCATTCAATTTGCAGGGTGCCGCGCGAGTGACAAATTTGTCACTCACACACACTTTCACATTTTTTACATCCTCAGTCTGATTTGTGCGTTCGGCGGAGAAAGTCGAAAAGAGCTCCGCTTTTATATGCGGAAAAATGGTTAATTGTGCATTAAAGTTGTGTAGAAACTACTATTAAAAAAAAGTACCTAGTGTCACGATTTTCAAGTTTGTATTTAACATGTTTTTCTTATATTAAAACTTAATAAAAAATAATAATAAAACCCATAATTAAAATATCAAAATCTGACGGTAACTGTCAAACTATGTTCGTCAGTTAGAAGTTGAAGAACTAGTGATGTGTTTTTATTTTTAATAAGAATTTCGATACTTTAAAATAATTTATAATCATTTCAATTTAATTTAATCAAAAGGTATGGCGACAATAGAACCGTCCAACGAGGTTTGTCAGTTACTATTTAGTGATGTGATTTTATAGTTGATAAACTCGATTTTTGTAAATACTTTCATGGTTATGAGATATTATACAATTATTGTTTTTTTTTATATAATACTAATTATATTTTCTATATATACAGTTTCCCGAAAGATCCGGCATTAAAACGTAAATGGGTAGAGGCAATTAAAAGAGAAGAAATTTGGTAACCAACAAGCATACCCGTGTATGTTCAGTACATTTTGACGAATCAAGCTACGATTTTATTGTTTTTCGCCTTTTGTAGTTTGCATCGACTTTATAACTTCCTCTTGGAGGTCGGTCAAAAACGTGAGCAACAACCAATAGGGCCGCTTTATTCAATTCTGTTACCAAAAATAAAGCGATCCTATTGGTTGTTGCTCACGGTTACGTGTACAAATACGTTACGTTGCTACAATGCGCAAACCCATGGTATGTTTTATTCTTTAGTTGGAATGTTTAAATAATACACCACGATTATGAAAATATATACTGATTTTATTTATTAGAGAGAGGTTACAGAGAGCTACGACATGACACAACAATTCCTTTTATATCTGTCTTACAATAGTGACGTACACCACATAAGGTAGTGATGTAAAACATTATTTATTAATGTTTAAAAATAATTCGATACAATCGATGTATGTAACAGGTAGAGCCTCTGGTCACAAACTAAGCTCTAGGCTTATACTATGTGTACCAGAAGCAACGATATAATACATATTATATTTTATAAACACCCAGACCATGACAAACTGTACAGAAAAAAAAAGTTAGTTGTACATGTACTTTAATTTAATAAATAATTTAATTTAATAAAGTATTTTAATTTGTTGTTATATTATTATATACTACCTACATATTTTAAATCCACTAGTATTATAAATGCGAAAGTGTCTATCAGGGTGGATTTGAAAGGATGTACTTTGGGCTAATATGAGGTTCTCCTTATAAAATCTAACAATTTTTCCTATGGAACCATATGTCGCAAATGAAAAAAAAAATCACTTCCCCATACAAATTGGTCATTTTAACGTTACTAGTTTGTATGGAAAAGGCCATTTTTTTTTCTTTTGCGATACATGGTTCCATGGGAAAGTTGTTTGATTTGATCATATTAGCCCAAAGTATATTCTTTCAAAGTTATTGAGTCTATTAATATAATAATCAAAACATCGCGACGAGCTAGCCACTTGTTCGGTGTAGACTCATACCATCTGCTACGACGAAGTGGGATTAAAACCCCTCCGATGGTTACCTTGGGGCCCGTGATGATATGTGTGTGTATTATAATTGTATATCGATAAATAATTATAAATCTTTGATGATCTCTATAAATCCCAAAATATTTGGTTTATATCGATAAGTAATAATATTTGTTGTCGGTGGCAACACTATCGAAACTAATAAGTATGCAATTTAATATTTAGCTTTTTATAATAAAAAAACAATACACTTCATAGACACGCGCACACATTCACGTTTGCTTGTATCTCTTTTTTTCTCAAGCAGTTTTTTAAGTGTCAGACGCGTTGAGCTGCCATTTGAAGCCACACCTTTTTCCTCGTTCTTCATTTGTTCGCCTCAGAAATTGGCGACACCGGTATCGTACTATTATGAAACAATTTATGTATCATGCTTACTCCATTGGCGCGGGGCGCGATTTTTTAGCTTCATGATTATTTCAGATTCAGAAGCTTTAGGCTTAGAAATTAATCCTTCCAAATGCGAATTATTTTTTCCTTGCCAGCCTAGAGATGACGTTATTTTATCATTTCAAAACATTGCCCCGGGGATTCGTATCTTAAATAACAATAACATTAATTTACTTGGAACGTATCTCACCGATTCTGGCATTCCTAAAGCTTTAAATGAAAAATTTGAAAAATTTAAATTAGCCACAAGTAGATTAAATGACATTAATCCGCATATTGCCTTTTTCCTTTTAAAAAATTGCCTTGCTGCTCCTAAGTTTGTTTACAGTCTGCGCACCACACCCTGTTGGGATTCTAGTATATTAACTGACATAGACAATCATTTAAAAATAACTCTTGAAACAATTACAAACAATAATCTCAATAATGATCAGTTTACTCAAGCATCACTGCCAGTAAAATTTTCTGGCTTAGGAATGAGAAAAATATCAGATCTTACTGTCCCTGCTTATCTCTGCTCCATTAATTCAACAAAATCTCTCTGTTCCTCTATATTATCCAAAACATCTTGCAACGTTGACCAATTCCACCGAGAACCGGAGGCTCTTGCCTTATGGAAAAGTCTCTCATTTGAAGACGTTCCTCCTATATCACCCACTTCACAGAAAGATTGGGATCATCCTATTATAAAAAATATATATAATTCTTTACCTAGATTTTCAATAATTGAAGAGGCTCGCCTACGAGCATCTTGTGTGAGTGAGGCTGGTGCCTGGTTGCGTGCTATACCTTCCCCTTATACGGGCACGCTGCTAGATGCCAACACACTCCGCATAGCAGTAGCTTTAAGACTGGGCTGCAAAGTCTCCAGTCAACATATATGCATATGAGGCGATATTGCAGACCAACTAGGTCGCCATGCTCTAAGCTGCCAAAAAAGTGCTGGCAGGATCCCTAGACATTATGCGATCAATGATATCCTATCAAGGACGATCACATCTGCTAATATCCCCTGCATCCTCGAACCCTCGGGGATAGTTAGATCAGATGGTAAACGTCCGGATGGGATGTCATTGATTCCATTTAAACAAGGTCGTGCACTGGTTTGGGATGCCACATGTGTTGACACACTCTGTGCATCGCACATTTCAACCACGCACAAACAATCAGGAGCTGCTGCAGAATCAGCCGCACGGTCTAAACGCAATAAGTACGCGGAGATCATAATCAACCATCATTTCATTCCATTTGCAATAGAAACGATGGGGCCGTGGTCCGAAGACGCTCTGGCATTCTCCCGGGAGCTTAGTGATAAGCTCCGTTTAGTGACGGGTGACCCTTTGAGTAAGGAGTACTTCATTCAAAGGGTCAGCCTCGCTGTGCAACGGGGGAATGCAGCGAGTGTCCTCGGAACACTGCGCTCATCCAAATAACTTTATTATTATTTTATATATATATATATTTTTAGTTTTTAATGTAAATTTTTAATATAATTGTTATTTTTTTTATTTAATAAATGAGTTGTGAAGTTAAATAACATAATATAGGATTATATTTCAGTAAGTGACATAAAAATATCTACTGATATAACAAATAATTAGTAAAAATATTGAATCTATTATCACAATAAAAAAATAATAAAAGAATACCAAATAGTAATACCAAACCTAATTCTAATAATAATTTAATTTAAATATAATTTTTATCTAATGGTATTGGTAACATCAATAATTAATATATATAAAACATTAAAATAGCTCCATCACGACATAATTGATATAAATTTTAGTTCATAATTATATAATTGTTGTTTTGCATTTCATTATTATTAAATACCTATTAAAACTTGAATTAAATATGAAATAATTTAATACTTACATAATGGTAATAATATCTAATTCCATTATTATTGTTAATTTTAATAATTCAACTAAATACCTAATAAATGTCTAATATATACCTATGTGTATATTTAATAAATCAATTAAATACCTATAACTACTAAATTTTACTATCTTATTTAAAACTATTCTTTATTCTCGCTACGCTGTGATATACCTTGAATCTGTGTACATTTGTTGATGTAAATTATGTTTATAATGCCAAAGTAATATTACTAATAAAATAACACCAAGAATTGTAATGTTAGATTTATAGTTTTAAAAAAGTATTAAAATTTAAATTTTTTGCAACACCCTAACAGGGTTTATGTACACCAAATCTGTGTTATCATGTAAAATTGTATGTAATGTAATAATGTGCATGTAAATGCAAATGAATAAATGAATAAAGATCGTTGATGGCGTTGTGGCGAAAGAATCGGCCAGCACTTTTCATCCACGAGAGTCCGTGGTGACCAAACTCATCGATATCTCTACCACATAGACAGCGATGTGGCTCGCACACCTTTAGACGTAAACGCAGACAAACTGACAATCTTAGAGTCGGATTAATAGTCGTTGCTTAGCTTGAGCCATTGCTTGGAACTGTCAAATTTTAGTTTTTTCATATGCAGTTTGACAGTCCGGAGCATCGGCTAAGCATTAGCAATTGCTTAGCAACGACTATTAATCCGACCATTAGTGTGCTATCATTTAATAATGTACCAAGATTTTTTGAGGGGAGCGCATGAAGCCAATGACTCGATTCGTATTCAGACACTGCTAGAATACGTGCGCGATCATCATTTCTTACAGATGAATCAAGTAAAATTTGATGATCGCGTTTAACCCGCAGTAAATCCCATGATTTTTGAATTTTAGGGTTGTCAGGAAGGTTTTCCCCTGGACAAGAAGTAACCCACGCCTCCTTGGCCTCCGTCATGCACACTGCCTCGACGTCCCCGCAGGACGGGCTCAGAATTTTACCGATGAGGATTTGTGTGCTGTGAACAGAGGACAAGTAGGCTGGTAATGCTATAGATGAAAGCTTTCGAACACCAAGACCACCAAATTTTACAGGAAGGGTTGCCTGTGTGAATGCCGGAGAGTTAAATTTTGTATTTAATATAATTTCGAACTGTTTTTTAATTATATTATCTAATAAATTTAGATGGGTTGAAAATTTCCAAACAGGGCTAGATCTTAATATGTATGTGAATTTTGGTACGAATGAACAAAATCTAAAAATATATAATGCCATATGAGATTTAATATCGAAAATTCGATTAGAAACCGATTCAAAAACATTTAATTTGTAATTTAGAAACGAAGGTATACTATCTTCGAATATTGGAGATCGTAATAATTGTAATGTTTCTTTACCTAATATTTTTAAATTTGGAGCTAAAACTTTAAACTTATTAATAATTTCAATTCGATTGTCTAATTCGTATGACTCTGATAAATAAAGTTCACATTTTTCGAAATTTTTTGTTAATCCTAAAGATGAAAATTTTGTTATAATTTCGTTAAAATCGTCATACACGATATTTACTTCATCATCACCCAAAGAACTATCATCTAAATACCAAATATTTAATTTTGATTAATTTTTTTTAATAAAAGAGTGTATGGCCAAACTGAATATGGCTGCTCCAAGGCGACCCTTGCTAACAAACGGTTTCTGAAGATATGCCATGTTTATACATTAATTTTGAAGGTGTGATGTAACATTGATAAATATAGGAGTATATTTGCGGTAATTGGTTCTTGATTTCATTCAAGAAAAAAACAAGATCTATACAGTTGAATGCGTTTTTAACATCTATTTTCAACAAAACCGATGACCGATTGGAATTTAAAAATGTACGAGTCGCGTGTACAGCAGCCTCACATCCACCTTTACAACCGAAGCCCAATTGAATTGGTTCGAAAATTTTAATCATTTCCGGCCTAATATATTTACAACAAATTTTGGATGTTATTCTTCGAAATGTTGAACCTATTGCAATTGGGCGTATTCCTCCATCTTTTTTTTTAAAGCGCAAAGGTTAGCGCCATATAGTATTGGTGTAATATTAGATGGCACTTTACCGGAGAGCATCAAGTTTGTTAACATTGTAATAGCTGAAATTAGTTTTCGACCATCTTCTCCTAGAGATTTTCCGGTTAAGTATTTTAAATGTTGTGGTGTAATTCCATTCATTCCACCGGAAGATTCACTAGGAAACGATGCAATGGACAGTATTACATCACCAATTGTAGCTTCCAAAATAGTTTGAGTAGGATCAAAGTCAAAGGGAGGAGATGAGGATAACAAAGATGGTGGGCTCTCCGGAGTAAACACTCCGGAGAGCATCTAGAATGTCAGAATTATCCGAGGCTAATACTGTCTTGGCTAAAGAGAAGTTTAGCAGCCCTTTAACATCACCATCGGTAATTTTGTTTTCTATTTGTTTCAATATATTGTTGGTTTGATGCATATTATTACTATCTACTATTGGTAAATTAGTGTTTTTTACATTAGACTTAATATGACTTGTCAAATTTATTTTCTTTTCATTTTTAATATTATTGTTATTAATGTGGAGGACTCGAAAAGCAAATGTTAATAAATTTTCCCAGGAACTATCAGAATTTTCATCACAAACTTTAAGTATTGTGTCTGCTAAACTTCTCGCTACGGCTACGCGCGCTCCCCTAGGTATTCTTTTAATGATAAGCGCGTGTTGTTTCAATTTGAATAACTGTAACCAAAATGGTTCACTATTGGTACTAACAGAGTTTTGAGTAGATAAGTCATTTAACAATGGAGCAGAATTTACATTACTGCGGTGCCAGGCCAGGTGTCGGGATAACCCTCTTTTTCCCTTAAACAAACGCCCGTCTGTGCAAAGATTACATGTCTGAAAAATTGAATTATTTGAAATAAGATTAATATTTGTAGATGAAACTGAGGCGCCTGCCATCAAATGGAATATGGTAAAAATATATATAATTAACTAAAAATACTTATTATCAATCTAAACTATTTATTAAAATGAAACTAGGTAGGTATATATATATATAATATAAGTAAAATTTTTTTTTAAATCTCTTCTTTTCCTTCAATATGATATCAACAAGAATACAATCAATTTCAAATCCGTTACTGGTGACCAAAGGGCTGGCTTTTTCCTTGCACAAAAAAATAGTTTATGTATTTAACGAGGAAATGTTGCCAGCGTTTTGGCCACTATGGTAGGTTATTCCATTTTTCATTTTAGTAACTTATTATTATTTTTTCTTTATTAGGTAATTGTTTTAATTTTATTATTTTTAGTTTTGTACATAATATTGTAATTTTATAAGGAAATAAATGAAGTTTAGAAAATTTTCTTAATGTAAATATTTACGAAGTGTCAAAAATTTTTTTTTTTAATACAAATTCTATTCAAATATGTATATACTTTATAACTTGAAATAAACCCCGGAGTATCCCATATATATATTGTAGGTATATAACACTGTATTTCTCAAGATTTTCTTCTTAGTTAGGTATTATAATATTACATAAATATGTTTTTATGGAGTCATGCTAGATATGACACTCTTTATGTATATAGGTATTAATGACCAGTGGCTAATCTTCTTATCTTAATATTATTTTATATTGTACGTTTCTCTGAATAACTTTATATATCCCAAATCCTATTAACACAATAAATTAATATTTTTCTCAGTATATTTTCTTTACCTTACAATATGATCCTCTTGATGTATATAAGTATTGCCCGGTGGGTGATTTTCAAATACTATTTTATATCGTACGATTCTCTGAATAATTTTCTATATCCCAAGTCGTGTGACATATTTCAATATTAATAGTTTTCGCAACGTCTTGTCGTGTTTATATAAGGCCCCCGGTCACAAACCAAGCTCTCAAATCAAACCAAAACATCAAGAGATGTGCACCCGAAACAACGATACTAATACATATTAAATTTTTTCAACACCTAGACTATGACAAACTGCACAGAAAAACTTACACACTAATATATTTATTTTGCCATGGGTTAGAATCGAACCCATGACCTCAGAGGCTCTACCATGGGTTTGCTCATTGTAGCAACTTAATGTATACGTATTCTATACGTCAGCAACAAACAATAGGGCCGCTTTATTTTTGGTAACAGGATTGAATAAAGCGACCCTTTTGGTTGTTGGTTACGTGTACGTATACGTAACCACTAGTTTAAGGAGACGGTAAAAAGTATGTTCACTTATTTAGTGCACTCAACTCGTTATATTTGTGGTATATTTTTTTTTTCATATTTCCTTTGATATAAGGCGAACTTTAAAAATAAAATTATTGAAAACTTGTATGTGGAACTAATAAAATTAGGAGTAAAATAAATGTGCTAAATACTAGTAGCTAAGATGTCAACATAATTTTACATACATATCATCACGGGTGCCTTACGGCGCTCGAGACCGCCTAGACGGTCTCAGGGTACCCAGCGGAGGGATTTTATCCCACCTCGTCGTAGCCGATGGTATGAGTCTACACCGAGCAAGTGGCTAGCTCGTCGCGATGTTTTGAAATGACACAATAACCCATCTATAAACAGTTTCACAAGTTGGTATAGTGAAACGACAGCTTAACGTGCTCTCCGAGGCACTATAGTGGTGTTGTTAACATAATTTTCTTATTATGTTAATTTAATTTACTAAAATAAATCGAAATCAACTTACAATTATATTATTTTTGGAAAGTCTTAAAACTGAGGTTACCAACAATCCTTCGCTCGACTACAGCCAAAGGAATTCTTCCGTAAAATTACATAAATATACGTGGTGGCCTAGTTGGTTAGACCTTGGACTTAAAAACAGTTAGGTCCCTGGTTCGAATCCCGGTGTGTACCAATGAGTTTTTAATAAAAAAAAATGTACATTTGTTTGACAACACCACTATAGTGCCTCGGAGAGCACGTTAAGCTGTCGGTCCCGGTTTCACTATACCCTCTTGTGAAACTGGGGCCTCACCGGGAAGCCACATCGACAAACCAATCGACGCGTCGATGGATAAAATTGTATAGGAAATATTGTCTATGGGTAGAACTCGATCGCCGAGAAATGTCAAATCACATACATTTTATTTTCGCATTCGATCGATCGACGTGGCGATCGGTATTTTGTGTGGCTTCCCGGTAGGGCCCCTGTTTATAGATGGGTTATTGAGTCTATTCAAAACATCGCAACGAGCTAGCCACTTGTTCGGTGTAGACTCATACCATCGGCTACGACGAGGTGGGATTAAAACCCCTCCGCGGGGTACCCTGGGGCCGTCTAGGCGGTCTCGGGCGCCGTATGGCACCCGTGATGGTACATCATACATCAAATTACATAAATACTTATAATTTGTGACCGTCAAAATAAATTAACCAAATCAAATGAACTTCTAAAATAGCAACTGACAATACGAATTAAAATTCAAGTAGGTACTTTTGTTATTAGGATTCAACTGGAAAATAATTATATTCATCTCGGAAGTTGTGAATTTGATTAAAGATGTCTTATTGAGTTAGATAACTCCCGGTTGAAGTGTCGGCATTCGTTACTTATAATGAATTCATAATCGGACCTTTCTCTGATTGGTTTTATAATATGAATAAGTAATTAATTTGATATATACTGCTATAAGGAGATCACTGAAAATGGAGGAGAAGATATAAAAATAGTATGTAGGTACCCAGCGGTGGGGGTTTATTCCCACTTCGTCGCAACCGATGGTATTCTGAGGCTCTACCATGGTTTTGCGCAGTGTTACAACGTAACGTATGCGTATACTTATACGTGAGCAACAACCAATAGGATCGCTTTATTCAATCCTGTTACAAAAAATAAAGCGGCCCTATTGGTTGTTGCCATCTGAGCAGTGTTGCCAGGTAATCTATCGCATCAGATTAATAATAGCAATGATTGGTAATAGCACGGTAATTTCAAGCAATTATTAAAAATATGACAAAATGTTATGTAATTTCATTCTTGGTACGGTAATGTAACGTAAAGTATGATCGGTATTTTAATTCGAAAAAATATATATGCTAAAGTGGGGTGTTTATTATGTTTTTTTTTTTTCATCAAGTTTCTACTTGGGATTATTTGAGGGTAGCCCGAAGACTGTAGACGCGTGTTTCTGATATACTCTTCATATTTAATTTTATTGAATATTATTGTGCAAAAGTGTAGTAATTTTGTAGAATAAGCATTCGTACAGTATTATTAAGTGTGAGAAGTGTAGAATTCTGCTTTTGTGTTATCTCAAATAATCCCACAATCTTCAGTAAAGTGGCAGTACCCATTTTACTGTAGATTCTTTTATCTCCTTCACTTGATATTTGCAAGACTATACCTCATGCTTACATACGGTCATGTCGCCATTCCTTTTTCTACCTTAGTCGTTTCCATCCTATTATCCCACTTGTACTTTATAACCGCTTTTTTAATCTACCCGCAACCACCCGCACTTGGGCAAAATTACGCCTATACGGTGTAGAGGCCACAAACAAAAGAAGAAGAAGATTTCTACTGTTTAATAAAGCTCTTTCAAGTCTTTCGAAATCTTGAAGTGGGAAAAATTTAAGTAACTAGCAATGTGAAGAAACCCTGGTCCTCACGCTCTCACTAGCTCCCACAGCACAGGAAATCCTATAAGATGGCCTGTGCTGTGTGATCTAGTGATCTTTTATATGTAAATATGCAGATAAAATTATGTATAGTTAGGTTAGACTGAGTTGCACCAAAATGAAGTCCCTGTAAATGTAATGAAAAAAGTTAAAAATGGCGTCGAATGTACAAATTTTATTATGCAGTTCGAATGACAGATGGTATATTCGACACCATTTTAATTTTAATCGTTATATTACATTAACATACACTTTGGTATAACTCGACCGTTTGCTGTTAACGAGATTACATTTCGTTCAATAGGTGATTTTAGGCCTAACGCCTCGCTTTCGTATATATATTTTTATGTTATGATTAAAATTCCATCAATCAAGCTATTTCGTCTGAGTAAAATAATGATTTTTTTTTACTATGTGGAAGGCAAAGATCTTTCAACCATACAGCATTAATGGTAAAATAAATTTCGTAGAAAGCGTCACATCCGTTAAGGTCTTGGATTGCGGAAGTTAGAGGCTTTCGACTTGTTAGCAAGTTTACGTGTGGTTGTTATATAAACAACATCCAACTAGTTCTGTCCATTTTCTACGCTTCCGGAATTAAGTCCGAAATAACTTAATTATCTTTGTTATTATAAAAGATTGTTTTCTTCATCTAATAAAGTTTTTGTGGAATTCAACATTTGATCAAAATGGAACTTTGACTAAAAGCACCTTTGACCAAACAAATATAAGACTTTATTACTTACAGGCCGGGTTGCTAAAAGCGTGGTAGCGGTTAAATCGCTCGTCAAAGTCAATATAAACTTCGTTGTATAGGAGAAATGACGTTAAATGCAACGAGTTGAAAAACCACCTCTACATCTTTTTACAACCCCCGATTATTGAAATTTAAAAAAATGCAGAACACCAATTTTTTTTTCAATTAAATATGTACCACACTAAGTTCTAGGCTTGTACTATATGTACCAGAAACAACGATATAATACATATTTTATTATGTTTTATAAACACCTAGACCATGACAAACTGTACAGAAAAACTTAGTAATATTTTTTTGCCATGGGTGCCGGTTCGCCGGTTTTCAGGAGACTAATGCATCGATTTCTTGTCGAGGTGGTAGTCTCCTTTCAGGGTGCGGTTACGAAATGGGTAGTTGGATTGACGATAAGGCAGCGAGTATATTAAAATATTTTTCGCCATTTCGTAATCGCATCATTTAGGCATAATCGCATAGTGGGAGCCGTAAATATTGTTTAAGAACATTTATTGATTGACCCCATTCATAGACTTTGTAGGACTGCTCACCACCAGGTAGATACAAAGTCACATGTCGTGCTCCGAAAAAAAATTACTTCACAGTAATGTACAACATTTTTCCATCGACCATTGTACCAGTGCCTACCTACCTATTAAATCATAGTTTAATCTGCCATAGACAAAATCGCCTAAGGCTGTATGTGGGATTTCAGGCTTACATAAATGAAATGAATACAACACCTATCTACATCAAACCTAACTACAAGCTACCAATTTAACGTTTTGCAATAACAAATTAACATTAAATTAAAATTAATGAATATTATTTTATTGTAAACAGTGTTGGATTTACAGTTTGTTTTTTGTTGATAATACAGGGTGATATTAAAAGGTTGTATTTTAGGCTAATATGAGGCGCTTCTGTTCAAATCGTACAACTTTTTCTATGAAATCATGTGTCGCAAATGAAAAAAAATATGCCTTCTCCATACAAACTAATAATGTTAAAATTACCAATTTGTATGGGAAAGGCTATATTTTTTTTCATTTGCGACACATGGTTGCATGGAAAAAGTTGTTCGATTTGATCAGTAGAGCTTTATATTAGCCAATGTACATCCTTTTAAATTCATCTTGTATAATAAAAACGCTTTCATAACAAATATTTCATAAAAGTTTTATTAAGGCGCAAATAGTTGTTTACAATATAAAGCCTTTTTATTATCCGACACTTTTGGTTAATTATTTATTAATTTACTTTAAAGCCAGGACGCTACATAAAATCATTTATTTATAAAACATTACAAAAATAAAATAAATAAAGCCTAATTAAATATTACCCCCATATTCTAAGTCTATCTCCAATTCCACTTTTCATCTAAGGAACGTCTCACTCTTTCGATCTTTCTCGATTTGACACACGATTCTTGAGTGAAAAGTGGACCTAGTCTTACACTAGTTGGTTATGTAGTGTGTGTTCGGTTCGGTAGTATTTTTCATATTATGATTTCCATTCCATCGCGATTACGTTCTAAATCTGATATCGAGGTTTAATAATTATTGTCGTTCTTTTGTTAAAGAATAGCTGCCTAACCAAACGCACTCTAAGGCCTTATTGTTAAACTTTTTTTTTGACTATTCATAAATATCTGTAAAGATTTACATGAAATAAATGATTTTGACTTTGAGTTGGGGATACGACTAAGTATACCGGGGTTAGGTCTCTATCGGTGACCGAATCAACTTATTAAAAAAATATGTCCCTAAGGAAGAAATAGAGGAAAAATCTCTTTAGGTACCGTTTGATATAAAATATTATAAATTATTATATATTTTAATGTATACGTTTCTAAGAAATACCTAATTGAAAACATCTTCGAAAGCTATACAAATAAGTTTTAGGGGTAATTTTTCTTGTACCTATCTTCATCTTCATGGCGGGTCCACTTTTTCGCAATTGACCAGGAGGTTAGGCCTTTTTTCGTGACGGCTACTCTAACCAGTCCAGCTCCTTCCATCATCATCAGCATCAAGTCCTGGATTCCTACAGGCCTCGAGGAGTGACCTCGATGTTCTGATGATTTTCACCCGTTGCGAAGTCACCCCGGTCCAATGAAGCAGCACATGGGTGGGTATTTCTTCTGTTTTTATACACCCTCTATATAGAGGAATGTTGGTGATACCTAGAAGGGTGAGTTTTTTTATTGGAGCACGGCATGTGACTTTGTATCTACCTGGTGGTGAGCAGACCTACAAAGTCCATGAATGGGGTCAAATAATAATTGTTAAACAATATTGATCGTTCCCACTATGCTGGCTAAATAAAGCGATTACGAAATGGGGGGCGACAATGACGAATTTCATTACGAGTATATTTTAATATACTCGCTGCCTTATCGTCAATTCAAACACCCATTTCGTAACCGCACCCTAAAACGAGACTACCACCTCGACAAGAAATCGATGCAGTAATCTCCTGAAAACCGGTGAACCCAAAGAATAAAACCGAAACATGACTTGTCACTTGACGGGTTTTGCATCTGTATGGGCGGTGGTAACGAGACCGGTCGGCCTAACGAAGTTATAGAGACATTCGTCCCACCTGTTTATTTAATGGAAATGTCCAGCAAGAATACCCACCACCTCATTCTTGTATCTAACTAATATATCTATAGGTATACTATAAAATTGTGGTATTTATTGTTTTTTTTTTTTTTTTTTTTTTTTTTTATTGAACCAACAAAAAAAACAGAATTGTACAAGTATTTCTCTGCCAAACTATATAAATAGTTTGTCGGCAGATTGCTCCCGTTACATGTTTTGACACTTAATTATAACACAATTTTAATTTATTTTTAATAGACACAAAACAACAATACATTTAACAAAGTGAAGTACAGGCTTATAAATGGCTTACTTTGGAAGAAACAATCTATTTAGGTTGGATTCAATCTGATCCAACAATTCTTTTTTAACTTATAGGTGACCTTCGACATTTCCGTTGTTCTTAGGTCTTGTGATAGTGAATTTAGTATCCTAGGAACAACGTACTGTCGCGTCCTCTCGCCGTAGTAATTTCTACGGGTGCATGTTTCCACCAATTCCTTGTTTTTATTTCTCCGTGTGTTGAAGTTATGTCTAATTGATTCTTTATACTCAGTACTGTTATACTGTTCTATTGCAATAAAAAAAAATACTTTTTCTTGTACCGGTAGTATTTCACAGTGTAAAAATAATTTTTCATAATTTTCATAATATTTTTGTTTAGTTTGTTTATTTACTAATGATTTTAAAAATCTAATTTGAATATTTTTAATTTGGTTAAGGTATGTTGGAAACGTGCACCCGTAGCTACTTAGGCCATAAGATAGCAATGACTCTGCTAATGCATGGTATACCATAAACAATGTGCCCGAACTTACAATTCCACGTAGATGGTAAAATTTGCCAAGCACGGATCTTAATTTTGAGCACACAGTGCTCACGTGCATCTTCCATGACATATTTCTGTCGATTACAAGACCTAGGTATTTATATTGTTCTACTAGTTTAATTTGTGCACAGCGGCAGGAACGCAAATCATTGTGGAGGCAGTCATAATTATGTCCTATAATACCAATTGCGGAGTTTCTATTTTTATTATATGGCGAACATATGTGCATACACTGTGTCTTATTTAAATTGATTATTATACCATTATCATGGGACCATTTAATTATATTATCTAGGTCGTGTTGCACTTTATATTCTGCGACATTAACATCCCTATCAGCGTACAGAAAACAAGTGTCATCAGCATACATATATATGTTGCAGTTCTTTACTATATTGCACATGCCATTTACATGCATAGTATAACCCACAGGGCCGTATACGGATCCGGTTGGTACACCATACAATATATTAGTCTCGTCACCACAGTTTCCACTCACGACCGTGCTCATTCTTCTGTTGGTGAGATAACACCTGAACCATTGGTTCAGCGGCCCCCTCACACCACATTCATCCATCGCTTGCAGTAACTGATCATGGTCCAAGGTGTCGAACGCTTTCTTGAAGTCGATAAAAACAACAATGACATGCATCCTTTCATTGAGACTTTTGTTAATATAGTCTGTAAAATTCGATAACGCTGTAGCTGTGCTACGCCCCTTTCTAAATCCGTGCTGAGCACTGGAAATGATTTGATGTTTTTCAAGGTGCCTAGATATTTGTCCTACTACGACTTTTTCAACAATTTTATTAATTACAGACAATATAGCTATTGGTCTATAATTTACATACTCTGAGTGGCTGCCTTGTTTGTATATTGGTCTAATAAGTGATAGCTTCAGGCCATCCGGGTATATTGATTTTTTTATACAATTATTTATGAAGGTGGCCAGTGACTTATATACTCTTTTACATAGATTAAATCTTGCACTCTTATTTTATCAGATCCAGGCGATTTTTCTAAATCTAATTTTTCTATAATTTTTTTAACATCATAAGATCTAACTGGTATGTATCTCATAGTTGGGCCTATATACCAACATGATGGTGGGCCTATGATCGGTTCCATGTAGATTTTTATTTAGGGCCAATGTAATAATGTAAGCTCATTAACGTAGGTCGCACATGACACCCACTCGACGCCAATTGCTAATTTGACTTGATAAAGCATTGAAATGTAAGCTTCATTAGGTATATTTATTGTTGAATACTTAACATTTAATGTAAAACAAGTTTCGAAACATAGTACTCTTTCAACTTATGAAAATCAATCTAAAAACAAAAGAGAAAGCTCACATTTAAGCCTAGTTACAGTGATCTGTTCTGGGCGCTTTCTTCGGGTAAATATTCATTCGAAAATGGCTTAAATAGCAAGAGCTTAAATAGTCGAAGGCTCCGGAATTCATTGTTGGTGTCAAGTGAATGCAATGTGCTAAGATGTGCGGCGTCAAGAGTCCAAGATATATCTTAGAACTGGTATGCAAATTAAACTTATTGATACATAAATGAGCCTATATTACAATTAAGAAATCAAAATAAGTATACAAAATATAAATTTATACGATATTTACCAGAAATTTAACAAAAAAATATAAAATACTAACAAAAACTTAAAAAATACTAACAAAAAATAAAAATACAAAAAATAACTAAATTCTAACAAAAAAATGCAAAATTCTAAAAAAATTATTTTGTCACCGGTGCTTGATTAGATCATAATTACAATTTATACAATAATATTAACTAATGAAATAATTGTCTAAAATAATCTGTGCAGCTAAATCTGTAAGAATTAATAGTTTTCACGCAAAACTTCATACGACATGGGTTGATTTGAGAAGTTGCCAAGTTTAACCATTGATGAAGAAACACAGGCTTAGGCTGAGTTGTTCAATCACTAACGCCTGATTCAATTAAATACACTAGTTATCTTTTAGTTAGTAACTATAGTTAAATATGTCTATTGTTTGAGAGTTTAAATTTTTTTGACAACAATCTCATAGAGTGTGCGCCATATCTGACTACAGTTACGCTAACTAAAAGGACTATTAGTGATTGAAAAACCCAGCCTTAGGTCGTGTTTTTTGATGGATGGTTAAAATTGACAATTAGTTAAAGTAGGCAATATGACGGATTTTGTACTAGACAGCTTAATTATTTTTAACAGCAATCTCATAATAAGTCCGCCATATTGTCTACTTTAACTAATTGTAAATTTTTAACTATTGATCTAAAACTGCACCCTTGTTCATAATTTTTATTGAACGTTTTAGCTTTTGAGTGTTTAGCCATTTATTAAAAAAGACAGAATATGACAAAATACTCAATAGTTAAAATATTCAATAAAAATTATGAATAAGGGGTAAATATATAACAAAAGATTATATAGTATAATGTACCTGATGGTAAATTTAAAAATACATAATTATGTTTTCTTCTGGTTTCCATAAAATATCAATGTGTGGCCGAAATTAAGTTTGTCAACTGATTTTTTTTAATGGAGCACGACATTTGACCATACATCCACCTGATGGTAAGTGTAGGGTACAGGAGTATTCTCAAAGGACACATGATGGTGTCACCTATGATTGAGATCACAGATTATTGAATTTCTATTGTTGTATGAATGTGGAGGAAGCCAAAGAAAGTTGCAAACGCAAGGATTGTGCGAAGTGGCGTAAACTACTCTCTGCTTACACCGTAAAAGGGATATAGGCGTGATGCTGTGTATGTATTGTTACAGTTTTTAATAAACAAGTATGTTAGAAGCTAGTTTTATTGTTGATAAAAAAAAGTGAAGGACCTACTCTACCTGAAATGCAACACAATTTTAAAGATTTTATAGAGTGTGACCGGTATATGTACTGTCTGGCAGAAATATGGTCTACCATCTTAGGGTTGAAATTTGCACGTCAAATAACAATGAAATTAATTTCCCCTTGTAGTATTATTGACAGTTAAGTTATCTTTATATATATATATGATATCATAAACATATCTTTATATATCATAAACCAAACTTCTTAGAATACTTTTGAGACGGGAAGTTTTGTAAAACTTGATTGGACAGTTTCTTGGCCGACTATACACTAGTGTTTAAGAGTCATGGACACAAAAGGAATGCATATCATGAAACTATCGTCACTATCAAAGTTAGGGAGCAATAAACACTTTGTATATATATCACTATCATAAATAGTTACAGATTTTTTACAGCTGACCCTATATATTCCCAACTTGCTACTTTGAATGGGCTCTGTATAAAAATCCTGTTTGTGTTCGAAACAATCACACACCAATTGAAATGAATTAGGTTTGTTGCTCTTTTTTATATGTTTAACAATCACAATATCACTGTTATAAGTATAAAAACATGAATCTTTCAAAGAATTGGATTTCACCATACACCCATTAACATAAATTTTAGTTATACAGCCATCATTTCGCTGTTCAATTTTAACACATTTATTATTTATTTCGTTCAAATCAGCACTAGTATTTGTTGTTTCGCCAAGTCTTTTAGCTATTTGTTCTAGAGGCATGTTATGTGAACGAATTAACTTTTTTGAATTAGCTTGGACATGAAATTTTCAAATGGAAAGGCTGAAAAGGAATCTAATTGCCCATAGTTATATACATCATCTACCAAATGTAGTAAGTTGTGAACATTGTATACTATAAATTCTTTATTATAGTAGTGTGTAATATTTTGAACAAAACAATGTAGTAACTCTCTGGAATAATTTCTCCAATGATCAAATTTACTAATTTCACTGCATAAAATGTATATTGCACAATGCAATATTAAAAAATGTTTATATAAACTGGGAGACAATATGTTGTATAGAACAACAGGACCCAAATATAAAATAAAAGCTCTAAATTCTGTAGCTTTCCAATATTTGAACAAATTCACAGGACGCCCTCGGTCTTGAAAATTCTGTAGGATAATGATTTCTAATAATTTTTAAACGTTGTGATATTTCAATAATGTTACGAGCATTTAATTTACATTTTTTTGGCCCTTTCTCTATCCAACATCTTATCAATTTCTTAACAACACCTAAACAAACTAGATGCATATAATCTAATGGGAATTGTGATATTAAACCAAGATTGAGTTCTGTGAGTATAGTTTTAGATAATTGGTGATCCTCATAGTCATGGTTTTTAAATCCAATATCTGTCCTAAGGCGCATATTGGGTAAATATTGCCAAATAGTTCTTCCACAATAAATACCTTCTTGTTCACATTTCTCACAACCATTAAGAGAGTTGTGTGACTTGATACATTTTAAGAAAGATCTAGCTGGTGCATCAGCCACAACGCAACTTATACGGAAGTTAAATTTTTTTTCATTAATCACTATTCCATTCTCTAAATGTCACATATTCAGTCTCTAAATGTTTACACTCATCAACAAAAGCTCGTAAATAGTCACTACAATTATTTGGTTTCGATACACCATAAAACAACCCAACAATAAAAGGTTTTTTATCAAAAGACTGGTCCAAACTGCACAAAATTGGCCAAAAAGAATTATTTGTGCTGGAATGTACAGGTAAGCCATCAACATTTACAGTTATTGTTAAAAATAAACTATTTTCGGGTAAATTTCTATGCATTACAGGATATCTTTCTGAAGTTAATCCTAATGATGCCTTATCTATTAATTGTGATTCAAGTCCAAAGTATACAAAGGACCCCCCAGAACATGTGAAAACATTTATTTTCTTTGGAGTTGCTAATAAAGTTCGGGCATCTCCTGGCAAACATGGATAATGCACCTGTAATTCCTTTAATAAATCGTTTAATGCAGAATGAGTTATATTATGCTTTTTGGACCAAGTCCTGAGAAAAGTAGTAATATCACTTTTTGAAGTAGTTTCACCATGTTTATTATTTATAAAAGAATTATTTGGCAATTTATAAATTAAAGAGTAAATTTTGGAAGATGGACTCTCAATGACTTTATTCAGCCTGGATTTCGATAGCTTCCTTTTTTGAACATTTAGTGGACGGTCATTAAATTCTTTTCTTATTTTGGTTACTTTAGCAGCCACTGTTCGTCTTTTTGCCCTCTTAATACCGCTATTATGGTTGTAAAATTGTAGTTCTTCTTTTCTCCCTGCCTCCATCACGGTCTTTGGCAAAACGGAACCAATTGCTTATTATGGTGCTTATTTCAGCATCAGTTACAATCTGTGATATTTTATGGCGACGTACTGCACCTAGGAAATAAATGTATAAATCACACTAATAATAAATAAAAAATCCATAGATTTATTAATAACATAAATATACAAATATTGTGTATTTGTTAACATTAGGTTAATATGAAATTCTACAGATCAAAAAATTAACTTTCCCCAAGAAACTTAAGTCACAAATGACAAAAATTTAGGACTACTCCATACAGCCATTTTAAAGTTATCAATTTCGTTAAACAATATTTATTACTATAGTATTCATGATGACTGAATCATTTTACAATTTATGCAGATTCCAGTTAGACAAATTGCCAGGTAAAACTATGATTGGCTTACTGTCCGTACTACTCGGCTCACAACCACATTGCAGCATTCAGCAGTCTCATTGAAATTTTTAGTTAATGGTGTAATTTTTAATATATACTTAATTATGCTTGAATGTTTGTTATTTTGATTCACTTCATATTTACTCACTTATTGGATGTTATTGTAGATAATGTTATGATATAAATTAGCACATGCTTACCTTTTACAACTTTTATGACAAAAAGATTCTTCAGAGCGGTCTTGTTATTTTTACCAGTCCAATTACAAAACAAAGCCAACTTGTTTGAAAATATTTTTTCAAGTATTCTTCTGATAATAGCAGATGTTTTATGACCCCCAACATAACTTAAATAATTTTCCTGCATAAACAATTATTTATTAATAATATATTCTCATAATATAACTTTTATTGTAATAATATAATTTTTCAAATGGTATTAATAATGGTAATGGTATAATTATTAGTTAAATGTAGCTTTAACAAACATCAAGTAATATATTGTTTCTGCTGATCAAAATGATAAACTTTTCCAATGGAACCATGTCAGATATTACTTTACTATGTGTAACAGGAACCCCATATACTCCACATGCAGAGGTGCTGTTGGAAACAACAATTCACATTAATATGTATTTTTAATTTGTTTAATAAAAAACCTAATGTCAAATAATTTATTTGACATTGTCAGTCAAAATGTCGTAAACTTAAGTTGTACAAACTAAATAATTAAATAGTTTTTAATAATAACGGCTTTTGATTTTAATATTGGCAATCACCCGATAGCTAGCCAAGTAAGGCATTAATTTCTATCATATGGCGACCGTGATTTTATAGTAAATGGTATTTACTATGTCGGAATCTGCAAATATCCTAAATACCTTGAAGGTAGACCAAATAAAGGTGAGGAAACTATTATTAAGCAGACTTCGTTATCTTAAATATACAATAACGGATCTTAAAAAAGTTCAAATTATCTGTACAATTTTAAATGAAATTGCTAATAAACTGTTTGTTCTTGATAATGATATTCTAAGAGAAATGTGTAAGAATGAATTTAGTGATGAAGAAATCGACAGAGAAGTTGAACAAAATGAGAAGTATGAGATAACATGGTGTTATGTTCGAATCGTGATTGAAGATGTGATACAAAAAGATAAAGATAAAAACCGAGATGACGAGGATATAAGGAGCTTGTGTGAAAAGGTAAAGTCCAAAATAGATATTCTGTCAGAAAATGAACATTTGGAATTGACACCTAAAATTACAGAGATTCCCAAACTCCATCATTCAGATAAAAATAATTTAAATACAGAGGTTTCAAAACTTTATTTGATAAATGAACATAATTTTAATTTAGAAGTTCCTAATGTGTTGAATGAAGATATTTTAAATATAGAGGTTCCAAAACTATTTAATTTATTCAATTCAATTCAATTCAATTATTTATTAAATTCATAGGATACATAGTAACACTTGAACACGTCATTTTACAAAAAAAAATCCATTATAATATAGTTTAGTTCCTTAATTCAATTCATATTTATCTAAAATAACAACAAAAATAATTAATTACAATAAAATAAAATATAATAATAAATCAGTTATAATAATAATTGAAATCATAATTTGATCAAAACAAGAATTGTATCTAGTAAATAAAATCCAACAATCAATAAAAATTAAATCAAACATTACACATACCTATAACATATAAGTTATTATAAATTAATGAAATAAAATTATAATAATAATCATAAGAGCTGCTGTAAAAGGGCGTTGTCATAGTACATAGTAACAATTCACAAAAAATATAATAAAATTATTTAAAAAACATAAAAAAATACAAACGTCACAATAATAATGGCTGCTGTATATAGGCATTGTCAAACTATAAACTAACAAATTAACTATATATACTTAATAATAAATATTAAATCCAGGCATCCTTATCATTTAAATAATCATCCACTTTATAGTAGCTTTTTTTATTAAGGTGTTGTTTTATATGTGTTCTTAATAAATTCAATGGTAAGTCCATAATCTGCTGCGGCAGTTTGTTATACATGCGCAGACCCAAACCCATAAAGGACCCGTTTGTCTTTTGTAAACGATACAAAGGTAACGCAAGTTTGCTCTTATTTCGTGTATTGTAAGAATGAATATCACTATTTTTATTACATAGAGTTTTATTTTTGTGAATATATGATATATTTTCAAAAATGTATTGTGATGCTACCGTTAATATATTAAAATGCCTGAATTTGTTTCTTAAGGACTCACGAGAATCCAAATTATATATTGATCTAACAGCCCTTTTCTGTAGTATAAATATTGTATTTATATCAGCTGCGCTACCCCACAGTAAGATACCGTATGACATAATACTATGGAAGTAACTAAAATATACCAGTCTTGCAGTCTCAATATTTGTCATCTGTCTGATCTTCTTAACCGCATACGCCGCAGAGCTTAGTCTATTTGATAGAGACTGTAAATGTACACCCCACTGTAGCTTACGATCAATGTTTATCCCTAAGAAAATGGTAGATTCCACAGTATCCAAACATTCTCCATTTAATATTATATTTACGCGTGGTGGATTCACACTTGAAATGGAAAATCTAAGGCATTTGGTTTTCTTTGCATTCAATTGTAAATTATTGGCTGTAAACCAATCCAGTACCTGAGATAAAGCGTAATTTATCTCATCCGCGAAAGTATAATTATTTCTTTTAAATTTAAATATTAGTGAAGTATCGTCAGCAAACAGTACTATATCACAGAGCTGTCTAACATAGTAAGGAAGATCATTTATGTATAATAAAAATAGAAATGGGCCCAGTATGGAGCCCTGGGGTACTCCTATTGACACTGGGGAACCCGTAGACGTGGTATTGTTTACAGATACTTTTTGAATTCTGGAAGATAGATATGACGACAACAAATTCAGAGACACGCCTTTAATGCCGTAATAATGTAATTTATTTAACAAAATTGTATGATGAACACAATCAAAGGCTTTACTCAGGTCACAAAAAACACCAATAACATCACAGGAGTTTTCCCATGCCTCTAAAATGTGTTTCATGAGTTCCGTACCTGCATCAGTAGTAGATCGTCCCTTTGTAAAACCGAATTGACTACTGTGAAGAAGATCATTTTTATTAAAATATGAGAGAATTTGATTAAGTATAATCCTCTCAAATATTTTACTCAATGTTGGTAAAATAGAGACAGGTCTAAAGTTTGCTGGATCAGATCTGTCTCCAGACTTAAACAAAGGAATAATCTTGCTATGTTTCATCAAATCAGGAAACACGCCATAATAAATACATTCATTAAATATTAAAGCTAAGTGATGAGCGATTGAATCGATAATTGTACCCAAAATAAGAACAGAGATTCCCCAAAGATCTTCTGTTTTTTTTTAAGATAATGTTGTCTTAAATATGAAGGCTCCCAATGTTAATAATAAAAAAGAAGTCATTCGTAAAGAAGTTGTTAAACCTTTATTGTATTTTATCGAAACTAACCTATGTGAGATTAAGGCGAATAACAATATGATTACCCGTTTGGTAAATAATAAGATAATTAAAAGGCCTAATATGGAAAATATTGAGATAGTAAAGAGCAAACCCACTTATGGGAAAAGTCACTACTATGTTTTTGTACCTACAGTCTTAAAAGAAATATTTACAAGAGATAAACAATGTTTTGAAATGTTTATACAAAGGATTATTTTTTCTAATGTTATTGTTAAACATTTTATGAAAATTTTATGGTGGGAGAGACTTAAGAGGACAATAAAATGGTCTTAATAGAAGATTTTCTGCTGCGGAGGATGTTTGAATATTTTCTTTTCTTTTTCGTTGCGGAGGATGTTGGAAACAACAATTCACATTAATATGTATATTTAATTTGTTTAATAAAAAACCTAATGTCAAATAATTTATTTGACATTGTCAGTCAAAATGTCGTAAACTTAAGTTGTACAAACTAAATGATTAAATAGTTTTTAATAATAACGGCTTTTGATTTTAATATTGGCAATCACCCGATAGCTAGCCAAGTAAGGCATTAATTTCTATCAGGTGCGTTGGTAAATTAACGCGGTGTGTAGAGTTCCAACACCAACAGTGTACACTACACTACTATTTTCGAATTATTTACTTTTAATGTCTGACATTGGAGAGGTCATAATTTAATTAATATGTTCACTGAACGCTTATAAATTGTTAAATAGGTACTAAAGCTGTAAAATGCTTATAATTGTTTAATTCTATAAAATTATGATAATAATTCCATTTTTTTTTTATGTCACCAAGATGTCACTTTGAAACTGACAGCGAACCCTGTTTCGTGTAGGGTTTAGTTGTGTTACCACTACACAGAAAACAATGTTTCTTGAACCAAGAAAAGTTTATTTGTATATAAAGAAAAAAATATATTATTGAAATGAGATGTTATTGTCTCCATTCTACATTATATGCTTTGAAATAAAAACATAAATTCTTGATTCAAGAATATAATGTTTTCGTTACATACAAATAAACCTTTTCTTGGTTCAAGAAACATTTTTTTCTGTGTAGTGTAGCGACCCGGTACGTTTTCAAACGGGATAGGGTAGCGGACACTGTCATTTACGAATGGTCAGTGTTGCTACCCGGTCGTATAGTGTTAATTACCGAAAGCAATTCTGGATGTTCTACTCATCTATAAGAAATAACCTTCATTATGGCACCAAATTGATCATAGTGAAAAAAAAAATTTACTGTCCTATATATTTTAGTTGAATAGGTATTAAAAAATTTATGGAATTTTTTTTAACTGTGATAAAGTTGGTCCCATAGCTAATCACAAAAGATGTAACATGTACAAATATTACTTGTTTTTATATCACATGCATATTATGTGGTTCTACATACATAATTGGAAATTTATTGCTAAACTTAAAAACAGAAAACAAATTAATACTCACCAAAACAGAAAAATTTACAACATACGAACAGAAAATTTTCTGTTCGTATGTTGTAAATTTTTCTGTTTGAGTCGTCCTTCCTTATTAATATCTTTCCGTTTTGTATCCAAATATATTTATAACTAGCTTTAAGTTGCGATTTTGTGAGCCACAACAAGTGTTTAGTATACTTAGGCAAATCCTCATTGAAATAGATGGGGCTGATGTTGTTGTTGTTATAGATGTCAGCGTTTGTAATATTAGTATTTTTCTTTTTACGCAGCCAGTTATTTCTTGCCACACGGGACGTAAAAGTTATAACCACTGCTGGTGGTCGCTCATTGCCAGGTTGTTCTCTGACCCGTTTTATCTCTTCAATGTTTTGAGTATCCAAATCTAGCTTGTTCGCCACCTTTTCCAGCACTTTTTGCAGTTTTTCTCCCTCCTGTCTTTCCAAACCTATAATTTCGATGTTTCTTTCTTTATTCTGGCCTTCCAATACTACGACTCTTTCTTCTAAAGCTTTGTTACATTTATCTAGATATACGTTTGTTTGTTCCAGTGAAGTAATTTTTTTTTCGGAAATTACCTTGTAGTCTTGAAATTCTTTGTACTTTTCGGCATAAAAATCAATCGTCTCTGTTAAATCATCCAATGTTTTTTGTATAACGTAAATAATTTCTAACTTGGAATTTAGTTCCACAAGCAGGTATTCTGAAGAAGTTTTTGTGGGATCTATGTTGATTGTCGGTTCCTTTTTATTTTCGGGTGTCGGTTGGCATTTACACTTAAATCCCTCTCTTCCTCTGATAGGCAGTTTACATCCCTTACACAGCACCATTATAAACAATCACTTTTAATAAATTCGATTTATCAATTGTTGTTATTTTTGCATTCACTATTACGAACGACTGACGCATCCGTGCGCCGAGAGCGCGCGCGCAGGACTGATTTATATGATAATGTATCACCTTACACCTTTAAAGTCAATAAATATTTTATTCATTTATTATTTCAGGGCGCTCAATATACACCAGCTAAATATTGGTCTTTATTTCTTAAAACATTTGGACGTAATTATCATCTCAACATAATCAATATATTTTATTTTACTGCCTATGTTAGTATTTAACTATAGACAAATATAGTTGTTCAAAAGTAAACACATCTAAGTAATCAGTCAAAAATGAACATCGTCTCGCTTATTTTATTCGGCCAAGGTCGTTTACCACTGTTATCGTCTTAAAATATCATGCAATGTAAGTAGAACGATTTCTCCCCTCAAGATATGGTATCGATGTAAAAGTTTGTTTAAGAGTTTGCACGAAATATGATTTATTTTTGTTTCGTTTAAACATATCTACCGACTGATATCCCGGAGGACTTTCTTGGTTTATACTTTTGGTTTTATTTTTAGAAATGTATTTTTACAAGAACGCCTGAAACTTTACTGTTTTACTAGGTTTTGTTGCGCCGGCTTCGTCCTTCATACTATTTTTATGAATATATTCTGTTTAAAAAACACACTTCAAAATTATAAAACATCTACTATTAATTTACTTAGTAATAATTATGAAAAATAATAAAAATTAATAATTTCCTGTATTAAAATTTAAAATAACGTGTCTAAAGGGGCTGATAGACGCACAAGCTTTAAAAACACGGTTTTAAAGTTCGCATACTCGGCACTACACGGTGACACATGCGCAAGCTTACTCACACTGTAACGCGAATTTTTCATTAAAAAAAAACCGTCGGTTAAAAATTACAAAGTATAAATGCTAAATATCACGACTTCCGAAACAAAATGAAAACTCGCGACTCGTGGTGATGACAGACAGCGGGCTACGAGCAAAATTTTAAACATAAGCCGAAATGACACACGGGCGAGTAAGGTTGTTGAGCCACAAGTACGCGTACTTGCTCGAACGTTTGTCATCCCCTTAAGTTGAGATATAAAGAAGAGTCTACATTAAAGTTTCACTGTTGTACCACAGTCGCTCCTGATATACAGTTTTAAAAGCTGCCCAAGTACTGTGACCGAAGATATGATTTGCTTCACTTTTCGGTCACCGTACCCGATTTCCTCAGGGTTACCTCCTCCAGATCCTTCTTTAAAACCAACTTTATACGTTTATTTTATATCTTCTTTATTTCCTATAGAATATAATATCCCTGCGAAGCTATATAAACTTAAACTGTGAGGATTAATCGCGGTTTTTATCCGTTTTCTATTAAATTATTCAATCACACTTCCATCGTGTGTCCCTCTATTGATCTCTCTTTCGACTCTTTTGTTCCTTCGATTTGTTCTATTCCCGTCACAAATGTCATAAATACTCAAATAAGAAAACTAACAATATTTATGGCCAGTAGTAGCCTTACTCTACAATAGAGAAGGTTACAGTACCTTAGTAATGCCCTCCTCTCCTTTATTAATAAATAATTTATAAAAATGGCGAAACCCTTTATTAAATCATAAAATAAAATTATCAAATTTCAAGCAGCATATTCCATTACCGAGATATTAACTTTCCTGAAAAATTTCTTATACCTCTGTTAATCCTCTGGGAAGGTTACATAATTAGACATACATATATATCATCACGGGTGCCTTACGGCTACGAGACCGCCAAGACGTCCCCAGGGTACCAACTTGAGAAATTGTTTATAGTGGGATTATTGTTTCTTTTCAAAACTTAACAATATTTTTAATAAAAAAATAATCATACTTTACCGGTTTTCTGGAGACTATTGCATCCGTCTAGTTTTTTTTTTTCAAAAATGCTGTTTTTTATCAAAACCCCCCCGAAACTCCTTTGAACATTTCGCTATTCCTTCTAGTTTAGGATTTGGCTTTGAAGGCACACTTGACAAATTCACTCTATATATATATATATATATATATATATGTGTATACACTTAACAAAAATAACAACACTGTTATTTCAGGCTGAAGTCCATTGATGAAACTGTCTTTTCATGAAATTTCAAACAATTTATCAAACCCACCGTGTCGTGGATAAATGAATGCATAATTATTCTGATTGGAGCGGAGCGGCCAACAAACTGTTAGGAGACAGCTGTCGCGAAACAAAACTTGCAGCGGCTATTTGCATCTAAATCAAGTTACTTAGCCATTGACAAGAGGCCGAATCAAGGAAATAGTTTAGGAGACGGTGGTACAAAATGGAACTAAAATCCTAAAGTTCAACTATCAATTTGATGCAGTGGTTTTGGCAGATTTTTACCTCAATTATTTTTTTATCTATCTATATTATATATATTATTATAATCCTTTTCAACCTTGTCAATTAAAAAATATTCAAATAGCTTTAACTCACAACTGTAAATTTATTGACATGCTTCCTCTACGAAAATTTAATTAAAGAACCTTATCAAGTAAAATCAAATAATATGAAACTCTACATCTTTATACAGTTTGAAAATAACCATCCATAAACAGTTTGACAATAACCATCCATAAACAGTTTGACAATAACCATCTATAAACAGTTTGACAATAACCATCCATAAACAGTTTGACAATAACCATCCATAAACAGTTTGACAATAACCATCTATAAACAGTTTGACAATAACGATCTATAAACAGTTTGAAAATAACCATCTATAAACAGTTTGACAATAATTATCTATAAACAGTTTGACAATAACCATCTATAAACAGTTTGACAATAACCATCTATAAACAGTTTGACAATAACCATTTATAAACAGTTTGACAATAACCATTTTTATATAGTTTGACAATAACCATCCATAAAAAGTTTGACAATAACCTTCTTTATACAGTTTGTCAAACACCATCTTTATACAGTTTGACAATAACCATCTTTATACAGTTTGACTATAACCATCAATAAACAGTTTGACAATAACCATCCATTAACAGTTTGACAATAACCATCCATTAACAGTTTGACAATAACCACCCATAAACAGTTTGACAATAACCATCTATAAACAGTTTGACAATAACCATCTTTATACAGTTTGACAATAACCATCTTTATACAGTTTGACAATAACCATCTTTATACAGTTTGACAATAACAATTTTTATACAGTTTGACAATAACCATCTATAAACAGTTTGACAATAACCATCTATAAACAGTTTGAAAATAACCATCTTTAACAGTTTGACAATAACCATCTATAAACAGTTTGACAATAACCATCTATAAACAGTTTGACAATAACCATCTATAAACAGTTTGACAATAACCATCTATAAAAAGTTTGACAATAACCTTCTTTATACAGTTTGTCAAACACCATCTTTATACAGTTGGACAATAACCATCTTTATACAGTTTGACTATAACCATCAATAAACAGTTTGACAATAACCATCTATAAACAGTTTGACAATAACCATTTATAAACAGTTTGACAATAACCATTTTTATATATTTTGACAATAACCATCCATAAAAAGTTTGACAATAACCTTCTTTATACAGTTTGTCAAACACCATCTTTATACAGTTTGACAATAACCATCTTTATACAGTTTGACTATAACCATCAATAAACAGTTTGACAATAACCATCCATTAACAGTTTGACAATAACCACCCATAAACAGTTTGACAATAACCATCTATAAACAGTTTGACAATAACCATCTTTATACAGTTTGACAATAACCATCTTTATACAGTTTGACAATAACCATCTTTATACAGTTTGACAATAACAATTTTTATACAGTTTGACAATAACCATCTATAAACAGTTTGACAATAACCATCTATAAACAGTTTGAAAATAACCATCTTTAACAGTTTGACAATAACCATCTATAAACAGTTTGACAATAACCATCTATAAACAGTTTGACAATAACCATCTATAAACAGTTTGACAATAACCATCTATAAACAGTTTGACAATAACCATCTATAAACAGTTTGACAATAACCATCTATAAACAGTTTGACAATAACCATCTATAAACAGTTTGACAATAACCATCTATAAACAGTTTGACAATAACCATCTATAAACAGTTTGACAATAACCATCTATAAACAGTTTGACAATAACCATCTATAAACAGTTTGACAATAACCATCTATAAACAGTTTGACAATAACCATCTATAAACAGTTTGACAATAACCATCTATAAACAGTTTGACAATAACCATCTATAAACAGTTTGACAATAACCATCTATACACAGTTTTAACAATAACCATCTTTATACAGTTTGACAAGTTAATATAGTTAAACTGGGACCGACAGCTTAACGTGCTCTATTATTATAGTAGTGTTGTCTAACAAATGTACATAAATATTTAAATGAAAAACTTATTAGTACACACCGGGTTTGAACCGGGGACCTAAACTCTGAGGTGTAAACAACGCGGTCACCACGTATATAAAACACATAATTTTAATATTAAAATTAACCACTCAGGGCCAGTTCGTTTTGAGAATGAAATATGTTCACAATGATCATAATGACATTATGCGAACTTGCGTTTTTTTTGGTTAGTTTCAATCACAATGCCACAATTACCACTATCCAAATCGAACGCAATTGTTATCACGAATCTGTCAACTGTCACCTGTCAAGTAAAATATAGGTTAAATCGTACAATACACTAATTTTATTTGCAAAATCTTTCTAAAATCATTTCGATTTAAAATACAATAAATTAGATCTTAAAAATATAAGACGGCTGCGACCATTAAAACAACAACAACTGTCATAACCACAAATGTCAAAATATGTTCACAACGCCTCACCTATCGACTGGGGTCATTGTGATCAGTTCACGGTAGCATTCTGGGCCAAGAAAAACGGGTATTGTGGCAGATCACAATGCCACTTTTGCCGCCGAAATCTCAAAAAAAAAACATAAATATACATCGTGATCGTTGTGAACATGTTTCTGTCCCAAAACGAACGCGCCTTCAGTATTAGTACTCAGCTTAGGATATAAGTCGGCATAGTGAAAACGGACCTAAAGCTTAACGCGCTTACTAGGTATATAGCTCATGATATGATATCATTCAATATTTAATAAAAAAAGGGAAAAACCTTAAAATTTTTAAATGGATATGATCTTATACATCTAGTCACATATTATTGTAACGGTCTCTTTTTATTATTACCTCGTGTGTTTTTGTGTAGTTTTTTTTATTGTAATACATATGTGAAACTTTATCTATAAATAATAATGTACCTACCTAAATAAATTCACATACGACAAATGGTGGAATAAGATGGTGGAGTAAGACATTCTAAAATTCTGTAAAACAACTATGTACACGTTATTCAGTGAATAAAGAATCATTCATTCATTTATTCATTATTTTATTCATTCTCACTCTTACTCAATTATTATACCACCTCAATTATTGTTATTTAACTTCAGTTCCATCGCATCAAAATAAAATACTAATCGCTTAATATTTACTTTTCGTTTGCTGTTAATCGCTCATAGAAAACTGTCAAAAAAAATGCGTTTGTGTTTCTATTACCATTTGATATAACAAGTTAATTTAAAACAATTGGGGCTCAGGAATTACAAAGTCACATGCCGTGCTCCATTTTTTTAATTCTCCCATTATTGTGGAAAGGCAAAGATCTATGCTGTGCTCCAATTAAAATAAATAAATATTAAAACAAAAATATAATCCTATATTCGAACTCACTAGTGAGATACTCACCTATTTAATAACCACTGAGCAAACTCATAACAATATCGAGTATACATTCTAATCGAGTATCTGTTTGCAATGATCTTTGATACCCACTCAAGTGATATTAATGCCCTCCTAAGGGGCTTGTCTTGTACAGAGCTCGAGTGTTGAGGTAAATTAGGGAAGGGATTAGGTATTGTTTTTGTTTTAATAATTTATTTATACGGCATGTGTATTTGTATCTATCTGATAGTGCACATAGTTATACAACTTTGATAGCTCCCATTATGAGGAGGATGCCCCCCCCCCCCGAAACCATCCAATTTACTTAAAACCTACATAGCTATTACAAAAAATCCTCTAAAAAGCTTGTCCCAAGAAAAACGAAAAAAAAAACATCCTGGATACGCCCCTGCCCACTATGACGTCTAAATAATGCGGTAACGTGGTAGGGTTTTTTTTTTCAAAATCAACCGGATTTTGATTCCCTGCTAGGTGAATAAAAAAAAATATATATATATTAAAGGCACACTTGAAAAACTCACCTGTATCTACATCTTTTATTTATGCGTAAAACGAATATATTTAAGCTACTCGTAAGTCAAGTTAACAAATTCACTTTCAAACCAAATTCCCATTACCGTGTAAAATACGTGAAGCCTACCAAACCGTACAGCCCTGTAGACTGTTAAATCCTATTTAACTTGTTTGTAGAGTTTTGTGTATAACAATATGTGTTGAAATAATTAATATTGACAGGTTTCTGTTATGTATATGTATCTGTATTAATTACTTACGTGTTTAAGGTTTCAACAACTCACAATGTGTATTACTATAGAAATAAAATAAATAAAAACCATCACGGGTGCCTTTTTAGCTCCCGAGAAGCGTTTAAAGTAGTTTAAACGGTCTCAGGGTACCCAGCGGAGGGATTAACCCGTCCTCATTTCGCCAGTGGTATTCGGGGGCAACACCTAACAAGTGGCGAGCTTGTTGCGGTGTTTAAGATAGTATAGCCTCGTTGTATAAAGCGGTCACCCATCCCAGGTCCGGCCGTGTTGTCATCTGCCTAACCTTGTTATCAGTTGCGCAGTGACTTAACCACTAGGCTGGGGCCGCTTTTTTTTTTAATAATTAATTACGTGTTTAAGGCTTTAACTTCTCACAATGTGTATTACTATAGAAATAAAATAAATAAAAATCATTACGGGTGCCTTTTTTGCCCCCTAGATCCGTTTAAACGGCCTCATGATACCTATCGGAGGGATTAACCCGTCCTCATTTCACGGATGGTATTCGGAGGCAATACCTAACAAGTGGCGAGCTTTTTCCGGTGTTTAAGATAGTATAGCCTCGTTGTATAAAGCGGTCACTTATCCCAGTCCTTGTTGTCATCTGTTTAACCTTTGTTATCAGTTGCGCAGTGACTTAACCACTAGGCTGGGGCCGCTTTTTATAGAAATCATTGAAATATTACGCTTTTTAAATAAAAAAAATATCATCACGAGTGCCTTACGGCGCCCGAGACCGCCTAGTCGGCATCAGGGTACAGAATACGAATTAAATAACGAGTATATTTTAATATACTTTCTGCCTTATCGTCAATTCCACCACATATTTCGTCACCGCACCCTGAAAGGAGACTGTGGTAGTCTCCTTTCAGGGACAATTTTGAAAATTGCCATGATCTGCAATGTTTAGTTTAGTTTTATTTTTATTTGAGCACGCCTTGTGACCATATCTACCTGGTGGTGAGCAGACCTACAAAGTCCATGAATGGGGTCAATCAATAATTGTTCATAAACAACATTGATCAGTCCCATTATGCCGTTTATGATGCGATTACGAAAAGGGCGGCGACAAAGACGAATTAAATTACGAGTACATTTGACAGCCTCCGTAGACTAGTGGTTGCGCCTTTGGCGTTGTATCCGGAGGTCGTGGGTTCGATTCCCACCCATGGCAAAAAATATTAGTACGTTTTTTCTGTACAGTTTGTCATGGTCTGGGTGTTTATAAAATATAATATGTATTATATCGTTGCTTCTGGTACACATAGTACAAGCCTAGAGCTTAGTTTGTGACCAGAGCAATATGTGTAATTTGTCCTACATATTATTATTATAATTATTATATACTCTCTGCTTTATCGTCAATTCCTACACACATTTCGTCACTGCACCCTGAAAGGAGACTACCACCTCGATGAGATATCGGTGCGGTAATCTCCTGAAAACCGGTGAACCCACAGACGAGACCGGTCGGTCGGCCTAACGAAGTTATAGAATCCTTCCTCCCACCTTACTACTACTTGCCTTCAACCACTGTCTTTTTTTCCATTCTGTATAATGTATTCTGTGTTCTAATAAAGAAAACCTCAACTGTAGAAAAATAATATTCTATTTAAAACGTCTAAATTAAACCCTTCTCCCTTCTAATAATTATGATATTAATTTAATATCAGATCCGAGACTCCTGAAAGACTTGAAAATATAGGTCAAGCGATGGATAACGCTAACGACACAAATTATGAAGATAAATTACAATTAAATGAAAAGGTTTGGTATATTCTGAAATATACCCGACATTTGGCAAAGTTCGGAGTCATTAAACCTTTTTGAGGGGATTAAACCTAACGATCTCATCACAAATTACAATATTAACGATTAGCATTCTTTGTCTGAGAGATTAACTATCATTTTGAGATCATCTGCGGTTAGAATTAAAGTAATCATCTATTACATACGAGTACAATAAAACCATAGACTTTCCATTTCTGTTCTTATATTAAAAGTTTTTGCCAATAAAGTACTGGTAATATTATACTAATATTTTATTACATTTTTAAAGATAAAAATGCAATGAAAAAAATCACGAACCTCGCTATCGCGGAAAACACTAGACTCCTCTGCCATCTAGTATTAGAAGCTAGAACTTCTAACTTCACTCATTTTTCATTGCATTTTTATCTTTTAAAATTTAACATAAGATTATCCTAAAAAGAAAAATATAAAAATGCATAAATACTAATATTATAAAACTGAAGAATTTTTTCGTTTATTTGCCTGAACGCGCTAATCTCAGGAGCTACTGGTTAGTGTTTCATAGCCCATTTATATGTTCCGCTTATAATTTTGGTGTATTAAATTATATGTTACATGTAACATTATAAAAAGGACATCCGCAAAATAACGCCTGATTCAATTAAATATAATAAATATTTTTAAAAAGTTTGAATTCTAATTGTTTTAAAAAAGCGGCCCCAGCCTAGTGGTTAAGTCACTGCGCAACTAATAACAAGGTTAAGCGGATGACAACAAGGCCGGACCTGGGATGGGTGACCGCTTTATACAACGAGGCTATACTATCTTAAACACCGTAACAAGCTCGCTACTTGTTAGGTATTGGCTCCGAATACCATCGGCGAAATGAGGACGGGTTAATCCCTCCGCTGGGTACCCTGAGGCCGTTTAAACTGTTCTCGGGAGCTAAAAAGGCACCCGTGGTGATTTATTATAGTTTAACGTGCAATAGCGGACAACAGATAGTAATTATAATATACAACCACGCGATTGTATTTTCGGGGAAAGGGTCGATGAGTTTGGTCAGCATGGACTCTTTCTTATGCTCGGGTTCGGTAAAGTTCGGGCAGAGTGTCCAGGAATGCTGCTTTAAATAACATCCTACACAGGGCTCTCGTCTCCGCTGATATACCTTAAGTCCTCGAACCTACCGGTTACCTACCTAGAAGACGGAAAAAAAACCAGACGGTATGACCTTAATAACGGGCCATTGATTTGACGATAATATGTCCATGTCGCCGCCGCCGATTTAGTAACCGCATCATTTAGCCGGAATAGTGGAAGCGATCAATATTATTAAACAACTATGTATTGATCAACCCCATAAATGGTTGGTACAAAGCCGTATATCACATGCCGTGTTTTAACAAAAAAAAAACTTGTTTTAGTCTGTTCATTTCAGACCTTTCATCTTGTAAATGTGTGAAGTTGTTTTCAGGCTGAAGCGACATGTTCGGGATATAAGTTTCAGTGTATCCGGGAATCGAACTTAGGGCTGAAGTTAGGTGATCTGGAGAAACTTTAACCTCAAACTCAAGACCGATATCAGCTACTACAGGAAATTGAAATAAAACTTAAAAATAGTTCTGTTAAATATGTTATAACTTAGCAGATCTTATTGCAGTTTTATATATTTATAGACTATTTTTTCGCCACTTTTTTATAATAAATAAAACTAATATTAAATAAATAAAACAAAACAGTTTTCAAACAAGAAAAGTTGAAATAAGCCATACAAATATAGAAAGGTTCTAAGAAATAATATTCTTTAAAAAAAACCTCTTCAACTTTTTTTTTCTTTTTCATGTAGGACAATTTACACAAACTGCTCTGGTCACAAACTAATTATATTATGTTATTATTTATTGTTAACCTTTTACACATAGATTGTATTTCCCTTCCTAGTACTTCGACGATCCTCTTTATATAACAAACGTAGTATCGCATTTCTGGACTACCTAGCACGCGTTTGAAGCATTTTTAAATTGATTGTATGATCGATTAACTTGTCTTTTTTTTTTGTTGGCTGAATTTAGTTTCCGGTGCCCCAAGAATTGAAATGTCATTTGTTTAAAGTTTGCAGAGTCTTGTCTACAAACCTGAAACATACTGTACACACTTACTGGTAGAGGTGGGAGGGTGTGGTTATATTATCGTCGATGTACAAGGAAGCTCATAGAATTATCATCAAACTTCACTTACAGGTAAATTCGTTTGATTTTTAAGTATATATATCATATATATCATCACGGGTGCCTTACGGCGCCCGAGACCGCCTAGACGGCCCCAGGGTAACCCAGCGGAGGGGTTTTGATCCCACCTCGTCGTAGCCGATAGTATACACCGAACAAGTGGCTAGCTCGTCGCGATGTTTTAAATAGACTCTATAACCCATCTATAAACAGTTTCACAAGTTGGTATAGTGAAACCGGGACCGACAGCTTAACGTGCTCTCCGAGGCACTATAGTGGTGTTGTCAAACAAATGTACATAATTTTTTTTATTAAAAACTTATTGGTACACACCGGGATTCGAACCAGGGACCTAAGTGTTTTTAAGTCCAAGGTCTAACCAACTCGGCCACCACGTATATGATTTTTAAGTATAATTAATATAAACAGAAACTTTTACATTAAATATAGACTTCGCCTATTTTTTTCAGTATACCTACTGGCGTATTGTATTATAATGTGGGGTTATGTGGCAGGTATTGTAACTATATTTATTCTACAGAAGGTGGCCATTCGGGCAGGATGAAGGCTAATAATTTTCTTCGGAAATATAGAAAAACCTGAATATCAGATTGATAATATTTTAAAAGACTGCCTGCTTACTCTGCTGGCACGTGTCACTACGTCACCCCCTCATAGTATTTGGTACTAACAAACAAACATATTCTATTCATATACCCAGGTAAAAAAATATTTGTACGTTTTTCTGTACAGTTTGTCATGGCCTGGGTGTTTATTGAATATAACATGTATTAATATCGTGTTTCTGGTAGTTGTGAACAAGGCAATATGTGTGTACACAGTGCCGGCCCGAAGCAAGTTTTAGAATGGAGCGAAATCCAATTACGCCGCCTGGCGCCCCCCATATTTTTTCCCTAATATCAGTAGACTACTAGAGAGGGCGCCAGTAGCTCTACCACTAGTTTTTGCAAACAGTTTTTACTATAGTCGCTACTAATTATAGATAGGAACCATCCAACAAGAGAGGCTTATTAGAAATATAAAGCGATCCTATTGTTCGTAAAAGCGTGGAACTGAGAAGATCTCCACAACATCATAGGTCTGTGTCTAAGTTGTCAATTGAAAACTAATAAAACAAAATAAAGTCAACAATCATTAATGAGATCAATAAGCGTAATCCACTTTGGAACTGGTTTGGTACCTACTTGTTATGTTATGTTTACTAATTAATGTAACAGTGCTTATTTAAAACAAAGTCTTTAGGTTTAGGCATATATGGGACATAACATAATTAATAATAAACTATTTAAATCAACTGGAAAACAAATTTTAAGTAAATCACTGCTTACGCACTTTTGCACTTGTTAACGCTATTAACCGAGGTGGGGGGTAATGATCCGTCCGCGCTCTTCTCAACAAATAAAGTCAGAATCACACATTGGTAAGCGAGGATTTTTTTATTGTCCACTGAGGCGCCCTCTGGAACTTAGCGCCTGGAGCGGCCGCTCCGTTCGCCATATGGTAGGGCCGGCCCTGTGTGTACTTAATATGTTTCATGTTATTATTATTTTATATCCTAATAACGGTGAACATTAGCATCCATGTTTTGCTATATGGGGTCACTAATATTATGAATATTATTTAAATTACTTTAATACAACATACGAGATCGAAACTGCGACCCTCAATTTAGAAGAGATGACAATCAAACCACTCAACCAATACTTCCACAGAGTTGTTTACAAGAAAATATATTTTTCCAAAAAACGCTGAACACAAAGTTCGTGATAAAACGATTTGGAGTTTCAGCAAAGGACAGAGACACAATATAAATCCTTCTAAATGATTGGTCAATTTATTTAGCTATCTCTTTCTATTGCTGAGTAAAGGTGGATGCTAGATTGAGACGTCTATCTAACGAGGGTCGACGGGTTTTCCATTTTATTTTGTCTGGCTTTCCTCTATGCTATAAGACATTGATAGATCTTATAAGATGGAACTTTGTGCTTTGCAGTACCTACGTAAGTTTTTTTTTAATACTGAAGCACGGTTTATTTCATTAGTTTGTATCATTGATACTATCAACCGTGTATGTACTTTAAAATAGCCTCGCTGCTTTATTGTTAATTTAAATGCCTCTTTCGTTAGCGCACCCTGATAGATGTCTTTCAGGCTGGCTGAACTACCTAAGTTAGAAAGTTCTCACATATCTAGGTAGATAACAAATGTATGTGACGGTAAACGTATGTCACTATTTAGAAACACACATACCACATAGAAATACAAACACCTCACATATAAACACATGCATACACACACACACCCACACCAAGCAACACATAAAAATAAAATAGATATTATGCAAACAGTGAAATATTTTTTATGGTCCTAGATATGTTATTCTACAATGTAAACTTAAATGTATACTGTGATTGTGATTTTACCTGAAAATATATAAATTAATATCGCGTCACTAAACTTTTGTAAAGAAATGGACCCCTAAAACAAACTCTTAGGGGGCTGAGATCTAATGTGTTTGAAAAGCTGAAATTCTGGCTGGCTGAAGCATGTTTTTTAGGTTTTTGATAAAAAATATTACAACAACGTTCAAACCGTTACACAAACGTTCAAACCTTGTTCCATGCATACGATTTGTTATCCACCGACATATCTAAGTTAGGAGGTTTAGCCAGTATTAATGTCATCCTGAGTATAGACAAGAAATCAATGCAATAGTCTCTGAAATCCGGTGCGGTAGATCCATGAAGGTGAAAAACCTTTCCCGTTCGCGCGGGCGCGGGGCGTTTTTTTTTTAGCTTCATGGGTAGATCACTTAACGGTTTTTGCAACTGTATGGACGGCCTAGCGAAGTTATAGAGACCTTCCTCCCAACTAAAAAATACGTTTAGTTTTTTATAGTTTCTACACATTGAAATGTGTGTCCGTCTTATTAATTAATTATTAGGGATGGAAAGGAATAAATAATATTTAACTCTCTTTTTAAAATACGAGTATTTTTTAAATGTTGTTCATGGCCAGTCTATTCATATGTTATAATTTCATATGTTTTAAGATATAATATGATTCTATCTAGTACATAACTAGATACTTCAAAAATATTATTATTATTTTTCTATAGGATATAATAATATGTATACAAAGTGAATTTGAATGGGTGTACTTTGGGCTAATATGATGTTCTACTGATTAATACGAACAACTTTTCCCATGGAACCATGTGTCGCAAATGAAAAAAAAAAAAATGCCTTCTCCATACAAACTAGTAAAGTTAAAATTACCAATTTGTATGGGGAAGCCTTTTTTTTTTTTCATTTGCGACACATGGTTCCATGGGAAAAGTAGTTCGTATTGATCAGCAGAATCTCATATTAGCCTAAAGTATATCCTTTCAAATTCACCCTGTATAGCATTATGTTGCTAAAAAATTATTTTTTATTATTCTTCCTTCCTTTTGGGTTGGCGAATAAAACAGCATTTAGATTTCGAAGTGATGCCAATACATAATTATGATATTTATTTAATAATATTGGGGACGTACAAACGGACACACAAATAACATATATAAATTACTATTATTATTACATGCAATGGAGGGGCGCTGTAAATATGGCCGCAGGTCGGCGTCGTATGCATCATCCACCAACCCCTCCCAATCCTGTCGCTCCAATCCCTTTACACGTTGGGTGTGGCACTGCATATAGGTGACAGAGAGCTGCACCTATATGCCATTTATAAGCCGCCGCAGGCGAAGCTTGATACGAGGGGACTGCGTCAACTGCTGGATACGCAAGTCCCGATCCTCGTCGCCGGCGACCTCAACTGTAAACACCCAGCCTGGAACTCCGGCCAAACCAACCCGGCGGGGAACCTCCTGCTGCGGGAATCGGAGCGGGTGGGGTTCTGTGTGTCCGGCCCGCACGGCCCGACGTATTTGCCTGCGCAGAGCGCGCACTCGCCGGACGTGCTGGACATAATAGTTCACCGAAACCTGCCCTGTTCCCCGGAGCAGGAAGTTCTCTATGACCTCGACTCCGACCACCTCCCGGTCCTAGTCACTTTATCCACCCTCCCTATCAAGGCCTCTCTTCCAGTGCCACGTAAACGCGTTAACTGGGAAAAATTTACAAGGTTGCTCGACGATCACACGCCGACCTTCCCCATCTCGACGCCGGCGGACGTGGATAGGCTCGCGTCCGATCTGACTGTACAGTCCCGCAAGTCCCTAGAGGGGGCCTCCACGGAGTCCCCCCCGCGAAGGGGCTCACCACCCCTTCCCCAGAACATCAGGGACTTACTGAAAAGTAAGAGGGACCTGCGGAAACTGTGGCAGCGCACTCGCTGCCCGTCGGTGAAGACCGACCTAAACGCGCTCGCGGCCCGAGTGAGGAAGGCCCTCGACAAGCTTCACGCCGACCGCTGGGATGCTCGGATCCAGGATGCAACCGGTGACCTACAGGGAGTTCACCGGTTGTGCTCCTCGATGTCCCGTGCGCCACCAACGATTCAACCCCTCCTCGATAGTGACGGAGCCCCGAGGTTTCGAACGGAAGATCGTGCCCGGATTTTTGCCGAATGCCTAGAAGGACAGTTTCGTCCTAACCCACCTAAATCCATCGAACATGTCGCAGAGGTAGATCGCGTAGTGGAGGCCGGCCTCCAAGACGCGATACCCGAGACGGAACCCTCAGTGATATTCTCTCCTGGTATGGTAGCGCGCGCCTTCAGCCGCGTACAACCACGGAAGGCCCCCGGGGCCGATGGCATTAATAATATGGCCATCAGGTGCATGCCACCGCGAACAATCGCAGCCTACACCCGCCTATTTAATGGCATTATGCGCACGGGCCACTTCCCGACATTGTGGAAGGAGGGGCGCATCATTATGATACCTAAACCTCGGAAGAATATCAAGCTCCCAGAAAGCTATCGTCCGATAACTTTATTACCGGCGATTTCCAAAGTCTTTGAGAAGCTACTTTTGCGACATATCGTGCCTCATTTTTCTCCTCGCGACGAACAATTTGGCTTTCGTAGCGAGCACTCGACGACTCTCCAGTTGACGAGAATCCTGCACAGGATGACGATGGCGTCTGACAGGCGAATCTTCTCCTGTGCGGTTCTCCTCGATATGGAAAAAGCATTCGACAAAGTCTGGCATAACGGGCTTCTGTTCAAAATCTTGCAAACTGATATACCCCGTCGCGTAGTACGAGTCATAGCCTCTTTTCTGGAGGGCCGTAGCTACCACGTTACTGTTGAAGGTCTTTGCTCCAAAAATCACCCCATCGCAGCGGGCGTACCGCAGGGAAGCTGCCTTTCCCCGGTTCTCTACTGCTGCTATACCGATGATATCCCGCTGGCCGAGAAGGACGTGGAGCTGGCTCTGTACGCGGACGACGCTGCCTATTTCTCGTTTTCTTTAAACGCGAAAATGGCGGCTGTCTACATGCAGAGGCAGCTCGATTTACTTCCCGACTGGCTTTCACTCTGGCGCCTACGTGTAAACGTAAAAAAGACACAGGCAATGATCATCCGCAGAGAGGACCGGGGAGTGGGTCGTACCCCCCCCGCCCCCGCTCCAGCTTTGTGGACAGTCCGTTGACTGGTCCAAAACCGTGATGTACCTCGGAGTCAAAATTGACCACAAATTGAAAATGAAGCCGCACGTCACAATGACGCGAGCTAAAGCGGCGGTCGCGCGCTGTCGGCTGCGTCCAGTGTTGTCATCCGGATTACCATTACACACAAAAGCGGCCATTTACAAATTATATATTCGGCCTATTCTCACATACGCGGCACCAGCCTGGTACGCGTTATGTGGGAATAAACATAGGGCGCAATTAGAGGCCCAACAAAGTAAAAGCCTGCGCCTCATAACCGGCGCACCATTTTATATGCGCAACAACTCGCTGCGACGAGACCTCCGGATGGAAACACTGCACGACTTCGTCGTTCGTTTGACCACCCGTATGTTCTCGCGTGCAGATGCATCAGGCCACCCGCACATTCGGGACCTGACGCCTATGCATGCGAGACCACCGGATGCCAAACGGCGATATGCGCGCGACCTGGTACCTCTCACGAGCGAGAGTGATAGCAGTTCGGGAAGCGAAAGCGACTCGGACGGCTAGCACGATTGCTTTACGTGAAGGAACAGCATCACAGACTCTCCACAGAGCCCCTTGAATCCGTCGACCAGTAAAAAGGTCACGCAAAGACCTATCCGTAGTTACGGGTAGCGAACAGCTACTATTGAAGGAGGTTAAGACCTCGTAACAATTACCCGTCTCCCGTAAGGGGGGATAGTGACGACTCATCGCGTCGTATGCATTCTCGGTGAACAACGACCGGCGCTGGACGTCTCGGCGATGTATGCAGTTACACCCATAACACTAATGGCCTAATTAAAAAAAACTTACTAAGCCCTTTTTTTTAAGAACACTTTAGTTATAGAAGGCAACAAACTTTTATTTAGCAACAAAAATGAATATGTGTAAAAGAGACAAAACATTCCATAACTATAAGTGGTCTTCAAGGCTTCAAAAAGTTTTTTATGAATAAGACCATAACTATGTTGCCACGCTGTATTGCTATGGATACTTATATATGGATGCAGTTGTCGCTGCAAGACTTTGGAATAATTTACCAGTCAAAATAAGACAATCACCAAATAGAGTCATATTTAAAAAAAGAGTATAATATGATTACTATTTAAATTCATAGGTAGTTTTTATTTATCTTTAATTATTCTATTCCTTTCCACTTTATTATTTTTCCTTTCTCATTTTGTAGTTGGTAGTATTGTGTATGTGTAGTTTATGTATGTATAAGATATAAGATATATTTAAGTAGTGTATAATAGATTGTAAGTATTTTATATAATATTCACTGGTTTATATACTCAGTTACTGTATTGCACCTACCTCACTTATTAACTGCTTTTATTGTCCCGAAGGTTTGACTCGTAGAGAATGCCTAGCGGAATTAAGTCCGCCTTTGTATTTTGTATTCAATAAAGATTTAAATAAATAAAAATAAATAAATATATAGTATAGTTATATAGTTGATTCTTAATTCGGCTTAACTTAACTTAACTGGGCTACAAACACTCAAGCATTTCCCAGTGTGTGACAAAGTTATTACTGTCTTAGTGCAGAACATAAAACAAATAGATATAACATTAGCTGGATACTACTCTACATTAGTTTGTTTTTTAATATTTAGTATATTTGGGGCGTAGATACCTATATTCTACGAAAACACCGTTATTCATAAAAAAAAACTTATTGAGTTCTTAAAGAACACTTTAGTTATGGAAGGTTTTGTCTCTTTTTTTAGCAAACAAAATGAATATGAGTAAAAGAGACAAAACCTATTGTAACTAAAGTGTTCTTCAAGTTTTTATGAATAAGGCCAATAGGCTGTTAGGTTGGTCGCCTCGATGATACGCCTTTGCAGGGTAGATAACGATTGACAGGACAATGGAACCAGCTAACCACCTAACCTTACGCCAGTTGGTTATCTGGTGTGTGTTCGTTTTTTTTTAATGTATGTGGGAGGAATGACGCACACATAGACCTTATATTAATATAGTTTTTTTTTGACCTTGCATAAAATAGAACCTGCAAATCCTTTACAGGTATTTAACATTACATGAAATAAATATTTTGTCGCAAATACTGACATAAAGATATATAATAGGATGCCGCTCTAAGGCCTAAAATCGCCTTTTCTAGCTTGAAATAACAAGATGGCCGCGAGCACAAAAAGTGAGATTTTTTTTAACCAATCTTTGAGCATTGATTGGTTGAAGTAAGAACAAAATGGCGACAACATGTTCGTCGCCGAAAGTGAAAGTAGGAATAATATACGATCAGGAATAAAAATATAAAATTGGCACTATTTAAGCATTAGGAATTCAACCAGTAAATCGAACCAGTGCAGTGGTTCTTGCATGGATATAAATAGAGAGGTGCCCATGGACCTTAAATCGCCTTTCCGGTTTTGAGAATAGAAGATGGCCACCACCATATAAATAAAAAAAAAGTGATAACACAAGCAATCCCTGAGCGTTGATTGGTTGAAATGAGAAGAGAATTATGGTGGCAACGAACTCGTTTGACATTTAGTTTTATAGGTCATTTAAGGCACTATGGGAGTACCATATTTTATTATTAATTTTATGGGTTCTTTAAATATTCATGAACGCAGGCAGAGATTTTTTTGTTCTTACTATGTTTATTGTACCGCTGTTTTTTCTTCTGCTGAATAAATAAATAAACATGTGGCTGGTGGTAAGCAGATCTACAAAGTCCATGATCAGGGTATATCAACATTGTTTTTTAACAGCATTGATCGTTCTCACTATGTCGGTTAAAAAACGCGGTTACGAAATGGGCGGCGAGAAAGGCAAATTAAAATTACATGGCGCGTGCTTCAATAAAAAAAAAACATCCTACGTTTTTTTTACTTCGAATTTTTTTTTATGCGGTGTTTATAATGGTACTTATAGCCCCGTTGTATAAAGTTGCCAAGCATTTTGTTTTCTTTGTCTTTAAATATAATAGCGGTCTCTATAACTTTTATAGTTGCAGTTAGCTGACTTCTATGGGGAGATATTGCACAGAGCTAACAGTTTCACCTTTGTTCGGGTCTTAGCCCGGAGCTATGGACTTGTATGTGAACTTTGATCAACAAACGGGAACTTGACCACTGTGCGGTTTACTTGTAAATTCACTCTGACTAGTCAATAGCATAGTGTGATGTTTCTAACTATTACTTTGCGTTTGAGTTGACTAAAATTTTTTATGGGTAATATTTCAGCGCCCCAAGCGGAAGTAAAATTGCGAGCGTGTGATTGCTGCAAACTTAGCTTGAAAGTAAACGTTAAAAAACTGGCATTAGGAGTACAGTTAGTGGCACTGTAAATTTAAAAAAAAATAGTTTTACATATATATATATATATATATAAATATATATATATAAATATATATATATATCATCACGGGTGCTTTACGGTGCCCGAGACCGCCTAGACGGCCTCAGGGTACCCAGCGGAGGGGTTTTAATACCACCTCGTCGTAGCCGATGGTATGAGTCTACACCGAACAAGTGGCTAGCTCGTCGCGATGTTTTGAATAGACTCAATAACCCATCTATAAACAGTTTCACAAGTTGGTATAGTGAAACCGGCACCGACAGCTTAACGTGCTCTTCGAGGCACTATAGTGGTGTTGTCAAACAAATGTACATATATTTACATATGTAATGTAATAAATATTGTAACTTTTTTAGCGTGGCTCAAACATTTTTGTATAGGACATTTTACACATTTATAAAAGAAAATGTTTTTACTGAAGCACTGCATGTGATATATTGATATCTTGTATCGCGGCAAGTCAGCCTTTGTACTAAATTATACATGGTGGCCAAGTTGGTTAGACCTTAGACTTAAAAACACTTAGGTATTCACACACATTAGGGTTCAATCTACCGGGCCGGCCTAGCGAAGTTATAGATACTTCCTATAGTTTGTGAAGTTGTATAAATCTTTGGACCTACTGAACCGATTTTGAAAATGCGTTTAGTGTTGGATAGCCCATTTATTGAGGAAGGTTATAGCTATAACATCACGCTACGACCAATAGGAGCGGACCATCAATGAAATATGTCGTGAAAACGGGAAAATATGCTCCTTTTGAGAGCTTCCGTTGCGCGGGTCAGCTAGTCATAATATACATTGCTATTGCTTATTTTTCTATTTAGTTAGTCATACTGGACCGATTAAAATTTTCTCCGTTACATAATAATCACACTACATTGATATTTCCGGGATGTCTACTCTATTATTAATAAAAATCAAAGTTAAAGTTTGAATTTCCACAATGGCGCTAAAAACGCTGTTTCGCAGTCTATGTCAAGTATGATGTCACACGCAAGTAAACAAACAAGCACAGATTAAATAATATCCTATATGTTATACTCTATTCTATTTCATCCACATGATTTATAATCTGTGTATTGTTTTGTTTACTTGCATGTGACGTCACCAGTCATCAACCAATCAAAGATGTTTTTGTTATAAATAAAATTGTAAAAAATATTCAATTTTATTTCGTGTAATCTACAAAAGATATACATAATTTAGTTTAAAATAAAGTGAAATATTTTTTTACGCCATTGTCTGATAGTATATTTTTAATGTAGTCAAATAGCCTATTATGACTTTATAATAATAATAATTTGTCAGTTTATTAGTAACAGAAAATCGTATGTGTCGGAGAAGGTATCCGGGACTAGATTTATTGACGACCTTTTATAATCGGATTTATTTTGGCTTTTCCTCCATTTGCGGTCAAATCTCGGATGACCTGCGCCTATTCAATTGGTATGATGAGGGAAAACAAAATTTACTCTAATGTGATGTGGGAGTGCTTATTTGAGGATTATTTACTTTATTATTAATTTAGGTGGTTTAACATTTCTTTGGTAAAAAAAGGATTTAGGGTTAATACGAGTAGGTATTAGAGTAAGATTCCAGGCAAGGGCGGATCCAGGATTCCATTTCTGGGGCGAGGCATTTTGGGCGAAAAGTGTATTATACAAGTTTTGTAAAGGCATGTTGGTGAACAAAAAAGGTTAAAAAAAAAGAAGAAAAAAACGCCATCGTCAAACGTTTTCACCAGTTTTGTAAAAGCTCCTATTTTTACTAGTTATATAAAGGTCCTATACTTTACGTGCGTTTATGAGCAAAAAAAAAAACGCCGTCTTCAAACGCTTTCACCAGTTTTATAATAGAGGTACTACCATGGGTTTGCGCATTGTATTAACGTAACGTATTTGTATAAGTTTACGTGAGCAACAACCAATAGGATCGCTGTATTCAATACGGTTACCAAATATAAAGCGATCCTATTGGTTGTTGCTCACGTAAACGTATACAAATACGTTACGTTAATACAATGCGCAAACCCATGATAGAGCCTCAGTTTCTATTATTTACGTACGTTGATGAGCAAAAAGTAAAAAATTGTTGAAATTAATTTTGAATAGGTACCTAGGTATATATAGGTAACTACTTCATTCAACATTAATGACCTACACAAATACGTCATCGTTCACGTCATAACTCACACACAACTTCACAGATTACAAGAACTATTGTAACCATTTCTTCGTCACTTATAATCAATTTCAATATATTTCGTTGATTTTGGGATGTGCCACTGATCCCAGGGCCGCCAGACCTTATTTTCTAATGCACAAAATGTATACGATAGAGTAGATATAGTACGTATTCGTACAATAAACGTATACATGTCTGCTACCTTGGACGGCCAATTCTCAGGTACCAGGTGTACTAAAGGTACGTACAATTACTCACAATACTTAAAGTCTGAGAGCTGATTTTTATATATGATATTTTGGGGACACTTTAAATACTTTTTGTAAGTTGCCAGACCAATCGTAGGGGCCAAACATCCCCTAGGTACATTTGGCGCCCGCTTGACTATTAAATGCCTTTTAAGACAAAAGATAATTTCAATGACGCTGTACGCACTTGGTACCTGAGAATTGGCCGTCTGCCCAAGCTAGCTAATAAACATAATGTAAATTTATTGTATGTATTGTATACATATATATAATATAATAATTTATCATTTATTGAATCTGTTAAGTACCCTGGTGGCCGAGTTGGTTAGACCTTTGACTTAAAACACTTAGGTCCCTGGTTCGAATCCCGGTGTGTATCAATGAGTTTTTAATTAAAAAAAATATGTAAATTTATTTAACAACACCACTATAGTGCCTCGGAAAGCACGTTAAGCTGCCGGTCTCAGTTTTTGGTGTAGACTCATACCATCGACTACGATGGGGAGGGATTAAAAACCCCTCCGCTGGGTACCCTGGGACCGTCTAGGCGGTCTCGGGCGCCGTAAGGCACCCGTGATGATATATATATATGTCGGCAGGATGTGTGAGCTTTCGTTGCCGGACTGGTCGTCTTCCATTATGGTAGCTGAAAATAAGACTCGATAACCACTCAATAGAAATAATTAGCATAATTTGATAAACAATCAACTCGAAATAATCACACAGGGATCGGATGGATACGGATTACTATTGGAACGCGGCGAGGTCGGAGCGAGGTTCGCCACGTGCGTTCAGTTCGATGTCTAATCACAAATTGTGCGTAAAAATGCCGGAACATTCATGTGACAATAGAGAAGGAAAATTGTAAGCTTACCTTAATACATCAAAATATTCAAAGCCTCTCTAGCAAAGTTCTCAATATTGAATTATTATTTGAAAAATATAATTTAGATTTGATGTGTTTTACAGAATCCTGGCTAAAAGCAGAGAAAATGTGTTTCAATATAAATAACTTTGTAGTTGCTAGTTTTTTCAATAGAAACTCCTGTGAGGGAGGTGGATCTATTATCCTAATTAATAATATAATATAATATAGCCTTTATATTCCGAAACTCTGTGATCTGTGATCTTTAATATATTTTCACTACAGTATATCCCGGAGTTCGGTGTGCCTCTTGGCAAAGGCCTCCTCTAACCCTTTCCATTGTTCTCTATCCTTTGCGACTCTTCTCCAGTTGCAGCCTACTGTTAATTTGAGTTCGTCCTCCCATCTTTTTTGTTGTCGGCCTCTTCTTCGTTTTCCGTCTCTAGGGTACCATTCCGTCAATATTTTGCTCCATTTATCATGAGGGCTCCGTAGCATATGACCCGTCCATCTCCATTTCATTTGGTCTATCTTAGTGAGAATGTCTGTCACACCTGTTCCATCTCTTATCTCTTTGTTTCTTTGCTTGTCTAATTTTCTTATTCTCAGCATGCTTCTTTCCATGGCTCTTTGGCAGTGTGCTAGCATGTCCCTGTGCTGGTTAGAAAGTGCCCAAGTTTCACAACCATAGGTAAGGCAGGGTAGAATACAGGTGTTAAACACTTTGCTCTTTACCTTTTTACTGAAATCTGTTGTTTTCATGATCTCCCTCAGTGACCAATATCTTTTCCATCCATTTGCTATTCTTCTTTTGATCTCTTTGGTGGTTATATCAGTTGGAGAGATAATTTGCCCCAGATAAATGTACTCTTCTACATATTCGAGAGGTTGGTTATTAAGTTTTATTTCGTATGGGATTGAATTTGATAGTAGCTTTGTTTTGCTTGTGTTCATTGCCAGGCCGACTTTCTCACTTTCTCTATTTAGGTCTTGTATCATTTCTTCAAGTTTGTGAGGGTTCTCTTCGAACAATACAATGTCGTCTGCAAATCGGAGATGATGTAATTTTCTCCCGTCTATATTTAGTCCAAATTCGTTCCATACTAGTTTTCGGAATATGTTTTCAAGCACAGCAGAAAATAGCTTGGGAGATAGTGGGTCTCCTTGTCTGACACCTCTTTCGATTTTAAATATCTTTCCGAGTGTTTCCAATTGTATTCTTGCTTTGCAGTTGGCATATATATTTTTTATGATGTTTTTATAGGCCCCGGATACTCCCTGGTTTTCTAAGCTTTCCCATATCACTTCATGTTTAATGCTGTCGAAAGCTTTGGTGTAATCTATGAAAGCCATATACACTGGTTTGTTATATTCACTGTACTTTTCTATGATTTGTTTAACTGTGTGTATATGATCTATCGTTGCGAAGTTTTTCCTAAATCCAGCCTGTTCCATTGGTTGGTTCTCATCTAATGTGATGCTTAATCGGTCTAGTAATATCTTGGAGAAAACTTTATATATGTTTGACATCAGGCTTATTGGTCTATAGTTCGATAAGTCTTCCTTTGAGCCTTTTTTATATATAAGAGTTATGTGCGAGGTTTCCCATTGTTCAGGAATCTGTCTTGATGTTAGGATGTCGTTAAAGATCTTCGTCAGAATGGGCACCAATTCGTTTAGGGTTCCTTTCAGTAATTCGTTCGTGATCTTGTCTGGACCTGGTGCCTTATCTGACTTTTGGCTTAATATAGCTTTCCTGACCTCACTTTGTAATATATCTGGTTCTAAGTTTGGAGGGTGTATGGTCGCTTTGTAGTTGTCGCACTGTTCGTTTTCAGCTATAGCTGGGTTCGAGTATAGATTTTGGTAAAAATCAGATGCTGTTTTTACTATGATTTTGCGGTTTGTGATGTTAACTTGATTGCTTTTGAGATTAGGTACCCAAGAAGTCGTTTCTCGAAGTTCTTTAAGAGCTTTTTTTGTTCCGCCTGATTCCATGATGTGTTTTTCGAGTGTTTGTATTCTCCTTATTTTCCTGTCCTTGCGTATGCCCTTTCTTATTCCCTTACTTATTTCTGCTATTTCTCTCAGATTCCGTTTGCCGTCTTTGTTGGCAATTAGACTTTTTCTTTTATTTATAAGCTGCATGGTGGAATCTCTCAAAATATATTTTTGTTTCTTCTCTTTTCTAGTATTGGCATAGCGAAGTTGATTTTGAAATCTGGTGTATTCGTTTCTTACGTCAAGTCCTTCTGTTTCTTCGATTTCTCTGATCTGAGTTGCTAATGGGTATGATGTTGGTACGTTAGTTTCTGCGATATGGGTTCTGCTGGTCAAGCTAATGTGCTTTCTATGGATCTTAGGGGGCGCCATTTTGAGCGATGCTCTAACCATGCGATGATTAGTATTGAAATTTAATCTAGAAATTACTGTAGTATCTGTAAATAGCTTTGAGTGGCTACTTATAATATAATCTATTTCATTTCTGTACTTTCCATCAGGGGAGACCCATGTCCACTTGTTGTTTTTATTCTTCTTGAAGATGCTGTTCGTGATTGTAAGATGTTGTATGTTCTAGGAGGAGATCTATTAATCGTTGACCATTGATACTTCTCTTTCCGTAGCCGAAGTTTCCCAGTATGTATTCGTCATCATTTTGTCTAGCACCTACTTGCGCATTAAAATCCCCCATTAAGATGATAATATTATTAGAGTAGTCATATATGATTTGAGATAGTGTATTATAAAAGGATTTATGTTCTAGTTCATCAGCTTTTTCAGTTGGTGCGTAGACTTGGATGATTGTCCATATTTTTTTGAACCTGGGTATTTTTAAATGCAGTATAGCTATTCTTTCTGTCATTCCGATGAAATCTTCTATGGAGTTTTTTAAGTGGGTTTTAACTAAAAATCCAACTCCTCTTTGGCCTCCGATTTCGCCTTTATGGAACATTATGTAATCTTCATGTTCTTCGATTGATTGTCCTGGCCTGCGCACTTCACTTAGTCCCAATACGTCCCATTTGAGGTCTGTCAACGCTACTTCAAGCTCAGATAGTGATTCAGGAGTCCTTAAAGTCCTGGTATTGAGCGATGCTAGATATATATTTTGTTTTTTTGTTAGAGGGTGGTGGTCTGATCTTCCCGCGGCGACCAACCGTGGTGGGAAGGCTTCTTGATTAGGTTGTTTTAGAATGTGTTTTTTCCATATTTTTTTTGTTTTTGTTTTTCCGGTTTTAGTTGTTGTTTTGATAGGTTTCTCGCGTGTGTTTGTTAGTTTTTTGAAATATCTGAGGCCGAAAAGGATCTATCTCTTCCTAAATATTGTAGTATGTTTGGTTTCAATATTTCTTTTTGTCCAGCATTGTTTGTTTTAGTCGATGGCTTGTTAAATGTGTTCTGTTTTTTCTGTGTAGTTAAGTTGGGAGATACACTTTTTTCTCTCCTCCTCTTTTCGCGCTGGTTATCCTGCGGTTTTTTAATTACCAATTGGTCTCCTCTCAAAAAAGCTTTGTTTCCCTTTTTCCATTCTTCCTCTATTTTTGGCTGTAGTTGTTTTCGAGCTTCTAGTACCTCCTTGGGGAAGTCCTCTTTTACATATATTCCTGTTGGTAATTTTGATGGATTTTAGTATGAGATGCTTTTTCCATATAGTAGAGAGAGTTATAACAACCGGGCGATTTCTGTTGGATTGCACTCCAATTCTGTAGATGTTATTTATTTCGTGGCTGTCTAAATGAATTCCCGCCTTCTCTATGATTTCTTTTATGTGGTGTACAAGTTCTGCCTCTCTTTTTTTATTTTCTTCCACTCCAAAAAGTATCAGGTTACTTTTTCTCTTATCTTTTTCCAAGAAAGTGATTTTTTGTTCTAATTTTGTTATTCTAGTTTTCATGTTTTGGTTTTCTTCCATTAGTGTCCTCATCTTTTCGTCTAGCGCTTCCATTACATTTGTAGTAACTGCAGTTGTTATCGTAAAAGTTTGTTGATTAAGCTTTTCGTCCAATTTAGCATCTAGTTTTGAAAACAATAATTCCATTTGCTCGTTCATTCTTGTATTTTTTTTTGGAATTTGTTATGGCAACACTTCTTTTTTCTGGGGTAATTAAATATTTATAGCGGCAACCCTATTTGCCACTATAATATTTTGCAAGGTGGAAACCCTGGAGTATCTGTTCTGCTTATCTTTAGTATAATTGATGATTGACAGCTGACAAATTGATTATTTTTCTAACTTCACCCCCACTAGTATTTTCGATTTTTTTAAGTTTCGTAATGTATTTACTGTTAATTCGTCTTTAAAATATGACACTAAGAGCACTTCCTGCAGATCGCACTTCATTCGTGTATGTTGGCCAATGTTGGTCTTGATACTTTGGCCATACAAAAAAATAAAATAAAAATGAGTTGATGTGTGATGAGTGATTATCCTAATTAAAGATACACTAAAATGCAAAGAGCGGAAGGATATTGTAAAACTATCACTTGAACGTGTTTGTGAGATCTCATGCGCAGAGATGGATACCTACATTATTCTATGCATATACAGACCCCCCGCCTCTGCTTTACATACTTTTATTAATATAATGGAGGATGTTTTGTCAAAAATATATGACTCAAATAAACAAATTTTTATATGTGGAGATTTTAATATAGATATCTTAATAAATAACAGCGACAAACAAAAACTTATTTCATTGTTTAATTCTTTTAATTTAAATAATGTATTCATGGAGCCGACTAGGATTACTTCAACTAGCCGGACTTGTATTGATAATATATTTACTAACTGTTCTCTCTTTAGTAACTCTATTATTACCGGGGTGCCCTCCGACCATAAAGGTTTGTTAGTTAGCTTTCAGTCTCAAATTAAACCTATATATAAAATTATTAGGCATAGACCCTTAACAGATAATAAACTTAATAATTTTAATGAAAATTTAATGAATGAAATGTCCAGATTCATATATAATATTAATCAACCTGTTATGTATGTGGACAAGAAAAACAAGCGTTCGTATCACATAGCTGTATTCGACTGACTTGTTCACGGGCGCAGCCGTGATTCTTATAACTACCCTTTAACATCCCTCCAACAATAGTTACATAACTGTATGATCACATAAAACATACCTAACTATCTTTACAATATTCAAAATTAAAAGTATTTCTTAAAGTCTACGGGGTTACGAGAGCGAGTGGTGCGCGGCGACCGCGCGCGCTCCGACGCTTTCTCGGTGTCGCTAACCGGCGGCTCCGCTGCCACAGTCGGCGCCGGGGCCGCGCTCCCGCTGTCCCGGTGCTGCGCGGTCTCCTCCAGGCAATCTTGCCATAGATCAGCAGCTGGTTGTGTCACCTCATGCAGATCGTCTTCGGTGGTACCCGGCGCCTCCTGCTCATCGGAGTCGGCAAGCAACGTAGACGGCACCATAAAGCAACGGCTTATGGACTGGGATTCCTCATCTGCCTCCTGGGTCGGCGCCGGTGTTTGTGGCTTTGCCCTAGTTTCCGAATAATCGAGGTCACAATCGGTGGACCTATCACCACTCTCCCCGTAGTATTTTAAAATTTGATTTACATGTCTTTTAATATTTTTTTTATTACACAACAAAAATATTAAATATAAAGATTTTCCCACTTTTTTAGTTATTATGCCTTTGGTCCAGAATGATTTATTATTATGATACACTTTTAACATGACCGTTTCATTAATTTTAAAATCTACATTACGTTTCCCGCCATAGTATTTACCCTGTAAGCTTTGTCGTTCCGCCACATGAGCGGCGAGGCCCGCGTCCGGCGCATCCGGCGCGTCCGGCGGGGAGGACGGTCGCGGGTTCAGCAGATCAAGTCTGCAGGATAGCTGACGGCCGAAGAGAACCTGTGCAGGGGATCTATCCGTCGAGCTATGTACGGAATTCCTATATTGAAACAAGAACTCTTGCAATTTAATATTTATATTCTTTAAGTTACCGCCTGACATTAAAATACTTTTTAAGCTATTTTTTATAATTTTTACATAACTCTCCGCTTGGCCGTTACTCGCCGGATTGTACGGCGGGGACGTCACATGACTTATACCGTTGATAGAACAAAACTGCTTAAACTCTGTCGACATAAAGGAAGTGCCATTATCGGAACATATATAACGAAACAATCCGAACCTGGCCATCACCTCGCAGAGCTTCTCAATAACTGTTTTTGAACCATAACCTGCACTGACGTCAGAAACCTCCACCCATTTGGAGTACGCGTCTACTATTATTAAATAAACTTTGCTATGAAAAGGTCCTAAGAAGTCGACGTGTACGCGCTGCCAGGGGCCCGCGGGGAACGGCCAGGGCGTGAGCGGGGCCCGCGGGGGCGCAGGCCGGAGCGCCGCACAAGTGGGGCACCGCGCCGCGCACCGCTCGATGTCGGCGGGCAGGCCGGGCCACCACACACGGCTCCGAGCCTCCGCTTTCATCTTGGCTATTCCCATATGTCCTCTATGCAACTCCTCTAAAATTGTATCTCTAAGAGACGTAGGCACGACTAATTTATGACCACGCAATAAACAATTTCTCTCGACTGAAAGCTCAGATCGACAGCTGTGATAAGGTTTTAACTCGACGTTGCATCGTTTAGGCCATCCCGATGAGACGAAGCCACACACTGTCGTCAACACTTGGTCATGTTGCGTCGCCTCAGCCACGTCCGTCACCACGATGGGTAGGTCGCCATCAACTACAAAGTTGATGTAGGCGGGGTCATCGACCTGATCGATCATGCCCGACGCGTCAGTGTCGGGGTTGACGTCATGCTGCACCGGCATGCAACGGCTAAGAAAATCAGCACTATTCTGACTACTAATAGATACATACTCAATGTCAAACTTATAAGCAGAAAGAAAAATCGCATAACGTTGTAACCTATTTGCCGTGACTTCTGGAATACCCTTGTCCGGTCGAAAAATAGACAACAACGGCTTATGGTCCGTTCTCAACACAAAAGGAGTGTCACGCCCATATAAATAATAATAAAACCTTTTGACCCCGAAGATGATCGCTGTAGCCTCCTTCTGTATTTGAGAGTAATTTCTCTCAGCCGGTGCGAGCGCGCGGGACGCGTACGCCAGCGGCCGCTCGACGCCGCCTCTCGCCTGCTGCGACAGCACGGCCCCCAGCCCGCGCGGCGACGCGTCCACGGTCACTATGAGGCGAGCTTCTGGGTCGAAATGTGCTAAAGTTGTGTCTGAACACAGAATTCTTTTTATATTTTGAAAGGCCTGATCATGTTCCTTTACCCACTGCCAGGATGTGTTCTTTTTTAGTAAAATATGCAACGGATTGAGAATCGAAGAGGCGTTTAAAACAAAGTGCCTATAATAATTTACTAATCCTAGAAAAGATTTTAATTCCGATACGTTGCCTGGAGGTTTCGTTGCTTAGCTTCGATGATTGCCTTCATTTTGTCTGGCGATTTATGTATACCTATGCTATCAATGATGTATCCCAGATAAGATACTGACCTTTGAAAAAAACTGCACTTATTTTTTTGTAATACGAGGCCTGCCCGCTCTAAACGTTCGAAAACTGAACTTAAATTAGTTATATGTTCTGATATTGATTTTCCTGTAACTAAAATATCATCCTGAAACAATAACACAGGTAACCCGGACAAGATGGTCTCCATAATCCTTTGAAAAATAGCCGGAGCACTAGCCAATCCGAATACCAATCGTGTAAACTTATATAGTCCTCTATGAGTATTGATACAAGTATATTTTTGAGACTCTTCACTTAAAACACACTGATTGTAAGCAGACGACAAATCGAGTTTAGAAAAATACGTACATCCGTATAATTTAGAAAATAATTCATCTATTTTCGGTAAAGGATATTTGTCTATTATTAGTTGCTTATTTATTGTCACGGAATAATCTGCACAAATACGTATCGTATTGTCGCGCTTTAGAACGGGCACTACAGGGCTTGCGTAGTCTGAATAAGAAACCGGTTTGATAATACCTAAATGTAACAAGCGATCTAATTCTACTTCTACCTTGTTTTTCAAAGCGAAAGGAATGCTACGCGCTTTGAAAAATATAGGTCTAGAACTTTGCTTTAAATTTAATGTTACTTTAACTTTATTATAACAACCTAATTCATCAGAAAATAACTTGGGGAACTTATTAATTAGAGAATTGATTGCTTCATCGTGATTTGCAATACTGCATTTATTTATGGAGCACAATTGCAAGTTAAATGCGGATAAAAAATCACGTCCAAGTATAGGAGGGCCGCCTCCTTTAATAACATAGACGTCCAACATCTCGGTTTGAGACTTATAATTAAATGTTAAAACAATTATACCTAAAATATATATTTGGCTCCCGTTGTAACTCTGTAATAATCTGTCGCTGTGTTGTAACGGGATTTTTGAAAAATGCCTACGGTACAACAGGTCCGAGATTGCGGTGACGGCCGAACCAGAGTCCAGCTCGAATCTAATGTTTACATCGTTTACGGCCACGAGCTCCTGCATAGGTTAATAATAATAAAATAATAATAATAAAACGTTTATTTGCCAGAATATGGTATAAATAAGATGACACAAAAAAAATATATATTAAGCTCAACATATTCTACCAACCAGTGGTGTGCAAAGTATTTTGTACATTTTCCATAATACAAGTTATCACATTCAAACAAAATTATATTTACCTATGCTACCAATATGCTACACAAATGTCACAATTAATAATTGGCACAACGGAAAACTACATTATCAGAATTAAAACAAAAAATGTCATAAAATTGCAAAAGAACTTACAAAATGATTAAAAAAATAATAATTAAATTATATAATGTCATAAGTAAAACAATTAATTAAAAATCACTTATTATTGTTAGTTGAAATAAATTAAACATAAAATGCATATCCAGTATATAAAGAAGACAGTATACAAATTAAACAAAATTGAACAAAGCACATAGATATAAATATCGTCAATGACAAAGCATCAAAACAATGTTACACTACCAATTAACAACATTAAACTTTAAATCTACAATCATTTACATTTACTACCAATATTTTGTACATTTTCCAAAATATAAGTTATCACATTCAAATAAAATTATATTTACCTATATTATAATTGGCAAAACAGAAAACTACATTATTAGAATTATATACAAATAAAACAAAATACAATTAAATACAAATAAAACAAAATTGAACAAAGCACCAAAAATTTCAATGACATATAAATAAACAATATATATCGCCAATAACAAAGCATCAAAACAATGTTACACTACAAATTAACAATATTAAACCTTAAATCTATCAATCATCAAAACATATAAATTGGAATAAATTATCATCTGAAAATCATATAGTCCTATCATTAAAAAAATCATTAACAGAGTAGTATAGTTTATTTAAGAGAAACATTGATAATTGTTTCTTAAATAGTTTAAATGGTAGTTCTTTTATATTATCTGGAATGTGATTATAAATTTTTATAGACATTATAAAGACATTTTTTTGGTATAGTGTAAGACGCTGTGGAGGAGTGTATAATTTATGAGCGTATCTATTTGATCTTAAAGATAATATGTCTGAATTTTTCTTATACAATTCACCATGTTTCTTAACAAATATACATATTTCTAAAATATACTGGCAAGGCAGTGGCAGAATTCTTAGGTCTTTAAAAATCGGTTTGCAGGTGTCGTAGTAGCCTGCACCCGATATGATCCTAATACACTTCTTTTGAATTTTAAATATTCTTATTGCTTCCACGGAGTTACCCCATAGAATAATGCCGTATCTCATAGTTGACGATACGTAGCCGTGGTAAGCTAGGAGTGCAGCCTGTGTAGATATAATGTCCTTAGTTCGGCTCAACACATACATAAAACTATCCAATTTACCACTAATCCTTTCTATATGTTGTTTCCAATTGCAATTTTCATCAATTATAATTCCAAGAAACATTGACGAATTAATTTGTTCTATTTTGCTATTATTTAACTTAACGTCAAGTATTGTATTGTTTTTTGTGTGAGTCTTAAATAATATTAATTTTGTTTTATTAATGTTAATGCTTAGGTTATTATTCTCAAGCCAATACATTATATCTTTCATTGTATGAGTTATATCATTTACTATAGACTTGTAGTCCCTATTTTTAAAAATAAAAGTGGCGTCGTCAGCGTATAAAATACATTGATTTTTTGTTATGTCTGGTAAATCATTTATATAAGTCAAAAAAAGCAGCGGGCCTAAAATACTACCTTGTGGTACACCAGTTCTATTATACTTAAATATTGATCTGTAATTTTGTTTATATCCATCTTTTATTTTTGTTAGTTCAACGCATTGCTGCCTTCCCTTTAAATAGCTTTCGATCCACTCTAGGGCGTTTCCTCGGATACCTAACGTTGATAATTTTCCTAGTAAGTTATTATGGGAAACACAGTCGAAGGCTTTACTCATATCTAGAAACAATGCAACGGTATTTAGTTTATTATTAAGGCTTTCTGTTACATTTTTGACGAGGTGATAACAGGCTAGTGTTGTGGAGTGGTCTTTTCTAAATCCGAACTGTTCATCTTTAAGCAATTTAAATCTATTCAAAAATACAGTTAACTTATTATACATAACTCTTTCAAAGACCTTGGAGAGTACAGGTATTAAAGTAATAGGTCTATAGTTATTTATGTTGGTTTTGTTACCCTTTTTAAACAGTGGTCTGACAATGGATAGTTTCAGACGTGATGGGAAATATCCTTGTGATAGTGACAAATTTATTATAAAAGTCAAAGGTATTGATAGCTTCACAGCATTTAGTTTTATTAATTTTGTATTTATTTGGTCATAACCACAAGAATTCGTATTGTTTAGTGATTTAATAATCTTGTAAATATCGTTCTCTATCAATGGTGTCAAAAATATAGTATTTTCGTTAAAATTAGAATTTATATTTTCTACATTGTTACGTGTATTTTTATTATCATTAGTTATATTTATAAAATAGTTGTTAAATATTTCACATATTTTATCTGGTTCAGTATATTCATTATTATCAATTTTAATTTCATCTATGCAATTTTTGGATTCATTATAATATGGTTTATTTTTTATCATGTCCCAGACGGCTTTGCATTTATTTCTTGACTGTGATATATACTTTGTTTTAGATATTTTTTGTGCGTTTTTTAAGCATTGTTTTAATATTTTGTTATAAGTAGAATATTTAGCTTTATTTATGTTTTTGTTGGACTGTGATAGTTTGTATTTTAGATATTTTCTTCTTTTATTTATACATGATCTTTTTATGCCTTTACTCATCCACATATTTTTTAGTGGTTTATTAATAATTTTTACTCGAATGATTGGAAAGCACAGCTCAAAAAACAAAGTTATGATATCATGGAATTCGTTAAATGCATTTTCAGTATCTGTGTTGTTTAAGATATCATTAAATGTTAAAGCTGTTATACACTCTTGGAATTTATTAAGATTATCTATATGGAAATCTCTTCTTTTTTCAATCCAAATTCTAGAATAGTTATCGTTAGAATACATGTTAATATCAAAAGTTATGCTCTGACCTGTTTCGTGATCAGACAAGCCGAGAACATGTACATTAGGCTTAACATTATCAATATTACTTATTAGAAGGTCTATACAAGAGTTTTTTCTAGTGGGTTTTATTATGTGATTAGTCATATTATTATTCTTTAATATTGTAATTAGTTCTTTATAGTTTTTATCTTGTTTGAGTAAGTCAATGTTCCAGTCACCACAAAATACAATTTTTTTATTACTTTGTTTTGACAATTTATCCAATAATGATTGTAACTTCTCAAAGAACACATCTGTATTATTATACTGCGGTGTTCGGTAAATACATACGACTATAAGTTTATAGCTTAATACTTCAACAGCACAATACTCAAAAACTAATGGCAGAGGATCTATTGGCGTAAGAATTTTGTATTTTAAATGGTTTTTTAATAATATGCATGACCCACCTCTTCTTTGATTTATTCTACAAAACCATGAAGATAATTTAAAACCATGAATAGATAAATGAGACTCTGTTCCTAGTTTAATAAAAGTTTCTGTAAGACATATAATTTCTAAATTTTTCAAATCCTGTACTAATTCTGTCAAAGTAACTTCAAATAAATTTTGTTTTTTTAAAATACCTGCAATATTCTGATGAAAAATAGTGATAGGTTTATATTTAGGAACGAAATAAATTTAAACACTGGATGTTTGCGGTCTTAGGTAGTGTTTTAGAAAAATAATACGGTATGGTACCAATTTTATTAGTGTTAAGTTTACTATTACATGTTAATTTAGTGGTTAATGTGTTAGTTGTTTTGGGCGAGTGTATTGTTGGTAATATATCCTTGTCAATTATGTTTTTGTTATTATGTGGTGGTAGATATATTTTATTATACAATAAGTAGTCTATTTTCATGTTCAATTTGAAAGATATTTCCTCCATGTACCACTCTGATTTGCTATAAGGCAATTTATAAATACTGTTGTGATTTTGGATGTCTATAAATTGGCAATTTCTATAGTTTCTAACAATCAATTTAATATTATTATTCAATAGAGTTTCATTCAAGTATCTATTATGTTGTATGCCAATTAAAAATATTTGTTTACATTTGAATTGAAGTTTAAATAAAGCATTACATAAGTCTGTGAAAAAAAGATAAGGATTTATGTCATTTGATCCAATTGATAAAATTACTATATCTTCGGGAATTAAACTTTTAAGAAAGTTGTCATCGATACTTTTGAGTATTTGAGAGCTGGATGCGTTCGTTTTAATCGTAGCTGATGTGCTGTAATTATCGTTCCATTTTCCTCTTCTACTGCTTATAATATCTTGTGCCAATCCTCGAACTTGTTGATCTCCTAGTATATATATATTGCATTTCTTAGTAGTAGTACCGGTTTTTTTATCCCTTTTGTTGTGCACATTTATAGTAGGTTTAAATATCATAGATTTTTTGTTCAGTATTGGCTCCACCATTGTTTTAATTGTATTGAGGCCAATTGCTTTTGTATCAAGTTTTCTGTGTGTAGGCGTTATTGTTGAAGACATGTATTTTTCATATTTAGCTGGTGTTACGCATTTCTGCAATAAATAGTGATTCTTGTTTTGTTCCTCTCTCTCTGTCTTCAGTTTTGTCACTTCTATGTTTAAATTACCTATTTCGGTGTGTGCGCTTTCTAATTGCAGTTTTAAGTCCTCTATTTGTTGTTTAAGATCTCCAATTATCGATGTATCCATATATGTATTTGGTAGGCTTTTTGCAGTGTAGTTCAATAGTGTAGAATTCGCTATACTGGAGTGATGCAAGTTTGTTTCGGATATATCTAAATCCGATTCTGATAAAGTACGAATGCGTTGTCGAAATGTAATGTTCTCCATGTTAATTATTACTATACTTTAACTTCTCTTCCCCTCCCCTTCCTATAGAACTTCCTCCCTTACCACTTCCTTCGCCCTATGCTTCAAATTCTTGAATTAGTTAGCCCTCATCATAACACATCAAATCATATTAATAGAATCATTTTATTTACATAAATTAATAATAAAAAAAAAATGAAAAAATAGTTTAATTTATTTTATCTTTGTAGGTAAGTTTCAAAAATAAATGATCCGCGTATTGTTACGCGAAATGTTAAAAAAAAGAAGAAAAAAAAAAAGAAAAAAAAAAAACAATAATAAGAAAGTGATGGAATGTCAGAGCTGGGGATCGAACTTGCGCGCTTTAAGCAACTTTGTTCGTCTCACAAATCTTCATAGCTACGACAGCTGTTATGGTCCGTTTCGAATTTAAGTATGCTAGTTATTTGTTCAGTGCTAAAATGTATATTGTGGTCAATTGAATGAATCACGGCTGTTATTGTAAACTCGACACAAAAACACTTTATCGTATCACCGTCGCACAAAATTAAATTGTTTCTACAAAGTATTTTATTCTTTTAACCACTATTTCTCAGTTATATGTTCTGCTTCTTACTTTAAAACATAGTTTTCAATTCACTCTTTAATTTTACAATACTTTAATCATTAACAAATCATTAAATGTATCCACTTTTTAATTATGTTCAAGAGCAGTTCACAAACACGTATTCTACACTCAAAGTCGCGTGTCATGTTCTCCGCGTAGCGAACGAATATTGAACAAAAACGACTCACCGTCCTCCTCTCCGTGCTTACAAGGTTCCACATAATGCATACGTTTAGGGCATATACGATTCAAGTGACCTTTGACACCGCACTTTTTGCATTTATACGAACTAAATTTGCACGTATTTTCATTGTGGCCATTATACCCGCACACTGTACACTGATCGGATGGTCGCGGCGGCGAGGGAGCGGCTCCAGCGGGGCGGACCCGGGTGCGCGCGGCCACGGCGTGCACGGCCAGCGCGGGCCCCGCAGCCGCCGCCCCCGCGCGCGACGACCGCACGCTCTCCGCCAGCTCCAGCGCCTTGGTTAACGTCAGGTCATCCAACGTCATACTGAAGAGCTTCTCCCGCTCGACTCCCGGCCGCATGCCCAGCACAAAACGGTCTCGGAGTTGCTCCTCGAGACCGGTCGCATTGAAGCTGCAGTTCAGCGCGAGACTTCTCACTCGCGCCGCCCAGTCCGCAGGCGTTTCATCCGAAAGTTGAAATGCGTAGAAGAAATTGTGTCGTTCGGCGAAACCACATTTCTTAGGAACAAAATGTGCGTCCAGCAACGCTACTGCTTCGTCGTACGACAGCGAGCCGACTTCCTTGGGTATTCCTAGATCCCGTATCAGCTTGTATGTGCACGCCGCGAGACTACTTAACAAAATCGCGCGCCGCTTGCTACTAGACTTGTCCACCTCATTAGTAATTTCATTGGCTAAAAACCATTGTTCCAATCGACCTTTATATAATTCCCACTCATGTGTTTCGTGGTTAAAAGTCGATATAGTACCAACAGAAATTTTTGACATATTTGATGATTTAATTAACTAGAAAAAAATATAATTCGCGTGGGTAGACTCGTCGCCACTGTTATGTATGTGGACAAGACAAACAAGCGTTCGTATCACATAGCTGTATTCGACTGACTTGTTCACGGGCGCAGCCGTGATTCTTATAACTACCCTTTAACACAACCAAATATCACATACTCCAATCTACATAAAATTATAAATCAAGGATTCAATAAAATATGTAAAATTAAAACAAAGAAAATTATTGACAGATTAAATTTTGCTACTTGGGCCACTAAAGGTATTAGAGTAAGTAGGGATACACTATATGATCTATATGACAAAAGATCATATACATCTGACCAAAATTTCCATAATTATGTTAGGAATTATTCAAAATTATTCAAGAACGTTTGTATCATAGCTAAATCTATTCACATTGGATCCAAAATCAAACAGTCAGATAATAAATCCAAGTGTGTATGGAAAATCATTAATACTGAAACCGGTAAAAATATTATCAGACAAAATATCATTTCAATTAGACAAACAAAAATGAAATACTAAGATTAACATACCTAAGATACCGTAACTATTGTAATAACCTGATAAAGAAATTAAAACGAAAATATGAAAAGGATTTACTGAACTCGTGTAAACATAATAATAAGCAATTGTGGAAATCTATAAAAACCGTTTCAAATTTAAATAAGCCAATGAACCAGAACATAGAATTGTTAAAGCTAACAGATACACCTAAACAGTCTGCTGAACTGGTAAACTCTCATTTTATTAATGTTGGGCAAAAGCTTGCCAATAAAATATCTACGGATAATAGTTCCTCATATCTATCATCGCTTCCATCGATAGCCAGTTCAATCGGAATTATGGAACCTGATGAGACTGAAATAAATACTTACATAAATACTTTAAATCCTGAGTCGGCAGCTGGGTGGGATAATATTTCAACAAAGTTTATAAAATTGACAAAGGGTAAAATTATCCCTATTATTACTCATATTTGCAGACTATGCTTCAAGTATGGCATTTTTCCAAATGTTCTTAAGCGCTCAATTATACACCCAGTGTACAAGGGTGGAAGCAGATCCGATATCAACAATTATAGGCCTATCTCCGTCTTACCTGTTATATCTAAGATTATTGAAAAAGCCATTAACGAAAGAATAAAGAATTATTTAAAGAAATTTGATATTCTATCCAATTCACAATTTGGCTTTAGAGAGGGTGTGAGCACAGAAGACGCAGTCATGTCTCTGACAAAAAATATTACTGACTTGCTTGATAAGAAAAAAAAAACTTTAACTGTATTTTTGGATTTACAAAAAGCTTTTGATACCGTATCTGTTTCTATTCTTGTCCACAAACTGAAACTCATAGGAATTCGTGGCACTTTTCTTGATTTAATAACTGACTATTTACATGACAGGACACAAAAAGTTAAACTTGACAATAATACATTTAGTGATTTTCATAATACTACTAAATTTGGCGTTCCGCAGGGTAGTGTTTTAGGCCCTACCCTATTTCAAATTTACATAAATGACTTAACTAACTTAAAATTACATAAGGGACAAATTTACTCATATGCTGATGACACTGCCCTACTTTTTCATGGCAATAACTGGACTGAAGTTTTTAACACAGCTGAAATCGGCCTTAACAAGGTAATAAATTGGCTACAACTTAACCTACTGACTCTAAACATTTCAAAAACAAATTACTTGACTTTTTCAATTCTTAATTCTTCACGACCGACTAATGACTTACAGCTGGTTGCGCACAAATGCTATAACACCATCAAAACAAACTGTGATTGTTTGGAACTGGAAAAAGTTAATAAAACTAAATACCTAGGCGTAATAATTGACCAAAATCTAACATGGCACTACCAAATTGAAAATGTGACGAAACGCATAAAAAAAATGATTTGGCTATTTAAATATTTAAGACATGTTACTGACAAAAATCTTATGACTTATATTTACATTACACTAGTCCAATCCATTATCCTGTATTGTTTGTCGGTCTGGGGGGGCTCCGCTAAAACTAAATTAATAGGTGTAGAACGGGCCCAGAGGGGACTTATAAAGGTAATGATGTTTCGTAGAATTAGATTCCCTACTACAGACTTATATCTATCTACCAACCTTTTATCTGTAAGAAAATTATATATTCTAAACTCTGTACTGAAAATTCATAAAATTACCAAACCTAAAGATTATATAATTAAAAAACGCAATCCTTACAGTGTCATTACTCCGATTAGACGTAATACAGTTTTTGCTTACAATCAGTTTGAGTCACAGTCTGTATTGTTATACAACAGAATAAATAGAATACTTAATATATATACAAAGTCAAATTTGGAATGTAAAAAAATAGTAACTAATTGGTTAAAATCTCTAGATTATGAAACAAGTGAAGGATTTCTTAGATAAAATATAGATTTACGGCCTTATACTCATGGAAGCTTATTGGTACCTTGGGGAGCGCTTTAGTTGTGTAAGATATTGTCTTTTATGCGCATATATATGTTTATATATTTATTTGTGGCTAAAAGATTAAGGCCCCCGCCTCCGATTTTGGGGCTGGAGTGTTCTTCGAGGACTGGTTTTTATGAGTGCCGGTGTTGGAACGTAAAGTACCTAAGTATCTTGGAATCAGTGGTGGTGGTTATAATATTTTAAATATTTTTTGTATTTGTAAATAGATTATAAATTAGCAACTTTAATTTTATTATTGATTTTTATATTATTATTTTTGTGTATTTAACATTTTTAATTTCACACTTTCCAAATAAACTACTGAACAAAATTGAAGCTTGCACAATATCTAAAAATCATATACCTACTAACACATACATGCAAAATTATAACATTTACATATATAGTTACACGCAAACAGACACAAACTTACACATGTAAAAGTATACCTTCGCACACACACGCACGCCAAATACAAAATCACACCAAAACATATTTATAATTTCAACTAATAATAACTAATCAATGGAACAGTGTATAAGCCTGGATCAGTGGGCTTTCTCCTAAGACAGGTTTTTCTAAAACTTAAAAGGAGAAGGTCAAAGAAAATTGTAACTTTAAAATTGTACTTGAATGAATAAACCATTTTTATTTTTTTTAATTTTTTTTTAAAACGGAGTTATGTTATAAGATAAAAAGCAAGTTGCGGAGTTATTCGAGGAATTCTTTACTAATATTCCATTACAAATCACGAACTGAATTAAATCATCAGCTAGTACTGCTAAAGAATTTTTAAAAAGATATATAAAAATACCAATTACATCTAATTTTAATTTTAAACATGTCACAAATGAGGATATACTAAAACACTTTAAAATTTTAAATTAAAAAAAAACTGAAGATTTATGGGGGCTATCTGTAAAAGCTATCAAATCAATTATTCTTACTATAGGACCGGTACTCGCTGATATTTTTAATGGTTGTGTTAATGAAGGAATTTTTCCCGACCTTATGAAAAATAGTAAAATAGTTCCTATATTCAAGTCCGGCTGTAAGACAGATCCAAATAATTATCGCCCTGTTTCTGTCCTGCCAGCCTTAAGTAAAATATTCGAAAAAATACTTCTTGGTCAGCTGTTAAGTCATTTTAATACTCATAAATTGTAACATGATCAACAATACGGGTTCACAAAAGGTAGAAACACAACAAATGCCGGTACAAGATTGATTACTGAAATAATTGACGCTTGGGAAAATTCTCAGGATCTCGTTGGCGTTTTCTGTGATCTGTCTAAAGCGTTTGATTGTGTTGACCATCAAACTTTGTTAGATAAGCTGGAATTTTATGGCATTCGCGATTTAGCTTTAAATCTAATAAAGTCCTACCTTTCTAATAGAACTCAAGGTGTTAATATTGATGGTTGTGTATCAGACGGAACCCTTGTAAAGATGGGTGTCCCTCAGGGCTCAATTTTAGGCCCATTCCTGTTCCTAGTGATCAATGATCTTCCACATATTACTATTGCTTCCACGCTTTACTATTGCTTGTGCTTAGAAGGTCAAACGCTGGATTCTTTTGTTTTGCTGAGTAACATATATTTTTAATATTTTTCCAAAGCTTTTTGGGATTGCCTTTACTGTCCTCCAACGTTTGGCGTTCGTGTGCGGTTTTGAGCTTTCGTAAGAGGTTGTTGCAGAAATTTCTGTACCTTAGGTAAGTTGTGCAAAGCAGGGTATCACCCGGTCGACGTTTTAACTGCGAGTGTAATTTGTCCCGATGTTTAATGCATCGGAGAATTCCCGGGGTGATCCATGGTTTGAAGATTAGTCTCGCGCGGCTGACTTGTACTATTTGTGTGTGTTCTTCAATTTTGGCGGTGACTAACGATGTGAAAGTAGAAACGGCGTCCGATACATTTGTATGACTTATCACGTCCGACCAGTCAACAAATTGAAGAGCAGTAGCGACTGCATCATAGTCTACCTTTTTCACCTCCCTATGTCGTTGTCGCGTGCGAATAGCCGTGGGTTTAACGCCTATCATAACCATATCATGATCCGTGATATCTGTTGAACATATAATGCCTTCAATTTGGTAGTTTGTTTTCACAAATATGTGGTCAATACAGGATAAAAGGCGGGTAGGCTTGGTGATAGCTGGAATTAGACCATGTTCGGATGTTAAACATAGATAGCTGTCTTTACGGGAATCTATAACTTGTGGCATTATGTTTATGTTGATATCCCCCCCAAGTATAATACAGTTCTCCAAGGATAATGTATTGAGAAGGTTATCAAGGGATTTTAAGAAGTTTGTGGTACAATATTTTGATGGTGAGCGATATATGCCAATAACAGTGGGACCATTTTTCAACTTCACGACTAAGCAATTTGCATCGCTAAACATTGGTTCGTAATCTGAAGCAGACCAGAAGTTTTTAACATATATAACTACTCCCCCATTTTGATTGATGAAATTATGTGTTCGAAATACTGTGTAACCGTCTAATTGATTAACAATTGAATTTTCAGTAATGCGACATTCTGTTAGGATTAAAATGTCAAAATTTAAATTTAGTCGTTTTAAAGCTATTTCAAAACCATCAAAGTTCCTGTTTATGCTTCTTATGTTAAATGTGAGTACTTTTATATTGTATTGTTTTAAGATATTAGCGCAGCTCTCCAGTGTGTTCAGTTTGTGGCAGTTTACAGTTAGGAGTGTATCTAAATCATTTTCTATTTGACCTGGCATTTTATTTGTACTAAAAATCTAATAATAACAACAGTAAAATAACTATTAAATAAGAATAATAAAAAAAAAAATAAAAAAAAATGTAAAATTGTAAAAATATTATTATTATTAATTTGATTATGCCACTGATATATTTGTGTTGAAATATGATCAAGAGCTGACTTATAAAAATCATTCCAAATGTGACAATGGAGATGGGGCATGGTGCAATACAAAGTAATTTGATATGAAGTGGTAATATTTTTCAATTGATCAGATTTATCGTAATAAAAATAATTCATATGTAAGGGGTTTTTAATTGGTTTTAAGTTTATACAATGCATATTAGTTATTTTTACCCTTATATGGTGTTTTAATTTTAAGTCTATAAGGTTTTCATTTAGATTTCGCTTTTCACAGTTTAAAGAATAGTTACTACATTTACAATAATAAATATATTTGAATATAATATGTGTATATATGCCTGAATGGTAATATATTGATGTTAGTGATACTGAGTTTTTATTTAGTTTCAGATTTGTACAATTAATAAATAATTTAAAATAATTACATAAATAAATACATTCTAATATAATAGTTGAGTATATGTGTAAATTGTATATAAATATTAGTAATATTGCACGGTTATAACAATAATAGTAATACACGTTAATAGGTAAGAATAATGTAAGGGAAAATTCGCAAAAATATACAAATAGCAGGACTTTAAGATTAATACAGGTTGCCGGTGACTCGAGGGCGTGTTGGAATAGCAGCCGGTCCAATGTGCTCGTCAAGGTCGTGTTCGCTAGTAATAAGGATGGCAGGTCTCTTTTCAGCTTTCCGAATGTATATAGATCCATTACGTACCCAACAAAAACGAAATGCATTATTATGTGCTCGCAGTCTCGATACATGAAATAATCTCCTGTTTTCTTTTGTAAGTCTTTCGTTGATATATATATTATTCGCTGGGCCCTCTACTAAGTGTTCAGACGTTAGGTTCCGCCTCACCTTAGCCGCCTTAATTATTTCATTCCGCTTGGCGTGCCTAAGTAGCTTAACTACAATCGGTCGAGGTGCTTTATGCTCGTTAGATTTGCGGTTTGTTGACGGGCCGGCGCGAGATACTCCGTCTATGTCGACCTCTGACAGTTCTATGCCGATTTTTTGTGAGACCATTAGGGCCAGGTGTATTAAATTCTCATTGTTACTCTCCGGAATACCAGCAATCTCAAGTTCATTTTTGAGAGATATTTGTGCTTGAGTATTTACGGCACGATGAAGTTCCATTAGTGAGCCTTTGAGTCCTAGTATCTCTCTATCTCGTGATGTCAACAGTTCGTCATACTCCTGAAGTCTGCTTGATACGGAAGAAGAGAATGTATCAAATTGTTTTTTGAGGTCCAGAAGGTCTTGTCTTAAATGAACAATTTCGTCATTCTGTAATTTGATATCACGTACCTCCTGTCTTAACAGGCGTATTTCTGACATTAGCATTGATATGTCACTTGCGTTCTTGTCCTTTGGCTCGGCTGGCTTGGAGCGAGAACCGCGAGTAACAGTGACATTGTCGTCGGAGGTGTAGGTGACATTCAGACCACTGGTGGCAGTGCGAATTGGAGTATGCGTGTTATCTCCTTTTGGTTTTGAACATACGCAGCCGGGACAATCCCAATTCTCTTTGTATGCCTGTGTATAGGTTTCAAAAATTTCCACAGAAATATTAAGGCACGGCAGATCGAATAATTCGTTGCATTTGCAACACTCAAGGAAGTGCAGTGAGAGTATGTTTTTACCACACGCATTACACGAAGTCGACATCTAATATATTTCTTGTTACGTACTTGATAAAAAATAATATTAGTGACGACAAATTGGTCGCAGAGATATTGCAAGTAATTTGCGACAAAGAGTTCGGTCGCCCGCTGCGATCGTCGAGTTGAATAGGTAGTGAGATGTGTATGCGCGTGACTCACCCCGCGATGCGAATGTTGAGCGCTTGTTGTCGTAGGTCCGGGTTAATTTAACGGCTTTAATTGTTTTTTGTTTATAACTTTTGATCCAGGGCAAATTCTTGAAAGTTGGTAACACCACTCTGTAGCTGGTTTAATTCGCAATATAATTGTATAAGTTAAAAACTTCAATTTTCACTTTTCGCGGTGTATTTGAATAAAGTTTGAGGAGCAAAAGAACACAGTCTGTCTTCGTATAGTGTCACGGACGAATTGAAACTTAAATATGTTTAGTAAAAATAGCGATAGACATAATTTAAACTTAAGAAATATAGATAAAATCGATATACCAAAGTTTAGACTGCAAAAAATTAATAAATGTTTCGTCATTAACAGTATAAGGTTATTTAATAAATTACCTAAAAGCATTATAGATCTGAGTGAAATAAAGTTTAAGAATTGTATAAAACACATTTTAATCAATAAGGCTTACTATAGTGTAAAAGACTATTTTAACTATAAAGACGTCTGGAACCGTCCTGATATGCAATTGAGTTCTCGCAACTAGTGAACAAATTACTTACTACATATGTAGAATGAACCCTAGCTTAGTAGTGTCCGATATTGTAATTATTTAATATTACATAATTTATTTTTATTACATTATGTAAATTTTGTCTTTGGTTAAGGTAATCATTGGTGATTACCTGCTTATTTATACTTAATTTATACTACATTACTGTGTAGTTTTGTACATTGGTACAGTAACAAATAATCTGCCATAGGGTGTTTTGCGCATGCTAATCGGTGGGGTGCATTTTGAGTATGCTACTATATATATATATATATATATATGCTATATAGCATAAGCAAATCAATGGCTGTGCTCCTCTTTTAGTTTGTGTGATGCACTAGAGTTTTTTACTTGCTGGTTTCTTTTTCTCCGGGGTGTCACTGAGGGGATCGACTTTACAGTTAGTACCCGCCCTTAAAAATACCGATCCTTATACCTTTACTTATATATATATATACAGGTCAATGGAATTAGCTAACCACCTAGTCTTACACTAGTTGGTTATGTAGTGTGTGTTCGGTTTGGTAGTAATTTTCATATTAAGATTTCTAAATTTAAGTTCTAAATCTGATATCGAGGTATAATAAATATTTGTCGTTCTTTTAATAATGAATAGCTGCCTAACCAAACGCACTCTAAGACCTCATTGTTAAACATTTTTTTTTGACTATTCATAAATATCTGTAAAGATTTACATGAAATAAATGATTTGAATTTGAAATTGATTCACGCCACGCTTAAAGGACTCTGGATTCAAGGAAGAAGGGAAATCGCACGCAGGCAAGGCATTCCACCTTTTTATCGTGCGACATATATAAGAGTCACCATACCCTTTTGTTCTGGTGGGCCTGTCATCCACTGTATGTGTATGCATTTTATTGCCAGTGCGTGTAGTACGGAAAAAAGTTTTGAAGCCAGTACTTGAGTATAATGACATCCTTGTATTGCGGTAGCAAACATTTATGAATGAAAAATAGAAAAACTATTAAAATAGACAATTATTGGACTATATACCTACTTTAGGTGGCAGAAAGACTTCTGTAATTGATTAGAAATTATTTATTATTACCTCGTATTGTTCTTCTTTATTGCCGCCCATTTGGTAACAGCATGATTTGGCCGGCATAGTATATAATACTATTGAAATCACATCGTATTGGTCCCTAGTCATAAATTGTATGTTTGGCATGAGTTAGATACAAACAGTCACACATGCTGTAATAAAAAAAAATATAAACTTTGATTTTGTAATAATATTAATGATAATAAAATAAGACTATACATTATTATGTTAGCATTCAAATATTAGGTAGGTAATAAAATTGATGTAATTCTCTGCCAAGAAGTTTAAAAAATATATATTTTTGGACAATGGATGGACAATGGATATCGAGCTTTGCTTTGGACATATAACAAATAACAGATGCCGCTAGTATCACTTAAGAATGCACAGAAGTTTGTTTGAACATTTTCACTTAAACCTTTTCTTATTATTCGCTTGCACTAGGTCGGGTGGTCTGCTATAAAGTATTTTTATCCCGATTCAATCATAATGAACGGGTATTTTTTAATAGGCAGTTTCCTTTTGCCAAGGATTTAGCTGCCTCCCTTTCCTTTCTTTCTTTCTTTTTATACTATTATTTCTTTCTATTCTTTAGTTGAAAATAATTGAAATTCCTAGTTTCCTTTCAATCCCTTCCTACATCTATATAGTATACGTATTAACTTTTAATAAAAATATCGATATTAGGAAGCTGTGGTTAAATATCGGTATTATTTAACCACAGCTTCCTAATAGGTAACTCTGTGGATTTAACAGAGATTATTGGCACTTTAAAAATTAATTTATTTGATTGAAGTAGATTTACTTCAATCATCTTACATTACTAGATAAATACTAATCAATAGGCATAATTTTTAATAAATCAAGTACTATAAAAAAAAATGTAATTTGTTAAAAAAAAGTATTTCTTTTTTAGGATTTTTTATTCATAAAAAATATAGATTTTTATACCTTTTCGATACTTGGAATTTTACATCGAAACATTAAGCATCGCTCAAAAATATCAATACATAAAAAAAATAAAAACGATACTTTTTTAACAAGCCTATAAGTAAGTACACTAGTTGAAGTAGATTTACTTCAATCATCTTACATTACTAGATAAATACTAATCAATAGGCATAATTTTTAATAAATCAAGTACTATAAAAAAAAATGTAATTTGTTAAAAAAAAGTATTTCTTTTTTAGGATTTTTTATTCATAAAAAATATAGATTTTTATACCTTTTCGATACTTGGAATGAGAGAGAGTGATGCTCTACTCTAAAACCTGTAACAGACGCCCCAGCCACCAACTTGGTTGGTCAAGTGTGACGTCACACGCAGGTAAATAAGTTTGATAACCTTAGTAAAACAGTGCAGTGAGAGTGAATTTCATCTTTTTCCTTTAAGTTATTAGATATAATGGTATGTAGTGTCACAATGTACAAATACGTCAATAAATAGTCCACATAAACTGTTTGTTTCTGTTTGAACGAATTCCGAAAGACGGTGAATATGGCTACAGTTATCTCGAAGAGATCCAAAAAGCATTTTATCTCATACAAATGGTTTTATGTGTGAAGATCTAAGTAATCTTTATAAAGTAAAACTATATAGCAGCTAAAAATATTGTTTTTTATGAAATATACCAAAAATCAGCCTCAGTAATGCCACAGAAGAAATAATAGTACAAGTAGTAATGCTTAAAGATTTATTATAACACCCAGAAAACCATAATATAACGTAAACAGTCGAAAATGAGAAAACTATTGTATATTTACTTGCCCGTGACGTTACCAGTCGTCAACCAAACACAAATGTTTTTGTCATAGAAAATAATATATAAACAACACAAAACGTGTAATCTACAAAAAATAAACTTAATTTAGTTTAAAATAAAGTGAAATATGTTTTTTTACCCCTTTAACTGATAGGACGACCACAATCTATAGTATATTTTTTATGTAGTCAAATAGCCTATTATGTTGGGCTGACCACAACACACACGTTCCAACTTGGGCGTAGTCGGGCGGTCGGACCCAACCAAGTTGGGGCGTCTGTTACCAGTTAAATGCCCAATTTCACCAACTCTAAGGGGAGCCCCTCTTAGAGTAACAAAGTTAAGGGACAATTATTGACAGTTGTTTCATAGCAAATTTGTCTAAATTCTTATTTAAGGGGCCCCCAGAGTTAGGGATAATTGGTGAAATCGGCCATAAGTCTAGCATCAGTAGAGGACTAGAGTAGAGAGAGCAGAGTGAGAAAGAAAGTTTAGTTGTTGTTGTACTCCCCTATATTTGATGGCGGTGTTTAGTACCCATATTACGATGATCACATTTACGTTTAGTATACATATACTGTGACAAAGCACCTGGACCTGATTATATTACTAATGACATTTTAATAAGTACTGTGAATGAAATATCCCCGACATTAACATGTGTATTTAATAACATTTTGCAATCAGAAGACATACCTAGACAATGGACTAAGCCGGAAATAATCCTCCTGCATAAAAAGGGATCACAAATGGATATAAACAATTATAGACCAATAAGTCTAATGTCGTCAATTTATATAGTTTTTGCCAAAGTTTTACTCCTCATAATAACAAAAACTCTTGACGAATGCCAACCCAATGAACAAGCTGAATTTAAAAGTGACTTCTTAACTATTGATCATATACATGTAATTAAACAAATAGAAAAGTATAATGAATTTAATTTGACATATTATATTGCATTTGTTGATTATACTAAAGCTTTTGACTCTTTATATCATGATTTTATATGGACGACTCTTAAGGAACAAGGAATACATAATAAAATAATAAGGATAATTAAAAATGTTTATGACAGTAGTACTGCAAGAGTAACATTAGGATGAAAAGGAAAGATAAATCTGAAGAAAGGAAAAATCTTTTCCTATAAAGCGAGGGATAAAACAAGGAGATCCACTTTCCCCCAAATTATTCTCAGCAGTTCTCGAACACATTTTCAAACAACTGGACTGGGAGAATTTTGGAATGAATGTGGATGGCAAAAGACTATCACACTTAAGATTTGCAGATGATTTTTAGAAGAGAATCCAAAAGAGAATTAATGTTGTTAGATCTCGAGGCAGAAAGTTAAAAGACTGGTTTGGAAATGAATATAAAAAAAAACAAAATTAATGACAAACTATAAAAAAAAAGAAATAAAAGTAGATGGGTTCTTAATAGAATATGTACAAAACTATACATATCTAGGTCAAGTAATTTCAGCACGTGATATGAATACCAAATAAGTGGACAGTAGAATTACAAATGCATGGAAGAGATACTAGTCGCTGAAAGAAGTTTTTAAAAATACCGACATAAAAATTACGCTTAAGGAGAAAATCTTTAACTCCAGTATCCTACCAATAATGACATATGGATGCGAAACCTGGTCACTTACAAAATTCAACAATAAAAAACTTAAAATATGTGAGAGAGCAATGGAACGTAGTATGCTGGGAATAAAGCTGAAGGACAAAATAAGAAATGAAAATATTCGTGAAAAAACAAAAGTAATTGATGTGACACAATACAAAATAAGACAAGCAAAATGGAGATGGACGGGACACATGATGAGAAACAAAAAGGAAAAATGGTCAAAAATCATAACGGAGTGGTACCCGAGAGGTGCGAAAAGAAACAGGGGTAGACCAAGGATTAGATAGAAGGATGAGGTTAGGAAATTTGGAGGTGCTTTATGGTCAAGAACTACTAAGGATAGGGCGAAATGGAGGTTGTTGGAAGAAGCCTATGTCGCAAGACACACTGAAGACAAAACTAGTGCTATGAAACATTGAATTAATTATAAGATGTAAATACTGTAATTTTATCAGAATAAAGGGCTTTATTATTATTATTTTTATTATATACATATACTGGACTTAAAAACACTTAGGTCCCTGGTTCGAATCCCGGTGTGTACCAATGAGTTTTTAATTTCAAAAATTTATGTACATTTGTTTGACAACACCACTATAGTGCCTCGGAGAGCATGTTAAGCTGTCGGTCCCAGTTTCACTATACCAACTTGTGAATCTGTTTATAGATGGGTTATTGAGTCTATTCAAAAACATCGGCTACGACGAGGCGGGATTGAAACCCCTCCACTGGATACCCTGAGGCCGTCTAGGCGGTCTCAGGTGAAGATATGTATGTATGTTTAGTACCCTTGGACGGAGTTATCACATTTGTTTTATTTTACGACATAGCGCCCTCAGGCAAACATATATGGGTTTTGTTGACCGCTACACTGTTATCGGCTGTCAAATTCCGTACATTACTATATATTTTCTAGAGGGTGAGATAGAATAGTATAATTAGTAGTGGGTTCGATTCCCACCCATGGCAAAAATATAAATATTAGTACGTTATTCTGTACAGTTTGTCATGGTCTGGGTGTTTATAAAATATAATATGTATTATATCGTTGTTTCTTGTACACACTCTAAAGCTTAGTTTGTCACCAGAGCAATATGTGTAAATTGTAAAAAAAAAACAGGTACATACCTACATGAACCATTGACTTCTATGTAAACTAGACACGAACATTCGAGAAAACTATTTGTAATACGATTTGAAATACTTCATTTCCGACATCTTACTTAACTTCAACTTGCTTGCAGCATCACTCATCAGCCCGTTCAACAATGTAGTATATGTTAATACGTATACTACCTTACCTAGCTTGCCATAAATATTGTACCAAAGAAAAAAAAAACTATTGCAAATAGCATTTATTACGTTTACAGATTTGTAGGAAAAGACGTAATAAAGTTGTTACTCATTTAAAATTAACTTTAGATCGATAAAACATAGTGCATGCGTAAGTAATGATACGGTTTATATATATCATATTAAATAAAATATGTGAGAATTTGTCGATTATGTACAAATGTATTATGGAGTTATGGAGAATTGACAGCAACAATGATTAAAATCTTAGTTCCGCTCAGCTTGTCTTGTTTACGTAGAAGTCAATGACATGAATGACATTTTGTAAGCACAAATTTTTCAATCGTCAGATAAAGTTATTCAGCAGATAACTTGTATGGAGAAAGAATAAATTTGACAGTTCTTCATACAAGTTAACTGTCGTATAACTTTATCTAACGGTTGAAAGATCAGCACTAAATTATTAAGTTAATAGGACTAGGGCTTGGATAGTAGAGAGAGTTCGTGTTGCCAACACGGATATCTTTATTATTTGGGCCACAAAGGGCTTTAGAATAAGTAGGGATACATTATACGATCTATATGACAAAAGATCATACACATCTGACCAAAGTTTCCACAATCATGTTAGGAATTATTCAAAATTATTTAAAAAAGTTTGTATCATAGCTAAATTTATTTATATTGGATCTAAAATCAAAGAGTTAGATAATAAATCCAAGTGTGTATGAAAAATGATAAACACTGATACTGGAAAAAATCTAATTAGGCAAAATAATATTTCAATATAATATTTCAAAATACATAATGGAGTTATGATATCGGACAATAAACAAGTTGCTGAGTTATTCGAAGATTTTTTTACTAATATTCCATTACAAATCACGAATAGTATTAAATCATCAGCTAGTAATGCTAAGGAATTTTTAAAACAATATATTAAAATACCAAAAATACCTAATTTTACTTTTAAATATGTCACAAATGAGGATATTCTTAAACACTTTAAAATGTTAAATAAGAAGCAAACTGAAGATTTATGGGAGTTGTCGGTCAAAGCTATAGAACCAATCATTAATACTATAGGACCGGTACTTGCTGGTATTAGATATTATAGCAATTCCACAGTGAAGTTAGGTGGTACTGATCTGGAATTTGTTGACTCCACTGTGTTTTTAGAGATCACAGTCGATTCCAAACTACATTGGAAAGCTCACATAAATACTCTATCCAATAGATTGAGCTCTGCTACATATGCAGTAAGAAAAATCAGACAATTAACTGATGTTGCAACAGCCAGACTAGTGTACTTCGCCTATTTTCACAGTATAACCTATGGTTTCATAATGTGGGGATCCGCGACAGATTTTAATACTATATTTATTTTACAAAAGAGGGCTATTCGGGCAATATATGGCATGAAAGCTCGTGATTCTCTCCGGGAAACATTTCCTATGATTGATGTATTTTATTAATTAATCTATAATGATTATATATATATAGCAGCCTAACCAAACGCACTCTAGACCTTATAGTAAAAACTTTTTTTTTTGACTATTCATAAATCTATATATATCTGTAAAGATTTACATGAAATAAATAATATTTGATTTTATTTAAAAATGCTGTAGGCAGAATCTAGCTGCCGGAATGGAAAATCATTATTGCGAATAGAATACCAGACTTTCAGATTAGCAACATTCGGATTATAAGACGTTTCCGATGAACACTGAATCTGTCTCTACATTTTTTTCAGAAAATCAAATCCATTTTTCTTTACTATATTTTTCATAACATCCTGATGGGTAAACTCATAATATTGAGGCGACAGTAGGTCCAAGATGATGCTATATTTCATCGCTTGTCGTTCGTTTACCCTACTACTATGGTGTATATGGTTTATATATATTTTGGGACTGGATTTGCAAATTAAATATTTTATTTAATACAAAGCAGGATCAGCCGCGAAGGCGGCTGATAAGGCCAATCACCTGAAATATTCAACTTTAAAACAAAACTATTTATTTGTACCTTTTTCTGTTGAAACTTCAGGTGTTTGCTCTGCAGAAGCAAAAAAATTTGGGTGTGAGCTGGGCGCTATTTTAAAGGATACATCTGGTGATGCTCACTATCATTTCATTCAAAGAATATCATTTATTATTCAAAGAGGCAATGTTGCGAGCATACTAGGTACTTTTGGCCACAGCGATAGCTGGGACATAGAAGAACATTAATTTATTTTATTTTAGTTAAGATTTATTTATATTTATTTTATTTTGTGGAGTAAATAAATGATTTACCTAATTGTTATTAATCATATTTAAAAAAAATATTGCACAAATTTAGTGCCGCTAGGCGTTCTCTACCAGTTAAACCTTAGGGGAACAATATACAAACACCGGTATTCATAAAAACTTATTCAGCCCTTAAAGAACACCATAGTTTTCTATGACCTCTCTTTTTTAGCAACAAAAATGAATACGCGAAAAAGAGACAAAACCTTCTATAACTAAAGTATTCTTGAAGGACTCAATAAGTTTTTAAGAATAAGGCCATAATACTTTGTACTTGGGACTTTGAGATACATACTAATACTTACTACATATACATATATACCAATACTTATGCTAATAATATACATATATAATAATAATATAGCAAATATTATAGCAATAGCACAATATAGCACTACACACGGTACAAAAAATATTTAAAGCAGAAGCACAGGATGAGAGAGAGAGAGTTAATAATAATAATTATTGTAAATTCGTTTTCTCTATGGTACTCGTACATAATAATAATAATAAACTTATTAACTGCTTTTATTGTCCCGAAGGTTTGACTGGTAGAGAATGCCTAGCGGCATTAAGTCCGCCTTTGTATTTTAAGGCCTTGGGCCTTTTAGGTCGTTGGTTCTATTCCCACCCAATTCAAAAAAATATTAGTACGTTTTTTCTCTACAATTTGTCATGGTCTGGGTGTTTATAAAATATAATATGTATTATATAGTTGCTTTTGGTACACATAGTACAAGCCTAGAGCTTAGTTTGTGACCAGAGCAATATGTGTAATTTGTCCAACATATTATTATTCTTATCCTATGTTACAGGTACAAAATTTCTAAATGTAATTTTTGTATAACTTCCACATCAGCAGCTACTGTAGGTAGTTATTGGGTTATGCTAGTATATATATTCTAATGCTGGTATATATATTAAGAGTCCTGTTTCATAAACATGATAATTAAAGTGAATAAAAAAAAAGTTTTGTACTCTAATTATATTAGATTACAAAATATATTAAATACTATTAGCAAATAACCTGGTGCATGTGGAGAAAGCTAGGGAAGTATCTAAAGATCATCCAACTTAGTATCCAGGGATACAGGCGTGATGGTATGTATTTTCTATATTTTATACTAGTGGCCCGTCCCGGCTTCGCACAGGTTTGTATAACTTTAACTATATGCTCAGCGCACGCCACGCAAGGCCTCAGAAACGATACTTTTCCCCCGTTTTTAAAACATTTTTGGTTACTGCTCCACACCTATAGGACCTAGCGTGATATTATATAGCCTATGTTACTTCTGAATAATGCAGCTTTCTAATGGTGAAAAAATTATTGCAATCGGTCCAGTAGTTTTTGAGTTTATTCATTACAAACATACAAAAATACAAAAATACAAATCTTTCCTCTTTATTATATTAGTATAGATTAGTATAGATATTAGTATAGATTTTAATGGAGTACGGCATCTAACTTTGAATCTACCCGATGATCTACAAAGTTCAAGAATGGGCCCGATCAATACATTGTTGTTTAATCGCTCCAATTATGCTAACAAATTGATGCGGTTACGAAATGGGCGGTGACGAGGAAAAATTTGGATTAAGTCTACTGCCGGTTTAGAAACTGCGCCTGAAAAGAGACTATACTCTACTAATAAAAATAAAAATTAATTAGGTATACATAAAAGTTTTCTTTTTGAGATTAAAATAAGAATAGCGGTGTTCGTATCCGTAAGTGGTATTTATTTTGTTAAACAACAAATTTATTGGTCAACCCCATTCATGAAATTTGTAGGTATTCTTACCATCGGATATATAAAAAAAAATTTTTTTTGTTAAAATCATGGTCACACATTTGTAGTGTGGATGTGGTTTTCTGCTTACGTGGCATTACGGACGAGCGTGATTTAATAAATTTTACACCATTTGTTTTTATTATTTATTTTTCTTGTCATTACTGCTCCAGACGCGCATGTACTGTTTTGATAAGGGTGTAGGAATATTGTTGGATATATTTTTTAAATATTGTTACATAGTGTATATCTAATATAATAAAATTGTAAATTAAAAAAAGCTTGATATAGGTATGTACAAGGCAGAGACAGTATATTTAGTCTTTCAAATAGCGGTTTGCAACAATCCCTGGGGCCTTATTCCGAGTTTGCAACCGCTAATCACGACAAGACGTTGCGCAAACTATAAATATGGAAATATAAGCTCTATTCCAATGGTTATATAGTATGTATCAGGTTGGCTATTATAATGCCGCCATCTTGAAATACACGAATTCTTCGCAAGTTTAAACATGTATACGCATTGGAATTTCAACTTGTGTACTGATTTTATCATCCTTTAAAGTTGTAAAAAAATATTAAAATCGGTTCAGTTCATTTTTGTTATTTTTATGAGCGATAATACTAACATATTACTGGTTTATTAATTTACTAGCTTTGCCCACAACCTTTTTTGAGGGCTGGATCCGCACCTGGATACCCTGACTCCCAAACTAGTTGAAAACTGTATTTCAGCAGTCAGTGTCTTCCAAAATTTTGGGCCTGTTTAACTTTTTAGGACAATATATAATAAGCTATTTTATAAAAACAACTATAATACAAATTACAGATTCGAAAGAAGTAAATTGAAATATAAATAGAATTACCTAATAGGTATATTTTAAAAAACAATAGCAATTTTTGTTGTTGTTTTAAAATAGACAGGTTTACGAAGTTGTTGGCCCCAGCTAATTTTAAAAGACAAAACAAGTATGTAGAGATATAATTTATAAAAAATATAGGTAATTAGGATCGAGTAAATAAAATCTATACCTCCATATTCTTTTTTTTCCAAAACAAAACTTTATAATTACCGAAAACAAAATTTAGATGTTTTTTTACGTTCGAGTTCGCGAATCCCTTTCCTGTTCCTGCAGAAGCAAAAACCTAGTCATGTTTCAGTTTTAGTCTGTGGGTTCAACGGTTTTTAGAAGTTTGCATCAATTTCTTGTCGAGATGGTAGTCTCCTTTCAGGATGCGGTTACGAAACGGGTAGTCGATTTGATCATAGATATTAATATAGTTTCGTAATGAAAATTCATCTTTTTCGCCGCTTATTTCGTAACTGCATCATTAAGCTAGTCAGCGTAGTGGGCGCGATCAATATTGTTAAACAACAATGTAATGATCGACTCCGTTTATTGGATTTGTAGGTCCGCTTACCCTTAGATAGATACAAAGTCACAATAAAAAAAAAAATACAAATGACGCTTGGTGCTTAGCCTTCTGTGCAAGGTGCATGTTCGGTATTGGTAAGGCTGTATGGGCAAAAGCTTGCCTTTTCGTTCTGGACACAAGGAAACATTAAAAAAACAGGATGACAGTTCTGTTATGTGGTCAAGATGGTTTTTATTCTGAGTAAATTTGTGCGGCCTTCTAGATTATTAGATATTTAATTATATTGTTAATTTGGTGTGTAGTGTTTCGTTCGCCATGTATTTAGGCGCCTACAAATAATTTTCAGATTTGTCGCGTTGTGAAGTTGACATCCAACGTAGTTATTTAATAAATCGTAATTGCGTGGCATGTTAGTGGTTCAGAAGACAACGAAGATATTGCATTCCTTGGGTACCCGGGGAACTCGTCGCTGAAGCTACCACACAAGAGCCACCAGTAAGTAATAGTTAAGTTTTTGTCACCCAAGTCACCCGTGTGAGGATCTTGGACTCAATAGTTTTGTTTCCCGGTTTTTCGCACATTGGTAATTGACTTATATAAACAATATCGGAAATTATTTTTTCTTTATGCCAGATCCTTTATGGGGTAGTCAGAGAACTGACTGCCACAACTTAATGTGTCTAAGTCTACATACTGTAAATAAATACTACAAAAATATAAATTATTTTGCAATAATCAAATGCAGTCACAAATGATGATGTATTAATACATTACGAATCATTTATAGATTCAATTTGGCCTAATTGAACGACGAATTCGATATAAAAATAATTCCTTCAAGATTAATATTAATTTAGTAATAATTTGACGTATTTTTCATGGAATAAGTTTTAACTTAATCTGCTAAAATATTAGGTTGCAGGTTGGTACCATTTACCTAAAACCCAGTAAAATTTATCCCGAAGTTAAGGAAGGACTCCCATACTCCACCTATAATGGGACGAGTAACATCTTCGGCCGGTAATATATATATACATCATCACGGGTGCCTCACGGTGCCCGAGACAGCCTAGACGGCCTCAGGGTACCCAGTGGAGGGGGTTTTAATCGCACCTCGTCGTAGCCGATGGTCTGGAGTCTACACCGAACAAGTGGCTAGCTCGTCGCAATGTTTGGATAGACTCAATAACCCATCTATAAACAGCTTCACAAGTTGGTTTAGTGAAACCGGGACCGACAGCTTAACGTGCTCTCCGAGGCACTATAGTGGTGTTGTTAAACAAATGTACATCCATTTTTACCGGGGTTTGAACCAGGGACCTAAGTAATTTGACCGCCTCCGTAGACTTGTGGTTTCGCCTTTGGCGTTGCATCCGGAGGACGTGGGTACGTAGTACGTTTTTTCTATACATTTTGTCATGGTCTGTCTGGGTGTTTATAAAATATAATATGTATTACTTAACTACAATGTATTACCTATGTATATATTGTAACAATCCGTGTATTAACATGTATAAATATAGCATACTTTTCTATTATATACCAACTAAACATATTATTATTGTCTTAATACATATTTGCGTATCTACCTAATAATGTTCAAAGCCAGGAATTAAGAATGTCCCAATTTAAGTCACTAGATGTTGCGTGAGTAGCGTTCGGTCACCGTTGCTGATATCTTTGGTTGAAGACAGCTGGCGAAGAGGGAGAAGTCAGTCGGGTGGCCGCCATTGTTGTGCTATAACGTTTTGTAAACTTAAATAAAATGAGAATAAACTAGTGTCTCAACGTAAATAAGTGTTTTCTTTTTATTAACAAAAGTCTACGGAGTAGTTCAATTACATATCAGAAGTGGGATATCGCTGTTATTTTGATTTAACAGTGAAATCTTGCCCACAAAGTCTGCAACAAAGTGTAAGTATCGGAACTTTTTTTTTGAAAAGATTTATATTTACAGTCTTTATTAACATTATTTTAGAAATCCTATTGTGTTGTTATGTTATGTAGTTTCGTAGTATTTTATTTAGTGAAAAGTCCTTTTTTTTATTATTATGGTTATTAAAATTGACTTATTTTATGAAAAATTGTCTCTATTTTAAAGTAAATTCTCAAATCAGTAAATGTCCATTTTAAAGTAAATTTTAATTAAAGCAATAGTTATTAATTATTTTTAAATACAAATAACACGCGTATTTTTTTTGGGTTTTGTTTTCGAGAGATCCAGAACGAAGCAGTTGTCGTAAACACCTGAACGTAGACGGCGTCGAGAGAGATACGCGGCGGCAGGAGCGGTGCCAGGACGAACGAGAGCGTCGTCGGCTAAGTACTTACACCGTCGGCAGAACCAAGAGGTGATTCTCGACTAGGCTTCAGGTATGCGGATACACAAGATTCGTTATTTGAAAAGTTTCTCGCCGCGATGAAGAATGGTGGTCGCTCTGGTGAAAGCGACCGCTTCCCAGCCCTCAGTAGTGTCAACCCGGAATTCGACCCCCCTCTCTCAGAAGAACAATCTATTGATGATGCCTGGATTCACAAAGTTGAAGAATATACCACTGGGACGATAAACACATCGTGCAATATGCATTACCATAACTTAGTGGTGTAGCAAAGAAATGGTATGCTACTTTTGCCATCACTACTTTTGCCATCACTACTTTTGTCATCACTACTTTTGTCATCACTACTTTTGCCATCACTACTTTTGCCATCACTACTTTTCCCATGGTCCGAATGGAAGTTTAAACATTTCGAAATAATTATGCAGAAATGCTAACAGAAGTATTAAGTAAGAATGTTTGATTTTGAGAGTTGTACGATATGTATCGCTACGATATGATTAATTTACTAACTCGATGTGATATCGGAGGTGCAAAAGCAGTTGATTATCTTATTTTTGACATTAAAGATAAGAGTTAAGCTAGGCGCTCAGGCCGAAGGCTCTGTTTACTCAGCCGGAACAAGTATTATTATTTTCCAAGTCTGTTAAAGCAGGTCATGATTAAGACAAACGTTATATCACTTATAACATAATAATTTTAATAGTCAATCACAGACAAGCAATAATATTAAACAAAATAAAAATTACAGCCAAATGCTTTAATCTGTACTGTAATTTTGTAGGTCACCAATCCTCTGATTGTCCGAAGTTAAAGCATAGGGTTGAGGACAATAAACCTAAAACATTGTATAACTAGAGAACACGGGCTACTTCCGCCGAGTTCTTCTATAACTCTGTGCATGGCTACTACACACGATACTTTCTTAAATAAGTAATAAAAAAAAAAAATGCCAAAACAGATTAATATATTATATTTTGACTGTTTAGTCGATTTAGGTAGCGAAGGTATTTTGATTTGTAGTGATACTCCTCGGGTACAACCAGGGGTGTGCCACTCCGCACTTTAGGCATGAAGCTACAAGTAACCGGCCGTACTAGTATAGGTTTTACTTTAGAGGGCTGACGGCATCGGCCGAGTCGCACGTTTGTTTCATACTTACTAACCCACCGCGTCGCGATTTTAATATTAACTAAAATAAGGTCTAAAACTTATTGAATCGCATTCGGCTGCTTAAATAATAGTAACAAGGACAACAAACCTGAGGAGGGTTTTTCATACTTCCAAAGGACCTCAAAAGGTAAATAAATGTACGCCGATCTATAGGTTAATTTTAGGCAGGTACATTAAAACAAATATATATATATATATATCAAAACGTGTGTCTAGTAAGAATGCGAATTTTTATTATTCACCAACTTTTACTATCTACCAAATGTTGATAGTTATTTATGTCTCTCGTATTTACGTATTTTGTTACATATTTAATGACCTACTATAGTATAGCTAGGTATTTATAACTACTATTCTGTTTACAAGGTCAGGTTTAGTTTTGATAAGTATACGTAGGAGCACTACAATGCACTAACTATTACGAGAAATACTATGCAGTTTTGATAAGTATTTACTTATTTATTTGCCCAATTAGTAGGTTGCGTAATAATTAATAACATAGACTAGGCAGTGTTTTTGTAAGCTTGTCTTTAAACGTAGTAGATACAATCGGTTTCCTTTATAGATATTCTACGAAGTTAAGTAGGAAATGAATGAATCACCAATACCTACCTACATATTACATAATAGACGGAAAAGCGACATTTAGTTTCATAGACAATGTAGTGTGCCGTATGGCTTACGTATCTTCTTAGGTTAAAGTACCTATGCAGTAGACAACCTAAAATAAATTGATTTATGATCTGCATGCTACTAAGTACCAAACCTAGGTTTCTTTAAAAGAAGACCACCCTAACGTCGTCAGGAAAGAATTACGCAATAGAATGATGAGGGCAACGACGATTATGGTGATGATGATTGTGATAAGGCGATGATAAAGAAGATGACGATGATGTTGATGGTGACGATGATGTTGATGACGGTGATGATTATCACGGTGATAATGATGAGGACAACGACGACGATGGTTATGATAAGATGATGATGATGGCGATGAAGATGATGACGGTGATGATTATGACGATGATAATGATGAGGACAACGACGATGATGGTTATGATAAGGTGATGATAAATAAGATGATGATGGTGATGAAGATAATGACAAAGACGAATAATGATTATTGCATATTTAATGAAGCTACTATATAATGAGGACGACGACGGCGAAGATGATGATGATGATGGTAATGATAATGAGTGACAAAGACGAATATTAATTATTGCATAGTTAATCTAAGCTACTATAACCGAAAATGTGGTAAACTTATATTATTCATTATTCAGCACGCACACATAATTATTTATAAATATTATTGTAATCAAATTATCAGCAAACTGTCCAAGGTCTTCGGACAGAAATAGGAACTATCCGAGGTTATGGATCAGTTAGGAATCTGTCCAATGTCTACGGACAGCAATAGGAACTGACCGAGGTTACGGATCAGTTAGGAATCTGTCCAACGACTACGGGCAGCAATAGGAACTGTCCGAGGTTACGGAACAGTTAGGGCACTGTCCGAGGTTACGGAACAGTTAGGGCACTGTCCGAGGTTACGGAACAGATAGGGCACTGTCCGAGGTTACGGAACAGTTAGGGCACTGTCCGAGGTTACGGATCAGTTAGGGCACTGTCCGAGGTTACGGATCAGTTAGGGCACTGTCCGAGGTTACGGAACAGTTAGGGCACTGTCCGAGGTTACGGATCAGTTAGGGCACTGTCCGAGGTTACGGAACAGTTAGGGCACTGTCCGAGGTTACGGAACAGTTAGGGCACTGTCCGAGGTTACGGAACAGTTAGGGTACTGTCCGAGGTTACGGATCAGTTAGGGCACTGTCCGAGGTTACGGAACAGTTAGGGCACTGTCCGAGGTTACGGATCAGTTAGGGCACTGTCCGAGGTTATGGAACAGTTAGGGCACTGTCCGAGGTAACGGAACAGTTAGGGCACTGTCCGAGGTTACGGAACAGTTAGGGCACTGTCCGAGGTTACGGATCAGTTAGGGCACTGTCCGAGGTTACGGAACAGTTAGGAAACTGTCCCAGGTTACGAAACAGTTAGCTAGATATTGGTCCAAGGATAGAAATAAAGAAACTGTAAAATGTTGAGATTTATTTTATTAGTATGTACCTATGATATTGTTAATGTTTGTCATGCTATACTATTTATTAAAATAATTTGTTGAAATATTAATTCTTAATGGCAATTATCATCCAGGGAGGAAATGTTGCGAGTATTTTAGGGACCTTAAATTTAGTTTTAGTTTATAAAAAAATGTTTTGTAAGTTCTAATATTATAAAGAGAAAAGATTTAATTGTTTGTTTATTCTTAATTTATGAATAAGGACATTATATGACTTTTATTATTCCACTTTATACATTATATGTTGTACTTGTATCCAATATTAATTTTATGTGGTTATTATGGTTTACAAAAGTTGTTATATAAGTTGTATTTAGTTCTACATATTCTACCAACATGGGGTGTGCAAAATATAATTTAAATCCCTAACATTATAAATGCATATCATTTCAAAGTATCCTCTATTATATATTCAAATTATAAAAACCCGTAACATTTCAACATAACAAATAAATAAGCACATTAGAACAAGAAACTAATAGGACGACATCTACAGCGCAGAAGATAAAATAAAATTTGCATTATCATCACAAACATTACCTAAATAATTAAATGAAATAATAAATACCACTTAATTTAACAAAAATAACATTTAAATTAATAACGATTGATTATTTATGTTAAAAGCGGAGGTCTCGCAAAATTGTCGGACAAGTACTATAGTGCGCACAAAACACTATAGCATCGGGGGGCTATAATGTTTTGTGATTCTGTACCTACTTCTATATTGTAAAATGGTTTATCTGCTATGGGGTGTTTACTCGTGCTGTTCAGCAGGATTAGGGTAATTTGTCATATGCTATGATCATAAGCTAGTAAATAAGCATATCTCCTGATGGTCAGGTACATATGTGGAACACCAGAGTTTTTTTACTTGCTGGTACCTTTTTCTCCGAGGTGTCTCTGGGGGACCAACATACGGCCAGTGTTTGCGCGCTGATTGATACATTTTTGTACTTTTATATTAATTATTACTTATAGTGGATATTTGGGGCGTTAATATAGTCTGTTATGTTGGTCGCCTCGGTGGCACCTTTGCAGGACAGATAACGATGGACAGGTCAATGGAACCAGCTAACCACCTAGTCTTACACTGGTTGGTTATGTGGTGTGTGTTCGGTTTGGTTTCTATTTATTTTTTTGTATGCATGAGCCTAACCAAGCGCACGCTTAGAACTTATAATAAATATACTTTTTGTCAATGCATCTGTAAAGATTTACATGAAATAAATATTTTTGACTTTGACTTTATGTTACAATGAAATTATATGAAAATGTTAAATAAAATGTCAAGTTATGTTTGCTAAGTAATTATTTTAAAATATTATTTCAAATTCAAAAATAATAATGTCCTCTATTATAACATGTTTGTAAATAACTTTAAATACCAATAGGTACCTACTAATATAATGTCAAACTAATTTTCAATCGAATTGAATGTCTATCTATTAAATTGATAGTAAGTAGAATTGTAATTAGAGATAATGTCAAAATAGGATTATATATTATAACTACTTTTTTTATTTATATATGAATACTAACCATTAATGATTGTGTAAAATTAATTTGTTTATTTATCCATTTATATTTTTAAGTACCTACACAAGTAGTACTGCTTTAATTTTTTTTTTACACCTTAAAGAAAGAAATAGATAAATTCATTACTATAAAACTATAGCCAAATTAATACTAGTTGTCGTTATAATTAGGGTATTTGACTCCTTTATGAAACCCGTTTTATATGATTCTTCATTACATAATAATCACACTACATTGATATTTCCGGGATGACAACTCTATTATTAATAAAAATTAAAGTTAAAGTTTAAATTTCCACAATGGCGCTAAAAATTCGGTTTTGCAGTCTATGTCAAGTGTGACGTCACCAGTCATCAACCAATCAAAGATGTTTTTGTTATAAATATTCAATTTTATTTCGTGTAATCCACAAAAAAATATACATAACTTAGTTTAAAATGAAGTGAAATATGTTTTTTTTTATGCCATTGTCTGATAGGATGACCACAATTTATAGTATATTTTTAATGTAGTCAAATAGCATATTATATAAATGTACTTTTGTAAACATTGGATTGTCAACGAGAGGACTCGTTACATTAATAAAGGATGGCCGAGTTGTAACAATCCGTGTATTAACATGTATAAATATAGCATACTTTTCTATTATATACCAACTAAACATATTATTATTGTCTTAATACATATTTGCGTATCTACCTAATAATGTTCAAAGCCAGGAATTAAGAATGTCCCAATTTAAGTCACTAGATGTCGCGTGAGTAGCGTTCGGTCACCGTTGCTGATATCTTTGGTTGAAGACAGCTGGCGAAGAGGGAGAAGTCAGTCGGGTGGCCGCCATTGTTGTGCTATAACGTTTTGTAAACTTAAATAAAATGAGAATAAACTAGTGTCTCAACGTAAATAAGTGTTTTCTTTTTATTAACAAAAGTCTACGGAGTAGTCCAATTACAATATTTTAACTATTTGTGTTGTTAATTCTCATAGATTGTGTAATTCTTTGTATGCTCAAGGGGAGGACATAGCTGGTATAAAAATTTATAAATTCTTGTAAACCTATGATCCACAATAAAGAAATTTGAAATGAAATATATCGTTGTTTCTGGTACACATAGTACAAGCCTAGAGCTTAGTTTGTGACCAGAGCAATATGAGTAAATTTCCTACAAATTATATTAAAAAAAAGTGTTTTTTAAGTCTAAGGTCTAACCAACTCGCCCCGTAATGTTTTCTTAAAATAATTTCGTTTGGCATTTAGGGTAAGCAGAGTCGCGCGCTGTCATTTGGCGAAAAGCCAGAAAGATTTCATGCGACGGGGTATCGTCATAGCACTCATTCTGCTTTTGTAGACGACATGCAGAACTGAACCAGCTACATAAATACTGTCAACTTTTTTGTTGGAAACTAGCACTGTTTATACGTGGTGGCCGAGTTGGTTAGACCTTGGACTTAAAAACACTTAGGTCGCTGGTTCGAATCCCGGTGTGTAACAATGAGTTTTTAATTTAAAAAAACTATGACATTTGTTTGACAACACCACTATAGTGCCTCGGAGAGCACGTTAAGCTGTCGGTCCCGGTTTCACTATACCAACTTGTGAAACTGTTTATAGATGGGTCTATTCAAAACATCGCGACGAGCTAGCCACTTGTTCGGCGTAGACTCATACCATCGGCTACGACGAGGTGGGATTAAAACCTCTCCGCTGGGTACCCTGGGGCCGTCCAGGCGGTCTCGGGCGCCGTAAGGCACCCGTGAAGATATATATATATATGTAGGTTATATTTTTTAAAATATTTTGTAATAAACTTAATAAAAAAGAAATACGAGATTTTTTTGATCACTTAAACTAAAAAAAAATATAGAAGAAAAAAAGATAATTAAAGGTATTAATTTATAGGCATTATACAGACAAATTTCTTTCGAAATAAACTTCTACAAAAAAAAGCAACACACCTAAAACTCAGTGAAATAGTATCCAACTGAACTAATTAAACTATTTGCAAAGAAAACTAAAACTAATAAAAATAAACAAAGTATCTTTTAATTTAATTAAGTATTAAAGTTGTGCTTAAATAATAAACTACAAGAAAGTAACGAAGCGTAATTTATTTACTATCACATTACATGTTAAATTAATTGGCAGAAGTTCTTGACGCTCGAAAGACCAACTGAATAATAAAGACCAAACTAAGTAGTCAGTCAAAAGGACAAAAAAGACTCGGAAAAGGTAAATGATAGTTATTTTTAGAGAAGAACTTAACGCGATAGTAAAAATGACTTATTGAGTATTAAGAGGAGTGCCTGTTGAGGCTCTTCGATGCTCATGCTGATTTACTTGTATAGTTACGTACCTCTCCCCGCGTTTTACCTCTCTTCACGCTGAGTCGGTCATATGTATGTAAACCTTCCCCCCGACCCTCAATAAGAGAAGGAGCACGTATGAGATTACGAGTATAACTACAATTTAGGTAGCAATACGGCTACTTAGGTAGCCAAAATTGTTTTCCACCCCTAAATTTGAATGGACAATATGAAAAACAAAGGTCTCATTTTATTAAAGAGAAAATAAATGATGACTGTACACGTTTTCCTTTTTTTAATTTTCTGTCTTGATATTTTATAGTAATTGTTTTAATATGAGAGATTTTTTAATGATGGTTATCGGATTTCAGGGGTTGTTTTATTCTCCTATACCAAACTTTGAAAAGTAACGGTCGAACCTAGATATCAGTCATATTTATAACGCCTTCTACATGGGTAACAGTCGATGACCTTTTGGTGGGAAATCTTCGATCAGACGCTCCTCTTAATCACAGGCACTTTACTATAAATGTATCTAATAAAGCTAAATTATACTAGCTAGCCGTCCGTATAACATTGCACGGGTGTACTAATGAATAAAATATTCTATCTCACTTTGCACTCATTCCTTTTTAATATGGAGACATTTTAACCCATATTTTTAACTTTTCGTACGTTAGACTTTTTTTGGTTTCATGAAAAGTTGATCATTGGTTTCGGAACGCATAGAGTACAAACTTTAATTTTTATTTATAGAAAAGATAGTGAGTATACACAAAAATATACACAAAGACCTAACTAAAATTTTCAACAAAAAATAATTTATCAAAAATATTTCAACTCACAAATTTTACGTCTTTTTGTACTCGTCAAATTCTAATTACAAGTTAGGTTCTTTGTCGGACAAGATTACAAGTCAACTTGTTAGTGAGAACTAGAGAGCTAAGAGCTTTACTTTATAGACCCCACAAAAGGGCCATGGTTTATTGTTACACTGTTAGTTTTATTGGTCCTAATAAAATAACTGGGATGCGATTTTTGAATCTCACCGATGACTTTGATATCATCAATAAGAAAAATATCACGAAGTCATATAGAAAGTCATATACGCGGTCATATAGAAAGTCATAAGCGCGGTCATATAGAAAGTCATATGCGCGGTCATATAGAAAGTCATATGCGCGGTCATATAGAAAGTCATATGCGCGGTCATATAGAAAGTCATATGCGCGGTCATATAGAAAGTCATATGCGCGGTCATATAGAAAGTCATATGCGCGGTCATATAGAAAGTCATATGCGCGGTCATATAGAAAGTCATATGCGCGGTCATATAGAAAGTCATATGCGCGGTCATATAGAAAGTCATATGCGCGGTCATATAGAAAGTCATTTGCGCGGTCATATAGAAAGTCATATGCGCGGTCATATAGAAAGTCATATACGCGGTCATATAGAAAGTCATATACACGGTCATATAAAAAGTCATATACGCGGTCATATAGAAAGTCATATGCGCGGTCATATAGAAAGTCATATACGCGGTCATATAGAAAGTCATATGTCATATACGCGGTCATATAGAAAGTCATATGCGCGGTCATATAGAAAGTCATATACGCGGTCATATAGAAAGTCATATGCGCGGTCATATAGAAAGTCATATGCGCGGTCATATAGAAAGTCATATGCGCGGTCATATTGAAAGTCATATGCGCGGTCATATAGAAAGTCATATACGCGGTCATATAGAAAGTCATATGCGCGGTCATATAGAAAGTCATATGCGCGGTCATATAGAAAAGAGCTACTTGCGTTTCGTTAAACGAAGAAAATATTGTTTGCTGTTCTTGTTTCTAATAATTAATACGACGTGTATTATATACATATTTTACGTGTAGTATACATTTTTATAGGTGACAATTTTTTAGTTTATACAGGGTGAATTTGAATGGGTGTACTTTGGGCTAATATGATGTTCTACTGATCAAATCGAACAGCTTTTCCCATGGAACCATGTGTCGCAAATGAAAAAAAATGTTGGCTTCCCCATACAAATTGGCCATTTTAACATTACTAGTTTGTATGGAGAAGGCAATTTTTTTTTCATATGCCACACATGGTTCTATGGAAGAAGTTGTTCGATTTTATCAGCTGAACCTCATATTAGCCCAAAGTACATCTTTTCAAAGACACTCTGTATAATAATTTAGTTATTTTTTAAGTAAGTATATTTTGTTTTAATTTTATTAATAATATAATTTTTTTATTTATTTTTTATTTTATTACATACAGACATACAGCCAGGGTACCCAGCGGAGGGGTTTTAACCCCACCTCGTCGTAGCCGATGGTATGAGTCTACACCGAACAAGTGGTTAGCTCGTCGCGATGTTTTGAAATGACTCAATAACCCATCTATAAACAGTTTCACAAGTTGATATAGTGAAACCGGGACCGACAGCTTAACCGAGGCACTATAGTGGTGTTGTCAAATAAATGTACATATATTTTTTTTTAATTAAAAACTCATTGGTACACACCGGGATTCGTCTAACCAACTCGGCCACCACGTATAATAAAAGATAATAAAAAATAAAAAACTTTAATAAAATTTATAATACAATGCTTAAATAAGGATATTTTATTTGCGTTTTAAAAAAGCGGCCCCAGCCTAGTGGTTAAGTCACTGCGCAACTAATAACAAGGTTAAGCAGATGACAACAAGACCGGCCTGGGATGGGTGACCGCTTTATACAACGAGGCTATACCATCATAAACACCGCAACAAGCTCGCCACTTGTTAGGTGTTGCCTCCGAATACCATCGGCGAAATGAGGATGGGTTAATCCCTCCGCTGGGACCCTAAGGCCGTTTAAACGGTTCTCAGGAGCCAAATTGGCACTCGTGATGGTATTTATTTATTTTATTTTTTATTTATTAGCGTTTTACGCAAAAAATACCTATTTTAATAGAAACAGTATTTTATTTGAATTAATACCTAATACACTGCTTGGTTTAGTTTTTTTGAAGTGAATAATGAAAACTAAACTATGTATTATAAATTGCCATTGTAAATACTTATTCATTTTTATAAGAACCTAGCTGACCCGCGCAACTCGTCTGCGCACGCAACGGAAGCTATTAAAAGTTTTCCCAATATTTTTCATTGTTTTGGTGGTGGCCATTTGCCAGATATCATCATTTTTCATTCATAATTTCCGAACTTTTCCCTTTGTAATTCAATATAAATTTTAATCAATTTCATCTAAATTTTTTAGTTATTTTGTTTTAGAAAACAAAGTTCTTGTTGAAATACCCTTTATTAGTATAGATTATAAATAACTTTAAATTAAAATCATAAATAAAAATTTTAATAACAATAAATTCCTAAAAATATATATTTACCTAATTATTCCAAAATATCCTCACAGAAAACTCGAGGCATTGTGCCCAGAATACTGGCTTTGTGAGAGAAAAGTGCCAGCCCTCTGGGGCCCTTTTCTGCTAAATCAAATGTGTATCAACGTCGTGTGAAAATCATTTAGAAGAATAGGCCCCCTGACGTCGACCAATTTTCTAGATATCTCTTTCAATAGTTCACTTGCTTCTAGGCCCCATGGTCCAATTGTTTCGATCAAGCTACATATTTGTGCCGACATTACAATTGACACGTTTATGAAATAAGCAATTTATTGTTAAAAAAATTTTTTGGACTCAATTAGGCTAAACAAATAATTCATTAATCACAGTAGGTATAGTTTTTTTCTTCTTTATTCATTCATTCAGTGATTGGCTATCTTTATAGTTTATAGGTCTGTGGTGAAAGCTCTTCCACATCGAAGGCTTTCGATCAGAGCGAAAAAGACTTTAATCAGGAAATTTGTGAAGGCAGTCTTTTTTTCAAGTCTTTTTACGTATTTACCTATCTACTTCTACTTGTTGATTATTTCACGGGGTGTTGCACGTAAAATGGTAAAATTTTATTGTATTAATATTTTTCTCGTATAAACGAGGCGACGCGATGGCAAAGTCAAATTCCATGTAAATATAGGGCATTACCCGCCTAGTTCACCGTCGTAGGAATATGTGTCAGTGAATCAGCGGGGTGATTACGCGCACAACGCTAACCTAAACTTTAATCGATATGATGCGATTCTGACGTAATGGTGAGATTAAAAAATTACAGATAACTACCCGCCTAGTTCACCGTCGTAGGAATATGTGAAGATAAATCAGCGCGGTGATTACGCGCACAGCGCTACGCTAAACTTTAATCGATATGTTCAAATCTGAAGTACTGCGAATCTGGTGATATTGAAAATTGACAGATAACTACGTCAATTTTGTTAAAGTTTAGCTTAACTTTGAGCGGCGTTATAGGCCTTCAGGTCGTAGCACTTCCTAACCCTTGTCCTCTAAATTCTTTGACAGAACCCTACCTGCTGGGATGATGAGCCGAGAGCCTCACGCCGGATGTTTGGCGTTGAGGTCTCCAACTACCAGGGTAGGGGTTCTTTCATCCAGGCGCTGTAGGAAAGAGGTAGATGGCGTAGACTTTCAACTCTGAGCCGGACGTCTGGGATTAACTCCTATTGTTCTAGTGGTTTTGAACTCCGCGTGCGGAAGTTCTTCGTGGACGATATCCCTACGGTCCAAAATGGCAATACCGCAATATCCGCAGCCCCGGTCCGAGGTTTCGTTCGTCGAGGGAGTTCATTCTTTGCAATAAATTTCTTCTCTCCTAGGAGCATTAAGTGGGGGTCCAGTCATTGCTCCTAGCAAAGAGACGAAGAGGGTGGTAATAAGACTTCAGCCCCCCTGGGTTCTAGTATTGGGTTCACGTTATACCTGTAAAACTACATATTAAAACTTGACGCTAAGACCAGCTAGTGTTATTCCTACCTAGTCCTAAACGATGGTATTATTATTTTTCATCTATAAAGTGGTCAGATTGTCATGGTGTTGTGTTTATATAATTAAAAAACCCACTTATAAACTAGTTGATATAGTACAACTGGGACTGGCAGCTCAAGTATAGTGGTGTTGTTAAACAAATGTATATTTTTTATTATTAAATCTCTTAGGTGCATACTACATACACACCGGGGTAGGAACTGGGGACCTAAAATTCACCTTACTCAGGCGAGTTGGTTAGGGTTAACTGTTAAAAGTTATGTATTAAAAATATTATTTTCCACCCTTGAACTCATTTATTGGTTGGAAATTGGAAAGAAAACAGAAAACGTAGCACTTCAGACTAATAAACCGGCAAATGTATATTTATACCCGTTGAAACTCTGTCTCACCTCTTACTATGTTTTGTATCTACCAACTCTTTCTAAACCAATACATAACATCTAACAATATATTGTTACATTTCGATTTCGAACGAACAAATTTCGAAGCTTAAAATAAATAACACAAAAAGCGCCACCTACCTAAATAAAATTCCGTACCAAAATAATTCAGTCGTGAAATCGCTAAAAACCGATACGTTTCACGTTGCAAACGCTGAAAAAGTGATGGTTAATTCTGCATGAAGTCATTCTGGTGTTAGATGGGAGGGAAACAATAGCTTGCTGCGAGTGGAGTTGGGACAATCGGACGCTGGAAGCTTATAACGGAAGCTAGACACCGCATACGTTCTGAATCTAACTAACTAAAATAGTCACGACTTTTTCCCACGGGGATAGGCAGAGACAAGGGAGCGCGCCACCTACAACGATCCTGGCATAACTCTCTCGTACTCTTCACATCCACAACTCTGTTTCATTTTTTTAAAGAATCTAAATGTAAAGAAACATCCTGCAAATTCTAAGAAACTGATGGTTAATTCTGCAAGATTCATCATAGTTCATTCATTCAAGTCTTAGATGGAAGGGACACAATAGCTTGCTGCAAGTGGAGCCGGGACAATCGGACGCTGGAAGCTTACAACGGAAGGTAGACACCGCATACGTTCTAAAGCTAAATGTAAACAAATATCCTGCAAATGGTAAATATATAATATATATTAAATTAATTATCATTAAAAAGACTTATAAATAAAATAATAATAATAAAAAACCTATATAACATAGAATCTTTAGCTACTTTAGGACAAAAAAAAACCCTATTGAAATAAAGGGGGACGGGTAACTCTTATAAATAATATATTTCCTCAATATCGCCGCCAATAGGGAGGGTTTCCCGGCTGCGTTCCCTCGTTGTATTGCAATACTGGTATGCTGTCTGGGGAACGAACCAGCACTTCGGTTACCAGATGCGTTGACCAAACGCTTGAAAAATTATTTAAAGATTTTATGTGCTCCTGGTCCCCACGGCCCCATAGTTTTGATACCAAACGGCTTAAATACATGATCTCTAATGATGACTGCGTATTTGCGCCATTTATTTTCTACGGTAGAAGAGGCGACGCCAGCTTTTTGTGAAGTCTCTGTGCAGATATGACGGTGAAAAAGTATCGTATAAAGTATAGCACAGGTTGCGTCCTGTACCAAGCACTACCCACCTGTCCAGTAGTGTCAGGGGGGGAGGAAACACATATAACAACTATTATATTTTATAAACAGTCAATGGCTGTACAGAAAAACGTTCTAATTGTATTATTCCATGAGTGGGAATCGTACCAACGACTCCGGATTCATCGCCAACAGTAACTATTGAAACACGAAGGCTCAAATAGATGTGATAACTCCAAAACCATACAGCATTATAGTTATTGTGCTCTCTACGACTAGAAGTATAATGCACCGTGCTCCGGACGCGTGGAGCGGATTCAAACACGTTGCCTCTCTAAGTAGGACGACTTCTCTCTATTCAATCGCACTACTTTATCAGTTGGTAGGACAAACAATAGACGGAATCTTTATGAATTATTACTTAGAAATTACTTGAAATGATATTGTTTTCAATCAAGAGAAAGCCCTGATGGAGCTTTATCTGACTGCTTCTCGCATTTTGTGGTGTTATTTCAGTATGTAGTTTTTGATATAGGAAGTGCAGTAATTCCTGCGAGGATATGGAGAAATGTCGTGATGCTAGGACTGATGATAAAGGTCAAGTGTTTTCAGGTGGGAGGACTTCGTCTACAACTTCGCTAGGTATTAAAAAAATACCGAAATTTCGTTATACCGGTAATTTAAATTACGATACCGGTACCTACAGGTGATGATCGGACTTAAACATCTAGCCCTTAACCCATATCTTATCTTATACTACGCCTTAATTACGTATATATTATATTCATAATAAATACGGAATTTAATCACGTATGTGATGCTAGGACTGATGATAAAGGTCAAGTGTTTTCAGGAGGACTGTCTCTACAACTTCGCTAGGCGGACTGACCGGTCTCGTTACCACCGCCGGATGCAAAGACAAAGTCAAAATCATTTATTTCATGTAAATCATTACAGATATTTATGAATAGCCAAAAAAAAAGTTAAACATGAGGCCTTAGAGTGCGTTTGGTTAGGCAGCTATTCATTAATAAAAGAACGACAATGTTTATTAAACCTCGATATCAGATTTAGAATTTAAACGCGATGCCATGGAAATCTTAATATGAAAAATACTACCGAACCGAACACACACTACATAACCAACTAGTGTAAGACTAGGTGGTTAGCTGATTCCATTGACCTGTCAATCATTATCTGCCATACTAGACTAATGGTCGGATTAATAGTCGTTGCTAAACAATTGCTAATGCTTAGCCGATGCTTCGGACTGTTAAATTGCATATGAAAAAACTAAATTTTGACAGTTCCAAGCAATGGCTCAGGCTAAGCAACGGCTAATCATTAATCCGAACATAAGTGACCTAGTCATGTTTAGGTTTTAGTATGTGAGTGTTTTAGTCTTTTTTTTTCTTTTTTTTTATTGGAGCACGGCATGTGAGTTTGTATCTACAATAATGGGGTCAATCAATAATTGTTCTTAAACAACATTGATAACTCCCACTATGCCGGCTAAATGATGCGATTACGAAATGTGCGGCGACAAAATCGAATTGCATTACGAGTATATTTTAATATACTCGCTGCCTTGTCGTCAATTAAACCATCTATTTAGTAACCGACCCTGAATGGAGACTACCACCTTGATAAGAATTCGATGCAGTAATGTCCTGAAAGTCTAGTCTGGCATCACTGCATTGTAGCGCGTATGGACACAGTTCCATATAATAGGACCACGAGATCAAGCGCAGCGATATACATCACTTCATCACTGCCAGACCTACTGTTGTTGCGAGACTTCGCATTATCATAGCCTACAGGTAATGACCGGACCTCTAGCCTCAAGGCGAGGGCCAACTATCATAAAAACTGATTTGCACGCATACACACATGCCGAGCTCCTATAATAAAAAAAAATACAAATTCATTGTGTGGTGTGACAAAAAACCGTATATTATAGTAAAAATTCGTAAGTATTTAAAAAAAAAGTGCTATATAAAAAAAAATACACGATTAATGTTTTAGTACGTTATAATACAAATACAAAACAATAAAAAAGGCATAGTTGTCTCTGAAGATATTGAGTATTACAAAATCAAAGTTTTTTTTTTTTTTTTTTTTTTTCAGAAACCCAATTTTTTTATCAACTACCCCCGTGTTCCAGTCATAAAAAAAAAACTTTAATTTATTTTTGTGGTAGTGTTATTCAGCATTCCCTCATTTCATTCATTTTAATCCCGTAAATAAGATAAAGCATTAAATTCACAGGATTTCTAACAATTATTGCGTTTTGAACAAATACTATTTGCAAAACACAGAGACATATTTCAGGCAACTTTAATAAGTAAATATTCCATGAAAATGCTCGTCAAATAGTCGACGTCATTCGCGACGAATCCTTAATTAATACTCGCATTATGTTTGAATTAGGGATGGGAAGTGATGATACCGGTACCGATTTTCCGTTATCGAAAACGATTTATTTTACTTTACTTTTTATTAACGGTTTCAATCATACATTTTTGTGTAGGCCTATTACGCTGTACAACGTTAAGTGAAATTTTAACCAAAATCATGAAGTTGTCTGTTCATTTTCAATGTCAGGTTTGCATTAAGTCAGAATTGCATCATATAAATGAAAGTTTAACTTAGCGTTGTGCGCGTAATCACCTCGCTGGACAATATATTGTGTAAATTATACTCGTAGTAAGTTGACCTACAGAATACATTGATTTAATAAATGACTGTGTTACCATTATTGTCAAAAATCAGTGTCCTACATCTAATGACATTTGACTTTGTATCCACCTGGTGAAAAATAGCCCTACAAAGTTCATAAATATGGTGTTTAACAACATTGATCGTTTCCACTATGCCTGCTAAGTAATAGGCATAGTGATGTAAATACCGTTTTTTGTTAACAATATCCCATATCGATATTTAACAAAACCGGTTTTTAGTTAACACCACTAAACAAATAATAAAGTGTTCTCGACTCATGTACCTACCGGCTTTGTAACGTTTGTAGAATTAGTACGCAACAGTAATAATTATTAGATGTGGAATTAATAGTTTGTTTCTAGGTAGATATAATTACACCCTTAAGTGGACAGGAAAAGGATTCGCGATCTCGAACGTCTAAAAACGTGTAAATGTTATTTTCAGTGATATCTACTATTAACTTTTGAAAAGACACCCAAAGTTTGATTTATGACTCTAAAAATATTACTTAAGTTGTCATTTTAAAACTTAACAGATTTTTAAAAATAAATTATAATTAGGATTGAGTAAATAAAATCAACACCTTCACGTTCTCTTTTTCCAAAAAAAAACTTTATTATAACTGACAGCAATTCTTTTCCTGCCCACTTAACCGCACAGGAAAAGGATTTGCGAACTCGAATTGTCAAAAACATCTAAATGTTGTTTTAAGTGATAATAAAGTACTTATATTATTTATTATTAATGAAAAAAAGAACGTAGAGGTGTAAATATAACTTACTTGATCGTACTTAGATAGTCTTTTTATAAATAAATAAACTATTTTTTTAAAATACACCCAAAGTTTGATTTATGATTCTAAAAATATTACTTTAGTTGTCATTTCCAAAACTGATTTATATAACGAAATTATGTAATTAGGATCGAGCAAATAAAATCAACACCTTCACGTTCTCTTTTTCCAAAAAAAAACTTTATTATAACTGACAGCAATTCTTTTCCTGCCCACTTAACCGCACAGGAAAAGGATTTGCGAACTCGAATTGTCAAAAACATCTAAATGTTGTTTTAAGTGATAATAAAGTACTTATATTATTTATTATTAATGAAAAAAAGAACGTAGAGGTGTAAATATAACTTACTTGATCGTACTTAGATAGTCTTTTTATAAATAAATAAACTATTTTTTTAAAATACACCCAAAGTTTGATTTATGATTTAAAAAATATCACTTTAGTTGCCATTTTAAAACTTAAGAGAGATTTTATAAATAAATTACGTAATTAGGGATCGAGTAAGTAAAATCTACACCTCCATGTCCTTTTTTTTTTTTTTTTTTTCCAAAAAAACGTTTTTTTCACTGAAAACAACATTTAGATGTTTTCTGTGCACTTAAGTGGACAGGAAAAGGTTTGCTGTCAGTGATAATAAAGTTTTTTTTTTGGAAAAAGACAACGTGGAGGTGCAGATTTTATTTGCTCGATCCTAATTACATAATTTCGTTATATAAATCAGTTTTGGAAATGACAACTAAAGTAATATTTTTAGAATCATAAATCAAACTTTGCGTGTCTTTAGAAAAGTTAATAGTTTTTTTTATAGAAAGACTATCTAATTTGGATCAAGTAAGTATTATTTACACCCCTACGTTATTTTTCCATAAAAAAACTTTGATATCGCACTCCTAGGGTCGGCTTAATAGTCGTTGCTAAGCAATTGCTAATGCTTAGCCGATGCTTCGGACTGTCAACCTGCATATGAAAAAACTAAATTTTGACAGTTCCAAGCAATGGCTCAGGCTAAGCAACGACTATTAATCTGCCCCCTAGTGCCTAGAGCTTAGTTTGTGTCAAGGACAATATGGGATTAATGTAAAAAAAAAAACTTTGAACTTTATTAATTAGTGTACATATAACACATAATTAACACTGTACATATTACACTAAGTGTAAAATGTTTCTGTGTAACACCATATATTTTTCCAAATCATTATATTCTAAAAGTTATATTTAAATTGTAACAAAACCTTTAAGTCGACCTAGCAAACTTATAATTAAATTATAACTTCGTTTGACACTATAGTGCCTCGGAGAGCACGTTTAGCTGTGGTTCCAGATTTACTATATGTTAATAGGTCTACACAAAATATCGCGAAGAACTTGCCACTTGTTTCTTGTACACCCAGCTACTCGAGGTGTAAATACATCCCCTACCTCTGGCTACCTGGGTAACTGGTACTTAAGACCGTCTAGGTCCGTGGTCGTCAAACTGCGGATGCCTACTTGTTACAAAAGACCTAGTCATGTTCCGGGTTTAGTTCGGGTTCACCGATTTCTTGAGGCTTTTTCATCGATATTTAGGATGCAGCTAACCACCTAGTCTTACACTAGTTGGTTATGTAGTGTGTGTTCGGTTCGGTAGTATTTTTCATATTATTAATTTCAATTATTATAGATTTCCATTCGCGTTTAAGTTCTAAATCTGATATCGAGGTATAATAAATATTTGTCGTTCCTTTGTTAATGAATGCTGTCTAACCAAACGCACTCTAAGACCTCATCTGTAAAGATTTACATGAAATAAATGATTTTGCCTTTGACTTTTGAGTTTCAGCAGGCTGTTGATTTGACAATAAAGCAGCGAGGCTAATAAAGTATATGTATACCGTAGCGGATGTACCAACTTGTACTAAACGTTTTGGCGATTCATACATCTGCCGTACTATTAAAATGTGGAATGCCCTAACAGCTTGCGTGTTTCCTTCCTCTTATAACCTAGAGTCCTTTAAACGAAGCGTGAATAGGCATCTTAAGCCGGCATAATGATGGTGCACCTGCATGCTTCCGCTTGTTGCTATCATTCCTGGACATTGCATACTGCTTAACATCAGGTGGATGCAAGGTCACATGTTGAGCTCTTATAAAAAATAAAGTAGACTCGTAATGCAATTTTTTCTGTCGCCTCCTGTTTCATAACCGCATCATCTTACCATCTGATGCAGATAAATTAAAACGCCGTGCTACAAAAAAATCACCCTCAATTTGCGGCCCGACTGTGATACACATGGTCCTATGTGGCCCTTGCCAATAAAAGTGTGACGAGTGGTCTAGGCGGTCTCAGGCGCCGTGATAGTACGTCAAAACCTTCCTTATTATTACTATGAAACAAAACGGGACGACAAAATTTTTTGGACATGCACTTTGTCATTAGTGCGAGTGGTTGGTTAACAAAAGAAGCGAAATACCATAGAGACTGTATTTTTTAGAAGTGGCTTCAGATATTTTGTATATTATTCATAATATAAAAATTAATATATTCAGCAATTAACGCCAATATCAAAAAAAAAAAAAGCAAAATCATTTATTTCATGTAAATCTTTACAGATATTTATGAATAGTCAAAAAAAAAAAGTTTAACAATGAGCCCCCCTAGCCAAGAGCGCAGTCGTAAATAACGCTAACGAAACTTTTATATGAAAATGACATTTGATGATGACGTCACTTTCGTTTTTATCGTTGTAGAAATAACCAAAACGAGACAACAATATAGATACACTAATAGGATAATAAATTTGTTATCTACCTCTCTTTCACGCTTCTGCGACGTTCGAGCGTAAAAATCGACCATGCTCTTGGCTAGAGGGGGAGGTCTTAGAGTGCGTTTGGTTAGGCAGCTATTCATTAACAAAAGAACGACAAATATTAATTGAACTTAGACACAATGGAATATCCGCAGGTCCCTTGCCACCGCTTCGATACCTTCAATATTAGAACCTCAAGGTGTTTCTCGAAGCGATGGAAAGAGACCTGACGGGATGACTTTGGTTCCCTAGAGGCGAGGCAGGGCTTTTGTTTGGGACGCCACTTGTGTGGACACCATGGCCCAGTCACACATCCACGGATCTGCATGTCGTGCGGGATCTGCCGCTTTCACAGCGGAAGCAAACAAACGTCGTAAATATAACGGCATTTTACAAAATTATGGCTTTTGCTGTGGAAACTATGGGTCCGTGGAGAAAGGATGCTAAACAATTTTACAGAACATTAGCTCCAAAGCTTATTGACATCACTGGTGACTCAAGAGCTGGCGGATATTTCAAACAAAAAAATAGTTTGGCTATCCAATGAGGAAACGCCGCCAGTGTCTTGGGTACAATGCCACAGGACAGTTTGGATGAATATTACTTGTTGTAGCTGTCACAAAGAAAATTGTAATTATTTATTTATTTATTTTAAATCTTTATTACATTTATAAAGGGTTTTTTTTTTAAGTTTTAGGTTCTAGTTTTATTTATTGTTTTAACATTTTCAGGGGTTATTTTTTCTATATTAAGTTTTAGTTTTATTTAGTTCTAGTCACTTTACTTATTATTTTATTTACATCGAATAAAATTATTGAGAGATTATATACGCGGTGACCTTGGACTTAAAAACACTTAGGTCCTGGTTCGAATCCCGGTGCGTACCAATGAGTTTTTAATTTATGTACATTTTGTTTGACAACACCACTATAGTGCCTCGGAGAGCACGTTAAGCTGTCGGTCCCGGTTTCACTATACCAACTTGTGAAACTGTTTAGGTATAGATGGTTTATTGAGTCTATTCAAAAATATCGCGACGTGCTAGCCACTTGTTCGGTGTAGACTCATACGAGGCTACGACGAGGTGGGATTAAAAACCCCTCCGCTTGGTACCCTGGGCCGTCTAGGCGATCTCGGGCGCCGTAAGGCACCCGTGAAGATATGTATGTTAATTGAGGTCATCATCGTACTAAATTGTATCAAACATACTCTCTGTAGACTAGTGGTTGTACCTTCGGCTTCGTATCCGGAGGTCGTGGATTCGATTCCTACTAATAGTAAACAAATATTAGATAGTACGATCTGTACAGTTGTAATGGTCTGGGTGTTTATAAAAATAATATGTATTAATAGTATCATTGTTTTTGGTACACATAGTACAAGCTTGGCTTAGTTTTAAACCAGGGCAATATGTGTACATTGTCCTTCATACTTGGTAGAGAGCAATGTACGCCACTTTGCACGATTTCTATATTTAGTTTTGGGAGGTAACCAAAGAGCCAATCTATAATTTAATCGAAATACCCATCGAAAGTTAAATGTATGGGATTTGATGTTTCTCGTCGATCAGGCGATCTCTATCTATAGAGTAAAATTCCTATACATTTATCGATCGATGCGGCGCGGCGATTCGATTGGCGATAGTGTTCTTTGGTCAGGGGCCAGCTTAGCTTTCTCCACATCTATGCACCAATTCATCAGGCGTGTGTTTTGTTCACGGCCTTATTCCAAGTTTGCAACCGCTAAACACGACAAGACGTTGCGTAAACAATAAATATGGAAATATAAGTTCTATTCCAATAGTTGTCTGTATTAGGTTGGCTATAATAATACCGCCATCTTGAAATACTTCGCAAGTTTAAACATGTTTGGAGCATTGGAATTTCAACTCTATAATTAACAGGATAGAACTTATATTTGAATATTTATTGTTTACGCAACGTCTTGTCGTGTTTAGTGGTTGCAAACTGAAATAAAGCCCCTATAAACATATTAGTAAACCTAGCATGCACAATATACGGACTGTATAGTTGTGTCATTTATTTTACTTTAAATAGCATTATATTACTAAGAAAAGTATTACTAAAAACTCATTACAGGAATTAAGGGATCTTTATCATGCATGCAAAATACATTTCTTTAGAAGTATGATATCAACTCAAAAACAAACAGCTGTACTTATTTGGAAACTAAAAGTATCTTGCCTCATCGCTATAGACAAATTCTTAGCTTCGACTGAAGAAACACGGAGTCCATTTTATAAAGACAGTCAGTCAGTTTTCCAAAGTCGACATCGCCGGTCGATGACCGCTTAACTTCTCATAATGGTCCTTTGGTGTTTGAAATAAAATTGTAAGTCATTAGAGTAAGACTAGGTGGTTGACGTAGGACGCCCCGCAGCTAAATGGACTGATGACCCTGGCTGGTAGAGACTGGATGCAAAGAGCGGAGGATAGGGATCAGTGGCGTGTCTTGGGAAAGGCCTATGTCTAGGAGTGGACTGCGATAGGCTGATGATGATGATGATGTGGTTAGCTGATTCCATTGACTTGTCATACAAGGTGCCGAGGTAACCAATCTCGCTGACTCACGCCTTAAAATTGTTATAGCTATCTAAAGATTTGGCTATCTATGGAACCTCTTGATGCAGACCTTAGCTTCTACCTGTATTACCTTCCACACTTCGCTGTTACGTGTTACTTAACACTGCCTATACGTTATATATATGTTTAGGTTTTTATAATGTTGTTTAGGAAAGTTGACTGGAAATTGAGTCCAAAACAAAGATATCAGTTTTTAAATATAAAGTGTTTGTATTATTTTTCTCTTTTTTCTTTAGTTATTTATATGTTTTATTTTCTTTAGTAGTTATGTTGTTGTTTTTTTTATCATATTATTTATTTATTTAGAGCTTGAAATACCTTGTTGTAAAATTTAACTTTAAAGGTTTAGTTCATTCACTACTTATTGTTGATTTTTTTATTTTCTTACGCATAAGAGTGCAGAAGTATACCGAATTTATTGCTTTGCCCTTCGGAAGATAGTCAACCGTGATCAAATGACCAATCAATCAATCATATACCCTGATGGTCAGGTACGTAAGTGTGGAACGCCGAGTTTTTTACTTGCTGGTACCTTTTTCTCCGAGGTGTCTCCGGGGGATCAACTTGCGATCAGTGTTTGCGTATTGATACATTTTTCTACTTTTATATTAATTATTACTTATAGTGGATATTTGGGGCGTAGATATAGTCTATTGGTGGCCTCGGTGGCACCTTTGCAGGATAACGATTATCAGGTCAATGGAACCAGCTAACCACCTAGTCTTACACTAGTTGGTTATGTGGTGTGTGTTCGGTTTGGTTTGTATTTATTTTTATATATGTGTGGGAGTGTGTTTTCTGGCGTAGGGACGTGACGACCCCACCGCCCGCTTTTGCGCAGTCAGTCAACCGAATGATGGCGGTCAAACCATCCAAATCATGGTCGGAAGAAATAATAATACGGTACATGCAGTAGCGTACCGTAGTAAAACTTTCGACCCACTGCGATCGCCAACCCGCTTGCCAAGCGTGGCGATTATGGCATCCCCATACATGAACGACAATAATAAAAAACGGCCCCTAGTACCCGGCGCCCCCGCTATTCCTGGCTATGGTAGCGGCCATGATTACAGCGGGGCAAGGGGTGCGAAGAATCTCCGGCGGAGCCCAAACTACCACAACAAACTGGCAACATACAACACACGGACACTGCGAACTGACGAGAGGGTGGTCGAAATAGAGGAAGTATTGAAAAAAGGCGATCCTTGGGGGAGGCCTATATCCAGCAGTGGACGCGCGAAAGGCTGGCATGATGATGATGATGTGTGGGAGGAATGACGGCCTAACCAATAGCGCTCACTTTGGATTGTACCTCGTTGGCTCAGTAGTTGAGGACCTGGTTGGCTCAGTAGTTGAGGACCTGGTTGGCTCAGTAGTTGAGGACCTTGCCGCAAAAGTGAGGGTCGTGGGTACGAATATCACGCACTATCTAGGAAAAAATTTCATTGCAAATTTATCTTTAAAAACTCTATGATTTCTATAATACTAGATATAGGCGCAATTATGAATGGAATTGATAGAACCTCATTTAGCTTAAATTTGTTTTTTATTATAGTGGTCGAGTTGGTTAAACCTTAGACTAAAAAACACTTAGGTCCCTGGTTCAAACCCCGTATGAACCAATGAGTACCTATTTAACCTAAAAAAAAATATGTACATTTGTTTAATAACACCACTTAAGGGCCTTAAGTAAATGGAGGAAGAATACAATGATGCAAGGTTACGGAATAATATTTATATCAAACCAGTAAATCAAAAATAATCAGTATTAATAAGTCTTAAAATCACGAGTTTTTACTACAGTTTCACTTATGAACGGAATAGAAACATTTTTTTTTTATTTAAAAACTTTATTGCACAAATTTAGTACAAAGGCGGACTTAATGCCGCTAGGCATTCTCTACCAGTCAAACCTTTGGGACAAATTAAGCAGTAAGTAGGTAAAATAGGTGCAGTAAAATACATTTAAGAAATAGAGTATACAAATATACATACACACTAATGCTGACTACATATACATACATATCATAAACTATATTAATAATATACATACATATTAATAAAATAGCAAATATTACAGCAACAGCACAATATAGCACTACCCACAGCACAATAATTATTTAAAGCAGAAACACAGGATGAGATGAGAGAGAGAGCGAGCCCAAACGAATAATAAAAAGGAGACACATTCACACATTCAGAAAGTGGTTATACACTTGTCTCTTAAAGATACCCCTGTTAGGAGCTTGTCTAATGTCCACCGGTAGATCATTCCAGAGTCTTGTTGCAGCAACAGAAAAAGATTTTGAGACAAAGGTAGAATGATGAGAAGGTATAGAAAGAGTTGAGTTAGAGGCAGAACGAAGGATTCTATCATGATGCGAGCCGAGGGATGTAAAACTATCCTTGAGGTATTTGGGAGTGTTAGGTTCGTTTAACAAAGAGTAGAGCAGGCAGAGAACCCTGCTGTTTCTCCTACCTCGAATCCTCAACCATTTCAGCTTATCTCGATAAGGTGTGACGTGATCATATTTGCGATAAGGTGTGACGTGATCATTAGTGTTACTAATTAAGTTTAAGCAAGCATTAGTATTCAGTAATTACGTTTAGGATAGAAATGAACTTCCACGCGCTGATGAAATGCCTGGATTTAGAGGATTTCGAGAAAAAGTTTGGAAAGAAGTCAGATTATTTAAGAAGTCGCCCGCAATTCAATTACTAATACTATACAGAGTAAAGAGAAAGACCTACCGGGCCCGGTCACCGGGCCCTGTGGATGTCTAAAAAGGCACCGAACCCGGTTTGCAATCTCTATTATTAAGTCTATCCAAACATCGCGACGAGCTAGCCACTTATTCGGTGTAGACTCATACCATCGGCAACTTCCGCTGGGTACCCAGAGTCCGTCTAGCTATTTAGGCGGTCTCGGGCTCCGTAAGGCCCCCGTGATGATATTTATTTATATACTTGCTTTTTATTGTAAGACTAGCGAAAGCATCTTATTCTAAAGCACGCCATTATGGCAGCCCTATTGAAGGGCAAAAGATTGCTCCATTTTCGCATATCGACCTATAAGCAAAGATAGCCATGCGGATCGAATACCCTCGAATTTAAGGTCCGGATCCAACGAACTAAAAACATAAATAGAAAGGGTGGCGAGAAAGACGAATTTGCCTTACGATCATATCCTGTATACACTCGTAATGCAAAGAAAAACAACTTAAAAAAAAAAAAGTAATAAAAAATAAAGTTTTAATAATACCTTATTATTGAATATATTGGCTATAATTTGAACAATTTATTAGGCCTTAAAAACTTTAACATATTTCTTAAACTTTAACATATTGAAGCACTTTCCTTTAGTTTGGCGCCAGATAAATTACTTACCAGAATTTCATCTTTATAAGTAATATTTTCGCTATTCCTCATAGTTTAGGATTTGGCCTTAAAGCATTGAACAATTCACCCTGTATATTATCCTCGCGACTTTATCGTCGAATCAACCATCTCTTTCGCATTCGTACCTTAAAAGGATATTGCTTCTTATTAATTTAAACCTGTAGAATGTTTTGCTTTTCACTGAAAATCATTTGTTTCATTATTGCACTAAACCAATAACTAATAAACACTTTTTAATTGATAAACATTAAAAAAAAACACAAATAAATTAAATTACCTATTAAAAATAATAATAATAAATAAATAAAAATACTAACCTAAAAAATAATAAATCCTCACAGTTATCGCGCGGCATAGTGCCCAGAACGCTGGCAACATTATCTCTTTGAATGATCAAGCTTAATCTTTGGAAGAGGTAAGAGCCAGCCCTCTGGTCACCGGTGACGTCAATAAGGTCTGATGATATTTTTTTTATAAATCCTAATGTTTCATTAATTAGTTGATTATACGAGTATGTTTAATAAAATAAGTTGTATAATACAAGTATAATTTTAACCGTTTACGCAGTGCACGCAACGGAAGCTTTCAAAAGGAATAAAGTTTGCAACATTTTTCAATAATGCTGTGCTCCTTGGTCGTAGCGGGAGGTTATATAACCTATAGCCTTCCTCGATAAATGGGCTATTCAACGCTAAAATATTTTTTCAATCGAAGTAGTAGTTTGATTAGTGCGTTCAACTAAACAAACTCTTTAGCTTTTTAATAACAGTATAGATAAAATCCCTCATATTAAAATAATTCCTATAAAAAGGAAACGAACAGTCATCATATATTTCCTCCATAATAAAACAAGACATTTTATTCAAATAAACTCGAGCGTGAAAAAAAAACATCTTATGTTGTTTTCAGTGATAATAAAGTTTTTTTGGAAAAAAAAAGAACATGAAAGTGTAGATTTTATTTAATCGATCCTATTTAGGTACGTATTTTCTTAATAAAATGTGTAAGTGGTGGCCGAGTTGGTTAGACCTTGGACTTAAAAACACTTAGGTCCCTGGTTCAAACCCCGGTGTGTACCAATGAGTTTTTAATTAAAAAAAATCTGTACATTTGTTTGACAACACCACTATAGTGCCTCGGAGAGCACGTTAAGCTGTCGGTCCCGGTTTCACTATACCAACTAATAAAACTGTTTATAGGTGAGTTATTGAGTCTATTCAAAACATCGCGATGAGCTAGCCACTTGTTCGGTGTAGCGAGGTGGGATTAAAAATCCCTCCGCTGGGTACCCTAGGGCCGTCTAGGCGCCCGTGATGATTAGTGTATATGTATCTGTGTGATCTTTACAAAAATTCTGTTAAGTTGTGTAATGACAAATAAAGTAATAGTTTTGGAATCATAAATCAAACTTTTAGTGACTTTTCAAAAGTTAATAGATGTTTAATAAAAAGACTATCTAATTAGGATCGAGTAAGTAATATTTACACCTCTACGTTCTTTTTTCACTAAAAAAATTGGATATCACTGAAAATCCTATATTATATTATATATCATTGAAATGGATTTAATAGAATGTGTCAATATAATTAATAAATTTAAAGAATATGTAGTCAAATATTAACAGTAGAGTAATATCATAGAATATAATGAAATTTGTTAAAATGTATGAAGTATACCTACTGCAATACAAATCAAAATTGTGAACACCTTTGTAACCTTATCAGCAAATAAAGAATTTATTTATTTAATTTGAACAACATTTACACGTTTTTAGATGTTTAAGATCGCTAATCCTTTTACTGCCTTCTTAATTGATTACAGTTGACAATCATTTAATTTGCGCTTTCTACATATATCTTCACGGGTGCCTTACGGTGCCCGAGACCGCCTAGACGGCCCCAGTGTACCCAGCGGAGGGGTTTTAACCCCACCTCGCCGTACCCGATGGTACGAGTCTACACCGAACAAGTGGCTAGCTCGTCGCGGTGTTTTGAATAGACTCAATAAGCCATCTATAAACAGAACCAAAAGCGGCCCCAGCCTAGTGGTTAAGTCACTGCGCAACTGATAACAAGGTTAAGCAGATGACAACAAGACCGGCCTGGGATGGGTGACCGCTTTATACAACGAGGCTATTTCATCATAAACACCGCAAGCTACCATCGGCGAAATGAGGATGGGTTAATCCCTCCGCTGGGACCCTGAGGCCGTTTAAACGGTTCTCGGGAGCCAAATTGGCACCCGTGATGGTATTTATTTTTTATTTATTTTCATTGGTACACGAAATGATTCGAACCAGGAACCTAAGTGTTTTAAAGTCCAAGGTCTAACCAACTCGGCCACCACGTATATCTTATTATGTATATCTTTTGTAGATTACACGAAATAAAATTGAATATTTTTTACAATTTTATTTATAACAAAAACATCTTTGATTAGTTGATGACTGGTGACGTCACACGCAAGTAAACAAAACAATACACAGATTATAAATCATGTGGATGAAATAGAATAGAGTATAATATATAGGAAATTATTTAATCTGTTCTTGTTTGTTTACTTGCGTGTGACGTCACACTTGACATAGACTGCGAAACAGCGTTTTTAGCGCCATTGTGAAAATTCAAACTTTAAGATTGATTTTTATTAATAATAGAGTAGACATCCCGGAAATATCAATGTAGTGTGCTTATTAAGTAATGAGGAATCATATAAAACGGGTTACAAAAAGGAATCAAATACCCTCTTGATTACAGCTGACAATCATTTAAGTTGCGCTTTCTATTAGTATTATATTCTAAGCCCCTTCAATGGATATTGGATATGATAGATGGATGTTATTATGTACCGAACGTTTATCGAATTTTAACGTCTTGAGGTTAGAGTGGATCTTTGTGATGGTAATAGGGGTCTGACTGACTGGGGTCTTACTTGATCTGATCACTGATCATGTCATTGTGTTTTTGGTTTAATATCAGCTTCATTTTAAGGAAATAATGTTCCATTATAAATTTTCGGAAGTAATTCGTCCTGTGGGTATTGTTAGGTAGAGTAAATAAATACCATCACGGGTGCCTATTTGGCTCCCGACAACCGTTTAAACGACCTCAGGGTACCCATAGGAGGGATTAACCCGACCTCATTTCGCCGATGGTATTCGGAGGCAATACCTAACAAGTGGCGAGCTTGTTGCGGTGTTTATGATGAAATAGTTTCGTTGTATAAAGCGGGCACCCATCCCAGGCCGGCCTTGTTGTAATCAGCTTAACCTTGTTATTAGTTGCGCAGTGACTTAACCACTAGGCTGGGGCTAATATGAGGTTCTGCTGATCAAATCGAACAAGTTTTCCCTTACACGACACATGGTTGTCGCAAATGAAAAAACAATTTTGGCTTTCCTATACAAATTGATGACCAATTTATTTAACATTACTAGTTTGTATGGAGAATGCGTATAGAATAGTAGAACCTTACATTAGCCCAAAGTAAATCCTTTCAAAGTCACAATGTGTATAGTATGTATATAACAAAATGTTGATAAAATGCCAAAGTTATAAGGTGAGAGATATAATTAATCAAGTAACCGTAGACCTTTCTCAAAATAACCCGCTAATTCAATAAGGGATAGTTGATCATGGCAAAATATCTAATTTCTAATTATATTTGACAGCGCCTGTAATGTAATAGATGTAGGAGAAATTACAGACACCATCACGGTTGCCTTACGGTGCCCGAGACGACCTCAAGGTATCCGAAGCACGTTAAGCTGTCGGACACTTTTACTATTTATCAACTTGTGAAACTAACAAAACACCTCGACGAGCTAGCCATTTGAATTTTGAAGATCATCGGTTACGACAAAGTGGGAATCAAATACCTGGGTACTCTGTCTGAGGCTGTCTGGGTAACCGTGATGGTATATATTGACAACCTCCGTAGAATAGTGGTCTTGCGTCTTTGGCGTTGTATCCGGAGGTCGTGGATTCGATTCTCACCCATGGCAATAAAATACTAGTAGGTACGCTTTTTCTGTACAGTTTGTCATGGTCTGGGTGTTTATAAAATATAATATGTATTATACCGTTGCTTCTGGTACACATAGTACAAGCCTAGTTTGTGACCAGAGCAATATATGTAAATTGTCCTACATATTATTATTATATATATATTATTTTTCCACGAAAAATAAAACCATGAAAATCCAAGTTTGAAAGAAAAACTTGTATACAGCGAGGAACAAAATCTAGAAGTGTTTTTGTTGGAAACTTTTCATTCGAAACTTTATATTAATATTTGTGTTACACAACTTTAATATAATTATTTATTTCTTTCATAAACAATTATAGTTTGTAGTTTCGTAGTTTCAAGAAATTGTTTAGAAATGTCGCTTTGGAGTTTGTTGTTATTTTCTAGTTATTACTGTGGTAAAACTACAGGGTCTGACCTACCAACTCTTGGAGCACTTACTGATTACAAACAGTAATACTTCATTGCAATTGTGACTAATAGAAAGCACGGTGTTTATTTATTTTTTCTTTTTATTGGTCCATCATCATCATCATTATCATCATAGCAGCCTTTCACACGTCCACTGCTGGACATAGGCCTCATCCAAGGATCGCCACAACGACCGGTTCTGCGCTACTTGTAGCCATCGGCTTCCCGCCATATACTCGTATATTGGTTCATATTGCAATAATAATAATATGTAGGACAATTTACACATATTGCTCTGGTCACAAACTAAGCTCTGGGCTTGTACTATGTGTACCAAAAACAACGATATTTTTTTTTGCCATGGGTGGGAATCGAACCCATGACCTCTGGATACCAAAGCTCAAGGCAACCACTAGTTAATGAGGTCAATGAAGTTGGTTGGACTTTAGCTTTGTATCAAAATTATACCCAAGGTTTATCAACAGAAGGTCATACCCAGAGGCGTAGCTACCTAGAGGCTAGGCGGGGCAGTGCCCCGGGGCACCCCCTCGCACCCTTACTAGAAAATCTGGATAGAACTTAACTTTTGAAAATTTCACCCATTTTAAAAATAAATATGACAAGTTGCAACCCGACTTTAATCATGGCAACTCAGTTGAGAGAAATTCGAAAGTTATACCTAGGGAATTCCCCAAAATTCTTTCTGTGGGTTGGCAGTGTTACCAATTTGATAAAACCTAACCAGTTTAGATAGCTGTGGGCCCCATTTTTTTATTTGCCCCAGGGCCTTGGTTACCTAGCTACGCCACTGGTCATACCATACCCTCAATTATATTAAGCATAATAATAATATGTAGGACATTTAACACATATTATTCTTGTCACAATCTAAGCTCTAGGCTTAGGCTTATACTATGTGTACCAAAAACAACCATACCAATACATGTCCACGCACACAATGCAAATGACCACGATTATTTATTAAATAAGCATTTAGGGGCTGTTCCTAATTTCAAATATTTCTATCTCTCGGGGAGAATATACACAATTTACATATCTCCGTCTCTTTCTTTTCCACGGGATTTAATGGAATCTAAATATATATAACTCAAAGGTGACTGACTGACATAGTGATCTATCAACGCACAGCCCAAACCACTGGACGGATCGGGCTGAAATTTGGCATGCAGGTAGATGTTATGACGTAGGCATCTGCTAAGGATTTTCATAAATTCTACCCCCAAGGGGATAAAATAGGGGATGAAAGTTTTTATGATAAAAAAATAACTAGTGCACGCGGACGAAGTCGCGAGCACAGCTAGTAGATTTATAAGTTGTAATAAGTATGTAGAACATAGTATTTCGCGGTTGTAGAACATGATTACCTCATTGAATTTATTTTTGTGAGAAATTATTTAAGTGTCCTACGTATAATATACGCCCATGATTATATCGTTGCTTCTGGTACCATAGTACAAGCCTAGAGCTTAGTTTGTGACCAGAGCGATATGTGTAAATTGTCCTACATATTATTATTTTTATTATTTTGCCATGGCTATTAGATTATTTAAATAACGATATATTTTTCCAAGGTTACTAGAAAATTTTGAATTATTTTTTACTTATTATAACAACACGGCATGTGACTTTGTAATATAAACAAGATGGTAAGCAGCAAAACAGGTGACCCATTTTTCTTTGCTTGAATTTTGAAATGCCTCACGATATAGCCGCTACTTTAACATACAACCCGTTTCTAGACTACCACGTAGACAATAAATCGGTGCAGTAGTCAATTCAATTCTTTATTAACCAAATAGTCTTTCACAAGCACTTTTACACGTTAATTTGATATACTTTATATAACAAAAGCAGACTCGACTAGATTCTTATTCCTTGTCCACAACGTCGCACATTGAAAGCTTTGAATTAGATCATTATTTAATATTAAAATTTTAATATTTAACAATGATCCAACAATACATAAATAAGTTAATACCTGTCAAGGCATAACTCAATCGAACGCAGCCATACAGGGATTTTACAATGACAATGACAATTAAAAAAAAACATTCGGGACACTGGGCAGCAAACTAAAATTATTTATATTTCACTAACATAGGGGCTGAAAATTTATTATACTATTTACAATAATTTTGTATAAATTTACAATATAATCCTAATATAATATTTTAAAATTATAAGTGAAAAATTTCTTTAAGATCCTCCGAAGCTGCGCATGTGCCCAAAATACTTAGAGCATTACCCCTCTGTATTTCCAGCAATAACCTTTGGAGAAAATATGATCTTGCTCGATGGTCTCCAGATGCATCAATTAAAAGTTTACCTAGAATAAAACCATTTTTTTTTGCATCTGGAGACCATGGTCCTAGAGTCTCCATCGAAAACGCTAAGAAATCGTAAGAGGGGCTATGTATATTGTATTTGTCATGTTTTTTATTTTGGGCAAGCAGAGCTGCAGCACTGGAGCTTCTTGAAGTGACATGGACGTAACTTGAGGCTAGGGTGTCCACACAGGTGGCGTCCCAGGTGGGCGATTCTCGCGCTTTCGATATTCATCTCGATTCGAGATTTTTAAACGAAAAATGACTAAATATGCCATTTTTCGTTCAAAAATATCGAACATTAAACGAAATAAATAATAAATATTAATTAATAAATATATAAATATTGAACGAAAAATGACATATTTAGTCATTTTTCGTTTAAAAATCTCGAATCGAGATGAATCTCGAAAGCGCGGGAATCGCCCACCTGATCAGAGCTCGTCCTCTGTGCCATGGAACTATGGTCACACCGTCCGGTATCTTGCCATCTTCAAGGTCGATCTAACAATAAATATAATAAATGACAAAAAAAAACAAAGAATACAAAGTTTAATAAATAAGGTTAAAAAGTCTAATAAGTCTCCTGAAAACTGATAAAACCACAGACTAAAACCGAGACATGACTAGGTCACTTGACGGTAAGGAAACCGGTCGGTGGGCCTAGCGAAGTTATACAGATCTTCCTCCCACCTAATATATTATTCCAAATGCCTAGATTTTCCATTTGCCAGTTCCCAAGCGAGATTCATATTAAGATAGTGTACTCTCAAGCGAAGACTTTGTAACTTTAACGCATTCCGTACTCAAGGCTGATCACAGAACACGAATAGGATAGAAGAGGGGAGTAGACAAGGTCTTTCTACAAGGGATCAACCGAGAATTTTAAATTCTGCCAAACACACTACACATTGTGTAGTTGAACTTTAATACATGTACCATCACGGGTGTCTTACGGCACCTAGGTGGAATACGGAGGAAATTGCAATATAAAATACTCGAAGCTGTCTAAAACTGGTTGTAAATGCGTTTGTCACTGGTGGATTGTTTCAAACTGACATCAAGTAAAGTCTGTTCGAGAGTTCATAAATATTATGTAATGTCTCGGAATAGCGACTGTCGCTTTTTTTTTATTTTTTATTTATGAGAGCTCAACATGTGACCTTGCATCCACCTGATGTTAAGCAGTATGCAATATCCATGAATGATAGCAACAAGCGGATGCATACAGGTGCACCGCTGGTTGCCATCATTATGCCGGCTTAAGATGCCTGTTCACGCTTCGTTTAAAGGACTCTAGGTTATAAGAGGAAGGAAACACGCAAGCTGGTAGAGCATTCCACATTTTAATAGTACGGCAGATGTATGAATCGCCAAAACGTTTAGTACGAGTTGGTACATCCGCCACGGTATACATATGCATTTTGCAACCAGTGCGTGTTGTCCTGTAACGGAAAGGGGAAGGCTTAATTCGCAAATTGTATGACAGGCGTCGCATATCGCCCCGCGTACTGAGTATTGTGGTACGAGGCACGACGCACGCTGTTTGTTATCAAGCACGGGGTCGGGCGAGCAGGTGGTGCTAATGTGAGTTAAGAAACCCCGATTAGTTTTTTTATCAATGCTCCGCAAACAGACTATAGACCTGGGGCCTTACTACGAGTTAGAAACCGCTTTTTAAACACAACATGACGTTGCGTAAACGATAAATATAGAGTTCAAATTCCAATACTCCACACAAGTTCAAACTTGCGAAGAATTTGTGTATTTCAAAATGGCGGGATTAAAATAGCCAACCTAATACAGACTATATAACCTTTGGAATAGAACTTATATTTCCATATTTATAGTTTACGCAACGTCTTGTCGTGTTTAGCGGTTGCAAACTCGAAATAAGGTCTCTGTTGGTTTGACCTTAACGTCTCCACTCACCCCACAATGGCGATAAAGCGTGCAGTTATGATTTCTACTTGAGACTTTACACACCCCTCTACTGATTAAAGTCTGTGACTCTTATCTTTAGAACTTATATTAACTTTGTGAGGAGTAATTAGGGGAAGGGGAATTCTGGTTTTGTTTTGCTCTAGGTATTTATTTTTTCTGTAACTTTCTCTCTCGGTTACAAAGTTGGCTAATTTCTAGAATTAATTAGATAAGTAATTCTATCCGTTGTTGTTTTGTTGTTCTTTCGATATTTACCGTTTTGCTCTTTGTGACTTAGATTAATTGATGATGTACAATCAATTACGTATTATAAAATGAGTACAAACAAGATTTCACATTAAAAAAATATGTTTAGGCTCGATTTTGTAATAATGCCTTATGATTCAATTAAACAAATTAAAATAAATTCCTATCGGGATTTATTTTATTTTATAGGAGCATAGCATATTACCTACTGCATCGATTTCTTTTCGAGGTGGTAGTCTTCTTTCAGGTGCGATTACGAAGTGGGTAATTGGATTGACTATCGACAAGCACTATCGTGCAGCGAGCATATCAAAATATACTCGTAATGCTATTCGTCATTATCGCCCCTCATTTTGTAATTGCATCATTTAGCCGGCATAGTGGGAGCGGTCAATATTGTTTAAGAACAATTATAGATTGACCCTGTTCATGGACTTTGTAGGTCTGCTCACCACTAGGGAGATACAATGTCACATGTCGTGCTCCAATAAAAAAAAAACTGATGTTAAGCAGACCTACAAAGCCCATGAATGGGGTCGAATAATATACATAGGTATTATGATTTTAATAACATCCTCGCTGCCTCGTCAATTTAACCGCCGCTTTCGTAACAGCACCCTGAAAGGACTACCACAAGAAAACGATGCAGTAGTCTCCTGAAAACTGATGAACCTAAAGGGTAAAACCGAAACATGATTAGGTCACTTAACGGTTTTAGCATCTGTATGGACGGTGGTAAGGTATATTTTTATAAATTACCTTGTCAGAATATTATTATATTTAAAACTGTTAAAGATAAAAATGCAATATACGACTCTCACTTTCGTGGTGCGGTACTCAACTTCTATATATCTAGTCTTGCCATAAATATTGTAACAAAGAAAAAAAAAATATTGCAACAACAATATTTATTACTTTTACATTGTGTTAGTTTAATACATATATATAAAACAATTTTAAATATAAAAAACTTAGTCAAAGTGGTCTCCATTGGCTGCATGCAATACAGTCCTTTAAACGTTGAGGCCAGTTATCAATAGAAGCACACACTCTTTCCATGGGAAAATTCCTCACTGCCAATCGTATGGATTGTTTTAAGTACTCCAAATTATCATGGCGTTTAAAACAAGCCGTACTATCTAAAACTAACTATAAATCATAATCCAGCGGATTAAGATCGGGACTAGACGACGGCCAGTCTTTAGCTCTGATGAAGTCCGAAACGTTCGCTTCCAACCAAGACTGCGTTGACCGAGCTTTATGACCCGGCGCCCAGTCTTGCTCGAAGGACTATACTTGGTTATTGAACATGGTGTTGTTAAGGAGCCGATGTGCCGATGTTTTTATACCTTTTATACAAAAACATGGCTCAGTCACTGCTTCATAGCTAACACCCCACCATCACTAAAGTCGGATAATGCCCACGTTGCACTCTGTCGACTAATTGAGAAGCTTCCTTAGAGCTTTGAGCATAAATACGGTCATTTTGTTTGTTAAAATGTGGCTCAATTGTAAAAAAAATCTCATCCGTAAACAACATTTTTCTGTGACCTCCCTTTGCGTACCGCTTCAGTAGTTTTTTTTTTAAATTATCAGTTAAGAAATGACCAGTGCATTTATTATAGGCTGCAAGTCCTAAGTCATCTTTTAAAATACGCGACATGGTTCTAGGTGTTATCTTCATCTCTCGAGATAAAATCTTTTGCTTTCGGACAGGATTTCTTAGAATTTCTCTTACTGCTTTGACCACCTTTTTCGTGCGAATACTACGTTGACGGCCAGATCTTTTTCTGTCACAAACAGAGGAGGTCTCATTGTACCTATTAATAGTACCTATTAACACAAACATTTTACTAATACCAAGTGTATGGAGAGTTTTAAAAATTGCATTTGGCTCCATACCTACTTTGTGTAATGCAATCACAGCGATTCGGTTCCCTTTATCACCCCACTGCATTTTAATATCGAAAAATATTGTACAATGTATGTGCGCCAAAATTAGAAAACACAATGAACAATCGTATAAAAATGACAGATTCCAAATTCAAATGTAATATTTTTTTTTATTTTGAATTGTAACAGTATTTATGGCCAGACTATGTATTGATTTAGTCATGGGAAGAAATCGGGACCTACGGAGTACACTAGTCTACGGAGGCGGTCAAAATGGCGGGCATAAACTTATTAACATGACAAACAAAATAAAATGGCGGACATAAATTTATAACATGACAAACAAAATAAAATGGCGGATATAAATTTATAACATGACAAACAAAATAAAATGGCGGACATAAACTTATTAACATGACAAACAAAATAAAATGGCGGACATAAACTTATTAACATGACAAACAAAATAAAATGGCGGACATAAATTTATAACATGACAAACAAAATAAAATGGCGGACATAAACTTATTAACATGACAAACAAAATTAAATTGCCTCAAGAATATACAGAGTGAATTTTTCAAGTGTTCCTTCAAGGCCAAACCCTAAACTACAAGAATTAGAGAAAAATGCTCAAAGGAGTCTCGGGGTTGATTTTGATAAAAACTAAAACTGATCATTAGATTTTTGAAAAAAATATTGTCCTAACCGGGAATCACTAGCTGATAATGTCGCTTATATCGCTTATATTTCAATGAGCTATTAAGGAAGTCAGTAGCATAAAGAATAAGAGAGTTATGATGAAAATAACATTGTATACTCGATTTAAAAAAATAAAAATCGATATCAAACATAGTGCTTCTGTACTTAACTTTATTTATGTATAAGTTTATAAAGTTTGATCGAAAATTTGTTGATGAAAATAAAAAAAAATTCAAGAACTATAAAAGATTTTAATAGAATACAAAAAAATCGCTTTTTCTTACATTGATTTTTAAAATTTTCTCATTTTGAGAAAATTAAGGGTGGTAAGTTCATGCTAATTTCAAAAGTGTTAAATAATATTAATTCTATAATATGTTAAAATAAGATTTTTATCTATAAAAAGCCCATTTTTTTTTTATCTTAGGAGGTAGTTTTCACACCTAAAAAATAAAAAGCACACCTCAGAACCATATAACTTTTGATTTGCACTAAGCAGTAGAATATGTAGAACGCTTAACTATATTTAAGATCTAAATTTGTGACATAAAGATATTTTATTTATTTAAGAAAATATTAATAGGTATAGTAAGTTAGTCATGTTTCGGTTTTAGTCTGTGAGTTCACCAGTTTTCAGGAGACTACTGTATCGATGTCTTGTCGAGGTGGTAGTCTCCTATCAGGGTGCGGTTACGATCTAGTTGAATTGTCGAAAAGGCAGCGGGTATATTAAAATATACTCCTAATGCAATTCGTCATTGTCGCCCCCCATTTCGTAATCGCATCATTTAGCCGGCATAGTGGGAGCGATCAATATTGTTTAAGAACAATTATTGATTGACCCATTCATGGAGTTTGTAGATCTGCTCACCACCAGGTAGATACAAAGTCACATGTCGTGCTCCAATAAAAAAAAGGACCCCAAGATCGTTAAGCATGTATGAGAAGAGCTATGTCTTACAAAAGTAATTTCTAATAAAGTTTGTATAAGAATCCTAAGTAATGTAAGGAATGATCAAATTAATTGAAAATAGGCCGACCAACAACGATTAAGGAACACAATTTGTAGGAGTAATTTAAGTTTTTAATTAACGCTATACTTTTAGAACGGACTTAGTAGCTTAGAATGTGATATAGAGAGCGATTGTTTCTCTAAAATGGCGCTTAAATAATGACATTCAATGTCATGTTTTAGAAGCGAGAGTTCAAGCGATCATATACGACTCTTGATGGCGCACTTCCTAAATAAACAGAACAACAGCTAATTAAATACGTGTATCTCCATATCTTTTGTATGGTGTTTTAATATCTATTTTCCACATTATTTGTGTATATGTATGTTTGTATATGGATATATGTATGAATTTTTTTTTAATGTAGATATTATATTATATATATATGTATATATGTTTATGTATAGTATGTATTATTTATTATGTATATATTGTATAATATATATGTTTTTGTATTACTATGTCCTAATTTATATAAGTTTATTAAAATTTTAATTAAGCACTCGATTTCGAACACAATCTTACAGGTTAGCTGGTAGATAATACCTAAGGCATTAAGTTCGCCTTTGTACATTTTTTGTTTACTGTGCAATAAAGTGTTAAAATAAATAAATAAATACGATGAAAAAAGTGTGGAGCTGTAAGTGGTCGCTTGTATCTTTAAGATAATCTATGTACCTAGTCTTTCCATAAATATTGTAACAATGATTTTTTTTTCTGTTGAAAATAACATTTATTACTTTTACAGTGTGTTGTTTTTTAAATTATCAGTTAAGAAATGACCAGTGCATTTATTATAGGCTGCAAGTCCTAAGTCATCTTTTAAAATACGCGACATGGTTCTAGGTGTTATCTTCATCTCTCGAGATAAAATCTTTTGCTTTCGGACAGGATTTCTTAGAATTTCTCTTACTGCTTTGACCACCTTTTTCGTGCGAATACTACGTTGACGGCCAGATCTTTTTCTGTCACAAACAGAGGAGGTCTCATTGTACCTATTAATAGTACCTATTAACACAAACATTTTACTAATACCAAGTGTATGGAGAGTTTTAAAAATTGCATTTGGCTCCATACCTACTTTGTGTAATGCAATCACAGCGATTCGGTTCCCTTTATCACCCCACTGCATTTTAATATCGAAAAATATTGTACAATGTATGTGCGCCAAAATTAGAAAACACAATGAACAATCGTATAAAAATGACAGATTCCAAATTCAAATGTAATATTTTTTTTTATTTTGAATTGTAACAGTATTTATGGCCAGACTATGTATTGATTTAGTCATGGGAAGAAATCGGGACCTACGGAGTACACTAGTCTACGGAGGCGGTCAAAATGGCGGGCATAAACTTATTAACATGACAAACAAAATAAAATGGCGGACATAAATTTATAACATGACAAACAAAATAAAATGGCGGATATAAATTTATAACATGACAAACAAAATAAAATGGCGGACATAAACTTATTAACATGACAAACAAAATAAAATGGCGGACATAAACTTATTAACATGACAAACAAAATAAAATGGCGGACATAAATTTATAACATGACAAACAAAATAAAATGGCGGACATAAACTTATTAACATGACAAACAAAATTAAATTGCCTCAAGAATATACAGAGTGAATTTTTCAAGTGTTCCTTCAAGGCCAAACCCTAAACTACAAGAATTAGAGAAAAATGCTCAAAGGAGTCTCGGGGTTGATTTTGATAAAAACTAAAACTGATCATTAGATTTTTGAAAAAAATATTGTCCTAACCGGGAATCACTAGCTGATAATGTCGCTTATATCGCTTATATTTCAATGAGCTATTAAGGAAGTCAGTAGCATAAAGAATAAGAGAGTTATGATGAAAATAACATTGTATACTCGATTTAAAAAAATAAAAATCGATATCAAACATAGTGCTTCTGTACTTAACTTTATTTATGTATAAGTTTATAAAGTTTGATCGAAAATTTGTTGATGAAAATAAAAAAAAATTCAAGAACTATAAAAGATTTTAATAGAATACAAAAAAATCGCTTTTTCTTACATTGATTTTTAAAATTTTCTCATTTTGAGAAAATTAAGGGTGGTAAGTTCATGCTAATTTCAAAAGTGTTAAATAATATTAATTCTATAATATGTTAAAATAAGATTTTTATCTATAAAAAGCCCATTTTTTTTTTATCTTAGGAGGTAGTTTTCACACCTAAAAAATAAAAAGCACACCTCAGAACCATATAACTTTTGATTTGCACTAAGCAGTAGAATATGTAGAACGCTTAACTATATTTAAGATCTAAATTTGTGACATAAAGATATTTTATTTATTTAAGAAAATATTAATAGGTATAGTAAGTTAGTCATGTTTCGGTTTTAGTCTGTGAGTTCACCAGTTTTCAGGAGACTACTGTATCGATGTCTTGTCGAGGTGGTAGTCTCCTATCAGGGTGCGGTTACGATCTAGTTGAATTGTCGAAAAGGCAGCGGGTATATTAAAATATACTCCTAATGCAATTCGTCATTGTCGCCCCCCATTTCGTAATCGCATCATTTAGCCGGCATAGTGGGAGCGATCAATATTGTTTAAGAACAATTATTGATTGACCCATTCATGGAGTTTGTAGATCTGCTCACCACCAGGTAGATACAAAGTCACATGTCGTGCTCCAATAAAAAAAAGGACCCCAAGATCGTTAAGCATGTATGAGAAGAGCTATGTCTTACAAAAGTAATTTCTAATAAAGTTTGTATAAGAATCCTAAGTAATGTAAGGAATGATCAAATTAATTGAAAATAGGCCGACCAACAACGATTAAGGAACACAATTTGTAGGAGTAATTTAAGTTTTTAATTAACGCTATACTTTTAGAACGGACTTAGTAGCTTAGAATGTGATATAGAGAGCGATTGTTTCTCTAAAATGGCGCTTAAATAATGACATTCAATGTCATGTTTTAGAAGCGAGAGTTCAAGCGATCATATACGACTCTTGATGGCGCACTTCCTAAATAAACAGAACAACAGCTAATTAAATACGTGTATCTCCATATCTTTTGTATGGTGTTTTAATATCTATTTTCCACATTATTTGTGTATATGTATGTTTGTATATGGATATATGTATGAATTTTTTTTTAATGTAGATATTATATTATATATATATGTATATATGTTTATGTATAGTATGTATTATTTATTATGTATATATTGTATAATATATATGTTTTTGTATTACTATGTCCTAATTTATATAAGTTTATTAAAATTTTAATTAAGCACTCGATTTCGAACACAATCTTACAGGTTAGCTGGTAGATAATACCTAAGGCATTAAGTTCGCCTTTGTACATTTTTTGTTTACTGTGCAATAAAGTGTTAAAATAAATAAATAAATACGATGAAAAAAGTGTGGAGCTGTAAGTGGTCGCTTGTATCTTTAAGATAATCTATGTACCTAGTCTTTCCATAAATATTGTAACAATGATTTTTTTTTCTGTTGAAAATAACATTTATTACTTTTACAGTGTGTTAGTTAAATACATAAATATAAAACAGTTTAAAATTTAAAAAGCTTATTCGAAGTGGTCTCCATTGTCTGCAATACAGTCTTTTAAACGTCGAGGCCAATTATCAATAGAAGCACGCACTCTTTCCATGGGAAAATTGTTCACTGGCAATCGTATGGATTGTTTTAGGGACTCCAAATTATCATGACATTCAGAGCAATCCATACTCTCTAAAACTGACCATAAATCATAATCCAGGGGATTAAGATCGGGACTGGACGACGGCCAGTCTTCAGCTCTGATGAAGTCCGAAACGTTCGCTTCTAACCAAGACTACGTGGACTGAGCTTTATGACCCGGCGCCGAGTCTTGCTAGAAGGACCATACTTGCTTATTGAACATGGTGTTGTTAAGGGGCTTAACTAAATTCTCAAGAATGGTATCTTAATACACTTGTGCCGATGTTTTTATTTTCTGTGAATTAAAGCTATGAAACTAACAGTTTATAGCTTCCAACTGCTAACATCTGCCTATAAAACACGTTTAAACGGCCTCAGGGTACCCAGCGGAGGGATTAACCCGTCCTCATTTCGCCGATGGTATTCGGAGGCAACACCTAACAAGTGGCGAGCTTGATGCGGTGTTTATGATGAAATAACCTCGTTGTATAAAGCGGTCACCCATTCCAAGTCCGGTCTTGTTATCATCTGCTTAACCTTGTTATCAGTTGGGCTGGGGCCGCTTCTTACTATATTTTGAAATTTTAATAGGGGAAGGGCGTATAATTTAACCAAGTACTGTTTTTTAGTGCCGAAGCCGGGTCAACAAAAGTCTATTCATAAAAAAAATAAGACAATTGCTAAGTCTCGTCCGTATATAAGTTTTTCTACTTACCTTTAATTTAAAGTGTTTACTTCAAAAATATTCAGCTGATGTAATAAAATACAACAACAAATAAAACATAAGATTTATAGAAACAATTTGAGACGTAACGAACTATTCGATAAAATTTTGTTTGGAAGTTACTATATTATATTACAATCGTATAGAATACAAATAAACTTAAAGTTATTTTTACTGAGCACGAAATGTTATTATAAATGGGTTTTATCAACCGCATTGATTGATTGTCTTTAATTAAGTTTACTTTAAATATTATTAGATGGCGGTAATGTTTTCTCTGCCTAATTTTAACTATTTATGTAGTGTTTCAATTTACGACCATAATATGGACCTGCAACACTTTTTTTATAGGTAGGTGTTTTTCTGACTTTTCGGTAATTTTATTTTAACATGTTTATATTTTCTTTTACTTTCACCGTTTCCATTGCGCTTTCTAAAATATAATTTATAACCCCCAGGGTATCCGTCTAAATTAGTTTTGTTGCCCTTAGGTGAGTTGGATGCTTATTAACATAGCAGAGACCCGCAAATGTTCGCCCGAGGCCAAAGAAAACTTCAACGAAAAATGCCACGAAAAGAAAATTGAATTTTTATTTGATTTCCCTGGTAAACGAATGACCCCACTTCCCTTTTTTGATGCTGTCAAGTCGGAAATTGTGTCAATATTTTTTTGGTTTATTGTATTGAGTGAGAGAATAATTATGGATAAATGATACAATTTTTCTGTAATTTCCCTTACAGATGCAAAAACCATGAAGTGACCTTTTTTTTAGTACAATTTAAACATATTGCTATGTTCATAAATTAAGCTTTAGTCTTGTAGTAAACGAGAAGCAACGATATAATACATATTATTTTTTATAAACACCCAGGCCATGACACTTGACTGTATAGTAAAAACGTACCAAGTATTTTTTTTTTGCCAATGCACTATGCATTGGTATAGCACAAAGGCGCAACGACTAGTCTACGGAGGCTGTCAAATGTTTCGGTTTTAGTATGTGGGTTAAGTTTTCCAGGAGACTACTACATCTCTCGAGGTGATAGATATTTACATGTAAACAAACATCTGTCAAAAAGTAACACGAAATAACCATAACACGTGTTGTAAACGCAAAAAAGTAACACGAAATAACCGTAACATGTGTTGTAAACGCTAAAAAGTAACACGAAATAACCATAACAGGTGTTGTAAATGGTAAAAAGTAACACGAAATAACCATAACACATGTTGTAAACGCTAAAAAGTAACACGAAATAACAATAACACGTGTTGTAAACGCTAAAAAGTAACACGAAATAACCATAACAGGTGTTGTAAATGGTAAAAAGTAACACGAAATAACCATAACACGTGTTGTAAACGCGAAAAAGTAACACGAAATAACCATAACAGGTGTTGTAAATGATAAAAAGTAACACGAAATATCCATAACACGTGTTGTAAATGGTAAAAAGTAACACGAAATAACCATAACACGTGTTGTAAACGTAAAAAAAACGCATGAAGTTAGCAAACATTTTTTGGTAATGGAACGATTTATACCAAAAAACATCATTTCATTCTATTCCTATGTTTTGTTTTATTTACATGCTTATGTAAACAATGAAGTTAACAATATACCTATGTAATAAAAATTTAGTTACGTTAAAGTGCTTTTTTGAATTTAATTTGTAGTTTGAACAAAAAACTTTCACGGGTAGGGCTATATGTTTATGCAGAATTATGTGATTATTCAAGGATTTTGAAATAAAGTAAATTGTGCGTAAAGAAACGAAAAGTATTTTTATTTTACTTGTGCTAGTCCAAAACAAGAGGGTAATATGATAAACCCATCTATCTTAAATGCAGGGATGTTATGGATATGAAATTTCGGATACGGATTAGATACGGATATAGAATTGATTTTTGTACCGGATACGGATATGAAATTATTTCAGATAATTTCGGTTACGGATATTAATTTTTCAAATTTAGAATTTCAAAAATAAAATACAAATAGTAAATAAAATGGTTTTATTTGTCACAATTTGGTAGGAACTACAATCAGTCTGTGAGTAATAATTATTACAGCTATTTAAAATTACGTGGCTTGTGTGTCGGGCCGACCACTGTCGGCCTCGCCCGGCCGATCAAAACTTGTCAAAACGTGTCTCAATTAGGCTCCGCCCCTATCCGATATTATCTGAAATATTTTATTTCGGATTCGGTTACGGTTATGGATAAATTTTGTCACGTTACAACCGCTCCATATTATATTTAAGTATTTTATTTTATTTGTCTTCATATCATTTCATACATTTTTTTAAAATGACCACCAAATGTATCATAATACACCATTTTCAGGGAAAATTCCAGGTAGTAAAAACATGGTTAAATTGGTTAATATTTGTATGTAATACTCCAGAATTTTGACAGCTAGAAATTTCCCTTCTGTGAACGTTCCAAATTTTTCATTTAGTTTTCATGAAATCTTAGGCTTTGGTTATCAAATCAGATTCCTAACATTTTAAATTTAAATTTTAATTATATAAACTATGTATTAGGTAATATTGTAAATTAAAACATATTCTTTAGGTATTTTCACATTTTTAGACACTTAAAACACTAAATCTTAGCGTCTCCTCTGACCACTAGGTAGCTTCAAAAGTTCCCATACTAACCAAAAAAATACTGGCACTCTATAAATTAAAACTAAATATGAATTTTAATCGTAGAGCTCTAAAATCGTCTTTAAATATCTCGGACCGGCGATTTTTCGTCAGTCTCGAGGAAGCTTAAGAAAGAAGAAGAAGTCTAGCTACAGTGGCAGTGATCGACTGGTTCTCATCCTTGAAACCTTGAACCTGCTACGTCGAGAACCAGGCCCGATCCTGTCACACTTCCTTGAGGACTCCGGATTCTGGAGTTGCGGCCTCCGGGATTTGCCTAGACTCCACTTCGCTCGGGCGTCTGCTCTGAGGGTTGGAGAACCTCCTTGTGCTGCAGGACCTCGCCTCGGGCTTCGAGCCTTGAGTGACGAGGCCATCTGACTTCTCGTCTCAGGCATTGGCCTGAGAGACGGAAATTCACCTCTTCGTGTACGGCTGCCTCTACAGCCGTGCCGCCCGCTGTCTGCGTGCTGCCGTCGTGCCGCCGCCTTCCCCTTGCTGCCGTCATCGTGCTGCAAGCCACTGCTTCACGGACCTCACCTCAGGCCTAGAGCCTTGAGAGTCGAGGCCATCTGAGTCCTCGTCTCAGGCGTCAGCCTGAGAGACGAGGCCTCGCCTCATCGTGTGCGGCTGCTACAGTCGTGCGTGCTTGCTGCTGCTGCCATCGTGCCGCCGCCTTCCTGCTTGCCTGCCTACATCTGCTGCCGTCGCCTGTCTACGTGCCAGTCTGCGTGCCAGTCGACGTGCCAGTCCTCGAGCCTGTCCCTCGTCATTCCTTCCAATCTTCCCATACTATACGGTCAGAGTTTTAGTTTATAATAGGCATATCCATTGTAGGCAGGGCCAACATTTATTAGGTAGGTCTCTTAAATAGTTACTGTACTCAAAACAAACTTAAATTGTAAATATCTATTTTAAATAAACTTGTTTTAACCTAACTAATATAATCTTTCATTTTAAAATATCTGAAAACCCCCCCGCTACATTGGCGCCCAACGTGGTTGAGTACAGTTCCTATAACTACACTTTTCACCTAGGTACACACCTTCTTTATATTTTTTAACTTAGGAATTTCTTTAGTATTTTAACTTAAAAACTGTAAATATATTTTTTTTGTTTTGTAAATATTCTGAAACAAAAAAACTTGATTTTCCAATTTATAATTTGGAATTTTCTTTAAAAAAAATAAATCTTAATTTGATTTTCTTTTAGTAATTTTCTTTTAAAATTAATTTTCTTTAATTTACTTAAGCCAAATGGATACTAAAATAATAAAATTTCATTTTCTCAATAAATCAGAATTAACATACGAAGTATCTATCAGATATGATGAACCTTCTAAAAATTTAGTTGACCTTAAAAAACAAATTTTAAATTTATCTGAGAAATTACCATCTGACGATATTATTGATTCCACTTTTGAACCTAGTATTGATTTATCTGAATTAGCCTCCACTCTAAATTATATTGAAATTAAAATTTCCAATTTAGAGAACAATTTTGAAATTAATAATTCTAAAAGAATAAACTCATTTCTTAACCATGTCTATTATAGACTAAAAAGAATTGATCTTACGGATCATTCTGATCTTAATGATAACTACAGATCTTTAGAAATAAAATACCAAAATTTATGCCAAACATTTAATACAATTAATAACCCTAATTCTAAAATAAATAATGATAAACTATCTATTAACTCTAAAAATATTATAGTTTCTTGTAACAAAAACAACTTAGCAGAACTTAAAAAGTTTACTTTTAATGGAAATACATGTCCTAGGTCTTTCCTAGAAAAGATTAAAGAATTTAGTATATCACGAAATATTTCTGATGATGAATTATTCAATCACGGTTTCGAATTTTTCACTGATAATGCTTTACATTGGTTTAGGTATATAAAGAATAATAATTTAGTAAATAATTGGCAAAGCCTAGCTTTAAAATTAATTTCAGACTTTGGTAGTCATGATTATGATTATAAATTACTCGAATCTATTAGGCATCGTACACAAGGTATTGATGAAAATATAATAATTTACATTTCTTTAATGTCTAGTATGTTTAACAGACTTTCTAAAATTCCTTCAGAAAATGAACAACTTGAAATTCTTTTAAGAAATATTCGTCCATCTTACTCATTGATGTTAGTTCAATATAATATTACTTCTATAGATCAACTTATTAACATTTGTAAAAATTATGATAAATACTTAGATAAAGAAAAATCTTTTAAAGAACCTCAAAATTCATCTTCTGACTTATTCAAAGATTTTAATTATAAACCGCTTAATTCATATAACAAAATCTCTAATCCAAATAAAAACTTTTCTGTAGCCGTTGTAAATAATAATAATAATAAAACAAATAATGATTTTTGCTATAGATGCCGTATTAATGGGCATAATTTAAAAACTTGCACTAAACCTAAATATTTAATCTGCTTCAAATGTGGTAAAAAAGACTACAAAATAAGTAACTGTCCTGATTGCTTAAAATTTAAATCTAAATCCCCCAAAATTTCAGATATAAATACTAATTCAAAAAACTAAATAGCTTGGATCACAGCAATTCAAAATCCAATGATTGGAATTTATGGTTAAAATTCTTAAATTCATTTTTAAATACGTATAAAATATCTGTGATCCATTATAATGACGAAAAAGACAATGTCAGGCCTTTTCTAAATATTTCAATTAATGATGTTGACTTTTGTGGTTTACTTGATAGTGGTAGTTCTATAACAATTTTAGGAAATAATTCTCACCTAGATGTTTTAAAACTTGGTTTTTCTTTATCATCATCTCAATTTATTAATGTTTTTACAGCTAGTAGTCAAAATTTAAAATCAATCGGTTACATTGATTTACCAATTACTTTTCAAAACCAAACTCATATAATTCGTGCTTTTGTTTTTCCAAAAATTACTACTTCTTTAGTTTTAGGTATCGATTTTTGGAAGACTTTTAATTTAACCCCCAAATTATTCTCTTCAAATGAAATTTGCACTAAATCTCCTAAAGTTTGTTGTTTAAATAATAAACAAATCCATTCTTACTCATCTTTAGCTGATAATCAAAAACTTATTGTGGATAATATAATTTCTAAATTTAACAAACTTTCTTTTAATAGTCACGGTATTTTAGGTCGTACTTTATTAATATCTCACAGTATAGATACTGGGGATGCTTTTCCTATTAAGCAACGTTGTTATAGACTTTCTCCTGAAAAACAAAAAGCTTTAATTATCGAAATTGATAAAATGTTACAATGGCAAGTTATAGAACCTTGTGAAAGTCCTTGGTTATCACCTGTTTTAATAACTCCAAAGAAAAATGGAGAATGGCGATTCTGTTTAGATAGCCGTAAACTTAATTCTGTTACTAAGCGTGATGCTTATAGTTTGCCTTTTATTAGCGAAATTCTTGATAATCTTAAAAATGCAAAATTTCTTTCTAGTATCGATATTGCTAAAGCATTTTGGCAGATTCCATTAAAGGAATCTGATAAAAATAAAACAGCTTTTTATGTTCCTGGTAAAGGAATGTTTAGATTTATAGTCACTCCATTCGGATGAACTAATGCACCAGCTACACAGCAAAGACTGATGGATATTCTATTTACACCTGATTTTGATAATAAAGTATTTTGTTATTTAGATGACATAGTTATAGTTAGCTCCACTTTTGATGAACATATACATTTATTGCAGAAAGTTTTCGAAAAATTAACTTACGCAAATTTGATGATAAATTTTGATAAATGTTGTTTTCTTAAAAAAGAACTTAAATATTTAGGCTACATAGTAGACGAATTTGGCTTAAGAACAGACCCTGAAAAGGTTCGGGCTATATTAGAAATTCCTATTCCCTGTTCAAGAAAAGAAGTAAGAAAATTCTTAGGTACCGCTAGTTGGTATCGTCGGTTTATTCCTAATTTTAGTGATTTAGCTGGTCCATTAAACAAATTAACTTCATCTGCTAAAAACTCTCCTAAATTTTCATGGTCACCTGAGTGTGATAATTCTTTTTTAAAACTTAAAGAAGCATTAGTTACCACTCCAGTTCTTTCATGTCCTGATTTTAATTTACCATTTTCTGTACATTGCGACGCTTCTGATTATGGAATCGGAGCCATGCTCTCTCAACAAATAGATGATAAAGAAGTTACTATTGCCTATATGAGCAAATCTCTTTCTAAACAGGAACAAAATTATTCAGTTACAGAACGTGAAACCTTAGCAGTTATTACCGCTATTGAACATTGGCGTTGTTATTTGGACAACGGCTTAAAATTTATTATTTACACAGATCATGCAGCTTTAAAATGGTTTATAAACTTATCGAATCCTACGGGTAGATTGGCTAGATGGACTGTTAGACTATCATGTTTTAATTTTGAATTGAAACATAAAAAAGGCAAAGATAATATAGTACCCGATATTCTTTCTAGAACTTGTAAAAAAATTCATAATATTAATTCATTATTCGTTTCCCCACTTTCAAATCCAATTGATTGGTATAATAAATTATTTTCTGAGTGTAATAATAATCCACACAATTTTCCTAACTATTCTATTAATAATAATGAATTGTTTATAAAGATAGAGAAAACAAACTCTAATAATAATGATTTTATTTGGAAAAAAATTGTTCATCCCGATTCTAGACTTAATATTATAAAAAATCATCATGGTTCTTCTTCAGATGTTCACTTTGGTGTTTTTAAAACTTACAAAAAAATATATCTTCATTATTTTTGGCCTAGTATGTTCAGGGACATAGCGAAATTTATAAAAACTTGTGAAACTTGTTTGGCTTATAAACACCAAAATCATTCTCCTATTATATATGGTTTAATGGGTAAACCTAAAATTTGCTCTAGACCTTTTCAAAGTATTTCAATAGATCTTGTAGGTGTCCTTCCTTGTACCAAAAAACAAAACCAATACATTTTAGTTATAACTTGTTGCTTTTCCAAATATTGTTCATTGTTTCCTTTAAAACGTGCTACAACTCCGAATATTATAAATTATCTGGAAAATAATGTATTTTTAGTACATGGAATACCTCAAAACTTGAAAAACTCCCACCAGGCCGTTTGCTACAAACCTGGTGAGGGGTATTATACTTTGCGCCTGGGAACTAAACCCAGGGCGGGGTATTTGACTTTGCGCCTGGGGACTAAACCCAGGGCGGGGTGCTATAATTACAGGAGCGGATACGGTAACTCCTTTATCAAATAAGCCTAGCCGACAACTACTGTGTCATGAACTTTTCTTGTACCATATCTATCTAAATTATTTATTATCTTTTATATCTTCTTGAAAAATTTTTCGGGAAGCCTAAAAATTTTATGGGGAAATGGGGGTATATGTCACGTTACAACCGCTCCATATTATATTTAAGTATTTTATTTTATTTGTCTTCATATCATTTCATACATTTTTTTTAAATGACCACCAAATGTATCATAATACACCATTTTCAGGGAAAATTCCAGGTAGTAAAAACATGGTTAAATTGGTTAATATTTGTATGTAATACTCCAGAATTTTGACAGCTAGAAATTTCCCTTCTGTGAACGTTCCAAATTTTTCATTTAGTTTTCATGAAATCTTAGGCTTTGGTTATCAAATCAGATTCCTAACATTTTAAATTTAAATTTTAATTATATAAACTATGTATTAGGTAATATTGTAAATTAAAACATATTCTTTAGGTATTTTCACATTTTTAGACACTTAAAACACTAAATCTTAGCGTCTCCTCTGACCGCTAGGTAGCTTCAAAAGTTCCCATACTAACCAAAAAAATACTGGCACTCTATAAATTAAAACTAAATATGAATTTTAATCGTAGAGCTCTAAAATCGTCTTTAAATATCTCGGACCGGCGATTTTTCGTCAGTCTCGAGGAAGCTTAAGAAAGAAGAAGAAGTCTAGCTACAGTGGCAGTGATCGACTGGTTCTCATCCTTGAAACCTTGAACCTGCTACGTCGAGAACCAGGCCCGATCCTGTCACACTTCCTTGAGGACTCCGGATTCTGGAGTTGCGGCCTCCGGGATTTGCCTAGACTCCACTTCGCTCGGGCGTCTGCTCTGAGGGTTGGAGAACCTCATTGTGCTGCAGGACCTCGCCTCGGGCTTCGAGCCTTGAGTGACGAGGCCATCTGACTTCTCGTCTCAGGCATTGGCCTGAGAGACGGAAATTCACCTCTTCGTGTACGGCTGCCTCTACAGCCGTGCCGCCCGCTGTCTGCGTGCTGCCGTCGTGCCGCCGCCTTCCCCTTGCTGCCGTCATCGTGCTGCAAGCCACTGCTTCACGGACCTCACCTCAGGCCTAGAGCCTTGAGAGTCGAGGCCATCTGAGTCCTCGTCTCAGGCGTCAGCCTGAGAGACGAGGCCTCGCCTCATCGTGTGCGGCTGCTACAGTCGTGCGTGCTTGCTGCTGCTGCCATCGTGCCGCCGCCTTCCTGCTTGCCTGCCTACATCTGCTGCCGTCGCCTGTCTACGTGCCAGTCTGCGTGCCAGTCGACGTGCCAGTCCTCGAGCCTGTCCCTCGTCATTCCTTCCAATCTTCCCATACTATACGGTCAGAGTTTTAGTTTATAATAGGCATATCCATTGTAGGCAGGGCCAACATTTATTAGGTAGGTCTCTTAAATAGTTACTGTACTCAAAACAAACTTAAATTGTAAATATCTATTTTAAATAAACTTGTTTTAACCTAACTAATATAATCTTTCATTTTAAAATATCTGAAAACCCCCCCGCTACAATTTTTATATCGGATATCCGATAGTTTCGGTTACGGTTACGGAGCTCCCTAACATCACTGCTTAAATGTATAAATCATTTAGTACGGGGTGACTTTGAAAGCCCGTACTTTGGGCTAATATTATGAGGCTTTACTGATAAAATCGAACAAATTTTGTGATGGAACCTTGTGTCGCAAATGATTTTTTTTTAGTCTTCCCCATACAAATTGGTTATTTTAACATTAAAAAAAAAATACCATCACGGGTGCCTATTTGGCTCCCGAGAACCAGGTGGGCGATTTTCGCGCTTTCGAGATTCATCTCGATTCGAGATTTTTAAACGAAAAATGACTAAATATGTCATTTTTCGTTCAATATTTATATATTTATTATTTATTAATTAATATTTATTATTTATTTCGTTTAATGTTCCATATTTTTTAACGAAAAATGGCATATTTAGTCATTTTTCGTTTTAAATTCTCGAGTCGAGATGAATCTCGCATGCGCGAGAATCGCCCACCAGAGGGATTAACCCGTCCTCATTTCGCCGGTGGTATTCGGAGGCAACACCTAACAAGTGGCGAGCTTGTTGCGGTGTTTTTGATGAAATAGCCTCGTTGTATAAAGCGGTTACCCATCCTAGGTCCTTGTTGTCATCTGCTTAACCTTGTTATCAGTTGCGCAGTGACTTAACCACTAGGCTGGGGCCGATTCTTTTTTCTTTTTTTTTTAACTTTACTAGTGTGATTATGGAGAAGACCATAATTTGGTTCGGATTTGATCAGTAACCTCATATTTGCCCAAAGTACAATTTAAACTTCAAGTATATACGTGGTGGCCGAGTTGGTTAGACATTAGACTTAAAAACACGTGATATCGTATGTACGAGTACAAGCGATATCGTTATGCAGGATATCAATTGTACATACTTACCAGTTTATCTATGTGATGCGGTTACGAAACGAACAGTTGATTTGAAAATAAAGCATCAATGATATTAAAGTGGATCGTAATCCAAATTCGTAGGTATTTACCGCCGCTTATTTCGTAATCGCATCATTTATGCGGCATAGTAATACCGACCAATGTATTGATGGACTACATTCATGGACTTTATATAGGACTCATGTAAATACAAATTTACTTTGCTTGTCTTCAATAAATAAATAAAAAATTGTCATGGGAAAGAGTTGGTAACCTAGCAATTAATTATTTCTCAGTATAGCTTGCTCTATGAAAATCTATGTTTAATAATTTACCCAAGAAACTTACCTATAGCATTATGAATAGTGCATTAACGGAGTGTCTTTAAACTTTAACCAAGTTTGCAAACTTCAATTTACTTTGAAGTTTGTAAACTTAGTAAGTTGCTGTATTTGCATTTACATAGTTTCTTCATACTCCAACAATGGACGGTATTAGTCTTAGTTTCTAATACTAGATGGCAGAGGAGTGTGTTTTTTGATTTTACTTTTTTCAGTATTTTTATATTTATGCATTTTTATAAATTCCTTATCAGGATAATTTATATATATATTTTTTTAAAGATTAAATGCAATGAAAAAAAACCCTGGTGGGCGGGTATCTCGAACCCACGAACCTCGCTTTAAAAAATAAATAAAAAAATACCAAAATTATCCGTATATTTAAAAAAATGCATAAACACTTGTAGTAAAGGTTCAAAACTTGTTTGGAGACTGGGTGGATACCCAGCGGAGGGGTTTTAATCCCACCTCGTCGTAGCCAATGGTATGAGTCTACCAAGAAGTAGAAGTAGCTAGCTCATGACAATCGGTGTATGGATAGACTACATAACTCTATAAACGGTTTCATAAGTTGGTATAGTGAAACTGGGACCTACAGTTTAACGAGCTCTCCGAGGCACTATTAGTGGTATTGTTAAACAAATGCGCATAATTTTTAGATTAAAAACTCATTGGTACACACCGGGGTTTGAACCAGAGACCTGTATTTTTAAGTCTAAGGTCTAACCAACTCGGCCACCATGTATATGTGTAAGGTTCTTTCTTTAATCTAGAGTCCTTTAAGCGAGGCGTGAATAAGTTTCTCAAGCAGACATAGTGGAATCAACCAATTGAAGCATCATTACTACTATTGGTGGAGAACAATCTTGGAAGTTACATTGCCACTTACCACCAGGTTGAGGTAGGGTAATATGTCCTCCTCTATTAAAAAAAATATATTTGAAAGTACGTGATTATTTTATATTGTAACCCTACAGTTTTGTACAATCACTTACCCTAAGTTACTTCACAATAAAATATTGCTCTACCAATAAAACGTTAGGGTCCAGTGGTTCTCAAACATTTATAGAGACTACAATTTTGGTTCACAACAAAAAAATGCTAAAAGAATGGAATTAAAACAATTTATTTTATTTTTCATTGCTTTTATTTGCATTGTGTTTATTTACATAAGCCTATATATATTTAGGGTTTAGCAAAGTGGTTAATTACAGTAGACAAAGCATTGCAGTAGCTCTACCATTAGTGGCTTACTACATTTCTACAGTCGTTAGTAACTATAGATAGAAATCAACAGTGGGTAAAGTATAGCAGGAGTCATTTGACTTGTTGTAATCAGTGGTGTTGCTGAAGTCATTCGACTTATCCGGTTTACATTTTTTTAGGGTTTAGCAAAGTGGTTAACTACAGTTGGTAGAGCATTGCAGGATTTATTTGACTAGTTGTAATCAGTGGTGTTGCAAAAGTCATATGACTTGTCCGGTTTACAATTATTTAGTGTTTAGCGAAGTAGATAACTACAGTTGGTAGAGCATTGCAGGATTTATTTGACTAGTTGTAATCAATGGTGTTGCAGAAGTCATATGACTTGTCCGGTTTACAATTATTTAGTGTTTAGCGAAGTAGATAACTACAGTTGGTAGAGCATTACAGGAGTCATTTGACTTGTTGTAATCAGTGGTGTTGCAGAAGTCATATGACTTGTCCTGTTTACAGTTATTTAGTGTTTAGCGAAGTGGTTAACTTCAGTTGGTAGAGCATTGCAGGAGTCATTTGACTTGTTGTAATCAGTGGTGTTGCAGAAGTCATATGACTTGTCCGGTTTACGATTTTTTGTGTTTAGCAAAGTGATTAACTACAGTTGGTAGAGCATGACAGGAGTCATTTGACTTGTTGTACGACAGCCTCCGTAGACTAGTGGTCGCGCCTTTTGCGTTGTATCCGGGGGTCGTGAGTTCGATTCCCACCCGTGGCAAAAAAATATTAGTACGTTTTTCTGTACAGTTTGTCATGGTCTGGGTGTTTATAATATGTATTATATAATATGTATTATATCGTTGCTTCTGGTACACATAGTACAAGCCTAGAGCTTAGTTTGTGATTAGAGCAATATGTGTAAATTGTCCATAATATTAAAAAAAAAAAAACAAAAAAAAATCAGTGGTGTTGCAGAAGTCATATGACTTGTCCGGTTTACAATTATTTAGTGTTTAGCGAAGTAGATAACTACAGTTGGTAGAGCATTTGTAACGTTCGCCCCCCGAACCCCCAAAGCATCACTGCATCTCTGAATACTGAATATACTAAATACTACCCCTTCTGCCTCTATACTACCCTTACTTCTTACTACGTACTACGAACTACGTCGTAGATGTGAGATAATCATAGAACCTTATATCTAATAAATTTTCAGCCATGTAATCGTCTAGTGTAACCCTTTTACGTTGTGTATTTTTTTTCTAATTTTAGTAACCCTTAGTTCTTTTAGAGGTAGAATTGACATTACGATTGGTAAAGTTATATTTAATGAGTCAAACATACTCGTAGTAGAGTTAATCGTATCAAATATAGTAGAGTTTAATGTTTCATATATAGTAGAGTTTAATGTTTTAAATATAGTAATTTATCTTTCCCGATATATTTATTTATATAGGAGTGAAAAAGGGGGAAGAGGGAAAATAGGCCCCATCCAAACGCCCTTTCCTGTGAGAACCCACACATCTTAGATGTTCCCTCCGTATCTCTTCCTCTTTTTTCTTTATTTTTTATTATTATTTAATTTTAATTATTACTGTTTAATAAACAACAAATAAATTCATTTAAGAATATATTGTATATACTTTATTTTGTAATTTGTAGTATATATTTAATTGTTCATACATTGAATGTATATTACATAAAATTTATGTATTGATTATAATTTCTCATAACCCAAAGGTTAAATTTATCATTTATAAAATCATTTATTCACATAAAATATACTTAAGTATATACATCAGTAAGCATTGTTTTCATAATATTATTAAATGCTACTTCACTGTGTATCACTAGAAATAGGTATATTGAATAATATAGAATGTGATTAATGAAGATAAATAAGGTAATGTAGTTATTCATTAAATTATATATTAATAATATATAAGGTGAAGTTTAATTAAATCCATCATAAAGCGAGAACTAGAAAACCAATGCCAAAAGATCCAAGTAAAATGTATTGAACATTAATATTCACATTAGATACCAATAAAGTAAACATGGAATCGATGGTATTTTATAGTAGATATGACTTGTTAACTGTTAAATTAAATCGATGAGGTATGTAGGTATTCAGGATAGTTATGCACTTGCTAGTATAAAAAATATATAATTAGAACATCAAAAGGCGATTACTACTTCTGTACATAAAGTATTCAATATAGTGTAGGCAGTATAGAGTACAAGAATGTAGAATCCAAAATGGCCAGATGTCTAAAATAACAGCCGATACTAGTCAAGGCCACCAGTCCGTGAATCCTTAACTTTGTAGAACATAAAATAACTAGTCAACTCGTCAGATAATCAATTAATGATTTATTATAATAAAAGTCATAATTAAATGACAACCATCTCAATCCTATAAAAGAGTAGGCAAATTGGTGATATAAAATTAATGTAGCAATTGATTGGTGAATCTTATCATATGGCAATATTATTGGTAAATTCTCTAGAAGGATAATAATAATATAGTAGGGTTTAAATTTCAATAACAAAGTGTTACATAGGTAAATTGTTGACAAACGTCAAATAAATTCTGTAATAAGTAATATGCCAATAATATAGCAATACTGTATTGAGATAATTTAATAAATGACTAGTTATAAAGTCATAAATTTCAGTAGTAGAATAATATGTAATAGTATACCCATATTAAAGTAAGTAGTCTGGTATTCAGGAATAATGTGTGATTGCTAGAGTAAAAGGCACATAGGTGAACATTGACGATGAAAGCAATTTCTGTACAACACAGTACGAATATTAGTACAATCAAAAGGTATCAGAAAAGCATAAAATCCCAAAGGATAAAATAAAGTTCAACAGCCAAGTCTAGCTCAAATCACACCTTCATACTCCAAATATTTAAAGGTTTTAATAATATTATTTATCGGAAGAATAACAATAATCAACTAGTTATTTTATAATAGATTGATCAACTAGACAATAGTCATGTTATTTTAATACCTTTAAAGGTAAGATAAATAAACAGAAGTAAGTATTTGATAATTCATAGCATGTTAAGTAGTTATTGGTAAACCTTGAACGGCGAGTTACAAAAATGTAATTATAAGTGAATATTATTAAGTTAATTCTAGTTGTTTTAATAAAATATCCATGTATGAGAAATATTCCCTATAATAATAAGTTGCTTAAGAAAATAAATGTGCCTATTTTTCAAACCTAGGAAATCTTACTCTATTAAAATATTGATACCTACAATAACGATAGTCTGTAAGAAGAGCCCTATTAAAACATTTAACCTGAAAACTTAATAAATAATACCTAGCAACATAAGTATAATATAGAAAGAAGTTTAAATAAATGCATAACAAAACCTACCTTTGCACGCTGACCTATAAAACACGTTAAACACACAGATAAAATAGGAGATACAATCAATTTCAAAATCTACAATATGTTATAAAATAAATTGTGAAGAAATAAATTTATAATATAAAACGTAGAATCATCACGCCGTGTGTACAAAACTTAGTTATATCAAATCAATGTTAAACTAAAATCACTCACCCAAGTCTAACAGCGACCACTAAATTTACAGCTTCCACTGAATTTAAAATAATCAATAATTAATTCCTCTAGCTAGTAGTGTACTCATTGAATTTTAATATGCAAGTCCCTAATTTGTGGTCCGCTTTAGTTTTAATACCTGCCTCTGCGCTTGTATCCGCCCATCTCCCCTAAACGCCCCAAGAAATACGAAAAGTTCCGATTATTCCCGAAGCCCGGCGAAGTCCTTCCTAACTAATCCGATCCCTTTTCTCTCTTTTGCTTCATACTTCTTGAAATAAATTTTATATAGAAAAGTTTCATTAATAAAAATACAAGGGGTATGTGGACGAACCGTTACAGCCGCCCCCAAACTTTTATAAATAAAATACACTTTCGAGAAGTCTTCTCAAAGAACCATTTACTTGAACCATTATTTTATGAAAATAAAATACAAAATGTATAACAATACCCAGCAACCAAAACCTTAATAATAATAATAACTTAACAAAACCATCCAAAACGAAGTGGTATCCTTAAAGATCCTTTATTCAGAAAATGTTCTTCTCGTCAATAAAGTTAAAACTGTCCGACACTACAAACCTTTTATTAAATCCAATGAAACGGTCATAAGTTGCAAACCGAGAAGGAAAAGTTCAAGTGATTCTTTAATAACATAGACAATTAGTTTACCAACAATGGAATAAGTTATTTTAAAAACCTTTACGTTAAAGTACAAAAGATATTGTAAAGGTTAAGCCTTAGAAATTAACCAAAAAATATAAAATTTGAGTCTACATACTTTTATATCATAACTACTAACCTATCATGTAATTAAAGGCAAAACTAAACTGTATAAAATTATAAAAGGTGCTAGATAGAAATGCCTGTATAATAGGTGCTAGATAGAAATGCCTGTATAAAAGGTGCTAAATAGAATGTATCAACAAGATGCAACAATTATGATAATTTTTCAAATTAGTTTGGTCCAATTAGATTATTACCAAATCTATGGTTCTATGATCAATAACAAAAATCCAATTGGAATATATAAAGATCAAATTAACTTTCTATTTATAAAATTAAAAGTTTCATCTTCACTAAATCTGAGATTCATGAGGTAATCTTTTAAATTTGCATTTTCTCTCTTGTCTGACTGATACCTACGTATAAGTTGTAAAAAGAATAACGTTATCTGTTTAATGTTATCGGATAATATCCCATAACTAAACAATTACATACTTTATTGTATTTTGTAAATAGTAACAACCTACCCAACAACTATACATCCCTCAACTACTAGCGAATAATTTAATAATTTATACAACATTTAATTATGTAGGAAAGAGAAATAAATCTAGGTATAACTATGTTTTACCTTAAGTTGTTTAATAATTAAGATAAAAATAATTACACAATACTTTATATTTAAGATTTGATATTCGACTCATGGCTAAATTTAATATGTTAACACGTTACACAAAACAAAAAAGCTAAGTGCAACTTCAGATATAACTTACTGAAATATCTTTAGCGCAACCAAACGTTAGTGACAGGATTGTGGGTCCGGAAACGTTTTGTGAAATAATTGAATTAATAAGTTAATAATAAATAACCAATAATAATAATAGTTGGTTGGAAAAACTAAAGTTAATGTGATGAAAAGTATATTTTTCATCATAGTTTATGATGAAAAATATATATTATTGTATTTTAATATATAATATATAATTAGAATTGATAAAACCGAACAAAACATTTAATAAAATTAATTCAGTTCATAATACGCATCCCCCAGAAGCTACTCCCAACGTATTACTCCTGGCTGGCCAATGTCCGGAGTTCGAAGCTTTAATAAAGAACAACATCATTTATTTTTATGTAGTTCTATACTACTTAATTTACGAAATAATACATGTTAACATATAACAAAACAGCATTATCTTATTCCTCAAAACTTTACGTGCTTACGTTTAAACTATAACAGCAAAGCCTTTCCTCAAGCCCATCAGTGTGGTACTGACTAATTTCTAGTACACCATGTAACATAAGAATATCATGATGGTACGAATCCATCAGTATTCCAAACGCTGTTGTTTGAAGTAAAGCTGCGCTGTAAAAATAAATGTGGTAACTCATGAAGTTGCAAAATATCCATTATGTGTAGAATCAGCAACGTAAAAATATATAAAATTGAAATAGTATAAATTTTGCAATCCAAAAGTACCACTATCACTTATTATTCTAATCGACGTTTCAAGGCATTGCTTAGGGATTAAGTCATAGTCCATAAGGTCATAATTGGATCAGTCCGTTTAATAAGTATTGTGATCCGTTAAGTCATAGTAAATTCCTAATAATTACCTTGAACCATCTAACAGCATAACTATATTTATAGTATAACCACTATATATAGTAAACGCTGTACTCGCTTTGCCTTAACTATGTACGCTGATTGCAACCATGCAACGTAATTCATAAAGTTTTCAGGAACAAGTTTAGAAATTAAAGAAAATATATTTTATAATAAATTTTAGCACGAGTCAAACTAAAATACTATAACAATATCACATTAGATTATAATAATATTCATTATTATATTCCAACATTAATATAGTTAGGTACGTAAGCCCGCCCCACTGTTTAAAATCAGAACTTAACATTCCAATTACAAAACAAATACATTTATGACGGTTAATTTATGATTACCTACGGGCACTTGAAAATAAAAAGGAAACTGAAGTGTTTCTGCGTAAAATTATTACACTTTGACATGTGTGGGCCGTCATTAATTATTTAAAATTATGACGAAGTCAAAAAAAAGGTTATCGTAATATTTTTGAGTGTGAACAAAAATTTGTTATTTAATACAAGGGCAAAAAAGATACCCTTTGAAGTGACTATTCCACTTATTTGACCGAGAACAATAGGCCACATGTTTGAGGTTGTTGGTGACAGATTTCGGGCAATTTTTTTTTTCGATTGCACAAATGACCTGTGTTACATGTGTGAAAGAACAAAGTCTAAGAACCCAAGCAAAATAATGACAATATATGGAAGCTATTTAAATTGTGATTTAATGATTTTTTTTTTGTTTGCCTTTTATTTTAGAGAAAATAACACGTGTATGTAGCCATTTGTGATTAATGGTTCTTTATATTTTTTTAAGGATTGCAACCCGAAACTTTTCGAAAAGAAAACAGCTCTATAAAGCCAATTGACTATTGCCACTTAAACAAAAAGGGACTAGGTAATAAATTTGTAAATTTATGAGCTAATACTTAAAAATATATCTTGAAATTGTGTCGGGTGTCGTGTGAAAAGATTTAAATAACAGACATGTGCTATGACCGCTATTATTTGTTTGTGGCAAAAGTTACGCTTATTAGCGACACTATGAACCCCAAAATGAATTTAATTTCAATATACTTGCTTATTTTAGCTTACCATCAGATTATTATTGCGGAAGCCACTATATTAATTATTACTAATTTAATAAATGTAATTGCTTAAATTACTTAAAATAAATATAGTTATTTCGTAATAGGATAAAAGTAATTTTACCTTTATCTATAATTTAGTACTAGTTTACCATCAGGTGTTTGAAGCTTGATTTCAAGATTAAGAAGCTCTATCTAAAACTAATAAATACTAGTTTACCATCAGGTGATTAGATTCTTGATTTAAAGTTTAGGTAGCTCTGTCTACAATTACTAAATAGATATTAGGTAACTATCAGGTGATTAGAATCTTGATTTCAGGAGATTATTATATTTATTTGTTTAAATCTTTATTGCATACAAAATACAAAGGCGGATTTAATGCTGGCAGGCATTCCCTACAAGCCAAACCTTCGTATATTATCAAAAATAATAATGTAATATTATTTCTATATAACCTTTTATACAGTTAATATAAGTTGCAGGTAACACACAATAGTTTATTTAATCAGCTGATTAGTTTTATCGGTGAATCCCGCTATAAAAGGACAGACAGACCGACGGATAAATAGACAGACAGACCAATAGACAAATTTGACCATTTATACTATATAAGTATGTAGCTTACTGGATACAACAATGGTTAATGGTTGAATCATCTTAGTTAAAAGTAAAACAGGACAGACAGACTATCAGATAGACAGGCTCTCTTTAATAATAATATTATTATAAACTATTAAAGATATAAAACTTATTCAATAAATATAATAAAGCTTACTAGTCGGATCATATTACTAGAATATGAAACCAGGTAGGTATTGTAAATTCGATTCCCAGCTTACTTACATTATATAAAAGTACATTGTATATTAATAATTAATTTATTATTACGCTAGTTTCACAAGATAGGTATATATATATACTATAATATCTGTTTTCCTTCGACGCCTTCTCATAGGAGGTTAACCAATTATTAGTTTAAGTTCTATCCCACTTCTTCTGTTTTTACTGTTAGAGACGTAATGTTATGCGAAATAGCATGATAATTAAAATAAACATCATTAATCCGTATCGTAGGATCATGTTACTGCAACAATCCTCTAGTTTTAATAGTAATATGTTTTGCAATAAAACAAATAATGTGTTAAATAAATACACCAATCAAAAACCTTACAATGAATACTATTTACCTTAAGGATGTTTCGTATAGCTGTACCAATTATAATAATATTTAGGACATTTCACACCTTTTTTCTGTTCACTAAGCACTAGGCTTGTTTTATATGTACCAAAGAAAACGATACTAATACAAATTATATTTTATAAAAACCCGGACCATGATAAACTGTACAGAAAAGTATAAATAATTATATTTCATGGTGGGAATCGAACCCACGAGCGCCAGATACATCGCCAAAGGCATAACCACTACAGTCACGAAGTCGTTCATTATAAACCTGTTCAGATTTAGTAATATCAGTTCCAATAACTACTACATAACAAACCGATACCCCTAATTTTAGGCGTTTAGAATAACCTTAAGTCACCAGTCTATAATAAAGACTTTATACACATATTGGGACTTTATACACATATTGTCCTAGTCACAACCTACCGACTTGTACTATGTGTACCAGAAACAACGATACTAATACATATTTTATTCTATACACACCCAGGCAATGACAACTGTTCATAAAATATGTCTACTTATTTTTCCGTGGTGGGAACCGAACCCACGACTTTCCAATACATCGCCAAAGACGTAACCACTAGTCTACGGAGGCAATGACTACTCATACAACTCATATAGTTGTAGTATAATACATAAATATACCAACAATGCTAAAATATGTCTACTTATTTTTTCCATGGTGGGAATCGAACCCACGACTTTCCGATACATCGCCAAAGACGTAACCACTAGTCTACGGAGGCAATGACTACTCATACAACTCATATAGTTGTAGTATAATAAATAAATATATCAACAATGCTATTACCGGTTCAATATGAGTTTTAAAGAGCATGTTTAGCCTTCTGCAGTCTTAGTTTCACTTACACCTGCTTGTGGAATTACTAATGCTCTAATACTTCTATAATATGTTTATGTAAAATAAAAACACTACTCTGTCTATTTTGCAATATTTGCAAATAGCACATTTGATCACCGGCTTTGGCACTTCTACCAACTCCTAACATTTTTAATAAGAGTTTTTTGTAAAACAGCACATTTCATCATCAGCCTAGGATCCATGAACACTTTATTATAATTATTTACTAATACCATCTAGTAGAATATTATATGTTTAATACAGATTATATCAAAACACCTTTACCAGCCACGCAGATTGAACCCGCTTTCTAGAAACCCCGTCCTAGTACAACGTCTAAACACAATCCTACTAGTAAAGTTGGCAACCTAAAGCTGCTAATAACCTAAATTTGAACTATCGTCATCTAATTATTTCTGTTTTCCTATACAATAAACAATAGTTTAATAATGGTTTTATAACTATTACATAATATTTCTTTAAGCCAATTATGTAATATTACTAAGTATACGACATATTCTAAGAATTTCCTTGCGCCCATGATTCTAAGTTCCCTTGACTGCATAATTTTAAATCTCGCCCCCATGATTTTAAATACCAATGTAATAATCAATTCTTTTAACACCTCTCTCCATTTTTCACGAGCAACAATTGTAGGCAATAGTGCCTAATAAGATATAATATTTAATTATATGAGTTATCTCAATAAAAAGGTCCCTAAAGCTTATAATACCAAAGATATGTGTAATTTATTAATAATAATCATATCCTGGTCACTATGTCAGTAATAAAAATATTATAAAGACCATATTAAATCTTAATCCTGCTATATATAATGCTATTAATTAATATATAACTTTCTGCAATGACCATAATTTTTATCCTGGTCACGGCACCAATTGTAACGTTCGCCCCCGAACCCCCAAAGCATCACTGCATCTCTGAATACTGAATATACTAAATACTACCCCTTCTGCCTCTATACTACCCTTACTTCTTACTACGTACTACGAACTACGTCGTAGATGTGAGATAATCATAGAACCTTATATCTAATAAATTTTCAGCCATGTAATCGTCTAGTGTAACCCTTTTACGTTGTGTATTTTTTTTCTAATTTTAGTAACCCTTAGTTCTTTTAGAGGTAGAATTGACATTACGATTGGTAAAGTTATATTTAATGAGTCAAACATACTCGTAGTAGAGTTAATCGTATCAAATATAGTAGAGTTTAATGTTTCATATATAGTAGAGTTTAATGTTTTAAATATAGTAATTTATCTTTCCCGATATATTTATTTATATAGGAGTGAAAAAGGGGGAAGAGGGAAAATAGGCCCCATCCAAACGCCCTTTCCTGTGAGAACCCACACATCTTAGATGTTCCCTCCGTATCTCTTCCTCTTTTTTCTTTATTTTTTATTATTATTTAATTTTAATTATTACTGTTTAATAAACAACAAATAAATTCATTTAAGAATATATTGTATATACTTTATTTTGTAATTTGTAGTATATATTTAATTGTTCATACATTGAATGTATATTACATAAAATTTATGTATTGATTATAATTTCTCATAACCCAAAGGTTAAATTTATCATTTATAAAATCATTTATTCACATAAAATATACTTAAGTATATACATCAGTAAGCATTGTTTTCATAATATTATTAAATGCTACTTCACTGTATACACACTAGAAATAGGTATATTGAATAATATAGAATGTGATTAATGAAGATAAATAAGGTAATGTAGTTATTCATTAAATTATATATTAATAATATATAAGGTGAAGTTTAATTAAATCCATCATAAAGCGAGAACTAGAAAACCAATGCCAAAAGATCCAAGTAAAATGTATTGAACATTAATATTCACATTAGATACCAATAAAGTAAACATGGAATCGATGGTATTTTATAGTAGATATGACTTGTTAACTGTTAAATTAAATCGATGAGGTATGTAGGTATTCAGGATAGTTATGCACTTGCTAGTATAAAAAATATATAATTAGAACATCAAAAGGCGATTACTACTTCTGTACATAAAGTATTCAATATAGTGTAGGCAGTATAGAGTACAAGAATGTAGAATCCAAAATGGCCAGATGTCTAAAATAACAGCCGATACTAGTCAAGGCCACCAGTCCGTGAATCCTTAACTTTGTAGAACATAAAATAACTAGTCAACTCGTCAGATAATCAATTAATGATTTATTATAATAAAAGTCATAATTAAATGACAACCATCTCAATCCTATAAAAGAGTAGGCAAATTGGTGATATAAAATTAATGTAGCAATTGATTGGTGAATCTTATCATATGGCAATATTATTGGTAAATTCTCTAGAAGGATAATAATAATATAGTAGGGTTTAAATTTCAATAACAAAGTGTTACATAGGTAAATTGTTGACAAACGTCAAATAAATTCTGTAATAAGTAATATGCCAATAATATAGCAATACTGTATTGAGATAATTTAATAAATGACTAGTTATAAAGTCATAAATTTCAGTAGTAGAATAATATGTAATAGTATACCCATATTAAAGTAAGTAGTCTGGTATTCAGGAATAATGTGTGATTGCTAGAGTAAAAGGCACATAGGTGAACATTGACGATGAAAGCAATTTCTGTACAACACAGTACGAATATTAGTACAATCAAAAGGTATCAGAAAAGCATAAAATCCCAAAGGATAAAATAAAGTTCAACAGCCAAGTCTAGCTCAAATCACACCTTCATACTCCAAATATTTAAAGGTTTTAATAATATTATTTATCGGAAGAATAACAATAATCAACTAGTTATTTTATAATAGATTGATCAACTAGACAATAGTCATGTTATTTTAATACCTTTAAAGGTAAGATAAATAAACAGAAGTAAGTATTTGATAATTCATAGCATGTTAAGTAGTTATTGGTAAACCTTGAACGGCGAGTTACAAAAATATAATTATAAGTGAATATTATTAAGTTAATTCTAGTTGTTTTAATAAAATATCCATGTATGAGAAATATTCCCTATAATAATAAGTTGCTTAAGAAAATAAATGTGCCTATTTTTCAAACCTAGGAAATCTTACTCTATTAAAATATTGATACCTACAATAACGATAGTCTGTAAGAAGAGCCCTATTAAAACATTTAACCTGAAAACTTAATAAATAATACCTAGCAACATAAGTATAATATAGAAAGAAGTTTAAATAAATGCATAACAAAACCTACCTTTGCACGCTGACCTATAAAACACGTTAAACACACAGATAAAATAGGAGATACAATCAATTTCAAAATCTACAATATGTTATAAAATAAATTGTGAAGAAATAAATTTATAATATAAAACGTAGAATCATCACGCCGTGTGTACAAAACTTAGTTATATCAAATCAATGTTAAACTAAAATCACTCACCCAAGTCTAACAGCGACCACTAAATTTACAGCTTCCACTGAATTTAAAATAATCAATAATTAATTCCTCTAGCTAGTAGTGTACTCATTGAATTTTAATATGCAAGTCCCTAATTTGTGGTCCGCTTTAGTTTTAATACCTGCCTCTGCGCTTGTATCCGCCCATCTCCCCTAAACGCCCCAAGAAATACGAAAAGTTCCGATTATTCCCGAAGCCCGGCGAAGTCCTTCCTAACTAATCCGATCCCTTTTCTCTCTTTTGCTTCATACTTCTTGAAATAAATTTTATATAGAAAAGTTTCATTAATAAAAATACAAGGGGTATGTGGACGAACCGTTACACATTGCAGGATTTATTTGACTAGTTGTAATCAGTGGTGTTGCAGAAGTCATATGACTTGTCCGGTTTACAATTATTTAGTGTTTAGCGAAGTAGATAACTACAGTTGGTAGAGCATTGCAGGATTTATTTGACTAGTTGTAATCAGTGGTGTTGCAGAAGTCATTTGACTTGTCCGGTTTACAATTATTTAGTGTTTAGCGAAGTAGATAACTACAGTTGGTAGAGCATTGCAGGATTTATTTGACTAGTTGTAATCAGTGGTGTTGCAGAAGTCATATGACTTGTCCGGTTTACAATTATTTAGTGTTTGGCGAAGTGGATAACTACAGTTGGTAGAGCATTGCAGGATTTATTTGACTAGTTGTAATCAGTGGTGTTGCAGAAGTCATATGACTTGTCCGGTTTACAATTATTTAGTGTTTAGCGAAGTATATAACTACAGTTGGTAGAGCATTGCAGGATTTATTTGACTAGTTGTAATCAGTGGTGTTGCAGAAGTCATATGACTTGTCCGGTTTACAATTATTTAGTGTTTAGCGAAGTAGATAACTACAGTTGGTAGAGCATTGCAGGATTTATTTGACTAGTTGTAATCAGTGGTGTAGCAGAAGTCATATGACTTGTCCTATAATAAATAGTGGTGCCTATTTGGCTCCCGAGAACCGTTTAAGCTGCCTCAGGGTACCCAGTGAAGGGATTAACCCGTCCTCATTTCGCCGATGGTATTTTGGAGGCAACACCTAACAAGTGGCTTGTTGCGGTGTTTATGATGAAATAGCCTCGTTGTATAAAGCGGTCATCCATCCCAGGTCCGGCCTTGTTGTCATCTGCTTAACCTCGTTATCAGTTGCGCAGTGACTTAACCACTAGGCTGGAGCCGCTTTTTATGACTTGTCCTGTTTACAATTCTTTAGTGTTTAGCGAAGTTGGTAATTGCAGTAAGCAGAGCGTTTCCGAAATCAAATGATTTCGCGAGCAATGCATGAGTTATTTGACTTGTTGTAATTAATGGTACTGCAGAAGTCAATGACTTGTCCAGTTTATAATTAAAGGGTGTAAGTTTAGGAAGTTAATCATAAATTGTGTAAAAGTTTAAAAAAAAAAAGGTTTTATGGATTTAATTTTGCTAAGATTAATTAAGGTTTCAGTTACATGCCGTAACACATATAATATACGACAGTTAACGAAGTTGTCATGTTTACACTTAACCGAAGCAAGTGTTCGTGTCACGGATTCATCTGCAAGCATTGCTAATTTGTTGGCTTCGGTCCAAAATTCTAGAACTCCAGAACTTCTGCACAAAGTTTGCTGCAGAATTAATTTTGAAATATTAGAGCGAGTTATTTATTGTAAATGTTATGCATTTATATACAATGCAAATAAATAAGTAAATACAAAGGTGCCCATTACAACGCGAATGAGTAGGAATATAAAAATATCTCGCTTAAAGAAAAAAAAATTGACAGCCTCCGTAGACTAGTGGTTGCGTCTGGCGTTGTATGCGGAGGTCATGGGTTCGATTCCCACCCACGGCAAAAAATATTAGTACATTTTTCTGTACAGATTGCCATGGTCTTGGTGTTTATAAAATATATAAACGAATCTGAATATTTGGAAGAGACGTGTGACGGGATTTATATATATATTATATTTTATATCAGCACGGATGCCTTACGGCCCGAGACCGCCTAGACCAGCGGTCGTCACACTTTTCCGGCCAAGGGCCACATAGGACAATGTGGGTAACACTGTCGGGCCGCACACTAAGGGTGTTGTCCACTTATATACCACACTAGCTAATCCGTGCAACTTCGTCTGCGTAACTTTAACCGTTTACGCAGCGTACGCTCTCAAAAGGAATCATTTTCCCTCATTATTGCACATTTTTTATAGTTACTCCGCTCTTATTAGTCGCAGCGTAATGTTATATAGCCTATAGCCTTCCTCGATAAATGGGCTATCCAACACTGAAATAATTTTAGAATTCTAACCAGTAGTTCCTGAGATTAGCGCGTTCAAACAAACAAACAAACAAACAAACAAACAAACTCTTCAGCTTTATAATATTATAGTATAGATTATCTTCGTTGTTTTTGGAAGCACAAGACTTTGACAATGCACTTTTCGGTTTCGGTATAGTCAGACATCCATGTTCCGAGTTGACTGGTTTACATGTAAAACTCGTAAACCTATGTATTTTCACCAGTTATGTGTTTTATGAATGTGAGCTTGGAATTAATTTGTCCTATCAAATCGTTATAGCCCTTTCGTGATTATTTTTTTGCAGAAAATTCAGGTATTTCGGTACTCGTTTCATGCCCAAAATTGTTTAAAATGGGACAAATTGATTCGTGAGACTCAGAAATTTATAGGCTATCTCTTTCAGATTTAAACAACCATTTTCAGTCACCGTTTCTTTTACTTCAGTTTCACAATATCTTTTATTTTAACGATGAATAAGGCTTGCTTTAATATTGAGGCAAACCTTCCACCACATCTCGACCGTTTTTTCAATAAATTCGATTGACTATAAGACTTACGAGTATGTAACAATTTCAGCGCTTCAGCACAAGAAATTCTACTTGTACAGATTGTTCAAATTTTTAATCCATTGTAAAAATCGCAATGTGCCTACAAAAAAGTATTTGTCGTGCCGACAAAAATAATTTCGACATGAAAGCTTTTTAAATTATACAATTCCAGTACCTTCTTCACAGTATGTATAAGTACCTATTTCTATTGCACGTTTTTCAATATAAATTATTTTATATTAGTAGTAAAACCATCAATGTTTAGTGGCAAATGTAACAAAAATATTAGCCAACCCGACGGCGGCGGTCTCTGTTTATTCCATTATTAAATCTCGCATCGGTACCTATTTAGTTAACTTTGTACGCAAAATCTGTTTTAGTAGATAGTTGACTATTGAAATTATTTGCTTTGTCGCGGGCCGCACAAATATCGACAGCGGGGGCCGCAGTTTTGATGACCACGGGCCTAGACGGTCACATTCAGTTTCTTATAACGTGATCGTTAGATCGTCAAAATAACGATTTCAGCTATTCGCTCTTCTCTAGTCAGAGTAGTTTTTAATCTTCCCTGATTGGAGGAGAGCGCGATAATAATGGAAATCGTGTAGGTCACTTCACGGTTTTTGCGTTATCATTACACACCATCTTGTAATAAAATATTAGGATTAACAAAGAATGCACATTGTCTGTGTATAAATAGGAAAAATATCTATGAAAATAATTGTTAGGAGGTGACTTGTTCTTGGCCCAGTGGAGTACCTTGGCCCAATGGAGTACCTTGCCGCGTTAGAGAGGGTTGTGGGTTCGAGTTCCGCCCACCAAGATCTTTTTTTTATTGTAATTCTTTAAAATTTCAATATAGGATCAACAAAACAACTCTTACTCATATTCTTAATTTTTTTTTTACGGGATGATTGTTTTTATTTTATTTATTTATTTTAAATATTTTTTTGCATAAAATACAAAGGCGGAATTAATGCCCCTAGGCATTCTCTACCAGTCAAACCTTCGTCGTACGTTAAAAAACATCTGATAACTGTGTTTTATAATAAAGTTTTTTTTTTGAAAAAAAAAAAAGAAGATAGGGCATTTCGACCAATTCGATACATATCGATTTTATGAATGAATGTTCATTCATAAACTTCATTTTATTCACTGTCGATTTATATCGATGTGGTTTTATTGAACTTGACTGTCAAATTAGCAAGCGTGGCGTTACATGCGTTTTGAACTCAAATTATTTTAATTTTGATTCTTTCTATTGTTTCCTTTAAATGTTTGTGTGTTTAATGTGTATTGTCCTAATTTATTGTTGGTGGTAAGTTTTATTTAATATTTTTGTGTAAAATTTATGTAATATGGATATTGCCAATTTAAACCCCGACCCCGATCCCGATGACTCTGGTCCCAGTTCTAGCCCTAATTTCTTTTCACCCATGGAATTAGGCCAATCTGAATCTAATATTGGAGCAAACATAACCGTTGAGTCATGCCAATCCCCCAAAAAAAAAAACCTACCCTCAAGAAAATAAATTTTAAACCTACCCCTGCACTTAAAATAGCAATTGCAAATGCAGAGTTGGTAGCAAACAATAAATCTCCTAAACTAATTATCCCAATTCACCCTACTCCCGACCGCCCTAGTCTTTCTACTCCAACCCCTACAAATCCCCTTACTTCAACCCCTCCAATCGTAACCCAAAACATTCTGGCTAGGTCTCTATATAGTGCTGAGGACTTAGGCCCATTTATAATTTACGTTGAGATCCTTCAGACTACCCCAGATTCTGGTACTACTATCCACCCAATTAAATTTGGGGCTTTTCTATTCAAAAATAAAATCATCATGCCCCTCAATTAAGGATGGAATTAAGAAAATTGGGCGTAATAGACTGTGTATTAAGTTTGAAAATTTCACAGATGCTAACAAATTTATTGAAAATAGGGTATGGGAAAACCAACCTTATAAAGTCTACATCCCCACTCACAATATCACCAGAATGGGGCTGGTTCGTGGAGTCCCACTTGAGTGGACCCACGAGGAAATATTAGAAAATGTGACAGTTCCCGTGGGCTGTGGCCCTATTATTAAAACTCGCCGCCTTAGCAGGAAAGTAAAAAACCATAATGGAGATACTACTTGGTCCCCCACTGAAACAGTTATCCTAACCTTTGATGGTCAAATCTTACCTGGTAATTGTTATTCCTACTACACTGCCTTACCTGTGGAAAAGTATAGATACCCGATAATCCAGTGTTACCACTGTTGTAGATATGGACATACAAGAGCCCAATGCAGATCTAAGAGTAGGTGTTTTAGGTGCTCTTTAGAACACGAGGGGAAGGACTGCCTAATAAATGAGTCCAGCGGCTTTTGTATTATGTGCTCCGGGAACCATCTGGCTACAAGCAAATCATGCCCCCAATTCACTCGCCAAAAAGGAATTAAATTTATTATGGGTGAAAAACATATTTCTTTCCAAGAAGCAGATAAAATGGTTGGCATTAATAGGTCATATGCTTCTATTACCGCTAATCAACCCCGTCCTAATATGGAACCCTCCATTCCATCCACTCCAGTATGGAAGTGTATCCAATTTAAAAAAAAAACCCACCCTCCTAAACAACACACACCCCGCCCCCAACACCCTTCCTATAATGATTATCAGATCCCTTCTCCTCAAAATGGTTGTGCTACAACTAAAAATACTCAAGAGCAGGACCAAAACAATTCATCTATCCAATCATTATTAGCAATAGTTATTAGAGTAATAAATAATACCAATTTACCGTACAGCGTAGCACTACAACTTATTCAAAACATTACTATCTCTATTTACAATGACTTACGGACTCAAGGTAATCCAATGGAACTGTCGAAGTGTCAACTCTAAGAAAAGTGAGTTGACACATTTGATTAACAGTCTCCATCCAAACCTACTATCTATCTCAGAAACCTGGCTTCGTCCAGGTACCCATTTTTCTATTCCTGGCTATTCATGCTTGCGCAATGACAGGAATGATGGCTGGGGAGGATGTTGTTTGTTAATTAAAACTAATATCCCTTTTTCACCATTATCTTTAACCTCCTCCAATCCAGACCTAAACCTCATAGCAGCAGCGGTGGGAGGGGTTACATATGTGTCTATTTACCTACCTAATAAAAACCCTTCTATTGTCCCTTACATTAAAAGGGCTATCCTTTCTTTCCCGCCTCCCATAGTTCTAATGGGGGATTTTAATGCTCACCATAGTTTATGGGGAGCCCCCACCTGTGACCCTATAGGGAATAAAATAGCAGAATTAGCTGATGAACTCAATTTGTGTGTCCTCAACGATGGCAGACACACAAGAAGAGGTGCTCCAGGACAAAACCTAAGCTATGTTGATATCTCTTTATGCTCCGCGGGACTGGCATCTTTTTTTAACTGGAATACCCTCCCATACTCATATGGGAGTGATCACTTCCCAATTATATTATCAACTCCAAATAAAATCCCAACCATAGATCCCTTGCCCCCTTTATGCCCATATGTCCTAGAATCCAATTGTGACTGGGAGGGCTATAAATCAAAGGTACATTTGGCTACATCCACTCTTCTGACCCCCACAAATCCCGATGATGGTCAACTTAGATACTTGGAATTTGAAAATGCTCTTATTAATGCAGCAAATGAATCTCTTCCAAAGAAAAAGTTCTTGCAGAGTAAAATTCCATCCCCCCCCCTGGTGGGATAAACTTTGCACGGAGGCCATTAGAAAAAGGAAGGAAGCAGAAAAAAACTGTAACCAACTACTCACCTTAGATAATTTTATTAAACTAAAAAATATACAAGCAGCCACCAAGAGGTTACTTAAAAAAAAAAATCAGGGATGGAAGAGTTTCTGTGAGTCAATCTCCCCAGAAACTCCTTCGTCGTTAATATGGGATAGAATTTAAAAAAATAGATCTGCACTTAGGGAAAAGTTCCTTAATACTCACAATATATCTTGGGTGGAGGGATTTGCAGATAAGTTGGCCCCCCCTTTTGCCCCTCCGGAACCCCTTCTCCTTATTCCCACCTCCTCCTCCTCCCCCCCCCCCTAAACTCTCCATTCTCACCTAGGGAACTGGAGCTGGTTCTGGACAAGGTTCGTCCGGACTCAGCTCCTGGTCCTGATGGTATCCCCTATGCCTTCCTCACGAATCTCAATTATTCCTCACAACTTTACTTTTTAAAATTATTTAATATATTTTTTTTAAATGCACAAATTCCCCCCTCTTGGAAACAGCAAGTAATAATTCCTATTCTGAAACCACTTAAAGATCCAGGACTCCCCTCCTCCTACAGACCAATTGCCCTGTCCTCTTGCCTTGCTAAGATAGCAGAACATCTTGTCAAGAATAGGTTGGAATGGTATCTTGAACATAATTCACTATTGTCCAAATCCCAATTTGGGTTTAGGAAGGGAAAAAGTACTCATGATAATCTCTCAATATTCTATACCGACATATCACTAGCCTTATCGAGAGGCGAGTCTATGGCTGCAACATTCCTAGATGTATCAGCAGCTTATGATAATGTTAACCTTACATTACTCAGACATAAGATGGAAAGTCTAGGGGTCCCTCTTATCATAAATAATTTTATATTTAACTTACTAAATGAAAGAAATATCTCGATAAGGGTTCCTGGTTCATGCACCGCAACAAGGACAATCTGGAAGGGCCTCCCCCAGGGCTCAGTCCTCAGTCCCATCCTCTATGACCTGTACACACATGACCTGGACACAAACCTTCTCAGGTCAGTCCGAGTACTACAGTATGCTGATGACTTAGTATTGTATTCTTCTGTTACATGCGTGTCGGTGGCCTCCAACAGACTCACGGATGCTTTGAGTGAACTTTACACTTGGCTATTTAATCATGAACTGGAGCTTTTGCCCCATAAAAGCTCAGCTATTCTGTTTTCCAGACAAAGGAACCCTCCAATATTAAAAATAACATATAATGATACCCCTATACCCAATTGCAAGGAGGTCTCTTTCCTCGGTAAAATCTTTGACTCAAAAATGAATAATTCTAGCCAAATACAAAAAATTAAATTACACAGAAATGTGAAAAAAATATTAATATAATCAGGTCTCTGGGGGGGGGGGGGTATGGTGGGGATCCCACCCCAGGTCGCTCCGGCTAATATATAACGCCATTATTAGAAGTGTATTGGATTATGGGTCTTTTTTATTGGATTCATCTTCCCAACAACTACTTCGAAAACTTGATAGTATAAATCCCTTAGGGTGGTGCTGGGGGCTATGAAATCATCACCTACCAACTCATTACAGGTGGAGTGCGCTGACCCTCCACTCCACATAAGAAGGCAATACCTTGCTAATAGATTTTTGTTCAAAATAAAAATGTTCTCAGATCACCCACTTCTTCCTAAACTTCAACTTCTCAACTCGTATGTCTTAAATAAAACATACTGGAAAAAAACTACACCATGCCTGGTTTATAGCTATCGCCACCTAAACTCAATAAATTCGAAAATCAATACTCTTCCCACTCACCCTTTGTTCATGCATGACTATGAATCCCTCATTTATCCCCCTAATATAGTCTCCCTGGGTATATCGAAAGACACAAGTAACCCAAACACTGCTCTCCAACAAATTTTAAACAAAAGGTTTCCCCTAGCCGAGATATTTTTTACTGATGCCTCCAAATTTGATGAAAAGGGATCTGTAGGAGCAGCGTTTGTACATCATAACTCTGGAACTTCAAAAATCTTTAAATATCCATTCTATGGTTCAGTCTTCTCAGTAGAGAGTATGGCCTCCTGGAAGCAATTAAATTTATAATTCAATTTAATATAGAGGATTCATTAATTTTGTCTGACTCCTTAAGTTCTCTTTTGGCCATTTCCACAAACCCATTTAAAAAGAACTCCATCAGTCCTATTTCTTTGGATATAAAACACCTGCTTAAGATCTGCAATGACAGGGACTTGAGGGTGTCATTGGGTTGGATCCCCAGTCATTGTGAAATACTGGGCAATGAATGGGCGGATGAGCAGGCAAAGAGGGCCACAGTACACGGAGACAGGTCTAATTTTATAGTTGTTCCTAATGACTTACTTTCCCTTCCTCGGGCTCTAATGGTTCAATCCTGGAACCTATACTGGAAACGAACCAAAACAAAAAAAGGAAATCACCTATATAATATACTTCCAAACATTCAATTAAAACCATGGTTCTCAAAAATATATTTAAGTAAGTCAATATCATCTTCACTTAGTCGACTAAGAATAGGTCACTGTACCTCTCCTGCGCACTTGTATAGACTCGGACTACGAACCACCCCCTCTTGTGACTGTGAGTTGGGGGAAGGAGACATATCCCATTTGTTGTTCATGTGCCCTAAATATGATTCAGCACCTTTATATAGCTTCCTAGTCCAAAATAAGGCCCCCTACCTACAAACTTAAATACCTTACTCTCCTTTCAATGTAAATATTCTTCTAAATCCCTAATCCAATTTCTGTCAAAACATAAAATTAATTTGTGATGTCTTTATAAATACTAACTTAATATTATCTTTATTTATGTAATATATTAAATGTCTATATACTGACAACTTTATATTGTGATGTCTCTACTAACATTTTTATTTCAGACTAGGACAACAATAGGTTGTCTTTGCAGTAAAATTAAAGTGCAAGTGCACTATACCATGTAGCTTACGCACGCGACGTTGGCAGTAGTTCCCTCCCCAAGCTAACAGAGGGAGAGTGCCATAAAGCAAAAAAGAAGAAGAAGAAGGTGTAGACTTTAATTAAACTTTTTAAAGTTCATTTTTCAAAAGTTAATAGATTTTTTATAAAGAGACTATGTACTCCATCTCCGATTTTCCGGAGACCACTTCATCGATTTCTTGTCGAGGTAGTAGTCTCCTTTAATTGTGCTATTACGAAATGGGCTATTTATTTGACGATAAAGCAGCGAGGATATTAAAATAAAATCGTAATGCAAATACGTCTTGTCGCCGCCCATTTCGTAACCGTATCATTTAGTAGCTTAATAGGGGAGATCAATATTGTTAAACAACAATGTATTAATCGACTCTTTTCATGGACTTAGTAGGTCTGCTTACGCTTAGGTAGATACGAAGTCACATGCTGTGCTCTATTAAATAGTAATAAAAGTTTATTTCAAGTAACAAAAAGTACTCATATTTTACCATAAGCCCATAGTAGAAAAAAAAATCTAATATTCTGATTTCTTCTTAACAAATCTTCTACCTTTTTATTCATTTCTGTGTTTGTTGCTACCTGTACCCTGCAGCAGTGATTCATAAAGCAACAAAAACAGGTGTTTTTGTTGCTGCAATAACCGCAATGATAGCCATTAAAAAACTGCCTACATGATATCATTTTTGTCTATATTTAGGCATTAATTCTAAAGAGGTTATACGCTAGTTGCTAAAATCTCTAAATCTGATGAGATTTCTGAGCAGAATTCTAAAAAGGGACGCATCTGCTGCCTTCACCATCGCAATTCCTAGGTCATCAATAACGGATAAAAACGAGCTTCCACTATGCTGTCAATGCCACACCCGAGCGGCGAGATTTGGCATAAGTCCTGAAAAGGGTCGGCTGTTCTGACTTAGACAATGCCTCAGATTCAGAAAGATTTATAAATCTACTAGAGGCCGAAAACTTAACAAATAAACATGATTAACAGTAGGTACTTGCTAAAAATCAAACCCAAAAGTAATAAAAATATATATTTATTTTATGTATTTTGGACACATGCGCTGCATAATAAATATAGACCTAGAAAGTCTATGAATGGGGTCAATAGACACTTTTTTTTTATTGAACTTGTTAAAGTACTTGTAAAAAATAAATCTAGTTAAAAATCAAACTCAAAGATCATAAAAATGAATATTTATTTTATGTATCTTGGACACATGCCCTACATAATAAAAAAATATATTTATTTATATATTTTGGACACATGCGCTGCATAATAAATATATACATAGAAAGTCCATGAATGGGGTCGATAAACACTTTTTTTTAATTGAACTTGTTAAAGTACCTACTTGTTAAATATCAATCTAGTTAAAAATCTAACTCAAAAAAAATTAAAATATATATTTATTTTATATATTTTAAACACATGCGCTGCATAATAAATATATACATAGAAAGTCCATGAATGGGGTCGATAAACACTTTTTTTAAATTGAACTTGTTAAAAATCAAACTAGTTAAAAATCAAACTCAAAAATAATAAAAAAAAAAAAATATTTTAGGTATTTTGGACACATGCCCTACATAGGTACCTAAAAAATTTTAAATAGTGGCATGCCATGCATAATTAACTAATGGGGTCTATCAACACATTGTTATTTAACAGCATTGACCGCTCCCACTATGCCGTCTAACTGATGAGATTACATAATTAGCGATCTTCAATTTAACTGTTTATTTCGTCAACGCACCCTGAAAGGAGACTGCCGCCTCGACAAGAAACCGATGTCACTTGGAAATCGGTAAACCCACAGACTAATGGCCTTATTCATAAAAACTTATTGAGTCCTTCAAGAACACTTTAGTTATAGAATGTTTTGTCTCTTTTATTTAGCAACAAAAATGGATATGTGTAAAAGAGACAAAACATTCCATAACTAAAGTGTTCTTCAAGGCTCCAATAAGTTTTTATGAATAAGGCCATAAAACTGAAACATGACTAGTAAGTTATAGAGATCTTCATCCCACCTAATTACGTAGGTATTCTCAACCTAATAGATAAATATAAATTAAATACTTATTAGTTTTATTATTGAACTAGCTGACCCGCGTAACTTTAACCGTTTACGCAGTGCACGCAACGGAAGCTCTCAAAAGGAACAAATTTTCCCGTTTTTCCAACATTTTTAATAGATGCTCCACTCCCAGATATTGTAGCGTGATGTTATAAAGCCTATATTTATAAGGCTATATAGCCTTCGTTGATAAATGGGCTATCCAACCCTAAAATAATTTTATTTATTGGTCAGGAGATCCTGAGATTACCCCCTCTCTATATAATATTAGTATAGATTAATATAATAAAAACGAAAATAACTGTTATTTTTTATATAATTTTTAAGTAGGCAACGAGAATTTGCCCATAGCACTAACTGCTATTTCGCGTTGTATGGCCATTAATATTCCTTGACTTAAAAAAAATAATCCTGAACGGGGAAACGTTGCCTACTTAGGTCCCTGGAGTCAACTTGACGCCCATACAAACGTACTTCCAATATTACAACTTGGCTGTTGTATTAATGGACGCAAAAATCTTTCTGTTGTGTGTGGGTAATTTTTTTTTTGTATTATAATATTAAAAAGGTTTTTTTTTTCTGATTTAGAAAAAAAAAAAAAAAACCTTACACAGAAAGAATAATATATACAATGACCGACAAAAATATCGTTTTAATTCTGCGACAAACAGTAGTCGAGTATTATTGAAAGTGCGAAAGCTCATTTTGTATGGAGACCGCAGAGTTCGCGATCTATTAAGCTTTTTACCTAAGGAAAAATATAATGTTTTTTGCAGACTTTATTATTATTATTTCAAGTCTTATTATTGTAATTTTTATGTAATTAGTATTTTTGTGTAGGTAAGTGTTTTTTGTTATTTTAATATACAGTTTGAATTTGAAAGGATGTATTTTGGGCTAATATGAGGTTCTACTGATCAATACGAACAATTTTTCCCATGGAACCATGTGTCGCAAATGAAAAAAAAAATTGCCTTCCCCATACAAATTGGTCATTTTAACATTACTAGTTTGTATGGAGAAGGCAATTTTTTTTTCATTTGCGGCACATGGTTCCATGGGAAGAGTTGTTCGATTTGATCAGTAGAACCTCATATTAGCCCAAAGTACATCCTTTCAAATTCACCTTGTATATATATATATAAACAAGGTGAACTATATATATTATATAGTTCTTTTTTTTTTTTTTTTTTTTTTTTTTAATATTTCAATATTTTTATTTTACGTATTAATTTAATATTATTAAAATTAATATATACCTATAATACTAGTTTAACTTTTCGGTTTAAGTGAACTACTTAAATCAAAAAGTCAAATTTACTTAATAATTAATTATAAGCGAAAAATTTCTTTAAGATCCTCCGAAGCTGCGCATGTGCCCAAAATACTTAGAGCATTACCCCTCTGTATTTCCAGCGATATCCTTTGGAAAAAATATGATCTTGCTCGATGGTCCCCAGATGCGTCAATTAAAAGTTTACCTAGATTAAAACCAAATTTTTTTGCATCTGGAGACCATGGTCCCAGAGTTTCCACCGAAAACGCTAAGAAATCGTAAGAGGGGCTATGTATCTTGTATTTGTCATGTTTTTTATTTTGAGCAAGCAAAGCTGCAGCACCGGAGGATCTTGAAGTGACGTGAACGTAACTAGAGGCTAGGGTGTCCACACAGGTGGCATCCCAGATCACAGCTCGTCCTCTGTGCCATGGAACTATGGTCACACCGTCCGGCCTCTTGCCATCTTCAAGGTCCAGACCCACAGGCTCAAGAGTGCTGGGTATACCAGCAGAAACAAGAGATCTTTTTATAACATTATTAATGTTATTGTGTCTGGGTATACGGCCAACACTCAGCCTGCAGGATAAACCATGGTGATCGGATGATGTGACCATGGCTCCGCAAATGCAATTATGAGGTTGACAAATCGGGGCGCCTATCCTGAGGGACACCGCTATTCTTATTGTTTGCCGGTCGAGTAAAGTTGCCAAGATAGGCGATGGGAGTGCTTCAAGCCAAGCGCCTGATTCTTTACATTGAGCGGCTAATGTTCTAGCTTTATCGGTATTCGAGAGTGTGTTTATGAAATTATTTAATTTATAGTTCTTAAATAAATAAAAAAAATACTTTATATAAAGTTATTACGATATATTCCGCAATAGGTTTAGAGAAAAACGAAAATAAATATTTTGAGAACTGAATAGATTATTCTTAAATAATTCATCGTAAATTAATACTGTTTTTTGAAACGGAAAACTCTTTTTCCGATAACTTTTAATGAATTTGCAACAGGTAAAAATAAATTTCTTATTTCAAACTTTCGTTCGAAGAGTAAACAGATTCTTATCAAAGTTCGGTTTTCATTAAGTATTTAAGAATTGATTACAAAACTGTTTAGTATCCTGCTTTATATAAAACATCATATTTTTATATCGATACAGTCGTTTTGATATAAACACAAAACGACTGTATCGATATAAAAAAAGACATTTATTTGCAAAAATACTGAAATACATAGGTGTTGTTTTATATTTTACAGCACAGAATTTGCCAATTACAAAGCGCGAAAATTTTAAATGTAATATTTAAACAATCTTTTATACATAAATTAAATCCATACTTTTTTTTATTTGCTGGCATATATTTTAATATTCTTTATATACGTATATTATTATTAAAATCAAATTGATATAAACACACGCAACATGATTTTTTTAAATATATTGTCATTAACTTACTTTTAACAATAGGGAATATGCATGTGACTCCTATTATTATTATTTTGATATTTAATGTTCCTTTTATGTCTTTGAACATATTTAGTAATGTATTTTATTTTGATTAGCTATTTCTTTTTATAAATACGACGACGGTTTTAAAAATCCATTTTTTTTTGTAGAAACGGAACGGAATTTGTGATAAACGCTCCGACATTAGCAAACACTGCATGTGACGTCATTCGTGCACAAACAAATGTCAACATGTATTCTGAAGTCTACAGTTTCTTGTTTGCTTGGGTATTTATTGTCCTTTATTACGATAATTTGTAATAAACAAACCTTTTGACTAACTTTGAGGTGCAATAACATTAAACTAAATGCTTTTTGAGCACTAATGACGTCACAGAATGGCGGCGTCACAGATGTACCGTTTTTTACTGCGGTAGTGGCAGATAAAGTTTAAACCCTTTTATTTTTGTGTTATTAACCTTTAAAAAATGTTTAATATTTGTTTTTAGAGTCACGAATTTTGTCATTGCTTGTTATCTATTTATACACAGACGCCCTCTATTAGTTTTTTTCTATTTGGAGGTGCGGGGTGCTAAGAATTGCTGGTGCGATGGGTTTATTTTAAAGTGGACTGTATGCGAAGTTCCTAGCGGTTGGTTGGTACACTGTTAAGGTAGAGGAATGTGACGACAGTCGAGCTGCTGCGGAAGAACAATTAAGAAATGCAACTCGAAAAGGAAAAGCGCACAAACCTCTAACACGCTGAGTCGATGGTGATGGATGGCACTTCCAGAGTCTTTGGTGCTGTTGCCAGGCTACAGCTCCAGATGGAATCCTTTCCACCTGAGGAGCAGACCAGCCCAGACAGGTGGTCAGACGGCTACGTCTATGGACGTGGCAGTCGCGGAATTTCACACAAAACGACACAAATCACAAACACAATAAACTGCTTGTATTAAGAAGAGTATTCTCTTCTGGCGGGCGTAGCTCAGTGTCCAATTTACGTTCCAGAGGAATCAATCACTCTTTCAGGCGGATCGCGCTTGCAGGTCAGGAACTTGCAAGAATGGTGGGGAAATTTAACATGTACCAACCATACTTGAATAAATAAAATGACCTACCTACATGAGAAATAAGTCGTAGTCGATTCAAATATGAATGGCGCAAGCACTATTAACTCTATACGAGTGAAGTTAGAAGTCATAGTTTCTAATACTAGATGGCAGAGGACTCTGTTTTTATTTTTACTTTTTTCAGTTTTTTATATTTATGCATTTTGTATAAATTCCTTTATAGGATAATCTTATATTAAATTATTTAAGAATAAAAATGCAATGAAAAAAATCCTGGTGGGTGGGACTCGATCCCACGAACCTCACTATCGCGGCAAGGCGCTCAACCGCTGAGCCAACCAGGTTCCAGTCACCCCTCACGAATTTTGTCATTGCTTGTTATCTACTTATACACAGACGCCCTCTATTACCTTTTTTTTCTATTAACTCTATACGAGTGAAGTTAGAAGTCCTAGTTTCTAATACTAGATGGCGGAGGAGCTAAATTTTTAAAGATTATCCTATAAAGGAATTGATACGATAAAAAATGCTTAAATTTAATACTACTATATGTATCGTTACAATATTAGCTGTTTCTATATTTGTTTAGTATGTTAATTAATACCAGGGGTAACGTATCTAAAATAACATTATATAGGTACACTTTGAAAATTATGTTAACTAATATTAGATGGGTAAATACAAATATCAAACCAAATTGTTATGTACCAAGGTACGATAAATTTTCATGTAATATAATCCTATCAGATATTAAGCCAAACTAATATAATATTAATTCGTGTGTGTAATTATTAATAATAAGAAACCGAAAAAAAAACTGGATCACAGATTGTGACTTTGTATCTACTTGATGGTAAGCAGACCTACAAAGCCCATGAGGATAGATCAATACTTGTTGGCTAACATCATTGAACGTTCCTAATACGCTGGCTAAGATGCGGTTACGAAGTGAGCGGCGGCAAAGATAAATTGCATATAAAATAAACCTACATAACACACATTCAAAACACATTTACTAGTACCTACCACACACTCACTACATAACATAAACACAACACACACTCACAATATAACACACTCACAACATAACACACTTAATAAAACACACTCATCAAACATCTACACAATTTATTACTAATGCAAATACTTTTAATTCTAACAATTTTGTTATGAACATTGACCTTGTCGCTAAATATGTGTAATTTAAAATAATTATGGATACATTAATATATAAAAGCGAGGTGAAGGGTAAACGTGGCCGAGGGAGACCAAGACATACGTACCATGACCAAATTGAAAAGGTTTTAAAAGGCGGAGGCGAAAGGAGTATGTAGGGATAGGGACAAGTGGCGTCGGTTGTCTCTGCCTATCCCGTAAGGAACCTGGTGTGAAGATAAATAAATAAATAATATATTTGAATAAATTTAAATAAATATAGGCTTACTTAACTTAGAAATAATAGTGACCACTTTATACAACGAAGCTAAACAATCATACACACCGCAACAAGTTCGCCACTTGTTAGGTGTTGCCTCCTAATACCATCGGCGAAATGAGGATGCGTTAATCCGCTGGGTACCCTGAGGTCGTTTAAACGGTTCTCGGGAGCCAATATGGCACCCGTGATGGTATTTTTTTATTATTTTTAAAATATGATTATTTAGTTTGCCGTTTCGAATCACTTTCCACCATTTGATCCTTATAAGCGACATTATCAGCTGGTGCAATTATACAGGATCAGTGAAAAATTCACCCTGTATATAAATATCCCTCCGCTGGGTACCCTGAGGTCGTTTAAACGGTTCTCGGGAGCCAATAAGGCACCCGTGATGGTATTAAAAAAAAAAAAAAAATATGATTATTTAGTTTGCCGTTTCAAATCACTTTCCACCATTTGATCCTTATAAGCGACATTATCAGCTGGTGCAATTATACAGGATCAGTGAAAAATTGACCCTGTATAAATAATATATCTACTATTAATTGGGTAGGGAGGATAAAAATTAAGTGGAGGTAAAAGTGTTGATCAAAAAGGTCTATTTTTATTATTCAACAATAAATATAAAATATATAAAAACATATATACGTGGTGGCCGAGTTGGTTAGGCCTTGGACTTAAAAACACTAAGGTCCCTGGTTCGAATCCCGGTGTGTACCAATGAGTTTTTAATTAAAAAAATTATGTACATTTGTTTGACAACACCACTATAGTGCCTCGGAGAGCACGTTAAGCTGTCGGTCCCGGTTTCACCAACTTGTGAAACTGTTTATAGATGGGTTATTGAGTCTATTCAAAACATCGCGACGAGCTAGCCACTTGTTCGGTGTAGACTCATACCATCGGCTACGACGAGGTGGGATTAAAACCCCTCCGCTGGTTACCTTGGGGCCGTCTAGGCGGTCTCGGGCGCCGTAAGGCACCCGTGAAGATATATATATATATATACAGGGTGAATTTGAAAAGATGTACCTTGGGCTAATATGAGGTTCTGCTGATCAAATTGAACAACTTTTCCCATGAAACCATGTGTCGCAAATGAAAAAAAATTTTGGCTTCCCCATACAAATTGGTCATTTTAACATTACTAGTTTGTATGGAGAAGGCAATTTTTTTTTTCATTTCCGGCACATGGTTCCATGGGAAAAGTTGTTCGTATTGATCAGAAGAACCTCATATTAGCCCAAAGTACATCCTTTCAAAGTCACCATGTATATATATATATAATGTATTAATAAAAATACTATAATAAAATTAAATATAGTCGATAGTTCAGTTCGTTGATTTCAGATAATGTTTCTAATGTACCGAGAACTGAAGCGGCATTGCCTCGTTGAATTGCCAGGCATATTCTGGCATAATCACGAGCGGAAATTTTGAGAACTAGAAATGCGGTCGTGTGATTGGTCAAAATGTTAACGCGGTAGTATAGTTAACGCGAAAGTAAACGTTAACTATACTACCGCGTTAACATTTTGACCAATCACGCGACCGCATTTCTAGTTTTCCGTTGTGCCAATTATTAATTGTGACATTTGTGTAGCATATTGGTAGCATAGGTAAATATAATTTTGTTTGAATGTGATAACTTATATTATGGAAAATGTACAAAATACTTTGCACACCACTGGTTGGTAGAATATGTTGAGCTTAATATATTTTTTTTGTGTCATCTTATTTATACCATATTCTGGCAAATAAACTTTTTATTATTATTATTATAGTTCTCAAAATTTCCGCTTGGAGCGCTGAACCATTTCCCATACAAATTTTAGTTAACTCAAACGCAAAGTAATAGTTAGAAAACTCACACTAGGGGTACGGGTGTGTTCAAAGCTTGATTTAGTTGGTGACCAATTTGGTTTACCAGCTGCTTTGTGATTTTGCTTCAAGGTCTAAGGGTCTCTGCAAAAGACGAAAATAAGATGATTAGAACTTAGACTTAAAACCACTTAGGTCCCTGGTTCAAACCCCGATGTGTACCAATGAGTTTTCAATTAAAAATAATATGTACATTTTTGTAACAACACCACTATAGTGCCTCGGAGAACACGTTAAGCTGTCGGTCTCAGTTTCAGTATACCAACTTGTGGAACTGTTTAGAAATGGGTTATCTATTCAAATTTTGCGATGAGCTAGCCATTTGTTCGGTGTAGACTCATACATACCGTCGACCAGTAATGTTATGAATAAAACAATATAACAAAAAAAAAATCTATCGAGCCATTTTCGTGGTTTTGCGAAACTGACGAACGCAATTGTTTTTTTTTATTATACAGGTGTATTTGAAAGGTTGTACTTTGGGCTAACATGAGGTTTTACTGATCAAATTGAACAAATATTCCCACGGAATCGTGTGACGCAAATAAAAAAAAATGCTTTCCCCATACAAATTGTATGGAGAAGTCATTTTTTTTTATTTGCGACACATGGTTCCATGGGAATATTTGTTCAATTTGATCAGTAGAATCTCATGTTAGCCCAAAGTAAAATTTTTCAAAGTTATATAATAATATATTTTGGATATATATAAAAACCTCGATTAAAGTGTTGACTAGAAGTATTGTAAGATCCTTTTGTGTCAACATATTTATCAATTTCACTACACCAACTTGTGAAACTGTTTAAAGATGGGTTATTGAGTCTATTCAAAACATCGCGACGAGCTAGCCACTTGTTAGGTGTAAACTCATACCATCGGCTACGACGAGTTGGAATTTAAACCCCTCCACTGGGTACCCTGGGGCCGTCTAGGCGGTCTCGAGTGCCGTAAGGCACCCGTGATGATATGTATGTATATAATAATATTTACCTATTTTATATTGTTATTACTGTTACATATAGTAGATACACAGGCTTAGTTTGTGACCAGGTGGGCGATTCTCGCGCTTTCGACATTCATCTCGATTCGAAAAATTACTAAATGTATCATTTTTCGTTCAATATTTGTATATTTATTAATATTTGTTATTTATTTCGTTTAATGTTCGATATTTTTGAACGAAAAATGATACATTTAGTAATTTTTCGTTTAAAAATCTCAAATCGAGATGAATGTCGTAAGCGCGAGAATTGCCCACCTGGGCAATATTTGTGAAATGTCCCTCATGTTATTATTATTACAGGTTAATGATGAAAGTTAATGACTCTTTTATATGACTCGTAAGAGTATTATTATTAATACCAAATAATCTGCTGTATTAAATTTAATCTTTTTAGCGCAGATAATACCATTTCGTTACCTTTTCAATAGTCAAGTAACTCATCTCATTCATCGTTGAATTAAAATGAGTTTGAATATCCGACTCGTCTTTATAAAGTGGAATGATATTGGGGTCCACTATGGAAACTCATTCATGCAAAACTCGATGCATTTGCGTTTTATATAAACGAAAACGAATCGATGGTACTGAATTGAATTTTTCCATTTCGAAATTGAGTGTGGTTTAGTAAATTTGGAATTTCAATTTTACTTTGCTGTTAAGTTGAAGGGATTTCGTTTAAATAACTTATTTTAGAAAATGTTAAAAGTGAGTCAATCTATTAGATACAGGAACCAATTTCCTTTAAATAATTTCGTAAGAAGTTTTAAGATAATACTTAAAATTTCGAGAATTTTAACTGATAGATAATAAAACAATTGCGGATTTCCCTATGTACAAAATGGGGAGACAGTTTATTACTATATTTATTATATAACTAGCTGGGGGCTTAGCACGCGGCCAACGATAAGATATATACCGACTCGACTTATACCGTCTGCTGTGGAAAAATATATCGAATTGGTGAGCACGCAAACCGATATCGATAAATTTCTCGAGCTTTGTCTACTAGTTAAAACAAGTGTGTTTTCGTTGACAATTTCAGAAACATTTATGTAATAAATAAATTATTATTACCTTATACAATCATTTATTTTATATTATTGTTATTAATCGTTACAGAAATATACATGGTGACTTTGAAAGGATGTACTTTGGGCTAATATGAGGTTCTACTGATCAATACGAACAACTTTTCCCACGGAACCATGTGCCGCAAATGAAAAAAAAAATTGCCTTCTCCATACAAACTAGTAATGTTAAAACGACCAATTTGTATGGGGAAGCCAAAATTTTTTTTCATTTGCGACACATGGTTCTTTAGGGAAAGTTGTTCGATTTGATCAGCAGAACATCATATTAGCCCAAAGTACATCTTTTCAAATTCACCCTGTATATTTTAATTTAAAAAGATTAAAAATACATATATTTGACAAAATAAAAATAAAGCCGAAGAAAACTCGTTACCTTGGCCTAAAAAAAGTTTTTGTTTTTTGGTGAGTTTTTTTTATATATATTAAGGCATTGGATAGGATTAAAAAAATGTAATGGAAAGTACGTATAGATACGGAAGTGCTCTAAGACCTAAAATCGCTATTCAAACAAATTGTCAGACATATTTTCTTGAGCATTGATTGGTTATGATCGCATTTGTGTCACCATTTATTTTGGTTTGTATTGCGGGCGGCTATCTTTTGTTCTTATGACTGGTAAGGCGATTAAGCCTTAAGGTATTTCCCTATAATAATATACTTCAATGATATAAATCAAATATTTTATTTTATGGATGTTTTGAATTTTATGCAATACGGCGACGTGTGAATGATTTATTTTAATTATCAGCCTAAATTAGTCGCCTGCTGAATAATCAAATAAGTGTGTTTAAGTGGCAGTGGGCAGGCCACATAGCTCGCAGAACGGACGGCCGTTGGGGTTCTCGAGTGGCGACCGCGTGCTGGAGGACGCAGCAGAGGCAGGCCCCCCACAAGATGGACCGACGACCTGAAAAAGGTCGCGGGAAGCCGATGGATACAGGCAGCGCAGAACCGGTCGTTGTGGCGATCCTTGGGGGAGGCCTATGTCCAGCAGTGGACGCGCAAAGAAAGGCTGGCATGATGATGATGATGATGAATAATCAAATTACATTACACAATCACTACATTTCGCATTCAAGACCTATCTGAACTTGAAAACCTCTGAACTTCGGGGGTTACCGAAGTTCAAAGGTTTTCACTCTAGTAGTGATCATCCCCTCTAGGATTTGTTCGCTTTAAAATATTAAGACTAATCTACTGCCACTTCATAATAATAAATACATAAAATTAAATAAAAAAAATACACGATAATAAAATAAAACAAGAATTTTAATATTAATTAAATTATTTTTTCTAAATAGCATATCTCTAGAAACATAAATACTTATTTTCTGATAATATGTTTCTTGGTTTGAGCATCCAGATATTTTTTTTCAAAATCATTGTTTTTTGAGGTTCCAGTTGCCACTTCATAATAATAAATACATAAAATTAAATAAAAAAATTACACGATATTAAGATAAAACAAGAATTTTAATATTAATTAAATTATTTTTTCTATAAAGCATATCTCTAGAAACATAAATACTTATTTTCTTATAATATATTTTTTGGTTTGGGCACCCAGATTTTTTTTTCAAAATCATTGTTTTTCGAGGTTCCAGTTGTTCCAGCAACTTTTCTATAACACGCACATTCATAGTCACTTAAGTATAACAGTTTTTCTAGCAAGAATAAAACAATTTTGGTTCTGTTTTTCGCTATTAAATCAATAAAAATATCAAAGCAAAAGTAATTTCGACACTTATCAGCACCTAAAAGAAACGTGATAAAAATTATATATCGACTTTTGTCTACAATCTGGCAGTTTAGTTTTGATGTTAATAAGCTGCATGCTACCGTTTTCGATAAAAGTCGACATATATCTTCCAATGCGTCAAATTAGTCTATTCGTTATATATCGTGGTCGCGCGTGTTAGCTTTGTAGATATATGTCTCATCGATCGATATGTATCGAAACGAATGTCGCGCGTGCTCGGCCCCTTGGTGTGCTTATATTATATAATATAAAAAAACAAAAAAAAATGCTATTCATATTTAATTATTCAGGCTTGACAAACTACCAATATGTATTAATATAGAAATCTCTGGAGAAATAATTGAAAAAAAGGCGAAAGATTAAATTAAATGAGTTGAATATGAATTGCAAATAAAATATATTTGAACATATCTTTCGTATCCGATAGAATTTTATATTTAGGTAAAACACGCATTTTTTTCTTTATTTATTTAATAACATGAGGCAAATCAAATAATGAATACAAAACCATACAATTTAATATCGAATACATATCGAATAAGTTATACAGGGTGAATTTGAAAGTATTTACTTTGGGCTAATATGAGGTTCTGCTGAACAAATCGAAAAAAAAAATTGGCTTCCCCATACAAATTGGTCATTTTAACATTACTAGTTTGTATGGAGAAGGCAATATTTTTTTTCATTTGCGGCACATGGTTCCATGGGAAAAGTTGTTCGTATTGATCAGTAGAACCTCATATTAGCCCAAAGTACATCCTTTCAAAGTCACCCTTATATAGCATCATCTGTATTTTATTTGGGTACGTTATTTATAACTATTATTAGTATTTAATTTAAAAATGGTTTTTGAATTCATACGAAATTTGTAATTTAGCTTAGTTCCCCTAAATATGTTAACAGAAAGTTACCTAGGCTACATAACTTTATAACACCACCGGTTTATGGATATAATTATTATTTTGGGTTTTAGTAACCTACCAATTACAGAAGTTTCCAAAATAAAAAATATCATAGTCTTGCCATAAATATTGTAACAAAGAAAACATTTTTTTTTTCTATTGGAAATAACATTTATTACTTTTACAGTGTAGTTTAATACACAATGAACATATATATATATATATATATATATATATATATATATATATATATATATATATATATATATATCTTCACGGGTGCCTTACGGCGCCCGAGACTGCCTAGACGGCCCCAGGGTACCCAGCGGAGGGGTTTTAATCCCACCTCGTCGTAGCCGATGGTATGAGTCTACAAAGAACAAGTGGCTAGCTCGTCGCGATGTTTTGAGTATGTATAGTGAAACCGGGATGTGATGAGTTGGTATAGTGAAACCGGGACCGACAGCGACGTGCTCTCCGAGGCACTATATTTGTGTTGTCAAACAAATGTACATCATTTTAAATTTTAAAACTCATTGGTACACACCGGGATTCGAACCAGGGACCTTAGTGTTTTTAAGTCCAAGGTCTAACCAACTCGGCCACCACGTAAATGAACAATCGTATAAAAATGACAGATTCCAAATTCAAATTATATTTTTTATTGTAACAGTATTTATGGCCAGACTATGTATATGTACATATATAATTTAGACAATATTTTAATACAACTTTATGTCATTATAATAAACCCAACTTTGCTTCATAGAACGCTTCTTATATCTGGTGCTTTTTTTTTTTTTTTTTTAATTGGAACGCGAATGTGACTTTGTATCTACCTGGTGGTGAGCAGTCCTACAAAGTCCATGAATGGGGTCAATAAATAATTGTTTTTAAACAATATTGATCGCTCCCACTATGCCGGTTAAATGCATTTAAATGAGTACAGACACGAATTTAAACAATGATAGATTAAGTTTTCTATACTTAAAACCCATTTCGACATTAAAAAAAAAATCTGATCATTGTACAGATTTTTTTATTTACCTGCTTTTTGAAGTCGGTAAAAATGAATTTAAAGAGTATCATTTGTGGCTATTACCATATCAAAAAGTTCACTAATTGACGAAGTTATTCTGGAGTTCTCAAACCTTAAAATAAATTCGACTTCAGCCTCACGAACAATGTTGCCATTTTTTAAGCAACTTTAAAAAGCTTTGTCGATTTTACATTTTTTGTGTTTCTATTTATGAATAAAAACACTTAGCTCCAATTGCACCAAAGTGTCCGTTAAAGTAACCGTTATGATTAAAGTTAAAAATTGCGTCAAATGTAGGTACCAGTTTTATTTTGAAAGTCGTTTAATCGTTACAATTTCTTTAACCGAAACTTTGGTGCAACTCAGACTTATTTTCGAATCATAAAAATAAATACAGCTAACATACATATCATCACGGGTGCCTTACGACGCCCGAGACCGCCTAGACGGCCCCAGGGTACCTAGCGGGGGTTTTAAATCCCACCTCGTTGTAGCCGATGGTATGACTCTACACCGAACAAGTGACTAGCTCATCGTGATGTTTTGAATAGACTCAATAACCCATCTATAAACAGTTTCACAAGTTGGTATAGTGAAACCGGGACCGACATCTTAACGTGCTCTCCGAGGCACTATAGTGGTGTTGTTAAACAAATGTACATATTATTTTTAATTGGTACACACCGGGATTCGAACCAGGGACCTAAGTGTTTTTAAGTCTAAGGTCTAACCAACTCGGCCACCACGTATATCATACATACAGCTAACATAATGTTCTAATTTTCAAAAATATTGTTATTTATGGAGTACGACATGTAACTTTTATGTACTTGCTGATTAGCAGACTTACAAAGTTCTTGAATGGGGTTGATCAATACATTGTTGATAAATAGTCTGATAGTCTGATGGTTAAAGTAAACGTAACAAACGTTTAAAGTTTAAAATGGCGTCTACTTTCAAAATAAAACTGGTACATTCGACACCATTTTTAACTTTAATCGTAACAATTACTTTGATGGACACTGGTGCAACTGGACCTAAGTTGGGCCAAACGAACTGGTATTTATTTATTTATCCTTCTTGCAGCGCGTTATATTAGCTAAAAAGAATGTAAAAATGTGTTAAAAATGTAAAAAAACACTTTACATAAGACTATTACCCATTTTCTATAACCTGATGGTAAGAAGACCTACAAAAGACATACTTCCATAAAAGGCTCTATGCTTTTTAACAACATTAATAGCTCCCTCCATGCTGACTAACTGATGTGGTTACGAAGCAGACAGTGACAGAGAAATTTGCATTACAAGTCTCGCTGTTAAATTGTTAAATTAACCGCCCATTACGTAACCGCACTCGACAAGAAATCGATGCAGTAGTCTCTTAAAACCGGTGAACCCACAGACTTGACAGTTTTTACAACTTTATGCATATAGAGTTATTATTACGTATCTGTATGTCTTTTACTCATTTTCTGGTACAACAAATTAATCAAATACGTCTGGAAAGTTTGTGAAATTTATTGTTAACAAATTACGACAACTTTCATTAATTTATATTGTATAACAATTATAGTTGTACCACGTTGTTAATTGAAGTATCTACTTAGATGATTTTATTTGAAAAGTTTGGAAACAACTGGACTAATTCTATAGAAGTAAACCGTATAATATTGAATACGAAACTAATTTCACGACTTCTCCTGTCTACAATGCATATAATATTATACCTTAATATTTATAGGAAAACTTATAAAATACAACATTTTAGTATGTTTAATAAAAGCTCTTTTAATGCGCGTTAAAACGGAAGTAAAACTTTAGTAGGGAGGAAGGTCTCTATAACTTCGTTAGGCCGACCGACCGGTCTCGTTACCACCGCCCATACAGATGCAAAAACCGTCAAGTGACCTAGTCGTATTTCGGTTTTAGTCTGTGGGTTAACCGGTTTTCAAGAGACTACTGAATTGATTTCTTGTCAAGTTGGTAGTCTCTCTTCAGGGTGCGGTTACGAAATGGGTAGTGAAATTGACGATAAGGCAACGAGTATATTAAAATATACTCGTCATGCAATTCGTCATTGTCGCCCCCCATTTCGTAATCGCATCATTTAGTAAAAGCGTTCAATATTGTTTAATAACAATTATTGATTGCCCCCATTCATGGACTTTGTAGGTCTGCTTACCACCAGGTAGATACAAAGTCACATGTCGTGCTCCAATATACAAATAAAAATCGGTCGACGTTGCGCTGTCGACTGTTTTCGGGTCTTTTCAACTTATTGCTTACCTTTCAGTCAATGCATATCTATAAAAAGTAAGCCGTCATAGAACGCTTCGCAGATAACTGGGAACTGAATGCTTTTCGCTTTTAAATTAATATAGGGATAAAGATATTTGTCTTACATTTGTCAAGCGTTCCAAAAGTTTTCTATTGTAAATATATATATAGAGGAGAGCGCTAAGTCGGAAACATCCGAAGCTGGCCGCACTGGACAAGGTTCGACGACCAACGAAGTCAATCTTGCGTATTAACGACGCTGCATGCGTAATCGAGGAAGCTCCTTTTGTATGGAGAACGCAGACTTTGCGATTACGAATGCAGTGTCCTTAAGGGGCCAGATGAAGTCGACTTGACGTACGTACTAAAACGTACTTCCTATATTACAACATGGCTGTTAGTCGAAGTTTAATTATCTTTATCATGTTCGTAATTGCAAGGAAAAATCTTTCTGTTGTGGGTAATAAATATGTTTGTCTTATAATATTTAAAAAGTATAAAATATATTTCGAAAAATAAAAATATTAATCCAACACAGGAACATTAAAAAATACAATGACCGACAAAAATATTACTGGAAGTGTGGAAGCTTATTTTGCGATGACGAATGCGAGAATTATATATCTTAGACATAACTTATTAAATAATTAACAAATCAGATAAACCTCAAGAAGTTGTGCTCAAAATTTAGCCGCCCTTATCCATCCATATATAAACTTTAAGATAACGACCTGCAGGCAAAAGTGTGGATTAAAAGACCTAGCCGTAATTATGTTATCAGAAAGTTATGATATTTGCAGCAAGATACGCGACTACGTACTAACTTTATGTTCGTGTTATGGAGCTTATACCTCTGTTAGAGCGCGCATTTTTTTTTTTTTTTTAATATGTAGGACAAATTACACTTATTGCTCTGGTCACAAACTAAGCTCTAGGCTTGTACTATGTGTACCAGAAGCAACGATAAAATACATATTATATTTTATAAACACCCAGACCATGACAAACTGTACAGAATTTAAAAAACGTACTAATATTTTTTTTGTCATGGGTGGGAATCGAACCCACGACCTCCAGATACAACGCCAAAGGCGTAACCACTAGACTTTTTCCTACTTTTAAAGTACGAATGTTCAATTTCTACTTTAACTACTTTTTCAAAATTCACACGTCATAGCATACTTTCTCTTATAAGCATTTCCCCAACTTTACACTACTTTTTAAAAAAATGTTCCCATGTTCTCAAAATTCCCTCATTATCATAATGCTTATTTTCCCGTAATTCCCACTTTTTTTTTTACTAGAATTTAAAGGATAAAAAAAGTTAAACATTGAAAGACTTATTACACCAATACCTGAAGCAAGATAAAGCTCATGACAAGACATGAGTCTTGTCTTGAAGTGGCCGTGCTGCGACTGTAGGATAAGACTGATGTGTAAGATTGTCAACGGACACGCTCTCATGTCTTGTCTTGGATGTGGCCGTGCTACGGGGGCTGAGAAGAGTGAATGTAAACAAGACTGATACACTAAAGCAAGATTATGAAGTCTTGTCTTGGGAACCCGTGCTAGCAAAAAGTCCCGCCACACCGTTTTGACGTTTGCTCGCGACTCCGTGTCGCGTCTTGGGTTGGCCGTGCTAAGGCTGCAGTGGTTGGTTTCCTTTCCTTGTACATATATAGATCAAATTTTAAGGTGATAAAAAACAAATAGCGTCGATTGATGTAGTGCCCTTTCCCGTTCGGTCAGCTTCGCAACATTCCGACTTAGATCTCTATATATATATCTATATTTGATTTTAGATTCCTATTAAGTGTGTAAGTTATATTTGTTTCGAAGTAAACGCTCCATTCTAATGTGACATTTTATATCATATGATTGATACCCAACATTAATATTTTTGCGGTTTCGTGTATAGTATTTTAAGTGAGATGCTTAAATTGATAAGTTTCGTGACGCGGCTTTTGGAAACTTTCCCGTAAAATTAAGTACCAGCACATTTTCGAATAACTAGGGATTTTGAGCGGTTTTATTTTGAACTTTTTTATTAATTAGTATCATGTCAAAGATTATAACGTTGTAGCTGTTATTATTGGTTTTTTTATAAAACTATACACGTGGCGGCCGAGTTGGTTAGACCTTGGACTTAAAAACACTTAGGTCCTGCTTCGAATCCCGGTGTGTACCAATGAGTTTTTAATAAAAAAAAAAAATGTACATTTGTTTGACAACACCACTATAGTGCCTTGGAGAGCACGTTAAGCTGTCGGTTTCGGTTTCAATTTACCAACTTGTGAAACTGTTTATAGATGGGTTATTGCGTCTATTCAAAACACCGCGACGAGCAGCCACTTGTTCGGTGTAGACTCATACCATCGGCTACGACGAGGTGGGATTAAAACCCCTCCGCTGGGTACCCTGAGGTCGTCTAGGCGGTCTCGGGCGCCGTAAAGCACCCGTGATGATATGTATGTATGTATGTATAAAACTATATTATATGAAAAAAGGCGGACTTAATGCCATTGGGAATTATCTGACTTATATGCTCTTATTTATTTATATGTAAATTATGCTGTAAATCTTTTACATATAGTAAATAAATAGACATTTATTACTAGCTGTTTACCGCTTCTTCGTGTAGGTTTTATATTTGAGCATGATTCGAAGTGGCACGTCATGTGTCAGTTTTAGTCTGTGGGTTCACTGGTTTTCCAGAGATTACTGCATCGTATTCTCTTCGAGATGGTAGTCTCCTTTCAGGGTGCGGTTACAAATCGGGCTATTGATTTGACGATAAATCAACGAAGATTGCAAATACGTCTTTGTCGCCACCCATTTCGTAACCGCATCATTTTTTCGTCGCTACAAAAAGGGCGACAACAAACTCTTTAGCTTTATATTAGTACTAACTGATCCGCGCAACTTCGTCTCGCAACTTTAACCGATTGCGCGTACGCTCTCAAAAGCAGTAATTTTACCCCGTTTTTACAACATTTTTCATTGTTACTCCGCTCTTATTGGTCGTAGCGTGATGTTATTGCCTTCCTCGATAAATGGGCTATCCTAAACTATTTTATTTTATTCGAACCAGTAGTTCCTGAGATTAGCGCGTTTAACCAAACAAACAAACAAACAAACTCTTCAGCTTTATAATATTAGTAAATAGAAATAATTAGTAATGAACCTTTATGAAAATGAGGATAAAGTTAAATTGCTTAAGAGATTTATTTGTTGAAAGCACTATATATCTAGAGACTCCGAGTTAAGTGTGAGTAAATACTAGGTTTAATTGGAATTCCCGAGAGAGTTCTAGGACAAGTGATGAAAATACGCGTTTATTTTGGATAAAACTATATACCTAGTATTTACTCTTAGTGATACTAGCACAGAAAAAGTTATAATACCTAACTTCATAGTATATTATTTAGTATTTAAACACTTTATTGCAAAGTAAATAAAAGTTATGTACAAATGCGAACTTAATGCCTTAGGCATTATCTATCAGCTAACCTTTAAGATTGTGTACGAAAATGAGTCGGACTAATATAAATTATACTATATATTCAATGCATATATACACAAATATACATACAATATATTATAATACATACATATATACAAACATACATATACATAGTTTACCTACACTATATGTACACACTAAAATGGAGAATAGATCAGTAGCTAGTGTGAGTTTTTTTACATTTACTTTCGCGTTAACTACACTACTGCATTAACATTTTGACCAATCACACGCTCGCATTTTTAGTTCTCTACATTTCCGCTTGGTGCGCTAAACTATTTCCCATACAAATTTTAGTTAACTCAAATTCAAAGTAATAGTTAGAAAACTCACACTAGGGGTACGGTAGTTTTGTTAGGGGTACAGTGCGTGATTAAAATTTGTTTGAAAACATTTAAAGATGACGTTTGATTATTAAAGGCAATTTATTCCACTGGCGGGTTGCAGATATAATATAAGAATCAGTATATGAAAATAATTTAACTTATTTATTTTCTTAAGATTGAATAGTTATAAAAAAGAGTGTAGCCTATTTTTCTTCTGTTTTTGTTATTAAGGACACTGCATTCGTAGTCGCGAAGTCTGCGTTCTCCATACAAAGTAAGCTTTCGTACTTCCAGTAATACTCGATTACTGTTTGTCGCAGAATTTAAATAATATTTTTGTCGGTCATTGTATTTATTAATCCTTCTGGGTCTTTTTTTTTGTTTTTACGAAAACAGAAAAAAAAAAAAAACATATTATATACATGGTGACTTTAAAAAGATTTACTTTGGGCTAATATGAGGTTCTGCTGATCAAATCGAATAACTTTTCCCATGGAACCATTGACTTCTCCATACAAACTAGTAATGTTAAAATGACCAATTTGTATGGGGAAGCCAATTTTTCTTCATTTGCGACACATGGTTTCATAAGTAAAGATGTTCGATTTGATCAGCAGAACCTCATATTAGCCCAAAGTACATCCTTTTAAGTTCACCCTGTATAATACAAAGAAAATACCCCACAGAAGGGTTTTTACGTATATAAAAATTACCAACATAAAAATATAATTGAACTTCGACTAACAATCAAGTTGTAATATTGGAAGTACATTTGTATGGGCGCCAAGTAGACCACAAAGGCCCTACCATGGGTTTGCGCGTTGTAGAAACGTAACGTATTTGTATATACTCGTATATACGTGAGCAACAACCAATAGGATCGCATTATTTTTGGTAACAAGATTGAATAAAAAGATCCTATTGGGTGTTGCTCACGTATACGTAAATGAATACGTTACGTTTCTACAATGCGCAAACCCATGGTAGAGCCTTAGAGCTCTAAGTATTTGCTTGATCCCGAGACCGCCTAGACGGCCTCAGGGTACCCAGCGGAGGGGTTTTTAATCCCCCCTTGTCGTAGCCGATGGTATTAGTCTACACCTAAGTAGCTCGTCGCGGTGTTTGGATAGACTCAATAACCCATCTATGAACAGTTTCACAAGTTGGTATAGTGAAACCGGGACCGAACCGCTTAACGTGCTCTCGCATACGCATATATAAAGAAACACACATTTTACATACATATACAATAGATATAAATACAATACACATTACATTTTTTAATTACACTATAAACCAATAAGGATAAACTATTTTGAATAAAAAAAAATTGGATTGGAGATAAAGCTATAGTAGGTATATATATATAGATTTTTTATTTTATTTTATTTGTTATTATATATCCGCGTTGGCCGAATTGGTTAGACCTTAGACTTAGAAACACTTAGGTCCCTGGTTCAAACCCCGGTGTGTACCAATGAGTTTTAAACGCGATCGCGAAGGGAGTCCCAAAACACATAATTAAAAATATAATTTTAATAGATTATTATATGTTTAATTATAGTTTTATTTCAATTGGTTTTGAAAGGGATTTACATGATGCGTACTATAGAGTTAAAAATATATAATTTTAATATATATTTTTTAATTATAATTTTATTTCAGTTGCTTTTCAAAGAGATTTACATGATGCGAACCATAGAGCTAAAAAAAAAAATTTTTTTAACTGTAATTTAAAATAAACAGTAAAAATTTTTCAAATCGGATGGCATTCGCAGTTTTAACTGTTATAAGTACAAATAATATCGTGTAAATTACGTACAATTTTTTTTCGTTATTTTTTTTTGAGAGACAATGTTCTTAGCAATCCATGGCTTCACCGTGCGGGTGCCGGGTCTATCGCGTGGTTGAAAGGCAGGGGAATAAACTGCAGCGTTCCCGGACTTGAGACCGAGAAGTAGGTTTAAAGGCCTTTTGAACTCTCACCTGCACTGTGTTCACTACTCTCTCTACTCAACCAAATATCCTGTTAGCGCCATCTTGGAAACACGCTCCATAAAAGTTCCGACGGCTGTTGCTGCTCGGAAGGCCAAGATCCTTCAATAGACGGTGCAAAGACTTTGCTGGAATTCCTCTTACACCGACTTCCACTGCATAAAGTTGAGTTTTAAATCCGTTAATATTACGTTCAGATTTACGTAATTTTATTTAGATTGCGGATGACCTAAAAGTGCTAACACGAAATGCAAAACTATGTCAGTGGTCGTACAAGAAGTTTTTTCAAACAGTTTATACTACATATATATATATATATATATACAGGGTAATAGGACCTGTTCTTTCATCCTTATTCTTCAAATTTTGCTTAAATTCCTGACACACACACAATACGCACGCATCACATACAACACATATACATACACACTTCACACACATACACACTTCACACACATTATACACTAAACACTTATGGCCTTATTCATAAAAACTTATTGAGGCCTTAGTTATGGAATGTTTTGTCTCTTTTACACATATTAATTTTTGTTGCTTGAAGGACTCAATAAGTTTTTTATGAATAAGGCCATTAATTTATATACATACAAGAAACACATTTTATAGCTTCTTAAAAAAAAAGAGTTTTTATTCTGTAAATTAATATTAATACAATTTTATATTTTAGGATGATATTTTTACTTATTAATACAATACAAAAAATCCAAAAAAATAAAAATCTTTTAACCCAACAGTGTTACCAATAGTACCGAGTATGCTCGCTGCGTTACCCCTTTGTATGATAAAATAATAAATATATAAGTTCTTAAATTTTTCAGTGTGTGTGTCAGGAATTTATTTTTCTGTTATATTATTCTAGTTCTAATAGGTATTGATATTGTATTTTGTTTTTATATTATAATTTATTATAATTTATTACTGGTTCCTGTTACACAGGGAAACCTAGCACATGAACCAGAGATACAAATTAATTAGGTGCAATTTTTTATATATTATTCAATTATTTTTCATTGAAAATTGTTACCTAATTGTGTGTCAAAACAAATATTAGTTATTTTTTTATTTGATAGTCGCTAGTAAATGCATGTCGTTAAGCAGTCGGTTCCAGTTTCAATATACTAACTTGTGAAACTATTATAAAAGTCTATACAGCTTGCCATATAGACTCGACTTCTCGTTTTTTTTTTACTGAAGCACGGCATGTGATTTTGGCATCTACCTGATAATAAACATACCAACAAAATCCATGAATGGAGTCGATCAATACATTGATGTTAATCAGCATTGATCGCTTCGTCCTCCAATAGTCACCTGAGGCTCTACCATGGGTTTGCGCATTGTAAAAACGTAACGTATTCATTTACGTATACGTGAGCAACAACCAATAAGATCGCTTTATTCAATCCTGTTACCAAAAATAAAGCGATCCTATTGGTTGTTGCTCACGCATACGTAAATGAATACGTTACGTTTCTACAATGCGCAAACCCATGGTAGAGCCTCTGAAAATCGGTGCACCCACCGACTAAAACCGAAACCTGACCTAACTCTACCCAGATTTGTATCAATAATTAAAAACAGTAACCGGTAAAGAACAATACAAAATTATTAATACCCCAACAGGTATCGAACCCATGACTTCCGGACACAGATCGAATGGTGCAACAAAACACTTTAAAGCTAGCTTAATCCATAAATAATCCTTTTGTATAAACTTTTAACTACTTTCTTTTGTTTCCCATTTTTTTCAATAACACATACTTCATCTTTAATGGCCATAAAATTTGTAAAACTGCCCATTGCGCTACAATAAATGCTCGATTTATTATATATGAGGACTGCGGTCGTGGTATTACCAAATTATTATATATATAAAGAGTTATGAACCTAAAGTTTACGCTAAATACGTGGTAACCTAGTTAATACGTGATAGCTGAGTTAATACGTGACAGCCGAATTAATACGTGTGAGCCGAGTTAATACGTGTTAGCCGAGTTAACACGTGTTAGCCGAGTTAATATGTGATAGCCGAGTTGATATGTGTTAGTCGAGTTTATACGTGGTAGCCGAGTTGATATGTGTTAGTCGAGTTAATATGTAATAGCCGAGTTGATATGTGTTAGTCGAGTTGATGCGTGGTAGCCGAGTAAATACGTGATAGCCGAGTTAATACGTGGTAGCCGAGTTAATACATGATAGCCGAGTTGATATATGTTAGTCGAGTTAATACGTGGTAGTGGAGTTAGTACGTAATAGCCGAGTTAATACGTGTTAGGCGAGTTAATACGTGGTAGCCTAGATAATACGTAGAAGCCGAGTTAACACGTAATAGTCTAATTAATACGTAGTAGTCTAGTTAATACGCATTAGCCAAGTTAATAATAATAATGTTTATTCAGGCATAAAAACCATACAGTGTTAGAATATAATACTAGGTTAGTGAATAATAGTAAATATGGTAGCAAAGTTAATAAATACGTGGTAGACAAGTTAATACAAAAAAAATATTTAATGTAAATCTTTACAGATATTTATGAAAAGTAAAAAAAAAGAGGTTTAATTTACGTTTGTTTAGGTTGGTAGCCAAGTTATTACGCGATTTCAAAATGGTTAAAAATACGCGTAAGCCGAGTCGTTAGACCATCAACTAAATATTATTCTCAAAAAATATTTTCTTAACTCATAAACAGCGAAAATTTCAAACAAAATACATAAAGAATTAAGTGAAAATACTTAGTGGTGCTAAAGACTCTTTCACTTAATATAAGTGTCAAGTGAATTTAAGTAGAAAATGTCCTTGACCTCTCAGACCCATATCATCGTAGACAGGTTAAACCCAGCATTTCACAAAACTCTCATTTCGAAGCATATTTGGAGACATCTTGACCCTATATAACCTTTTAAGTAGATATTCTTAAATGTTTCGCTTTTAAGGTATCTTTATACAGGGTGACTTTGAAAGGATGTACTTTGGGCTAATATGAGGTTCTGCTGATCAAATCAAACAACTTTTCCCATGAAACCATGTGTCGCAAATGATAAAAAAAATTGGCTTCCCTATACAAATTGGACATTTTAACATTACTTGTTTGGAGAAGGCATTTTTTTTTTCATTTGCGACACATGGTTCCGTGGGAAAAGTTGTTCGATTTGATCAGCAAATATTAGCCCAAAGTACATCCTTTCAAATTCACCCTGTATAAAGCGTCGAAGTAGTATCTATTTTTTTTAACCCTTATTAACCCAATTACATGGAATTTGATAATGCTTCTGGAGGAATATTGAGTTATTATGACCGCTTTCGTAGACTAGTGGTTGCGCCTTTAGCGTTGTATCCGGAGGTCGTCGGTTCGATTGCCACCCATGGCAAAAAAAATATTAGCACGTTTTTTTTTGTACAATTTGTCATTGGTTTGTGTGTTTATAAAATATAATATGTATATCGTATTATATCGTTGTTTCTGGTACACATAGTACAAGCCTAGAGCTTAGTTTGTGGCCAGAGCAATCTATGTTAATTGTCTTACATATTATTATTATTATTATTACTTACTTACGTACATACACATACATATCATCACGGGTGCCTTACGGCGCCCGAGACCGCCTAGACGGCCCCAGGGTACCCGGCGGAGGGGTTTTAATCCCACCTTGTCGTAGCCGATGGTATGAGTCTACACCGAACCATTGGCTAGCTCGTCGCGATGTTTTGAATAGACTCAATAACCCATCTATAAACAGTTTCACAAGTTGGTATAGTGAAACCGGGACCGACAGCTTAACGTGCTCTCCGAGGCACTATAGTGGTGTTGTCAAAAACTTACTTACGTAAAGAGACGAAATTCTAAGCCAAATACCGTTTGCGCCCTAGGTATGCCCACTGTACCATGAGTTCAGTCTTGTGCTTGTCTCGTACGCGCTAGCGTAATTAAAAGAGCATTCATTTTTATTTTAACCCAATTGGTATACAAATAAGGTTTTAATTTCAAAATTATTAACTAATTTACTTTCTGACGTTTAAGAACTTACTGAAGACGTATTCTGTACCCCTAGTGTGAGTTTTCTAACTATTACTTTGCGTTTGAGTTAACTAAAATTTGTATGGGAAATAGTTCAGCGCTCCAAGCGGAAATTTTAAGAACTAAAAATGCGAGCATGTGATTGGTCAAAATGTTAACGCAGTAGTAAAGTTAACGCGAAAGTAAATGTTAAAAAACTCACACTACGGCTACTGTAGGCAGATTTGTATGGCGTTGTCACCCCTTGATGAGGAAGAAGAAGAGACAAATTCATATGCTGCGGAAAAAAATCGTTTGTTTCTAAAAAAACTAATTAATGGAATTGAGAGAAAATATTATTTTTTTGACCATATTATTCTCTACATTCTTGAAAACGGATCTGAGGTTCTACCATGGGTTTTTGTATCTGAGGCTCTACCATGGGTTTTTGTATCTGAGGCTCTACCATGGGTTTTTGTATCTGAGGCTCTACCATGGGTTTTTGTATCTGAGGCTCTACCATGGGTTTTTGTATCTGAAGCTTTACCATGGGTTTTTGTATCTGAGGCTCTACCATGGGTTTTTGTATCTGAGGCTCTACCATGGGTTTTTGTATCTAAGGCTCTACCATGGGTTTTTGTATCTGAGGCTCTACCATGGGTTTTTGTATCTGAGGCTCTACCATGGGTTTTTGTATCTGAGGCTCTACCATGGGTTTTTGTATCTGAGGCTCTACCATGGGTTTTTGTATCTGAGGCTCTACCATGGGTTTTTGTATCTGAGGCTCTACCATGGATTTTTGCTTAGTAGCAACGTAACGTTAATACGTAAAGAACAACCAATAGGGTCGCTTTGTTTTCTCACCTTTTAACGTAAGTAAATAAATACCATCACGGGTGCCTATTAGGCTCCCGAGAACCGCTTAAACGGCCTCAGGGTACCCAGCGGAGGCATTAATCCGTCCTCATTTCGCCGATGGTATTCGGAGGCAACACCTAATAAGCTTGTTGCGGTATTTATGATGGAATATTATTGTCATTGTTACGGGTGTGAAGTTGGCAGCCAAAATCTAGCAGCCTTTATAACCCGACCACTTTAAATAGGTTTTAAATAAATATTTATTTTTATATATATGCGATAATATATTGAAATGTTTAACAGGTACATTATAATAATGAAGAATCATAAGAAAAAACTGTTGAAAAAAAATCTTATATATTAACAATTTTATTTTACATTAATTAACTAACCACTACATTTTGTTATATCGTCAATACTAAAACACAATTTAAATCAATTAGAATGATATCTAGAATATGAAAAAGTCACCTGCGTCCAATTTTTCCTGAAATCTCAAATAACTTATGAAAATTCTTTACATATTTAAAAAGGCTGCTAGGCTTATAACTTCTATATTAGACTTAGAATATTAACTAAAATTGGTAAATAGCTAGAATACAAAACATAGAATAGTATAGACATAGCCACCTGCACTCCATTTTCCCTGAAATCCTGAAAAATAATCATTAATGTACTTTTGTTTTTTTTTCTCAATTCTAAAAAGTCTGCTAGGTTTACTACTTCCATACTAGACATAGGATCTAGATAAAAGTTTGTAATTAGCTAGAATATAAACTCTAAAATACTATAGCCATACCCACATGCGCTCCATTTTCACTGAAATTCTGAAAGAAAAAATCAAAAACTACTTTATAAATTTTAAAATTTTCTAAACAGATTGGAGTTCTTTACTTCTATACTAGATATAGGATGTCAATGAAAAATGGTAAATACCTAGAATATAAAACATAGAGTAGCATAGGCATAGCCACCTGCGCTCCATTTTATTCTAAATTACAAAAAAAAATCTTTAAGTTTACTTACAAAAATTCTTTACATATCTAAAAAGGCTGCTATGTTTATAACTTCTATACTAGACATAGAATATTAACTAAAATTGGTAGATAGCTAGAATACAAAACATAGAATAGTATAGTCATAGCCACCTACGCTCCATTTTATTCTAAATTACAAAAAAAAAATCTTTAAGTTTACTTACGAAAATTCTTTACATATCTAAAAAGGCTGCTAGGTTTATAACTTCTATACTAGACATAGAATAATAACTAAAATTGGTAGATAGCTAGAATATAAAACATTGAATAGTATAGACATAGCCACCTGCACTCCATTTTCCCTGAAATCCTGAAAAAAATCAATCATGTACTTTTGTTTTTTTTTTCAATTCTAAAAAGTCTGCTAGGTTTACTACTTCCATACTAGACATAGGATCTAGATAAAAGTTGGTAATTAGCTAGAATATAAACTCTAAAATACTATAGCCATACCCACATGCGCTCTATTTTCACTGAAATTCTGAAAGAAAAAATCAAAAACTACTTTATAAATTTTAAAATTTTCTAAACAGATTGGAGTTCTTTACTTCTATACTAGACATAGGATGTCAATGAAAAATGGTAAATACCTAGAATATAAAACATAGAGTGGCATAGGCATAGCCACCTGCGCTCCATTTTATTCTAAATTACAAAAAAAAAATCTTTAAGTTTAATTACGAAAATTCTTTACATATCTAAAAAGGCTGCTAGGTTTATAACTTCTATACTAGCCATAGAATATTAACTAAAATTGGTAGATAGCTAGAATACAAAACATAGAATAGTATAGTCATAGCCACCTACGCTCCATTTTATTTTAAATTACAAAAAAAAAATCTTTAAGTTTACTTACGAAAATTCTTTACATATCTAAAAAGGCTGCTAGGTTTATAACTTCTATACTAGACGTAGAATATGAACTAAAATTGGTAGATAGCTAGAATACAAAACATAGAATAGTATAGACATAGCCACCTGCATTCCATTTTCCCTGAAATCCTGAAAAAAAACATTCATGTACTTTTGTTTTTATTTCTCAATTCTAAAAAGTCTGCTAGGTTTACTACTTCCATACTAGACATAAGATCTAGATAAAAGTTGGTAATTAGCTAGAATATAAACTCTAAAATACTATAGCCATACCCACATGCGCTCAATTTTAACTGAAATTCTAAAAGAAAAAATCAAAAACTATTTTATAAATTTTAAAATTTTCTAAACAGATTGGAGTTCTTTACTTCTATACTAGACATAGGATGTCAATGAAAAATGGTAAATACCTAGAATATAAAATATAGAGTAGCATAGACATAGCCACCTGCGCTCCATTTTATTCTAAATTACAAAAAAAAAATCTTTAATTTACTTACGAAAATTCTTTACATATCTAAAAAGGCTGCTAGGTTTATAACTTCTATACTAGAGATAGAATATTAACTAAAATTGGTAGATAGCTAGAATCCAAAACATAGAATAGTATAGGCATAGCCACCTTCGCTCCATTTTATTCTAAATTACAAAAATAAATCTTTAAGTTTAAATACGAAAATTCTTTACATATCTAAAAAGGCTGCTAGGTTTATAACTTCTATACTAGACATAGAATATTAACTAAAATTGGTATATAGCTAGAACACAAAACATAGAATAGTATAGACATAGCCACCTGCATTCTATTTTCCCTGAAATCCTGAAAAAAATCATTAATGTACTTTTGTTTTTTTTTCTCAATTCTAAAAAGGCTGCTAGGTTTACTACTTCCATACTAGACATAGGATCTAGTTAAAAGTTGGTAATTGGCTAGAATATAAACTCTAAAATACTATAGCCATACCCACATGCGCTCCATTTTCACTGAAATTCTGAAAGAAAAAATCAAAAACTTCTTTTAATTTATGTACATTTGTTTTAACAACACCGCTATAGTGCCTCGGAGAGCACGTTAAGTTGTCGGTCCCGGTTTCACTATACCAACTTGTGAAACTGTTTATAGATGGGTTATTGAGTCTATTCAAAACATCGCGACGAGCTAACAACTTGTTCGGTGTAGACTCATACCATCGGCTACGACGAGGTAGGATTAAAACCCCTCCGCTGGGTACCCTGGGGCCGCCTAGGCGGTCTCGGGCGCCGTAAGGCATCGTGAAGATATATATATATAAAAACTTCTTTATAAATTAAAAAAAAATCTAAACAGATTGGAGTTCTTTAGTTTTATACTAGACATAGGATGTCAATGAAAAATGGTAAATACCTAGAATATAAAACATAGAGTAGCATAGGCATAGCCACCTGCGCTCCATTTTCCCTGAAATCCTAAAAGGAAAAAAAAAATGATTTATTTTTTCAATTTCCTAGCTGACATTAAGTGCTAGGTTTACTACTTCCATACTAGACATAGGATCATGATAAAAATTGGTAATTAGCAAGAATATTAACTATAAAATACTATAGCCGTACCTATATGCCCTCCATTTTCCCTGAACTTCTATAGCAGACTTTAATGTCAGCTAGGAATTGAAAAAATAAATCAAACATTTTATTTTTTCAGGATATGCTACTCTATGTTTTGTATTCTAGCTATTTACCAATTTTAGCTGATATTCTATGTCTAGTATAGAAGTTATGAGCCTAGCAGACTTTTTAAATTTGTAAAGAATTTTCATAAATTATTTGAGATTTCAGGAAAAATTGGACGCAGGTGACTTTTTCATATTCTAGATATCATTCTAATTGATTTAAATAGTGTTTTAGTATAGACTATATAACGAAATATTAAAAAGATTAAATATTAAAGTGGTTAGTTAATTAATATAAAATAAAATTGTTAATATATAAGATTTTTTATTCAACAGTTTTTTCTTATGATTCTTTATTATTATATTAAGACTATGTATCTGTTAAACATTTGAATATATTACCGCATATACAAATATTAATTTAAAACCTATTTAAATTGGTCGGGTTATAAAGGCTGCTAGATTTTGGCTGCCAACTTCACACCCGTGTCATTGTTATCAGTTGCGCAGTGACCTAACCACTAGGCTGGGGCCGACCTTTTAAGTGAGTTGTTACAAAGCAAAACCCCATGGAGCCTCTGTTCTTTACATCCCTATTAAAATAAAATAGAGTCATATTTAAAAAAAGAGTTTATGATTACTATCTAAATTCAAAGGTAGTTTTTTTTTAACTTTCATTATTCTATTCGTTTCCACTTTGTTACTTCTTCTTTCTCATTTTATAGTTGGCAGTATTGTGTTTATGTAGTTTATGTATGTATATATATATATAAGATATATTTAAGTACTGTATATTAGATTGTAAGTATTTTATATCATATTCACTGCATTATAACTCAGTTACTGTATTGCACCTACCTCACTTATTAACTGCTTTGATTGTCTCGAAGGTTTGACTGGTAGAGAATGCCTAGCGGCATTAAGTACGCCTTCTTATTTTGTAGGCAATAAAGATTTAAATAAATAAATAATAATAAATAAATCTGTAGCGTACCATAATAATAATAAAATGTTGGATAATAATGTTACGCATATTCCTCTGGCCACAAACTAAGCTCTGGGCTTATACTATGTGTACCGGAAACAACGTTATAATACATATTACATTATATAAACACTCAGACCATGACAAAGTGTACAAAAAAACTTATCATTATTTTTTTGCCATGCGTGGAATCGAAACCACGACCTCCTGATATAACGCCAAAGGTACAACTACTATATAGACTACGGAGGCCGTAAATCTTAAAAAATCTTGCTTTGCATATTTTTTTTTTTTTTAAATAGATAGGTTATGTAAACTTCAATAACATAATAATATGTAAACTTTAATAACACAGTTAAGGTATCGGAGTTTTGTATTAGGTACGTGAGTTTTGTAACACCTGTAACATAGGTACATAAAAAATAAGGAACAAAGAAAAATATAGGTAAAGCTGATTATTATCAGACGGATACAAAGTCACGCGCCGACCTAACAAAGCACAAGTACTCGATCCTCGATCAAATCGAAACGAAGTTGTGGCAAGAAAATTGTAAAAGTTGTTAGGATTTTCTGCGAAATTGGTGCTTTGTGTTGAATGTTGGTCCCTTTTCAGTTAATATCTAACTTCATATTATTAAATGTCAATCACTTTTACTTTAGTTAAAAAGTTTATTTTTTTATAAGAAAGCTTCGCGAAAGAAAAAGAAACAATAAACGGATTACTTTGAAATTATCTAATAATATATTATATACGTGGTGGCCGAGTTGGTTAGACCTTGAACTTAAAAACACTTAGGTCCCTGGTTCGAATCCCGGTGTGTACCAATGAGTTTTTAATAAAAAAAATATGTACATTTGTTTGACAACACCACTATAGTGCCTCGGAGAGCACGTTAAGCTGTCGGTCCCGGTTTCACTATACCAACTTGTGAAACTGTTTATAGATGGGTTATTGAGTTTATTCAAAACATCGCGACGAGCTAGCCACTTCTTCGGTGTAGACTCATACCATCGGCTACGTCGAAGTGGGATTAAAACCCCTCTGCTGGGTACCCTGGGGCCGTCTAGGCAGTCACGGGCGCCGTAAGGCACCCGATACTGGTATTTTTTTTCTACAAAGTTCATGATTTAGTAAGGTCAATCAATATATTGTTGTTTAACAGCATTGGTCACTCCCACTATGCCGGCTAAAATGTGCAGCGACAAAGACGAATTTGCATTAGGTACCAGTCTTCTTTCAATATCCTCGCCGCATTCGCCAAATCAGGTGCACATTTCGTACCACACCTTGATTAACCAGGGGGTACATTTATTTTATATTTCGTACGAACGTTGCAAAGAGTACTTGCCAGCCGTAGCACGATTGGCATCGAACAAATCAAGCACGGTTGAAATACGGAAGTCAGTCCCGGCGGGACATTTAAAAATACGCCCGAAATACGGGACGTCTGACAACACTTTCTGGAAGGCACCCGTGATAGTACATAAATTAGGTAATTTTATAATAAGATATAATGCGTTTCTATTATATTTTCAATTGGAACCAGTAGTTCCTGAAATTAGCGCGTTCAACCAAACAAACTCTTTATCTTTATTTTATTAGTATAGACTAGCTAATCCGCCCACTTATTCTGCGTAACTATAACTATTATCGCAGCGTACGCTTTTAAAACGAATATTAATCCCACGTTTTTGCAACATTTTTTCATTGTTACTCCGCTCCTATTGGTCGTAGCGTGATGTTATATAGACTAATAGATAAATGGGCTATTCAACACTAAAATAATTGTTCAATTTGAACCAGGTGGGCAATTCTCGCGCTTTCGACATTCATCTTGATTCGAGATTTTTAAACGAAAAATGACTAAATATGTCATTTTTCGTTCAATATTTGTATATTTATTAATTAATATTTATTATTTATTTTGTTTAATGTTCGATATTTTTAAATGAAAAATGGCATATTTAGTCATTTTTCGTTTAAAAATCTCGAATCGAGATGAATGTCGAAAGCGCGAGAATTGCCCACCTGTAGTTCCTGAGATTAGCGCGTTCGACCAAACAATAGTAATAAATACCATCACGGGTGCCTATTTGGCTCCCGAGAACCGTTTAAACGGCCTCAGGGTACCCAGCGGAGGGATTAACACGTCCTCATTTCGCCGATGGTATTCGGAGGCAACACCTTAACTGGCGAGCTTGTTGCGGTGTTTATGATGAAATAGCCTCGTTGTATAAAGCGGCCACCTATCCCAGGCCGGCCTTGTTGTCATCTGCTTAACCTTGTTATGAGTTGCGCAGTGACTTAACCACTAGGCTGGGGCCGCTTTTTACAATAAACAAATTCTTAAACAAATTTTTTATGTTTATAATATTACTAGTATTATATATATCTAGTATTATAATGATGTATGTATATAGTAGTTAGAAACCACAAATGAATGCGATAGGACCCGAATTGTTCATTATTTGCTCACTCGCGTCTCAACCCCATTTCATTTCGTATTCCGTTAATAATCGCGCGTCACTGGCACGACTGACGCGCGATTATTAACGGAATATGAAATGTGTGAATTTAAGCGCATTGACATAAATTATATTATATGACAAGAGTAAATAAATAAATAAATAAATAAAATAATAAATAAAAATATTTATTTCACCACAAAAATACAATAACAAACAAGTTTGTGCCCTGGCTCCTGAACTAGTCGTGAGACTGTATCTCAGGAGCCAGTGCTCTTCTCCTGGTACATGATAATAGCTTACATTCAAATAAATCACAAAATACTATAAATAATACAACATTAATATATATATTTGTATACATGAAAATATATACCAATAATACATCCATATGCGTATATATGAATAATACATCCATAGTAGTATATTAGAATTGTGTGTATGTGTGGTGTGGGTGTGTACATGTGATATGTATGAGTGTGTGTGTGCCTGTATGTATGAGTATATATATGTTTGTGTGCGTGTGTGTGTGTGAGAGAGATTTATATTAGTGTGTTATGTATGTATGTCTGTGAGCTTGTAATGTTCGTGTGCGCGTGTGATGCTAGTTCTTGCCTTTTATGTCAATAAAAGTGGAGTGAGTACATACTCACTCTACATAGAGTGAGAGTGCCTGTAGTAAATGAGTTTATTCATTGAACCAGTTAAAATATAGACTTTAGAAACTCTTCAGTCTCTTCATAGTTTAAATTCATCAGCCAGGTTTTAGTTTTTAATTTACAGGCCGCAGAAGGGAGGGCATAGATGTCCAGTCTGTGGTTTATCTTGTTATATAGAACAGAGCTGGCAATGTAATATTGCCTTTTGGCAAGGGCTGTTCTTGAGGACTCCACACTGCAAACACGATTTCGCCTCCTTTTGTGGTTTTCGTAGTCCATATTGTACTGCAAGACAGTGTGTTTTAATGCGAGTAATTCTATTACTAGAATTAAGGCCTAGTTCATAATTATTTAATCACACATTCGCATCCCACCGAACCTTCATTTATTTTCATCCCATTATTTTATTTCTGCCCCATTGATTTGATAAATATTATTTATTTATTTGAAATACTTACAAAACAAATTTAGGTACATGGGTGAACTTAATTTATTTATTATGCATTTCCAACTAACCTTTGAGAGAGTAAAAATGATGCTTAAGGTTTAAAGCAAATAACATAATAAAAAAGGACATCTAGAAAATAGTATATAAACTAATTAAATATAATATATATATTATGATATATTACTTAGGTATATAAATCGTACAATTTTATACTTAGTGCTTATTTTTCAATCGTCATATGAATATGTCCGGCGGATAACTTGTATGGAAAATAAATAAACTTTACAGCTTTTCATTGCTGTAAATTGTCCACATATATACATGTGGGATATTATTTTGAGCTTATTAAAACTGTTTTTTTTAAACTTGAAACTTCTTTATTTAACACCTTATGAATACATTTTACAACACACAACCATCTTAGTCGAGCGGTGCAGCCGTATTCCCCCACTCCACCTCCCTAACCCTTTTATATCAAGGAGCGAACAAAAGTGTGCGGTTCTCCATTAACAGCGTTCAATTTAATTTAATCTTTATATAACTTGGACAATCCTACAATTCGGCCATCCTGCTGATAGTCTGGCCTCAGACTCTGTATCTCAAAAATACTAAACAAAAATCTTATAATGGTAATCAAGAATGTTACTCATTTAACATTTACTAAACATTTGACTCACACACTTATGTCTCTATACAATATTTAAATCATACAAGATAAAGAGCTTTATTAATACAAAATATAGATGCTAATTAAGAATAAGTATACCTAACTATAAACACTTAATAACACAAAACTTCTTATGCAAAATATCTTATAGCTTAGTAAAGACAAGTTTTACTAAGAAAAGCATATACATAATGTACCACCTGAAACTAGCTTAACTATTTCTAAAAATATTTAGTAAAGAAAACACTTAATAAAAATTCAGTCTGGCCAACGTTTCATAAAATCAGCTGAGCTGTATGTTTTATATGGGCCCTCTGCTAAACTACTTACTTTTTCAACTTCATATCTGTCTTTTCCTTTAATATTTATAACCTTATAGGGTCCTAGATACTTCTGTTTTAGCTTCATGCTTGTCCCATACTGTGTCCTTTTTATAGCAACTATATCTCCTATCTTATACTGTGTACTTTCCTTTCTTTTCTTATTAAAATTTCTTTCATTTTCTTCTTGAATTTTCATAATTTTACACTTAGCTTTACTTCTTAAATCTTCTCTATTTTCTGAAAAATAACTTCTATTTTCTTCTTGTATTAAATCATATAATTTCAAATCTTCTTTTTGTTTCATCTTTACACCAATCAATAATTCAAATGGTGTTATTCCTATACTTCTTTGGTATGTACTATTTATTGCTCTCTGTAATTTACTTGTGTGTTTATACCATTGACATGGTTCTTCAATACATAACTTTGTTAACACTGAAATAATAATCCTGTTTATCCTTTCAATTTGGCCATTCCCTCTAGGTACTCCTGTGGTAATAGTAACATGTAAAATATCTTCTTCCAAACAATATTCTTTAAACTCGTTGCTTGTGAAAGCAGTTCCTCGGTCTGTTATAAAACGTACTGGGTTTTCAAAATTTTGTTGAAGTAGTTTTAATTTATCAACAGTCTCCTTTGTAGCCGTTGTCTTTGAGAGACAATGTTCTTAGCAAACCATGGATTCACCGTGCGGGTGCCGGGTCCATCGCGTGGTTGAAAGGCAGGGGAATGAACTGCAGCGTTCCCGGACTTGAGACCGCGAAGTAGGTTTAAAGGCCTTTTGAACTCTCACCTGCACTGTGTTCACTACCCTCTCTACTCAACCAAATATTATATGATCCTGTTAGCGCCATCCTGGAAACACGCTCCATAAAAGTTCCGACGGCTGTTCTCGGAAGGCCAAGATCCTTCAATAGACGGTGCAAAGACTTTGCTGGAATTCCTCTTGCACCAACTTCCACTGCATAAAGTTGAGTTTTAAATCCGTTTCTAGTAATTTCGTTTGTGAGATCAAAATATTTGTTCGACTTGATGTTGTGGTCTTTAGGTATGTTTGTTTCCCACGGAACGGTGAGTTCTATAAGTATTACTTTCTTCAAGCACCGAGAGTACACCAGTATGTCTGGTCTATAGGCTGAAACTGCTAGTTCGTCTGGAATCTTGTAATGTATTTTAAATGTATCCATGAATATTTTCCAGTCTTGTGCTTTGTCCAGGATTGAGAAAGGTTTACTTTGAGTTTTCTTGAGTTGTCCCTCCTTTACAAAAGTAGTCAGTCTTTCATTTGTTGTTAATCCTTTTCTGGCTCTAGCAATACTGAGACTTACAGCTTCACGAATAATTTCTAGAACTTTATCATGTCAGTGCGAATAATGACCTTTTTCAAGTAGAGTTTTGCACCCAGCAAGTATATGTCTGGCAGTCCCTACAGCAACACCGCACAATGTACATGTCTTATCTGTTGCCTTCCCCCATCTTACCAGATTACTCTGGTCAGGTAGGGACATTTGAAAGGCATTCAGATAGAACTTAATAAGTGCCGGAGACCAATCGTACATGAGTGTGCGCCATTTCAGGGCTGGAGGAATACAAACTTCCCCCAAAGTAAGCCATTCATTCTGTACTTCTAGGGTCATCGCGTGAACTCTGTAGCCATGCTCTTCATCTTCCCTAAGGAAAGATTTAATAACATCTTTATCACATTCCTTTTTCTTCCAACCTAACCCCCTTTTGCTGATCTGGGCACCGCTCATAAATGATTTATGAAACTGAAGTCTTGACTCCATCTCAGAGGCCAATGAGTCTTTTGGGAGAGATGCAATCAGATTATCCCGAGAGTTACTCAGGATTTGTTGCTTGGTTACACGTAGATGTTTGTACAACTCAGATGGTTTTTTAAAATTCATCCCAAATTGTTGCTGTCCCCTGAACAGCGTAGAGGAGTCAGCGCCCTGTGCTAATCCAAGCCAAGACTTAAGTTTTCTTATGACAGTTGCATCCAGATTTACCAGAAGAGTTTTGTTGAAGTCGTATACAAGAAAAGGCCATGTTAGACGAGATGTTAGGTAGTTGTCATAAATCCAAGCTTTTTTGACATTACTAATTGGCTGTTGATCTACCTTGTTGATGTCATTAATAAAGCGTTCCACAACTACATCTAAGGATGGTGTTCTTCCTTTAAAATCGATCCTTCTGCCCAGAAATTTGAAAGGCATGGCTTCCTCTACTGGGGCTACTTTCTGCCCTGCTATGAATAGTTCTGGGTCGTATGACGTAAACCTAGTATTTCGTCTGCCCAGACACAGACAGAAACATTTTGATGGTTTTGTTCTCATGCCGTTCGACCATACACAGAATTCGTCTACCAGAGTAAGCAAATTCTGGCATTGTTTTGGATTGCGTGTTAGCACTGCTAGGTCGTCTGCAAATGCTAAGATGGACTCCGAATATACATTATTTAACTTAAATCTATATCCCCACTTCTTTTCACTAGTTTTAAGTTTGTCAATTAAGATGTTAATAACAATATTGAAAGCTATTGGTGAGAGGCAACAGCCTTGAAATAGCCCAACATTATATTTAAGAGGATCTGTGAACCCATCTTTATTTGTAATGACAAATCTTAAGTTCTTATAATAATTAGCAATTATATCCATGATCACTGTTGGGAAGTTATACCATTTTAGGGCAACTTGTAGCAATTTATGCTGGACCGATCCAAAAGCATTTTCCAAATCAATCCAGCAGACACTCAATTGACGCTCGTGCTCCCTGGCATCCTTCAAACATTCCGAAAGTAAGGTGTTGTGTTCCAAACAACCAGAAATTCCCGGAAGAAATCCTTTCTGGTGCTGGGATAAAAAGTACTTGTTTGTGATCATAAACCTCGACATTCTTGCTTGAAGTATAGAAAAGAAGATTTTGGACATAGTGTTTGTTAACGCAATAGGTCTTGTATCTTTAGGATCAGTAACCTCAGGCTTTTTTGGTATAAGAACGATCCAAACAAACTTCGTAAAGGCATCTATTATTGCCAAAATATAATTATACTGCTTCTTTGTTTCCGACAAAGGTCCTAAATGATCACAATGTAATGTATGTAATGGTTGTTGGTAACGGCAACAAATAATATTTAAAACTAAATTAAAACTAATTATAAAAATGTAAAAGTCAATTTGACGGAGTCAGAAACAAATAATAAATGGTGAACAAGTGTCCAAATTTAATAATATCTTTTATTAATGAAGACCCAAAGCTCCCACCCAAACATTGGCGCCCGAAGGTTACAAAAAACTCTGGCTCTTGGAAATTCATAAAGAAGTCAAGAATCCAGCAATTTGGTGAGATCAAACAATTCCTTTTCATTTGGTCCACAAGCGTCGTCGTCGTCATTCGGTGAGGATCGTCGCTAGTCGTGTCGTATGTCGCAGAAAGTTACTTCCCTCTCGCTCATAAATTGTGTTGCGATCTCTTTCTTCACATAGCGGGGGAAGGCGTCTACGAGACCGACAGAGTTTTCATTCGCTCCTTAGTTCAGCGAATCATTCCAAAAACGCTTCATACATTCGTTCATTCGACTGTTGTCATAATCAAATTCAAAACAAACGAATATTGTAAAATTTGAACTTCAGTTGTTATTTTTGTATAATTTGTAAATAAAATTTCTACATTCTAAGTTAATTTACTAAAATGGAAGAACTTAAACAATTGCGTGCAAATAGGGGTTATGAAAAAGCTTCAATTACGCGGTTGTTAAACTATATCGAAAACAATAAGCTGAATGAAGTATCAGCAGAGGAAATAGAGATAAAGAAAGATAGACTCATAAAATCATTTGGTGAGTACGAAAGCTTTAATAAACAAATTTTGTATATAACAGAGAGTGACGAGGAGAATATTGAGTTGGTAGAAAATAATTATTACCTGATATTATCTACATTAAATAAGGAACTTTCGACGAGACAAACTTCTAGTTCCAAAGATGTACAGAAAACTTCTCTTACTTTTAACAAGACAAAATTACCAGCCATTCATATTAATACTTTTGATGGAAAATATAGTGATTTCATACCTTTTATCGGACTTTTTCAATCTGTGGTTAATAACGACAGTTCTCTTGAACCTATCGAAAAACTTTATTATTTAAGATCCTATGTAAAAGGAGAACCATTAGATTTAATAAAAAACCTACCATTATGTAACGATAGTTATAAGTTAGCTCTTAAGTTATTGAATGATAGGTATTATAATAAATATAAAATTGTAAATGATCATATAAATAACCTCTTAGATGTTAATCCAATTGTAAAATCCTCATCAATAAATATTAGAGAATTTGTATCCAACATAAAGCAGACACTTGCTGCGTTGCAAAACATTGAATCCAATGTATCAACGTGGGATTCAATTTTATTATGTATATTTATTAAAAAATTAGATACCTACACCGTGCGAGCCTACCAGATGGAAAGGGACCCTGGGGCCCAGCCAAGTGTCTCTCTTCTCCTTGATTTCTTGGAAAAGAGAGCGCTTGCAATGGAGAATTCTGAGCCGCCAGCGACTTCAATTAAGAACAAGGTTCCTGGAAGGGCGTCCATGAGTGTGACAACAAAGGACACTACAGGAAACATACGTGCCTGCAACTATTGTAAGTCTACTGTACATAAATTATTTCTTTGTAAAAACTTTAAACTGTTACCTATTAAAGAACGTCTAGATTTTATTAAGGCTAATTCTTTATGCGAGATATGTTTAAACAAACATCAAGGAAAATGTAAATATCATTTTAAATGTGGCCAGTGCAAGGGAAAACATAACACACTGGTCCATTTCGAGAATGAGCCTAATCCGGTCATATTGATGTCCGGCAATAAACTAACTAGTACTAATGTTTTACTTCCAACAGCCAAAATCTGCATTCGCAAAGCTGACGGCAGCAATCTCCAGGTGAAAGCAATTTTAGATTCTGCTTCACAGATATCACTGGTGACAAACAAAGTTGTAGAGCTGTTGGGGATGACACCTAAACGAAGCAGTATTAATATTATAGGTGTCACAAATACTAGTAACAAATCCCATTTTTCCTTACCATTAGAGATCATGTCACTTACATCACCATACAAGACAACAATAAATTGTCAGGTTGTCGACAACATTACCTGCAGACTCCCACAAATAAAATTTGATGTGTCAAAGTTAAATATTCCACCAAATCTTTTATTAGCAGATGACGAGTACAACACTCCAGCCGACATCCAGTTATTAATTGGAGCTGATGTGTTTTTTCAGTCGATGCTGCCGCTTCAACCTAACCTGCAAAAGCGTCAGATCAACAACCAATCTACACCATGCATTGTTAATACAAGGTTTGGACACATCATCGCAGGCTCTATTTTTCGATAACCTACTACAAAAAATAATAATAAGGTAACCTCATTAATTTGTCTTGAATGTAATGATGATGTAACAGATGCTCTATCAAAGTTTTGGGAAACTGAAAGCGTACCACAAGTTTATAACGAAGCTTTAACTGAACATGACCAGGCTGAAGAGATTTTCAAATCTTCAGTTCAAATTATAAATAAAAAATATTATGTCGATTTACCATTAAAAATACCATTATCACAAATGAATGATGCCCTTGGCAATTCATTTGATGCAGCTTATCATAGATTTATATCTTTAGAGAAGAAATTATATAAAAATAAAAATTTGTTACATACTTATTCAAACTTCATTAATGAGTATGTAAATCTTGGTCATGGTCATTATGTAAACTTGCAATCCTATAATTTTACTCATGATGCAATATACTTTTTACCACATCATGCGGTATTTAACGAGGCAAGCAAAAGCACCTCTACAAGGGTTGTTTTTGATGGCTCATCAAAAACAAATAAGAAAGTATCTCTCAATGATTTTCAACTAAGCGGACCAACAGTACAAAGAGATCTTTTTGAGATTATGTTATTATTTAGGTTTGGAGATTTTACTCTATCTACAGACATTAGAAAAATGTTTAGAAATATAATGCTTCATCCAAAGTTTACTTCATTACAAAATATTTTGTGGCGCGAACATGCTGATGACAGTATAAAATGTATATGTTTAGATACAGTTACCTATGGACTCAAAAGCTCAACTTTTTTAGCAACAAGATGTTTATTAGAACTTGCTAACAACAAGGAACAAGATTATCCACTTGCTTCTTTTATAATAAAAAACTGTACATATGTAGATGATATTATGTTTTCAAATTCAGATATTTCTATAGTCATTAGGGCTAAAAACGAGATAAGGGATATGCTTAGCTTTGTTAGTTTAGAAACACATAAGTGGGCATCAAACTGTACAGAGATTTTGTCAGACATTCCTGCTGAAAAACAACACTTTGACGAGCTTGACTTGCAAAAAGATGATTTTAATTTGAAAGCATTAGGGTTAACAATAAATATGAGAAAAGATTGTTTCACAATCACATGTCCTGATATATACAATTGTGATATAGTTACAAAGCGTAATATTTTGAGTTATATTGCAAGATTTTATGATCCGTTAGGGTTCATTAGTCCAATCATTGTTAGGGCAAAGCACATTTTGCAAAAGTTGTGGGCAGAAAAAATTGATTGGGATTCTAAACCACCTGAAAATATCACAGCAGAATGGCTAGAGTTTACGAAAGGGTTGTCAAAATTACAACCTATTTATATAAATAGAAATATCCGAGTTCCGGACAATAAGACTTTAGTACAGCTCATCGGGTTTGCAGACGCATCGAGTTGCATCGGCTATGGCTGTTGCATATACCTTCGAGTGGTCGACATAACAGGTAAACCGACACTATCCTTACTATGTTCAAAGTCGCGAATCAACCCTCGGGCAAAGCCTTTGACTGTACCGAGGCTAGAATTAAATGCTGCATTATTGTTGTCAGCACTAATGAATAAAGTATACAATATACTAAACCTCAAGTTTCAAATTGGAGGCATATATCTTTATTCCGATTCTACAATTGTATTAGCGTGGCTTAATACAAATCCAACATTATTGAAACCATATGTTGCGAACAGAGTAAGTGTGGTCTCACAGCAAACAGCTTCATGGAGCTGGCTGTATGTGAGCAGCGAAAACAACCCCGCCGATCTTATCAGCAGGGGAGTGGAACCTCAAGTCCTGCCTAGTTACTCTTTGTGGTGGCACGGACCACAATTCTTACGAAATGGTAAGTATGATTTTACACACGATATTAAAAAACCATTCCTTGGGAACTTACCTGAGCTTAAGATAGGTTCAGAATTCTCCAATACAGTATCCTTACTAACGCGAATGAATAATAGTTTTTTTCAATTGTTAGACAAATACTCTAATATTACAAAGATGATACGTGTTGTTGCATTTATGTTAAGATTTATTCACAATATTAACAAAAATAATACAAAAAATATAAATAGTTTTCTATCCAGCTCAGAGCTGCAAAAAGCTTTATTGTTAATAATTAAACATGAACAGGAAGTTCATTTTAAAGAGGAAATTTATGTAATTAAATCTAGTTTAATTATCAAAGGTGTTTTGAGACCTCTTCATCCGTTTTTAGATAAAGATGGTTTACTCCGTGTAGGCGGACGTCTTCATAATGCGGATGTATTATATTCTAAAAAACATCCTATTATTTTACCAAATAATTCTCGAATTTCTAAGCTTATTATATTACGTGAACATGCTAGATTGTTACACGCTGGTCCAAAATTGTTACTGTCAAGTTTAAATGAAAAATACTGGTTAGTAAATGGTACCAGACAAGTAAAAACAGTAACACATAATTGTATAAAATGTTTTAGATTGAAGGCCAGCGCAGCAAAGCAGTTAATGGGTTCCCTTCCTGAACAGCGAGTCACGAAATGCCGACCATTTCAAAGAATTGGCATCGATTTTGCTGGGCCGATTGATATTATAAACTCTCGGGTAAGACGAGCTCTCATTACGAAGGGTTATGTGTGTGTGATGGTATGCTTCGTAACCAAAGCGATACATCTCGAGCTATCATCAGATTTAAGCACACACGCATTCCTTGCGTGTTTTAAAAGGTTCGCAGCGAGACGAGGGTTGCCCGCAGAGGTATTTTGTGACAACGGCGGCTGTTTCAGAGGAGCGAGTAACCACTTAGCTGATTTGTACAAACTTCACGCATCAGGTAACCACCAAACACAGGTGCAAAATTATGCAGCTCAACAAGGCATACAATTTCACTTCGTGCCAAGCTACTCACCCGTGTTCGCTGGTCTTGCGGAAGCTGCTGTAAAAAGCATGAAATTTCATCTCAAACGTATTGTGTTTAGAGACAAGCTAACATACGAACAGTTAAACACTGTGTTAGCTCAAATTGAAGCAGTACTAAACTCGAGGCCTCTCCTGCCTCAGTCATCAGAGGTTAGCGATTTTTCATATTTAACACCTGGGCATTTCCTGATTGGTACAGCTTTAGTTTCATATCCTGAGGATAATTTATCTAACACACCTTCCAATAGGCTAAAATTTTGGCAACAATGTAATAAGGTTGTTCAGGACTTTTGGAGAGTGTGGCATAAAGATTATTTAAGTATCCTTCAATCCAGGCCGAAATGGCGCGATGATTTACCCAATATTGAGGTTGGTGCATTAGTTATTCTACGCGAACCTAATTCACCACCCTTGAATTGGCCATTAGCAAGAATAGTTAAGGTATTTCCTGGACATGATGGTAAAGTTAGAGCATTTGATGTAATGACTTCTAATAAAAAAATATATCGTAGGTCGCTGTCTAGCATTTGTTTGCTACCTACAGATAACAATTAATTTTCTAATACGTATTTTAATTTTGATATTACGAAAATGGGTTTTCCTTATAAAAAACCTAATATTAATTTAACGATTTAATTTTACTATTCATGTGTCTAATTGTTTTTATATAGATAATGAATCTATCTAAGGCCCCCAATATGTTGGTAACGGCAACAAATAATATTTAAAACTAAATTAAAACTAATTATAAAAATGTAAAAGTCAATTTGACGGAGTCAGAAACAAATAATAAATGGTGAACAAGTGTCCAAATTTAATAATATCTTTTATTAATGAAGACCCAAAGCTCCCACCCAAACAATGGTATGCTATCCTTTTCTATGGAATGTAGAAAACCTTCCTGCTTTCCGCACTTCCTTGTTGCTAACAAGCATGGTATACAGGTAACAATAAACTCTTCTATTTTTCTTTCAATTTCTTTAATATAATAATCTTTATTAATAATTTCCATCATTTTTTTCTTTCCAAAATGTCCATTTGAGTGTGCCACTTTTATTATCTCATTTTCCATGATTTTAGGTATGATTAATTTTCCATCCAATCCTTTATATAATAATCCGTTTTCTAAATAAAAATCCTTATAAGGTCTTTCTTGAACAATATCTTTTATAGCTTTTATACCTTCTTCATTTTCTTGCGCTGTTTTTATTCTATCTTGTATGCTTCTTGTAATTACGCAAATATGTCTGTACAATGCGTCTACGTGTCTCATCTTTGATCCTGATCTGTGCTCAACTGTGTAGTCATAATCCTGAAGTAGTAAAATCCATCTAGCGACTCTTGTACATAAATCCTTTTTATTAATTGTCATCTGAAAAGCAGAACAATCTGTAACAATTTTTAATTTCAAACCAAGTAGGTATTTTCTATATTTCTTCACTCCTTCAATAATTGCCAAAACTTCTAACTCATAACTTGTATACTTCATTTGGGCTTCTGTAGTTTTTCTACTCATGTAATATACTGGATGTAAACTGTTTTCGTTTGGATTACGCTGCATAAGTATAGCGGAATAAGCTAATATTGAAGCATCAGTATGCATTTCTGTAATATAATTTTGATTAAATATTCTCAAAACAGGTTGATTGGACAATTTATTTTTTAGAATATTAAATGCTTCCTTCTCTTTAATATCTAACTTAAATTCTTTAATATTTTTCTTCAAAAGTTCCGTTAGTGGTCGGGCTATCAATGCATAATTTTCTATATATTTTCTAAAATAGGAAGTTAATCCTATGAATGAATGAAGCTGCTTTATTGTCTGTGGTTCAGGATATCTTATAACACATTCAGTCTTCTCCGTTGAACATTTAACAGTACCGTCTTCAATCAAATGTCCAAGGTATTCAACTTTTGTAGTAAGTATTTCACACTTCTTCCAATTAATGTTTAATCCATACTCACATGCTACTTTTAATACTTCTTTTAATCTTTCTACACCTTCATTATAATCTTTTGCTGGAATAATTAAGTCGTCTATGAGCTTTAATACAAATCCTTTATTGATCAAATCTCTGAAAATAATAGTAATAAATCTGGTAAAATATTTTGGGCAAATGGATAAACCAAAGGGTGCTCTTAAAAATTTGTACTGGCCCTGGTGAGTTACAAATGAAGTGTACTTAATTGAATCTTCATGAACTTTTAAATGAAAGAAACCATTTTTTAAATCAAGGGTAGTAAAAACTTTGGAATTACATAGTCGATCAATATGATCTTCAATAACTGGGAGTGGAAATTCGTCCTTCATAATTTTCTTATTTATTAATCTATAATCAATACATACTCTTGTGGTACCGTCTTTCTTTTTAACCAAAACTAATGGGCTGGCATACTCGGAATAACTTGGTCTTATTATTTTATTATTTAACCATTCTTCTATTTGTAATTCTACTTCCTTTTGTTCTTTAAATGATAATCTTCGTGGTCTTTGTGCCACTGGTTGTTCATCTTTTAAAATAATTCTCATTTCAATTGGAGCTTCTTTAGTTTTAATTGGTTTATATTCATTTATTATTTGCTCAACTAACTTTTTAACCTGAAAACTACCTGAAATAGAATATGATAAATTACACTTACCAATATTATTAATTAAATTATTCATTTCCTGAAACCAACTCTGCTGAAAACAAGGCAACACAGTGACTGAACCTTTATTAAATATTACTGTTGAAAATTTAAAAAAACTTTGACCCAACATTATTTTATATGGTATTACATCGTGTGGTACAATATAAAATACACTGTTAAAAATATTATTATCTAATTTAATGTCCATACAAAACTTTCCTAACGTACACACTTTCCTATTACCGAGACCCAAAAGCACTAAGTTTTCTTTCATATATGACGTAATATTTAACTCAAAAAATAGATCGGCACGCACTAAATTTTTTTTTTTTTTTTTTTTTTTTTATTGGAGCACGACATGTGACTTTGTATCTACCTGGTGGTGAGCAGACCTACAAAGTCCATGAATGGGGTCAATCAATAATTGTTCTTAAACAATATTGATCGCTCCCACTATGCCGGCTAAATGATGCGATTACGAAATGGGGGGCGACAATGACGAATTGCATTACAAGTATATACTCGCTGCCTTATCGTCAATTCAACCACCCATTTCGTAACCGCACCCTGAAAGGAGACTACCACCTCGACAAGAAATCGATGCAGTAGTCTCCAGAAAACCGGTGAACACACAGACTAAAACCGAAACATGACTAGGTCACTTGACGGTTTTTGCATCTGTATGGGTGGTGGTAACGAGACCGGTCGGTCGGCCTAACGAAGTTATAGAGACCTTCCTCCCACCCTCAAATAAATTTAATTCACTTCCCGAATCTATTAAACATTTCACTTTTATTCCACTAATTTCGATAAATTTCACAGCTTCGTTTGGTTTGTTTACATTACAAACGTCAATGTCACTTCGATCGCCGCCGTACTTGTTCGACCAATCAGAGCACGATGCGTCAGAGTTACCAACCATGACATCCTTTGCGTTCATTCGGTCTAAGTTCAGGTTGAAACTCGCATTCGTTCCTTCGCTCATCTCATTCGTTCTTCCGGTCATCTGTGTCCGCTCTGATGTTTCGCCGTAAGTTGATGTATCTGCTTCTTCGTTGTTCTGCAGCAACTTCACACACAAAGATTTTTTGCCGCCATCTTCGCCGCTTTTGACGCAATTTGTAGCGATGTGACCATATCCATTACACCTAAAACATTTTACACCATTTTTGCAGGCAGTCGCCACGTGACCTTTTTCGCCACACTTATAGCACCTTTTTTCTTCTTTATTTTTAATTTCTTTATTATCCACTTTTCGTCTTGTATTTTCTTCGTAAACTTCTTTTTTGGTACTTTTCTTCATACCCTCGTAAACAGCTAACTTTTCTTTCAATACGGCATAGGTAGTTATCCCGTATAATATGGCTTTATTGTACTCGTGGTCACTAATTCCATCCACTATGTACTGGATAGCTACATAGTCCGGAAACTTAGCACGCTTGCCCAGCTCCTTCATTGTAAGCATATATTGATAAAAAGATTCGTCACGTCTTTTTTTTCGTGCCGTCATCATTTCGTGCATTTCCTTGCTGTTGACACAATCTGGGAATTCTTTTTGGAGCGCGGCTTTCAGTTCATCATATGATTTATATGTTTTTTCGGATTTCAGCCACAGCTCCGCCGTACCGATTAATGACCTGCGGGCGATAATTAGTTTTTGCTGTCGAGTCCAATTAAATATTTCAGCATTGTCCTCGATATCCTGCGCCCATTTGACACTGGAATAAGTCTTGTCGTCACCGCTAAATTTATTAATTGTATCAGCTAAAATAAAATTACCTTCTAATTTTTCAACTTTTTCTTCCGCCATCTTGTTGTTTACCGGTTATTCACGCTATGCGCAAACGCCGGCCGTCTTCACTTCTTTAAAAAAAAAGTTATTTGCTCAATCCCGGTCGAGCCCCCAAAAACTGTGGGATATTATTTTGAGCTTATTAAAACTGTTTTTTTTAAACTTGAAACTTCTTTATTTAACACCTTATGAATACATTTTACAACACACAACCATCTTAGTCGAGCGGTGCAGCCGTATTCCCCCACTCCACCTCCCTAACCCTTTTATATCAAGGAGCGAACAAAAGTGTGCGGTTCTCCATTAACAGCGTTCAATTTAATTTAATCTTTATATAACTTGAACAATCCTACATACATACATACATACATATCATCACGGGTGCCTTACAGCGCCCGAGACCGCCTAGACGGCCTCAGGGTACCCAGCGGAGGGGTTTTAAACGAACCTCGTCGTAGCCGATCGTATGAGTCTACAACGAACAAGTGGCTAGCTCGCCGCGATGTTCTGAATAGACTTAATAACCCATCTTTAAACAGTTTCACAAGTTGATATAGTGAAACCGAGACCGACAGCTTAACGTGCTCTCCGAGGCACTATAGTGGCGTTGTCAAACAAATGCACATATTTTTTTTTAATAAAAACTCATTGGTACACACCGGGATTCGAACCAGGGACCTAAGTGTTTTTAAGTACAAGGTCTAACCAACTCGGCCACCACGTATATATAACATATTAACAAATAAAATATAAAGTTATATAATGATACTCTAGTCCAGTTGGATCTTCTTCGCAAACATTAATGAGACCCGTTGCCTTTGACAGCGTCGACAGTGGCATAAAAGTTTCTGTCATTTTGTCACTTTAATAACTTTAAAACGATAAGAAATTTTATTGAACAATTTCCACCGTAACGAAAGATCTTTGATGTCATTTTACTGATGTTCAAAACTTTAGTATTTTAGACTTTGTTTCGACTTACGATTCGAGATATTCAATGTTTTTTAATATCCTTGCGAGTTTCGTTTGAAGTTATATTTTAGACAATATGAGATTGTATTTTAAATGTGAAAGATGTTTGAATGCTTGTTTCGGCAGTCGGGTTGACGCCCTATATATTAAATCGTTAAGTAAAGTCAAAGTACTTATTTATTTTACGAAAGATACTATACGAATCTTATAAATAGGTAAAGCTTGTGAGGTTGTAGGGGGTAATCTCTGGATTTACTGAACCGATTTTGAAAATTATTTTAGTGTTGAATAGCCCATTTATCGAGGAAAGCTATAACATTACGCATTATTTATCTTTAGAATATTATTGTTATGGCATTTAGGTCTTTAAAAAATTTAAATATTATACTAATATAAAAACTAAAACTAATTTTTTCTATATGAAATTTCAATAAGCTTTATTTAATTTAAAATATGAACAAAATACTTAACTATTTAATAATAATTTTGATTTTGAGACGATGGGCGTAATGTGCCGAGGACGCTAGCGGCGTTACCACGCTGGATGGCAATGCTGATCCTCTGAACAAGGAATTTCTTGCTCAGAGGATCACCAGTACCAATCTTTAGTTTTTTTACAATTTCATGGATAAATTTACTAGCTTCCTCTGACCAAGGACCCATCGTCTCAACAGAACTAATTAATAAATTATTAAAAATTAAATTATTTACAAATATAATTAAAGATAAAATAATTGATGTGCATCTGGATTGAGAGATCTAATCAAAACCAAGCAAAATTACTATGTTGGCATTTCGTAGCATAATGTAGAAACTTATATATGAAATATTTTAATTTGTAAAGGCGAGGAAAAAATGTTAGGGTCCAAAAATAGGAACTCTCAATCCTGACGTTTTTGTAAAAATATAAAAAAAAAACATTTTTAAAAGTACTTACTCTATGTTATATTTTTTTTGGACTAACTTTCAGTAGACAACAACTACAATCAACTTCAAAAAAAAAAAAAAAAAAGTCAAAAATATTTATTTCATGTAAACCTTTACAGGCATTTATGAAAAGTCAAAAAAAAAAAAAAAAAAGAGTATATATAAGGTCCTGTGTGTACTTGGCCAGGTCGCCATTCCTCCCACAGACAAATGTTGAGAATATAATACAAAATAAACAAATCGTAAACTATTAAACTATTGTCCTTGCGGGAAGAGAAAAAAAAAAAAAAAAAAACAACCCAACCGAACACACACTACATAACCAACCAGTTTAAGACTAGGTGGTTAGCTGGTTCCATTGACCTGTCAATCGTTGACTGCCCTGCAAAAGTGCCACCAAGGCGACCAACCCAACAGACCATAGCTACGCCCCAAATATACATACTTTAGTATAGGTAATCAAAATATACCTACAAGTAGATAGATAAAAGGTATCTTTTAGGGCGCAAACGCTGATCACAAGTCGATCGCCTCAGAGACACCCTGGAGAAAAAGGTACCAGCAAGTAAAAAACTCTGATGTTCCACATGTACCGTATCATCGGAGGAGCATGGTCCTGCATGGTTATTGACTTAAACCTATGCTTATAGCATGTGGTATATACTCTCATCCTACTGAAGAGCACGCGTAGAACACCCCAAGGCAGATATACTATCTTACAATATTGAAAGTACAGAATTACAGAACACAACATTTCTTTGATGCCAGCGCCGGTCTATCAGCAGAAGATTTTTCGGGATCTCCGCTTCTTATATGATAACAATCAAACGTGCGTGCCCAGCGGAGATCCAAGGCCCCCACAGCAGCACCCGATCACGGACGTAACGTATGTGTCAGCCATCCTTCTGCTCAACCAGGCCCTTAGGGTGCAGACCAGAACCCGGCACACGCGCCACCACTGCAATGACCTTCAAAGGAGAGGAAATCCGCTGGATACGTATACTACTACATTGCAGGGCCAAATACATAGCTGAATCCAAGGCCTGCGCAAACATCAACTAGTTAAAAAAAAAACCATGGAAATGTATTCTATAACTCTGTTAACAAAATAACTTAAAATAAATAAGACAAATTAACATAAATGTTAAGTAATAACTAATTATTACCTTGTAGAAAATAGTAAATATTTAAAATTAAAATAATGATAAAAGGTTATAGTAATAACAAGTTATTACCTCATCCAAAAATATATAAAAAAATATCTACCTATTGTAGTATAAATATATACCTATAATAGTAAGTATTATGAATTATTACAATATGACAGTTACTATTAGTTTAGAGATTCCAGACGCAAAGAGGACTGATTCCAGACATCTCTGTCATTAATATAATCATTAACTTTGTAATACGCCTTGGCTATTAAAGTTTGCTTTATACAATTTTTAAATTTTATATCATTTATTTTAATTAAATTTTATATCAATTTTTAAATTTTATACTTTTGCTTCTACTCAGTCTAACATGGTGTTTCAAAGGATCACTCAATCTAAAACGTCTGGATTGAGTGATCCATGTTTTGCCTTATATCTTCTTCATTTTACCTCCAAATAGTTTGAATTCTTATGATTATTTCTTACGATGTGTCTACTGAAAGTTAGTATAAAAAAATATAACATAGAGTAAGTATTTTTAAAAATGTTTTTTTTATATTTTTACAAAAACGTCAGGATTGAGAGTTCCTATTTTTGGACCCTAACTTTTTTTCCTCGCCTTTACAAATTAAAATATTTCATATATAAGTTTCTACATTATGCTACGAAATGCCAACATAGTTATTTTGCTTGGTTTTGATTAGATCTCTCAATCCAGATGCACATAAAGAAATGATTGTTTGTTTATTTTTGTTAAACTAAAAAACTACTGAACCGATTTTTAAATCTTTCACCATTAGAAATCTCTATAATCAACGAGGAATTTGCGAATTGAGGTTGGTTTAATCCTTCCGCCGGGTAGCCCGAGGCTGTTCAAACGGTTCTCGGGTGCCAAAAAAGCACCCGTGATGTTATTTTATTTAAATTGTAAAAACATCTATGTAAAACATCTGTTCACCTCGGTTCACATAAAGAATTTGATTTGATTTTAAAATATTTAATTGTTTTTTTGTTCCGGGTAAACAAGAACTACTGAACCGATTTTAAAAAAATCCTTCACCAATACAAATCTCTATAACCAACCAATAATATGGTCTACACTTAGTTGCGATTAAAAAAAATGAACAGAGTAAGAAACCGCGGGTGTCAGTTAGTATTTTATAAACACCAAAACCATGTCTAACTGTACAGAAAAACGTACTAATTTTGTTTTGTCCTAATACAGTACATTTTTGAATAGCACTAGTAATATATATTTTAGAGAAAAACCTAAAAGAATATTCTGATATTTTATTACTCGATACTTCAAAAACTTTTTCCCGTTTTATTGGAGCACGCCTGTGACCCGGTAAGTGACGGCGAGTGGCACTACAGAGTCCATGAATGGGGTCGGCTGATACAGAGCTTTAGATAGCGGTATTGTTCGCTTCCACTGCATTGGTTTAATTGTGAAACTATTGCGGCTTTCGAATAGTGTAGTTTATCAAAGGAACGCTTTTCGAGTACTAACTGCAATGGGTTTAATTTTGTTAGGATTGTAATGTATATCAGAATCTATCAAATACAAGTTATTTATTTACCAAAAATAAAATTAGTTTAGATTTGCAATGGTCCTCACACTAGGCCAAGTCGTTCCTGTGGGGCCTTACGACAGTAATAACAAATTTATTTAACATTTTTTTTTATTAGAGCACGGCATGTGACTTTGCATCTACCTGGTGTTAATTCTCGCCCTTTCGAAATTTATCTCGATTCGATATTTTTGAACGAAAAATGACATAACAATATGTCATTTTTCGTTCAATATTTATTTATATATTATTTATTTTTTAATATTTATTATTTATTTCGTTTAATGTTCGATTTTTTTGAACGAAAAATTACATAATATGTAATTTTTGTTAAAAAAAATCGAATCCAGATGAATCTCGAAAGCGCGAGAATTGCCCACCTGGTAGTGAGCAGACCTTCAAAGACCAAGAATGTTTGATCAATCAATAATTGCTCTTAAACAACATTGATCGCTCCCACTATGCCGGCTAAATAATGCGATTACGAAATGGTGGACAATGATGAATTTCATTACAAGTATATTTTAATATACTCGCTTCTTTATCGTCACTTACTCGACCACCCATTTCATAATAACCATGAAACGATATTACCACCTCGACAAGAAATCGATGTAGTAGTCTCCTGAAAACCGGTGAACCCACAGGCTAAAACCGAAACATGACTGTATGAAGAAATTCAAATCATATAGAAACATTTTTACGAGGGTATATAAAGGCAAAAAACAGATGAACTAAAAGATAAAGCGTGGTAAGAAACAAAAAAAAATCTACCGCGGAATTCTTGGAAAAAATTTTTTTTTTTTGTAATATACATTATGTATATATAATATATACATAATGTTTTAAGTGTTACAAAAACGCTACGCCATGCACTAGATCTTATACATGGGTATACATAACTTATAAAAAACATAGCTTTATAATCTGCTCTAGTAAAAGGATATATTAATAAAAAATGGCGGTTTTTTCTATCATTTTTTTTAACGTTTTTCAAAAAGCCAGTCTTTACTTCTAAATATCTACTGTTAGTACTATGTTTTTTTTATATATTTATTGGGTTTGAGGTATTCCCATAATCGGAGATCTACATTTCTGATTTTCTTTATGTCGTCGACTAAGGGCTGATTTTTCAATCGTCAGATAAATCAATCGACAGTTAACTTGTATGAAGAACTGTCAAATTTATTAATTCTCCATACAAGTTATCTGTTAGATGAATTTATTCAATGATTCAAAAATCAGCCCTAAGTCAACTTATTAATTTCGGTTAAATGCATAAAATAAAACATATGGTATAAACAAAAGAAATATTATAAAATTATATAATAATAATAATATGTAGGACAAATTTCTCATATTGCTCTAGTCACAAACTAAGCTCTAGGCTTGTACTATGTGTACCAGAAACAACGATGTAATACATATTATATTTTATAAACACCCAGACCATGACAAACAGTACAGAAAAAATGTACTAATATTTTCTTGCCATGGGTAGGAATCGAACCCACGACCTCCGGATACTACGCCAAAGGCGCAACCACTAGTCTACGGAGGTTGTTATACATACATTACATAAAAACATATAGATAAGATTGCTATATACATGGTGACTTTGAAAGGTACTTATTACTCATCAAATCGAGCAACTATTGATCAAAAAAAAAAAATCCCGCAGACCCATTTTTCGCAAACAAAAAAAAAATTTTACTCCATACAAATTAGTTGTTTTACTAGTTTGTACGGAGAATCCTAATTTTTTTTTCACTTGTGACACAATATGATTCTATAAGAACAGTTGTCCTCATATTAAGTCCAAAATGGGTATAACCGGTGTTTATATTCAGACAGACAGACGGACCACTACTCCCTCACATTACACACATATTCCACACACTCATAAATAGGATTCACTTGCACATACACACTCAAAAGTATTAATTTGTAGTCATATCTTATAATTATTGTTATTAGTGTTAATTATTGTTTTATATCAGTAAATTGTGTAATGCATGTTAATATTAATATTGTAATAAAATACCTGGTAAAATATATAAATTGAAGCTATAAATTTTTTGTTTAATTAATAATATTTTACCTGTGCCCACCCATGCGCGTATACATAACACTACCTTTAACAATTGTTTCACAGTAAGAGTATTAAAGAGTTTTCCTAAAACTATTCGGTCTAATGATTTAAAAACATGGGAAAGCTCTTTTATATGGCAGCTTGGTGCATACTATATAGGCCTGGTCTGAATGTAATGCATTAGGTTTTGTAAATTTATTAATATCGAACCAACAATGGACATAGCATGCTGATGATGTTTTCCATGATGGGCTAGGTGATGATGATATTTTTCTAAAAAATAAATACAAAACTGAATAGTGAATTACCTTTACCATTGCTAAAAGAAATAAAATTACTTTTTCAAAATTTATGATAAAGACCTTTAGTCACTGTCACTGATGACGCCGCTCCAAAGAGAGGCGAAATATTTGGCAATACAATTTTATAGCTTCAATTTATATATTTTACCAAGTAAGAAACACATCTTACACACTTTATTTGTTACAGGTAATAAAACACCTCAAATTATACCAGTAAATTGTAAAATGCATGTTAATATTATAATGGAATACCTAAAACTGTATGTACCCAATGACGGAAGAGATCTGTTTGCCCGAGATACAGGCTCCTAGCCTAGTTCAGGCACAGACGATTTGCTACTTATTTATAAAATCACTTTGTTAAAAAGCATACCTATATAATAACTATTTCTATGTACCTTTACCTGAATAAACATATTATTATTATTACCAAAACCTTGCAAAGTCACCATGCATATCATCACAAACCTAGCAATATACAAGAAAATATTTGCCTCACTTAAAGTTACATACAACAATATATTTCAATGTCATTGTCACGTCACAATAATAAATCAGTTGCCAGTGACAGTGACGTCAGCTGTCAAACATGTGTCGCGTCACCAGATGAAGTGACAATGGGTTGTTTATGACCCTGTTGTTCGTGTAACTGTTTTGTTGTCACGTCACCTATTGAAGGGTTAAATATCATTGTAAAGGGGTTTTTACACTTGGTTTAAACAAATTCATTATTAATTTATTGCAATTAAGCTATTGGACAATGTTAAATTATCAAATCGTAAAAAACTGCCTTTTTTAGGTACAAAAAGCTCTCAAAATTATTATTGACAGGTCCTATGAAAATTCGGTATTTTTAATCTAAACCAATGTTAAAGTAAAAGGATTTGATTGTTTGTTTCATATAAACTCAAAAACTACTGAAGCGATTTCATCAATTATTTTAACAATATAAATTTCTCTCGTATGCGTAACATGGAGTGTATTTTATTTTTATATTATGTAATATTTCTTTTAAAACCGGCACTATATGTCATTTATAATATAAAGATTTTGATTGTTTGTTTGGTCTGGATAAACAAAAAAAAAGTTATTTATAAGTATAAGTTTAAGTAATTACCTACAAAAAAAATCGAAAAACCGATTTCTCGATTTTTTTTCGAATTTTATGGTTGAATGGTTTTTTGAAGTTTTTATTTAAAAACAAATTTTATTTTCACTCGCCATTTTTTTTGTGTAGAATTTAGGTGGAAGGGCGGGATGCTTTTATAAGTTACAGATGCAAAAACCGTCAAGTGATCTAGTCATATTTAGAAGGTATATTTAATTTATAATATTTATCTAGTTTTATATTATTTGTTAGTAATAAATAAATATATTAAACTTGAAAAATATTTAGTTAATATATAAAGCTTAACTATGTCAAATAAGACAATGTTATTAAATATAAAATGTTGCAGCGTTCTTGTAAAAATAACATTTTTGTAAATAAAAAGCGAACGAAATACGCTGAGGGCAGTTTTAAATTAATTTATCATACCTAGTAGTTAAATTGGATTCCAAAAATAATGTTTGAATTGCTTTAATATTTATTTAACAATTCGGAAAATATTTATTTACTTATTGTATTTGCATGCTATAAGCTGGTGTTGCCTTGTTTCGTGTGCGTTTTATTTATTAAAAAAAAAAACTTCAACCAACTGTCAACGCGGCTGCGTTACGCATCGAAATCGTTAAGAGATTTCTAACTAAATAATAAAAAAAAAGATGCTCTCTCTTTAGAACTTAAGAGTTCTTTAGAGTTTCTTTTTAACATAAAGTGAACAAAAAGATAAAATGCAATGAAATATCCTTCTGGGACTCGAACCCACGACCCTAGCTATGGCGGCAAGGTGCCAACCAGGCAACCAGGGGGTTACCACCGACTTTTGCACATTTATAGTGGATATTTGGGGCGTAGATATAGTCTGCTAGGTTGGTCGCCTTGGTGGCATCTTTGCAGGGCAGATAACGATGGACAGGTCAATGGAACCAGCTAACCACTTAGTCTTACACTAGTTGGTTATGTGGCGTGTTTTTGGTTTGGTTTATAAAATATAATATGTATTAATATAGTTATTTCTGGTACATATAGTACAAGCCTAGCTTTAGTTTGCAGGGCAATTAAAATAAAATAATAATTATTTTGACACAATTAGGCATAGAACAACGCGGCCACCGTACAGCCAATTAGGTAACAATTTATAATGGAAAATAATTAATAAATCTAAATATTATATATAACTCAAAGATGACTGACTGACTGACATAGTGATCTATCAACGCACAGCCCAAACCACTGGACGGATCGGGCTGAAATTTGGCATGCAGGTAGATGTTATGACGTAGGTATCCGCTAAGAAAGGGTTTTGATAAATTCTACCCCCAAGGGGATAAAATAGGGGATGAAAGTTTGTATGATAAAAAAATAACTATTCCACGCGGACGAAGTCGCGAGCACAGCTAGTAATATATAAAAATTTAAATATTTTTTAATATGTAGGACAATTTACACATATTGCTCTCGTCACAAACTAAGCCCTAGGCTTGTACTATGTGTACCGGAAACAATGTATAATACATATAATATTTTATAAACACCTAGACCATGACAAACTGTACAGAAAAAACGTTCTAATATTTTTTTGCGATAGGTGGGACGAGGTATCGAACCCAATACCTCCGGTTATAACGGCAAAGGCGCAACCACTAGTCTACGGAGGCTGTCCTTAATATTATAACTCCCATATATATATATATATATATATATATATATATTTAAATGTAAACAGTAAAATTGGTTTTTCTTGTTTATTAATATTTTTTATCTATAGTAACTTTCATAAATATAAAAAAAATACCCAGTACATTAATAAAAATGTCCAGTACATTAATAAGATAAACATTACGCCTTTTTAGCCGTGATGTTTCTAAAATAATCCACAAAATTGGTTTCGAATTTCAAACGAAATAAAATGAATTGGATAATTTAGTTGGGACATCACAAGGGGCGGCGGAAAAACGAGTTTTGAATTGAAATTGAATAAAATGAATTAACATTTTTACTGACAGAAGGCTTTTCCGAAATTTATTTTATTTTATCATAAAATTTTGTTTTATTTTTATTTATTTATTAAACAAATAACTACTAAAATAAAATGTTAAATAAAAGCGATAAATTAAAATCTTTTAATTTTACATACATTATTGTTTCTTATACATCTGGGAATAATGAAATAGTTGAAAATCTAAATAATAAAAACAAAAATTCAATATACATTTTAATAGTAGATTTTACAACAAGTGCACAAGACGTACCATTTTTATCAAAGACTTTAAAAGCAGCCCGAGCCGAAGAAGAGGGCTGATAGTAATGTCGAGGATAAAATGGTTTTGTGGACGAGTTATAAACTCTGCTTTTCACTTGGATTGTGAGGAAATAAAACAGTAGTATAACATAACATTTCTTTAATTAAAATTCAAAGTAAAATTGGTATAGTTTCCTTCAATGTAAGGAAATTGTTTTGAAGGAAATTGTTTCTCCCGGCATATTAACGGTATTCATCTCTTAAAAAACACATAAGGCAAATAAATTTAAGTAAATATTATAAAATAACAAATTCTATCTATGAACTGCTTATTGTGTTTGGCTGTATGGCTCATTTTCTTTGCCTTAATATAGATACATTTATGAGTAGATACGTTAGTTAGCACTTGTGCACAAAATTCGATTTTGTGCAGCCTACATCCTGCACAAATAAGCACTTTCAGAGCATGAGAAGTGAAAAATATTTAAATGCGTTTTACCTGTATATTTAACAAATTACCAAAGGTAATAAATACAAATAAATAAGTCAATAATTTATTTTTACTTTTGTTTCTAAATTGTTTGCAATTGTCGCTGCAAGATTTTGGAATAATTTACCAGTCAAAATAAGACAATCACCAAAAAGAGTCATATTTAGATAGTAATCATAAAAAAGTATATGATTACTATGAAATATTAGTATTAGTAAAAGTATATGATGTATATTATTAAAATGAAAACTACCTATGAATTTAATTCATAGGTAGTTTTTATTTATCTTTCACTATTCTATTCCTTTCCACTTTGTTACTTCTCCTTTCTCATTTTGTAGTTGGTAGTATTGTGTATATGTAGTTTATGTATGTATATATATAAGAGATATTTAAGTAGTGTATATTAGATATAAATATTAGTAAATTGTCCTACATATTATTACTATTAATTCCGCCTTTGTATTATATTTTATATGCATTTTTTTGATCAACTTTTTTTTATAGAAGCACAGCATGCAGCATGTGACTTTGTATCTACCGGTTGTTAAGTCCATGATAAGGTCAATCAATATATAGTTGTTTAACAATATTTATCGCTAGCACTATATTCATTATTATTCTTATAATAGGCTGACTACTAACGATGCGGTTATGAAATGGGCTGCAACAAGGACGAATTTGGATTACAAGTCTCTTTTAATAATATCCTCGCTGCCTTATCGTCAAATCAACCGCCGCTGGTTTACGCCTTTCAGGGTAACCGTACCCTGAAAGGAGACTACCATAAGATTTTTTTCTAAGAGACTTTAAAAACATAAACTTTCCGTATATCTGAGCTGTATGTGCATACTATAATATATCTTATTTTACCTCCAAGCTAATAGCTATCCAACAAAAAATTACACATATAAATAGGTACAGTAGATTCTAAATGATGCGTCTACAAACAGACTAGGAATCTAAAAATTACAGATTACTGTTTTATTTAGAGACCCCGCCTATTTTCTTATCAAATATATTTGCAATTTAATTATTTGTGTGACAATACATTACACCGACTCAGTTTCTCTTTAAAAAGTTCAATTTCGGTCCTGCATAGAGTATTCCTGCCACCTTTGAGATGGATCAGCAAATGCCAATTAGCAGCTCTGGACTCTCATAAGTGCCGAGCTGAGAGGTTGATAGGCAACAATTCGTTGATTGAAAACAGACTTAAGTCTCTTCATAGACGAAAAGTTGCCTGTCTTTTGGGTTTCTACAGGTTACTCTTCGATAAACAAAAACCTAACTGTGCTATTGATTGTTTTGTATTTTTATTTTCTAATTATAACTGAATAATACATTTCTTCCATACCGCTATCATTATGGATGGTTCCTAAAAGACTGGCTGTGTTACCCCATTGTATAGCAATACTTATGCGCTGTCCAAGGAACGAGCCAGCTCTTTGGTCACCAGATGTATTGTAACTGTATGTTTTCTTTTTGAATAGATATATACGTCTAATCCGCTGCCCGTTTCCTAATCTCCCCACTGAAAGTAGACTATCTCGACCATAAAATAATCGGGGCAGTACTTTCCTGAAAACTGGTGAACCCACAGAATAAACCCGAAATATAATGCTCAAATTAAGTAATACAGTAGAGTAATTATTAATTACTATGTTATCCTATATAAACTAGTTGCTTATATATTGTACTTTATAAATCAGTTACAATGTTATGTTATATAAATTACTTACTATGTTATGTTATGTAAATTATTAGTTATGTTATTATATTACGGTCTCGATGCAGATACTTTAATTTAAGATAACTTTGTAAACTCAAACAAGCGAACTGAATTGTTTTTTATGAGTACCCAATAAAGATCTTTAAATACATTTTTTTTATAGAGTAGGACATGTGATATTACACCCACCTGATGGTAAGTAGAAATGTAACGTCCAAGAATGTTCTCAACCAATAGTAGTAACGATGCTTACTTCAATTGATTGATTTCACTATTTCTACTTGAGAAACATAACTTGGTCACTAAACGATTTTGCGAATCTCTATGGTTTACGTTCTTAGTTTAAATGTCTAACGTAAAAAGTCTAAGATCTCTAAAAACAATATGACTGAGTCACTAAACGATTTTGCGAATCTCTATGGTTTACGTTCTTAGTTTAAATGTCTAACGTAAAAAGTCTAAGAACTCTAAACACAATATGACTGAGTCACTAAACGATTTTGCGAGTCTCTATGGTTTACGTTCTTAGTTTAAATGTCTAACGTAAAAAGTCTAAGATCTCTGAACACAATATGACTGAGTCACTAAACGATTTTGCGAACCTCCATGGTTTGCGTTCTTAGTTTAAATGTCTAACGTAAAAAGTCTAAGATCTCTAAACACAATATGACTGAGTCACTAAACGATTTTGCGAACCTCTATGGTTTAAGTTCTTAGTTTAAATGTCTAACGTAAAAAGTCTAAGATCTCTAAACACAATATGACTGAGTCACTAAACGATTTTGCGAACCTCCATGGTTTAAGTTCTTAGTTTAAATGTCTAGCATAAAAAGTGTACGTGTTTTCCTATCCATTATATTACATTAAGTATATGCAAAGATTTGTGGCCCGGAACCAAAGCGAGGTTGACACAAAACGTGGCCGTTTATGGAGCGAGACCTTCCACCTAACTACCGCCACTTCCGATGCGAAATGGAATTTTATTTGCTCTATTTACTATACGTGGTGGCCGAGTTGGTTAGACCTTGGACTTAAAAACACTTAGGTCTCTGGTTCGAATCCCGGTGTGTACCAATAAGTTTTTAATTAAAAAAATTATGTACATTTGTATGACAACACCACTATAGTGCCTCGAAGAGCACGTTAAGCTATAGGTACCGGTTTCACTATATCAACTTGTGAAACTGTTTATAGATGTGTTATCGAGTCTATTCAAAACATCGCGACGAGCTAGCCACTTGTTCGGTGTTGACTCATACCATCGGCTACGACGAGGTGGGATTAAAAAACCCCTCCGCTGGGTACCCTACACCGAACAGGCTAGCTTATCGCGATGTTTGGGTAGATACAATAACCCATCTATTAATAATTTCACAAGTTGATATAGTAAAACTGGGACTAATAGCTTAACGTGCTCTCCGAGGCACTATAATAGTGGTGATGTTAATGTATATTCATATGCATATTTTTTTTAGATTAACAACTCATTGGTACACGCCGGGGTTTGAACCAGGGACCTAAGTGTTTTTAAGTCTAAGGTCTAACCAACTCGGCCACCACGTATAAGGGAGCCAATTGGTAAAAACACTATAGTTCTTAGGTCCCCGGTGTGAACCAATGAGTTTTAATTAAAAAAAAATATCTGTCTGTCCCAGTTTTATAATACCAACTGGTAAAACTCTTAAAAGATGGGTTATTGAGTGTATCCAAACAATGCGATGAGCTGACTACTTGTTTGGGGTCGACCCTGAATACCATCGGTTACGATCAGGTTGGAATAAAACCCACCGCTGGGTACCCTAAGGCATCCGTGATGGCACAAGATACAAGACGTTAAAGTAAGATAAGGTGCCATTTAATTTTAGTTATGTTAATAAAAAATAATATTCAACGACTTTTTCATTAAATATTTAATATATTTCGTACTAAATATCACTCAGTATTCACACAGTAAGTACGGTACGGTAAGGTAAGAGAAAACTCACGCGGTAGATGTATTTTATAAATCTAATTTACCTAATTTCTTGGTTACAGCATAAAATTGAGAATAAAAGGTTTTACTATGAATAAGGGGGTAAGCAGAGATGTCATAATATTAAAGTTAAGTGTATTTTATTGGATTCCAATATTACTAGGCATCGCCACAGCAATGATTATTAATTGAGTTTGAATAATAATATTGCTACGAGGGCCTACGACTAATTAACTTAAACGAGGGGCTACGACGAGTATAATTACTACGGAGGGCTACTATAAATATTACTACAAGAGGCTACGACTAATAATATTATAAAAGGGGCTACAACAAGTATAATTGCTATGAAGGGCTACTATAAATAATACTACGAGAGACTACGGCTAATATTGCTACGAAAAGGGGCTATGACTAATGATATTGCTCGAGGGGCTACGACAAGTAATAATGCTACGGAGGGCTACTATAAATAATACTACGAAAGGCTACGACTAATAAATAATATTTTACGAGGGGCTACAACATGTAATAATGCTACATAAGGTTACTATAAATAATACTACGAGAGGCTACTATTAATAATATTATACGAGGGGCTACGACAAGTAATAATGCTACGGAGGGTTACTATAAATAATACTACGAGAGGCTACGACTAATAAATAATATTTTACGAGGGGCTACAACATGTAATAATGCTACATAAGGTTACTATAAATAATACTACGAGAGGCTACTATTAATAATATTATACGAGGGGCTACTACAAGTAATAATGCTACGGAGGGCTACTATAAATAATACTACGAAAGGCTACGACTAATAAATAATATTATACGAGAGGCTACGACAAGTAATAATGCTACGAAGGGCTACTATAAATAATAGTATACGACAATTAATATTGCTACGAGGAGCTATGACTATCTAAGAACTGTCAGTGATAACGTTTTAGTAGTATGATTTAATTGACTAGACAACAAAAGATAAGAAACCTTTTTTGTTTAAACATGTTACTATTTTTTTGATTGAATGGCCTCTTTGCATTGCGAGATATTTTGCCAGTGTCATGTGGGTAGGAGAATAAAATGAATAAATTATTAGTAAAAAGAGGGATAACAGGATGGAAAGGACAGCAGTAGAAAAAGGAATGGCGACATGTAAGCATACGGTATAGTCTTGCCAATATCAAGTGCAGGAAAAAGAATCTATAGTAAAATGGGTACCGCCATTTTACTGAAGATTGTGGGATTATTTGAGATAGCACAAACACCGAGGTCACTGCGTAAATGCTACACTTATCACACTTAATATTACTATACGAATGCTCATTCTACAAAATTAGTACACTTTTGCATAAGAATATTCAATAAAATTTAAAATGATAACTGTAGTAGAAGCACGCGTCTACAGTCTTCGGGCTACCCTCAAAGAATCCCCTTTAAAGATGTTATGTTGTATAGAATATACGTGGTGACCGATTTGGTTAGACCTAAGACTTAAAAACACTTAGGTCCCTGATTCAAATCCCGGTGTGTACTAAAGAGTTTTTAATCTAAAAAAATATGTCGGTCCCAGCTGTTTCACTATTACCAACTTGTAAAACTGTTTATATGGGTTATTGAGTCTATCCAATGAGCTAGCCACTTATTCGGTGTAGACTCATACCATCGGCTACAACGAGGTGGGATTAAAACCCCGCTTAAAAACCGCTGGGTACCATGAGGCCGTCTAGGCGGTTTCGGGGGCCGTAAGGACACGATGATATATATATATATATATATATATATATATATATGTTGTATAAAGAAGGATAATTAATAGCTGCGACAAAAAAAAAACTATTTTACGCCGCCTCTGTTAAATTTTTTTCGCCATGGCTGAAAAAGATGTGAGACATGTTTAAAATAGATATCGACTTTTTAACATGAAGGCCCTGAAGATTGAAGAGCTTGCGTGGGTGTTATAAATATATCTATATAAATAGAGATGCTTTTTTAAAGTCTTTTTTTTTATTATATACGTGGTGGCCTAGTTGGTTAGACCTTGGACTTAAAAACGCTTAGGTCCCTGGTTCGAATCCCGGTGTGTACCAATGAGTTTTTAATTTAAAAAATTATGTACATTTGTTTGACAACACCACTATAGTGCCTCGGAGAGTACGTTAAGCTGTCGGTCCCGGTTTCACTATACCAACTTCTGAAACTGTTTATAGATGGGTTATTGAGTCTATCCAAAACATCGCGACGAGCTAGCCACTTGTTCGGTGTAGACTCATACCATCGGCTACAACGAGGTGGGATTAAAACCCCTCCGCTGGGTACCCTGGGGCCGTCTAGGCGGTCTCGGGCGCCGTAAGGCACCCGTGATGATATATATATATATATATATTTTATTTACACATAAAAATAGCAGATAGATTGATCTGTACACTGTACAGTAAAAGGCAAGGTAAAGCAGTCCAAATTTTTTTGTTTGCATGGCTTATGACTGTGCATGTACCTGATGGCTAGAAGACCTATAAAGTCTACGAATGGAGTCGATAAATACACTATTGCATAACAGCATCGCTCCCACTATTTTAGCTAAATGATGAGTTTTTTTAATATTTTTTATTTGAGCATGGCATGTGACTGTATCTACCTTGTGGTGAGCAGACAAAGTCCATGAATGGGTGGCCCAATTCCATCAATAATTGTTCGTTCTTAAACAACATTGATCGCTCCCACTATGGCGGCTAAATGATGCGATTACAAAGATGGACCACCCCCTTCGTAACCGCACCCTAAAGGAGACTGCCACCTTGCCAAGAATTCTCCAGAAAACCGGTGAACCCACAAACTAAACCATGACTAGGTCACTTTTGACGGTTTTTGCATCTATATGGGTCGGTCGGCCTAACGAAGTTATAGAGACCATCCTCCCACCTAAAAAGTTAGCATTTAATAAATGAAAATATCTAGATTATTCACTTATTAGTTTATTGGGGGTGGTCCATCTTTGTAATCGCTTAAATAAATAAATGTAGATTTGTTTATTAATACCAAAAACATTCAAGGCCATCTTTCGCAATTTTGATATATTTTTTAATAAATAAAAGCATCTAGATAAGTTAGCCACATTTCGTCTGCTATTGATTTTTTTTTTATAAATAAAAATAACTTGATATATTTTAATATGCCTATCTAAATTGCCTGTCTATATTTATCTATATTTAATAGTCCATCAGCCACAATTTATTTACTATAGTTTTTTAAAAGGTTTCATAAAAAGGTAAAAATACCTTAAATATATAAAAGAATATTCCGAGGCCAGTATTTTATTTAACCGTAACATTTTTCAGTTTTTTTCTTTAAATTATTTTCTTAGAAATTTTACCGTAAAAAAAGTCTGAACAACTGACTACGATGAATTGAAGTGGCAATTTTTTTCTTTAATATTTTATGAAAACTATTAAATGTAGTAAAGGTACTAAACTAACTTTTAGCCTAATTCATGCTTTGCGCCTTTGTATTTACGTCCAATTCGCTTTAACTATGACTTCTGAATCTGCCCACTGAACTTTTCGCCTACATTTTAATCCCCTGAGTTTATATAAACTCGTAGGTATGTTGGGGCAGTTAAGCACATTTTTCTCAAAGTTCCCCATTTAAAAAGATTGTGTCGACCCTCGTATGAGTTATGGGGATGGGGTAAGTAGACGATAAGCCCTCGACCGTTTTGTTGGAGTGGGTATAGTGGGACTTGGTGAATGTTTTCATTATTTTCGTCAAAGCATATTTTAGAATCATATTTTTTTTGTTTTTTATTTTGAGAGGCATCTCAGTTTGTAAGCATTATTGTTTTCCAGAATGTGTTTAAAATAAAATTATATGAAAAGTTTTCAATCATATAACGGCTAGTTTAATTTAGTTTATATACATATAATAAAATTGTAAAGAAGAACGGGCATAGCCCATGTATTTTCAGACCCAGGCTTAGAAGCCGCGTTCAAAAATGAAACCTATCCAGTTCGATAGAGGAAATTACATATGTATAATAAAATTGTTAATTATATCGAAGTTCAAGAAGTTGGGAGGAAAAAGTTATTCTCATTTGAATTTCAATTTTAGGTTATGTTATGACTAGTTATTAGGTTAGTATAGCGAACAATTTCGGCCCGCAAATTATTAATCCTCAAAATTATTAGTAGTGTTTCCTTGTCCTGCAGCATTGACAGAATAATATTATATAATCTGACCTAGGCTGTATGGTTCATAGACACCTTTACCTTCTCTATATTTGAGAAAACCGAACAAAAAAAAGATTATATAATCTGTGTATGATAATTTATTTTAACATAGCACTGGATCTGTGTATGATATATCGTCGCTCTTTATTTTAAATTATTTATTTTAACATAGCACTGGATGCAAGTCCATCGACCTATCGTCGCTATATTTTATTTTTATTCTGTTCATGCGATAAATGGACAAAGGGCGTTCAATACTATACGGCCTTTTCTTTTTCTTTCAAAACAATGTGAAATCTCTAATAATTTTGTTAAACCTTACTCTATATAAGTCAAAAATAATATTGTTTAATGTATAAAGCATTTTTTTTCTTCATAATGTGGATAAATATTCAGAAAAGGCAGAAGAATAAGCACGTTACAAAAGATCAGTACTTCTTCATTAACACTAAAATTATTTGAATACTGGAAAATAATACTTAAATCATCTATTATTAAGTATGCATATCGTTGTTTGTGAACGCTAAGCTTTTAAGGTTTGGTACAGAATGACCGTACTCCTTTAAAAAATCTGTACATTGATCTGATAAAAAAAAAAATGGCGATCTGATATGGACTCTAAATAAACTAAAGAACAATTTATTATGTTTAGAATTCGTGTCTATCTGTTTGTTTGTCGGGGCATCCCTTAAAAACTACTGGACCGATTTTATATATAGTATTTTTACTTAAATAGCTTGAGAGCAGAAACTTCAGCTAAAAAGTTCGGTATCTTCTTTAAGGTTAGGCAAACACACCGACTCTTCTTCATAACCTTTATCAAGTTCAGGTGTCTTGGAGTATTGCTGCCTACTTTGGAAGAGATCTTTATGTCAATCGCAATAGTGCTAATATGCCAATATTTTGCTTAAGATCTTCGTACACAATCTTAAAGTTTAGCAGGTAGATAATGCCTAAAGCTTTAAGTTCGCATTTGTACATAATTTTGGTTTACTATGTAATAAACTGTTTAAATAAATAAGATGCATTCGTCTGTAAGTCGATGACTACTGGTAATGATTCCTCGTGTCTTAGTTATTACAATCACTATAGTTTGTCAGTCTTGCTCTAATGATAAAAAAATCACAGCTAATTGTATTTTTACGCCCGTACATAAATTTACTGCCGACCCACTCGTATGTACGCCATGTCCGTGCAGTAGATTAGTGCGAGAGCTACAAAGATAAGTAATGTTGAGTCATTGTCCCAAAAAATATTTCTGCTCCGCGACCGTACTTATACAATTTGAAAAAAATCACGCTATTTACCACGTAATCTGTTTATTATGAATAGTAGTTCAAGCTTTAGCTACTATATTATCATATACATAAATATTATAGGGTCCCTGGTTCGAATCCCGGCGTGTACCAATGAGATTTTAATTAAAAAATGCACGTTAGGCTTAAGGTTTCACTATACCAACTTGTGAAGCTGTTTTTAGATGGGTTATTGAGTCTATTCAAAACATCGCGACGAGCTAGCCACTTGTTCGGTGTAGACTCATACCATCGGCTACGACGAGGTGGGATTCAAAAGGTTTGCGCATACTTTATACAAATATAGGAAACACACTGCCACACACATTCATATAAACATATACACACACATCAACACACATTATTACATATATAAACACATCTTTTCTCATTCAACTTTATTCCTAAAATTATATATATATATATATATTTATATATATTATTAACCAAATTTTCCATATTATCTATATGTACCTTCTTACTTACTTATGTTATAAAATTTGTTGTTAACTATAATTGTACGGAAGAGCGGGACACTCCTAATACAGGTGCACACACTTAAATGGGGTGTACCAACCCTTGTAACTTTTATAATGACCAAATGACCACTCTGGAGTCGGTAGAGCACCGAGTTATGCGGCTTTATTGGTGATAAATAGAGGAATTAATATTGTTGGTAGATTGACTTAACATTCTTGCAGACGTAAAACCTCTCCGTCTTTTACAGGTTACGTTTGGGAGAGTATGTAAATTATCCTACATATTATAACTAATGTTTATTTTATTTAAAAAAAAAATCATAACACATAGTACTTCGGAGAGCACGTTAAGCTGTCGGTCCCAATTTCACTATACCAACTTGTGAAATTGTTCATAAATGGGTTATTGAGTCTATCCAAATATCGCGACGAGCTAGTTATACCATCGGCTACGACGAGGTGGGATTAAATACTCCTCCGCTTGGTACCCTGAGGCTGTTTAGGCAGTCTTGGGCGCCGTAAGGCACCCGTGATGATACTTACTTATACTTTTTTTTTTTTTATATGTAGGACAATTTATACATATTGCTCTGGTCACAAACTAAGCTTCAGACTTGTACTATGTGTACCGGAAACAATGATATAATACATATTATATTTTTTAAACACCCAGACCATGAAAACTGTACAGAAAACCCATACGTCAATAAGACAAACGTACTAATATTTTTTTGCCATGGGTGGGAATCGAACCCACGACCCCCGGATACAACGCCAAAGGCGCAACCACTAGTCTACGGAGGCTGTTAAAACTTATTGTAACGTGCATACGTTTGATGCTCTATCCAATTTGAGTGGGCTCTACTCGGGATTATTACATTAAAGTAACAATTTGAGTGGGCTCTACTCGGGATTATTACATTAAAGTAACAATTTGAGTGGGCTCTACTCGGGATTATTACATTAAAGTAACAATTTGAGTGGGCTCTACTCGGGATTATTACATTAAAGTAACAATTTGAGTGGGCTCTACTCGGGATTATTACATTAAAGTAACAATTTGAGGGGGCTCTACTCGGGATTATTACATTAAAGTAACAATTTTATTGTAATAACAATATACAGACCATTTTCAAATACTTTCTCTGTTCAAAATTGAGAAGGTATTTATTGTCTATACTAATATTATAAAGCTGAAGAGTTTGTTTGGTTGAACGCGCTAATCTCAAGAACTACTGGTTCGAATTGAAAAAATATTTTAGTGTTGGATCGCCCATTTATCGAGGAAGGTTATAACATCACGTTACGGCCAATAGGAGCGGAGTAACAACGAATAATGTTGCAAAAACGGCAAAAAAGGAAGCTTTGCCTATATAATAAATAAATAAATAATGTATTTATTTCCTTTAAAATATTACAAAAAGTCTTATATCTAGCTAGGGTACAAAAAGGTTAATATTAGGTTAAACAAAAAAAAAAGTAGTGCCATGCGGCGAGCAGTTGTAGTGTATGTATGTAGATTGTGGTGTTTACATATTACAAAATAAGAATGTGTTTGTTCGATTATAATGATGGGTTGTAAGCTTTTTTGTATCGAGGGGTTCCTGGCTCCCAAACTAGAATTCTCTGTACTATGGGTAGCCAGTTCTCTATCTGGTTACTAATGGTTCTGTTATTGTTTGATTGGTGTGTATGTGGTCTGTAGGTATATAATAATTAAAAGTAAAAAGAAAAAGTGTGATGTATTAGGTATATAGTAATGGGTGAATGTCAATCAGTCATGTCGTAATTGTCATGAGTCTCTCAGTCTTGTTATAGTCTATGTCAGATAGCCAGTCAAATACAACTTTCTTACATATGCGTTTAATTAACATTTTGAAGTGAAGTAATTTATTAATTTCTGTATATAAATAAGGTGCCAGGAAACGATTAAAGCATTGTGCAAATTTGGTTTTTGTCCGTGGAGATTTTCTTTCTCATTGTATTGGGGCATGATGTAAGTGAAGAACGGTGGAATCCAAGAATTGTTTTTAGAATATATATTTGTCTCACTGTTAGCAATTTAGTATCCTTGTATAGTTGGTGAGTGGGGTAGCGAAAGGGTTTGGAGAAGGCCACTTTAAGGACTGCTCTCTGGCTCCTCTCCAAGGGGAGAAGACATGTTTTGTCAGCTCCACCCCATGCTGTAATCGAGTACGAGATAAGGGACTGGCACAATGTGTGATAAACAGTTTTTACATTTAGTGCCTTTCAAATGTGTCATTGGTATTTTATTGACAACTGTCAATATTAAGTGGTGCTTATATCACATCAACCTGGTGATGTAGGTATCCTTTAAAATAAAATAACAATCACAAAAATCGCTTTAGATTTGACGAAGATAAGAGCAAAACTCTCATAATTGGCTTAGATTTTGAGGAGTTTCACTCTCTAGCTCCGGCAGTCTTCATCAGATCTTCACCAAAATTTTATGGAACCAACTTAGTGACTTTCATTAAAAATAAACTTTTCAAAATCGGTTTAGATTTGACGAAGTTATGAAGTAAAAAATACATACGCGTCGGATTGACTTCCTCCTATAGGCACATTGTATTCTATTTTGTTAATATTTTTAATTTTGTTGTATTAGGTAGTAGGTTGTTGTATGAGTAGCTTGTAAAATATTTTATTGTATTTGTGATTAGGCGCACACCTGTGTATAACAAACTAAATTTATTATTAAATAATAAATACCATCACGGGTGTCTTTTTGGATCCGAGAAACATTTAAACGGACTTAGGGTGCCCAGCGGAGGGATTAACCCGTCCTCATTTTGCCGATGGTATTCGGAGGCAACACCTAACAATTGGCGAGCTTGTTGCGGTGCTTATGATGGTATAAACTCGTTGTATAAAGCGGTCACCTATCCCTATGCCTTGTTGTCATCTGCTTAACCTTATTATCAGTTGCGCAGTGACTTTTATTATTATTCATTTGAGTTAAAATTTAAAAATTTATTTTAAAATTTATATGATTGTTAACCGTAGATCCTTAAGTAATTAAATCAACATATATTATATTTTCTACTTAAACACCATGACAAACTGTAAAGAAAAACGTATTAATATTTTTTGTCATCGGTGGGAATCGAATCCATGACCTTCGCATACAGCGCCAAAGGCGCGACCACTAGTCTACGGAGTTGGTCAAATACCAGGTACCTACATACACGGTTTGAACCCTTGACCTAAATGTAGTAATAATGACAGCTGTAGAATATATTATAATATGTAGGACAATTTACACATATTGCTCTGGTCACAACAGCTCCATAGACTAGTGGTTACGTTACGCCTTTGGGATTGTATCCCACGGAATAAATAATACAAGTGGAAATGGTATACAATACCAAATGTATCAGAACCGATGTCGCCAAAATCATATAACTATAAGTGTTGAATCTATAACTGTATCGTCCTGATTGGTTACAAATATACACAGTAATTTTAAACACTATGAGCTATGAAATAAGATTTAAATTAATATATCAGAAAATCATGACATCTAGTTTCTAATAGAAATAAACTGTGTAAACACTCTGCTAAAAAGTTTCTGCTATTAGAACACAGGTGGCGTGATTTCAGCAATATCCGATTAATTGTTTTATGCAGTCGGCATAAGGCCTAATATAGTTTATAAGGCCAAAGTCTGTTTGACTATTCTAGAACTTTCTATGCACAAAATATAATAATTTAAGGGCGGGACATAATAAAATATTGAAAGTATTGATATCGATGTTTTTTTTAAATTTAATGTGTGTAGTAAATTATATTTTTTAAATGTTAGTAAAAAATATAGACCGATCGGTCGGATCGGTCTCGTTTCCACCGCCCAAATTCAAAATCATGACTAGTCCCTTGACAAATTTTGCAACTGTATGATGCAAAAACTGTCAAGGGACTAGTCATGATTCGATTTTAGTCTGTGGGTTGACCGGTTTTTGAGATTATTGCCGAGGTAGTAGTTTCCTTACAGTGTGGTTACGATACGGGCGGCTGATTTTTTAAATAAAACGTGATAAGGTTTTTAAAATACTCGTAAAGAAAATTCGTTTTCGTCGTCGCTTATTTCGTAACCGCATCATTTAGCCGGCATAGTGGAAGCCCATTCATGGACTATGGAGGTATGCTTACCACCAGGTAGATGCAGTCACATGACGTCTTATAATCTATTACTTAGTCGTCCTCATTCATGGAGTCTGTAGACCTGCCTAATAAAAGGTAGGTAGAGTCACATGACACGCTATCCACCTGTTCGTAAGCAGGTCAACAGGTTCCATAAATGGGGACGATTGATATTATAAGAGCAGGTCATGTGACTCTGTGCCTACTTGTTGGTAAGCAGATCAACTGAGTCCATGAATGGAGACGACTGATATTATGAGAGCAGATTATGGACTCTGCGTCTGGTGGTAAGCAGACCTACAAAGTCCATGAATAGGTGGATCAATACATTGTTGTTTTATAACAATAATCGCTCCCATTATGCCGGCTAATTGATGCGGTTACAAAACAAATAAATTTTTCCCGCTGCGTCAATCCACTTTTCTTTAATGATAGGATCAATAGGAAATCTTTAAAAAAAAATTCGCTGAAAAAAAAAAAAGATGAAATAAAAAGTCAATATCCTCATTTAAGTAAATACGACATTTTTGTTTTAAATTGAGATGATTATAGCAATACCTTAATTATTGCGATGAAACAAGAAAATAATCTCAAATACAAAATAATATAATGATAAAGAAAAATATCGATTTTTTTAATAAATATACTTTTCCCAGCTCTAATTTAGTAGCGAGTAATTGTATAAGAATGAATGTGTCATTATTTACATTTATAGAAACAAACTCGACCTTAGCGGCAATGAAATAAAGTCCATTATAATATGTATAGCTCTCAAATAGAAATGCATTAGATTTTATATTAAATTAATTAGTAAATGAACTTACCGATGATAAGATACACCACCATTTAAAACATTTTTATATCGACTATCGTTTTTACACTGCAATACAGCATAATTAGGCATATTTACGAAGTTTTATGCAATTTTATTATCCAGAAAATGGATAGCATCAGTGTGGCATAGAGGACACAACTAACCGCAAAAAAAATGGTATTTGCGGATCAGCGCAAACGGCTGGAACACGAGCCACGCCCACATCACACTTCCACTTGTTTTATTTATTCCGTGTTGTATCCGGAGGTCGTGGGTTTGATTCCCACGCATGGCAAAAAAATATTAGTACGTTATTTTGTACAATTTGTCATGACTTGAGTGTTTATAAAATATAATATGTAGTATATCGTTGTTTCTGGTACACTTAGTACAAGCCTAGAGCTTAGTTTGTGACCAGAGCAATATGTGTAAATTGTCCTACATATTAAAAAAAAAAAGGTATATACATGGTGACTTTGAAAGGATGTACTTTGGGCTAATATGTGGTTCTGCTGATCAAATCGAACAACTTTTTCCATGGAACCATGTGTAGCATATGAAAAAACAAAAGCTTTCTCCATACAAATTGGTAATGTTAAAACGATCAATTTGTAAGGGGAAGCCAAATTCTATTTTGATTTGCGACACATGGTTCCATGGTAAAAGTTGTTCGATTTGACCAGCAGAACCTCATATTAGACCAAAGTACATCCTTTCAAATTCACCCTGTATATCGTATGTAAGATCAAAATAAAATTATTATTATTTTTTTTTTTTTATTGGAGCACGACTTGTGACTTTGTATCTACCTGGTGGTGAGCAGACCTACAAAGTCCATGAATGGGGTCAATCAATAATTGTTCTTAAACAATATTGATCGCTCCCACTATGCCGGCTAAATGATGCGATTACGAAATGGGGGGCGACAATGAAGAATTGCATTACGAGTATATACTCGCTGCCTTATCGTCAATTCAACCACCCATTTCGTAACCGCACCCTGAAAGGAGACTACCACCTCGACAAGAAATCGATGCAGTAGTCTCCAAAAAACCGGTGAACCCACAGACTAAAACCGAAACATGACTAGGTCACTTGACGGTTTTTGCATCTGTATGGGTGGTGGTAATATAGCTATAAAATAAAAGGCATTTCATTTTATGCTCTAAATTATCGCATTATAATTAAATATAACTTCTCTCATTAGACAAGTATGTAAGCTAACTTCAAGTCATATCTAAACAGCCCTTAGTTGCGTCGACTTGCGACTAATTTCACTTCATATCAGTTAAATGCATACGATTTAGGTCATTGGGCTTAATATAATGATAGAGGCCGCAAAAGTTATTGTTATTAAGGTAGGGTGACGGGTCCAGATGCCGACACTGCACCAAATTATCAGCACTTCGGCGAAAAATTAAAATATTAAGGTTTTTTTATGGTTTCTAAATTGCCAAGTTATTAAAAAGTTTAAATGGATTCTAAACTTCAAATCTAGCAACATTATACAACAGTGTCACTTGTTGATCGTCGTGTAAATTACTGTAAATTTGAGTGGCAAAATTTTCGTTTGAAATACTCTTCATCAAGTATTCGCCGGTAAGTTTGTCGAATTTAGTGATTCATATAACAAAATTTGGTTAAGATTTGAAATCGTTGCTTTCTTTATAACATCTATCCAAATAGTTTAGTATAAACTAGGAATAGTTTTTTTATTTTATAAGGGCCTATATAGGTAATTTGAGAAGTATACATTTTAGTGTTATATTTAAACACATCAGAAATTCAAAAAAACACTTGATTTTGACTCTGTGCTGATAATTGGTTACACGACTGCTAATAATTGGTGATAGCGGTGCTAATATTTGGATATAGGGTAATATTTCCAAAAAAAATTTTCTATGGATCATAGCTTACACTTAGTTATATAATACTATATAAATAAACAATATTTAATGTCTATAGTATCCCCTTGACACTGCAAATATGACATAAATTGTAGCCTTTAATGAAATACTTGTAATTACTTCTTGCCCTATTAAAGTGCTGATAATTAGGACCGTCACCCTATGTAGAATGGAATAAAAAAAAATTTATTTAATAATATATATATATATATATATATATATATATATATATATATGTGTATGTATAACAATCTTAAAATAACATTAGTAACTATTTATATTTTAGAACGGATTAAATATTGAACATTTATTGAAATGTCACACACTCAGCGCGTGCGTATGACACGCGTTGATTTTTAAGGTACACCATAGAGACGACACCAATATAGACTCATGAGCTTCTGGAAATTTAAAGAAAGACAATATGAATTCCATGAATATTGTCTTTCTTTAAATAGTTAAATAAGTAGGTATGTATGTATACAGGGTTATATTTTCAAGCGTGCCTACAAGGTCAAATCCTAAACTACAAGGAATAGCAAAAAATACTCAAGGGTTAGACACCCTTGAGTATTTTTCGCTATTCCTTATAGTTTAGAATTTGAAATTTTAATGTTAGTTTGCATCTAACCGGACCTATTGCCGGCTAGGAGAATAAAAAAATAAAAAATCTAATGATGCAGTTTTAGTTTTTATCAAAATGAGCCCCGAGACTCATTTGACCATTTTTCGCTATTAGGATTTGGCCTTGAACGCACACTTGGAAAATTCACCCTGATAGTAAGGAAACCTACAATTATATGCATACGGTCGAACAATAGTTTTTTAATAGCATCCCATTGTATATTTGACTATATAATAATAATAAATGATGTATTATAAATGTTAATATCCTTGCTACTTTTTATAGTCAAATCTTAACCTTTGACATCGACATTAAAAGTCTCCTTTTAATGTCGATGTCAAGGGCAATTGACCACATCGAAAAGAAATAAATGCATGAAAATCACTAAACACAGAGACAAAATCTATACATAAAATAAAGCAGACCTTCCGTGCCTGTTACAAAAATTTGGTAAATCACAAAATGGCCGCCGCCACACAAACTCAGAAGAAAAAATATTATAAGCAATCACTGGGCATTGATTGGTTGAAGTGAGAACAGAGTATGGCGGCAACGAATACTTTTGAGTTGATTTTAGGCATAACGGCGGTTCCATTTTTTCTTTTTAAATTAATCACCCAACTCATCTTCGCACACAATCTAAAAGGTTAGCTGGTAGATAATGCCTAAGGAATTAAGTTCGCCTTTGTACATAACTTTTGTTTACTGTGCAATAAACTGTTTAAATAAATATATTATTCTTAGTTTCATTGGACCAACCAATAGGCGGCCTTAATTGCGCTGTCTATTTGTTTTGTAAGTTACAAGTCATTGGTTAGAATCTCTTATCTGTGGTAACTTTGTGAATGTGCGTTTACAAACGTCGTTTACGTTGCGTTATTATTAAATTTACTGTTTATGGTATTTCCTAATGTCATGTTTTAATCGTGTTAAATAAAAGAGTTTGACTCGAATTTACAACTGATTTTAATTTTTGTATCGCAAAATCTGTTTAATTTTTAAATCAGTACCTAATATTCAGTATGTATTTGACAGTGAGACTAAGATATACTTACTGTTAATTATAATTAATACTTATTCGAGATATCGTTATGTACCCCTAGTGTGAGTTTTATAACTAATATTACTTTGAGTTTGAGTAAACTAAAATTTGTTTAGGAAATAGTTCAGCGCCCCAAGCGGACATTTTGAGAACTAAAAATCCGAGCTTGTTCTTGGTGAAAATGTTAACGAAGTAGTTTAAAAAAATACAGACAGAAAAATATGAAAAGGGTTTCGGTTTTCCTTAAGAGCAGCGTCTAATCAAACATTTCCCATACATTCACGTCCTGTAGGACCAAAAGGTCGAAGGGGAGGTAACAGTTATAACTCTTACCTCCCCCTAAACATTTATAGATTTTTATGATTTTTGGAGGCGTTATAAATATGACCTTATTACCTACTAAGCTCGTACGTTTTCCTTTTTTGTATAGTTTGGTATAGGAAAAAATATATCAACATCGTTTATTTTCTTTTTAATATAATAATAAATTTTTTTTTCAAATCCATTAAAGTTGAGCGGTAGAAACCAGTTTTGGCCCGAAAGTCGTTTGCTGCCTAAATTGTAGGTAGGTACGTGATCTTTCTCTTATTGAAGGTCGGGGGGAAGGTTTACATAAATGTATGGAAGGGTTTACCGACTCACCTTCATGCGGGGGGGAGTTAATGCTTTGAAGTTGAATCAGCACGAGCATCGAAGAGCCTCATCAGGCACTGCTCTTAAAAAATGTACGGAACCTTTATGGTCAATCCTTATTATACTTTTTTCATTCATCAACTTATAAGTTCATGTCGTGCTGTTACAAAGTTCAATGATGGGTCAGGTTTTTTTTTCCTAAATCATGCTATTGTAGTGGTTGGCGCGGCATTCGTGTTCAGCCTACTACCTAACTAAAGAACAAAAAAAAAACTTTTCTTTTTCTTCCTCATATATTGTAAGGCTGTTTCTGTTGAACCTTAATAAATTATTTATTATTATTGTTATTATTATTATTATTATTATTATTATTATTATTATTATTATTATTATTATTATTATTATTATTACTATTATTATTATTATTATTATTATTATTATTATTATTATTATTATTATTATTATTATTATTATTATTATTATTACAAAGTTCTATATAGTTTACTCAGTAAACAGGTAAACAAGTAAACAGTCTAAAATATATATTTTTATAAATATTTTTTCCGTGCATTAAATATTCTGTTTTGAATATGAAATGTGTAATCCTTATTTTCTATATTTTATTACCTATATCAAATTTTATATAAAAATATTTGGGATGTGTGAGGACCATTCATTCGCTTTTATCGGATTTTGTACGTATTTGAAAATTCGGATGAATTTTGGATGAGGAATGAACCTTTATAAAGATATCAAAGGGGAATTTAAAAACAAAACCTTTATTCAAACCGTGGAAATAAATAATACGGAAGTGCCATAAGGCCTAAAATTGCATTTTTAAACACGATAACAGAAGATGGCCGCTTCAACAATCCAAAACAAGATGTGATAACAATCATTATTAGTAATCAATGCTTAAGAAGTGAGAACGAATATGTTTGTCAATTCGTTCGTAAATTAGAAGAAACTAAAGTGGGAATAAATACTAGTGGGTTCGATTCCCGCTCAAGGCTTAAACAATAGAAGTACATTTTTTTATACAGTTTGGTATTTATAAAATATAATATGTACAAGTATTGTTATTTCTAGTACACATAGTATAAGCCTAGAGCTCAGTTTGTGTCAATATGTGTGAAATGCCCTATATGTGCAATGAAAAAAAGTTATTGTTGTAAATTACAATTAGTTCTACGTTTCGTCATACAAATATATTACCGCTAATAATTATTAATAATAAATTATTTGACCGCCTCCGTAGACTAGTGGTCTGCGCCTTTGGCGTTGTATCCGGGGGTCGTGAGTTCAATCCACCCATGGCAAAAAAAATATTAGTACGTTTTTCTGTACAGAATGTCATGGTCTGGGTGTTTATAAAATATCCCAGGTAGCGTTTTGACGTCCCTATGACGTCAATTACGTCGAGACTGACACTAAGTTGACGTAATACGGACGTCAAACTGGGTATAATAGGTATTATATCGTTGTTTCTGGTGCACATAGTACAAGTCTAGAGCTTAGTTTGTGGCCAATCCTGTTACCAAAAATAAAGCGGTCCTATTGGTTGTTGCTCACGTACACGTATACAAATACGTTACGTTGCTACAATGCGCAAACCACATAGAGCCTTAGAGCAATATGGGTGTAATATCCTTCATATTATTATTATTACAAATGGAAATCAATATCCCATTTTTTTTTAATTATTTATATTATCTCGTTTTTTTAGATTTGAATGAGGCGAAACAAATAAATATTTGTGATTTCTACTTTACAAAGCGTGTTATAGCAATTCCATATTATATAACTATTCATACTTTCATGTTTCAAATAGAATAGTTTCAAAAAAAGGCATCCACTCACATGCAGCAAAGGACACAACTTTACAATTCAGTGTTTGATTTACAAAGTTTTGAAGCGCAGAGCTGGTTAAATTACATTTGGCATCGACAAGTGCTAGTCTGTACGGATGTTACAAGTTTTATTTGTTTAAATAATTCACAATGAAATAAACTCTAAAGCTAAAGCAAAAGAGTTTAAAATGGATACTTTATTATAAACTGAATTTCATATTAGTTTGTAAAATTTTGTAATATTATTTATTGTAGAAACAAAGTGTAGGTAATTGTATTTATTAATAATATTATAATTAATAAATAACAGCCTCTATGATCTAGTGGTTGAGCCTTTCCCGTTGTATCTGGAGGTCGTGGGTTCGATTCTCACTGATGACAAAAAATATTCGTCCGTTTTCTGTACGCTTGCCATGGTCTCAGTGTTTATGACATATAATATGTATTAATATCGCCTAGTAAACATAGTACAAGCCTAGTTTAAAACCAGGGCAATATGACGTGTAAAATGTCCTACATATATGAATATTTTATTAATACATATGAAAAAAATAATAAAAAGTTATTTATTGTTTTTAGGGTATTGATTTATTTTATCAAACAAACCATTTTGGTGTTACTTAGGGGTCTGTCTGTCCGGGTAAATATTTAACTACTCTGATCTAATTTACTTAATATTTAGAATTGAAATAGATCTTGTTATGCGAAAGGGTGTGTACAAATTTCCTAATATGTTAAGGTTGAAGAGAATCAAATTAATTGTGTCAATTTACAAAGTAGAAATAAATTTTATCGGCTGTGCCAAAAGAAAGAATATTACTTATTAAAAAAAAAACATTTTATATTTTATAAATTTAATTTAAGGTTTTTTTTTAATAAATATAATTAACAGAGAAATATCTTGACAAAAAGTTTTATTAAATGAAGAAATCGAATGTGTATATCGATTTATTAAACCGAGAGGATTAAAAAAAAAATGGTAAAGAATCTATGGAAAGCAGTTGACACAAGATTTTTTTGATATAATAACAAAGTTGCATTTGACTTTAAACGTGCCGATGGAAAGTACCGATGAAGTCAAATTTAACAGAGTTATATTAAGCATTGTATACTCTGTATATTTTCAGAAGAGAAAGCAAAATAATATTATACGGCTCTGGATACATGTCCTTTTGAGCCAAGGTAAGACCAAAGACTAGATGGTAACATGAGGTTAGGGAATTTGGAGCTGCTTTATGGGAAATAACTACCAAGGACAGGGCGAAATGGAGGTTGTAGGAAGAGGCCTATGTCACTGAAGACAAAACGGACTAGTGCTATGAAATATTGAATTAATTATAATATGTAATATTGTAATGTTATCAGTATAAATGGCATTATTAGGCACGCAATGGAAGCCATCAAAAGAAACAAGTATACCCCGTTTTCCCAGCATGATCTTATTGGTCGTAGCGTGATGTTTTGAAATTTTTTGTCTGTTCAAGTCAAAGTCAAAAGTCAAAAATATTTATTTCATGTAAACCTTTACAGGCATTTATGAAAAGTCAAAAAAAAAAAAAAGTATATATAAGGTCCTGTGTGCACTTGGCCAGGTCGCCATTCCTCCCACAGACAAATGTTGAGAATATAATACAAAATAAACAAATCGTAAACTATTCAACTATTGTCCTTGCGGGAGAAAAAAATAATAAACAACCCAACCGAACACACACTACATAACCAACCAGTTTAAGACTAGGTGGTTAGCTGGTTCCTGGTTGTTTAGCATTAATTTGATAAAAATCGGTCTACAGAATCAATAGTATATTTCATTACGAGTGCGGAAAGCCTGTCATTGCAAAGAGTTCTGTACCCCTAGTGTGAGTTTTCTAACTATTACTTTGCGTTTGAGTTAACTAAAATTTGTATGGAAAATGGTTCAGCGCTCCAAGCGGAAATTTTGAGAACTAGAAATGCGGTCGTGTGATTGGTCAAAATGTTAACGCAGTAGTATAGTTAACGCGAAAGTAAATGTTAAAAAAACTCACACTAGGGCTACCGAACACAAATGTCTACCTGAGCCGAGGCGCAGCCGAAGGTGAGGGTTGACAGTCGGAACAAGTTGCAATGACGATTCCACACGTGTACTGAACCACTATTGTTAATACAGTTGCGAAAAAATTAAGCAATTTAATACAATAATAAAAACAACCAAACTCGCAAATAAAATTTCTGGAAAATGGCGCCAACCGTAAAAGAATATAAGCAGATTTTTTTTTGTTTTCTTCACCCATTCTGGGTAAGCAACGGAACTATGCCCATACAGCCAAGTCTTCAGTAGATTTTTTTTATTGATATGAAATGAAAATGAAATTTAATGAGATGAAATGAAACCTAACCTAACTCATTGAATCAAATCATTAAATCTGATATTGAAACAAATTAGTTGCTTCTTTTTAGAAATATTTGCATGAATCATAAAAACTTCTATGATTTTTTTTAGTAAAAACTTCGTGGTATTTTTTTTCTTTTTAATAGACATTATTTTGACAGTTGGGAAAAATAACGCACGAGTTCGGAAAAGGTAAAAAGAAAAGCTCGAGTATGTAATACCAACATCCCAAACGCTATACGTCCCTGCAAACGCCACTTTTTGAGCAACTGTATTAAAAAATATATTACCTAATTTAAATAATCCCAATAACTGTCGAATTAGTCATTACCACTGTTAATACAGGGTGAATTTTTCAAGTGTGCCTTCAAGCCCAAATCCTAAAATACAAGGAATAGTGAAAAATGCTTAAAGGAGTCTCGGGGCCGGTTTTGATAAAAACTTAAACTTCATCATTAGATTTTTTATTCTGATAATTTATTCTCCTAGCCGGGAATCGAACCGGTTAATTTTGAAAAAAATAAACTCACCCGTTAATTTAAAGAAAATGGGTTTAATGTAAAAACAGTCACAACTAATAAATTGTTCGAAATTATATAGCCACTATTTTCAATACATTGTCACGTTACACCCGCTCCATATTATATTTATGTATTTTATTTTATTTGTCTTCATATCATTTCATACATTTTTTTTAAATGACCACCAAATGTATCATAATACACCATTTTCAGGGAAAATTCCAGGTAGTAAAAACATGGTTAAATTGGTTAATATTTGTATGTAATACTCCAGAATTTTGACAGCTAGAAATTTCCCTTCTGTGAACGTTCCAAATTTTTCATTTAGTTTTCACGAAAAGTTAGGCTTTGGTTATCAAATCAGTTTCCTAACATTTTAAATTCAAATTTTAATTATATAAACTATGTATTAGGTAATATTGTAAATTAAAATATATTCTTTAGGTATTTTCACATTTTTAGACACTTAAAACACTAAATCTTAGCGTCTCCTCTGACCGCTAGGTAGCTTTAAAAGTTCCCATACTAACCAAAAAAATACTGGCACTCTATAAATTAAAACTAAAAATGAATTTTAATCGTAGAGCTCTAAAATCGTCTTTAAATATTTCGGACCGGCGATTTTTCGTCAGTCTCGAGGAAGCTTAAGAAAGAAGAAGAAGTCTAGCTACAGTGGCAGTGAACGACTGGTTCTCATCCTTGAAACCTTGAACCTGCTACATCGAGAACCAGGCCCGATCCTGTCACACTTCCTTGAAGACTCCGGATCCTGGAGTTGCGGCCTCCGGGATTTGCCTAGACTCCACTTCGCTCGGGCGTCTGCTCTGAGGGTTGGAGAACCTCCTTGTGCTGCAGGACCTCGCCTCGGGCTTCGAGCCTTGAGTGACGAGGCCATCTGACTTCTCGTCTCAGGCATTGGCCTGAGAGACGGGAATTCACCTCTTCGTGAACGGCTGCCTCTACAGCTGTGCCGCTCGCTGTCTGCGTGCTGCCGTCGTGCCGCCGCCTTCCCCTTGCTGCCGTCATCGTGCCGCAAGCCACTGCTTCACGGACCTCACCTCAGGCCTAGAGCCTTGAGAGTCGAGGCCATCTGAGTTCTCGTCTCAGGCATCAGCCTGAGAGACGAGGCCTCGCCTCATCGTGTGCGGCTGCTACAGTCGTGCGTGCCTGCTGCTGCTGCCATCGTGCCGCCGCCTTCCTGCTTGTCTGCCTACATCTGCTGTCGTCGCCTGTCTACGTACCAGTCTGCGTGCCAGTCGACGTGCCAGTCCTCGAGCCTGTCCCTCGTCAGTCTCTCCATTCTTCCCATACTATACGGTCAGAGTTTTAGTTAAGTCAAGTCAAGTCAAACTGTACTTACTGTACTCAAAACCAACTTTACTTGTAAAAATACCTAATTTAAATAAACTTGTTTTTAAAATTCTTAAAAAACCCCCCCGCTACAACATACCTGAATTCCTTTTTTCTTACTTACATTTTTTTAATTTTATATTTATTTTTACTGGAGTACGACATGTGACTTTGTATCTACCTGAAGGTACAAAATCCATAAAGGGAATCGATTGGGTCGATAAATTTTATTCATTGTTGTTTAACAGCATATATCGTTTCTAATATGACGACTAAAAGATGCGGATACGAAACGGCCGGCAATAAAGACGAATTCGCATTACGAGTCTACTTTAGCACCCACGCTGCTTTATCGTAAAATTAACCTCGACAAGAAATCGATGCAATATTGTTCTGAAAACCGGTAAACCCATAGACTAAAACCGATACATGACTAGGTCACTTGAAGGTTTTTGCATCTGTATGTTTTTAATATGGATGGGGTTTGAAAAACATTATTTTAAACAATTTGATATATTAGTAAAGTCACGAAGCTAAAAAATCGCGCCCCGCGCCGATGGAGTAAGCATGATACATAAATTGTTTCATAATACTGCGATACCGGTGACGCCAATTTTCGAGGCGAATAAATGACGAACGGAAAAAAAGGTGTGGCTTCAAATGACAGCTCAACGCTTCTGACACTTAAAAAAACTGCTTGAGAAAAAAAGAGATACAAGTTAGCTATTGTCAAACATGAATGTGTGCGCGTGTCTATGAAGTATATTGTTTTTCATTATAAAAATCTAAATTTTAAATTGCATACTTAATAGTTTCGATAGTGTTGTCACCGACAACAAATATTGTTACTTATCGATATAAACCATATATTTTGGGATTTATAGAGATCATCAAAGATTAATAATTATTTATCGATGTACAATTATAATACACACACATATCATCAAGGTTGCGGCGCCCGAGACTACCTAGACGGCCCCGTGGTAACCGAGGAGTTTTAATAATCGTTGTAGCCGATGGTATGAGTCTACACCAAACAAGTGGCTAGCTCGTCGCGGTGTTTTGAATAGACTAATAACTTTGAAAAGATATACTTTGGGCTAATATGATCAAATTAAACAACTTTCCCATGGAACCATGTATCGCAAAAGAAAAAAAAATTGCCTTCTCCATACAAACTAGTAACGTTAAAATGATCAATTTGTATGGGGAAGTCAATTTTTTTTTCATTTGCGACATATGGTTCCATAGGAAATGTTGTTAGATTTTATCAGCAGAACCTCATATTAGCCCAAAGTACATACTTTCAAATTCACCCTGATAGTCACTTTCGCATTTATAATACTAGTGGATTTAAAATATGTAGGTATATATAACAATAAATTAAAATACTACTTTATTAAAATAAATTATATATTAAATTAAAATACATGCACAACTAACTACATGTTACCTACTAAACGCAATTTCAATATTTTTGACCGACCTCCAAGAGGAAGATATAAAATCGATGCAAACTACAAAAGGCGAAAAACAATTAAATCGTAACTTGATTCCTCAAACTGAACATACACGGGTATGCTTGTTGATAACCAATTTTCTTCTCTTTTAATTACCTCTACCCATTTACGTTTTAATGCCGGATCTTTCGCGAAACTGTATGTATAGAAAATATAATTAGTATTATATAAAAAAAAACAATAATTGTATAATCAATCTCATAACCATTAAAGTATTTAGAAATATCGAGTTTATCTACTATAAAATCACATCACTAAAAGTTAACTGACAAACCTCGTTGTACGGTTCTGTTGTCGTCATACCTTTTGATTAAATTAAATTTAAATGATTATAAAGTATCGAAATTCTCATTAAAAATAAAAACACATCACTAGTTCTTCAACTTCCAACATAGTTTGACAGTTACCGTCAGATTTTGATATTTTAATTATGGATTTTATTATTATTTTTTATCAAGGTTTAATATAAGAAAAACACGTTAAATACATACTTGAGAAACGTGACACCAAGTACTTTTTTTAAGAGTAGTTTCTACACAGCTTTAATGCACAATTAACCATTTTTCCGTCAATAAAATCGGAGCTCTTTTCCACTTTCTCCGCCGAACGCACAAATCAGACTGAGGATGTAAAAAATGTAAAAGTGTGCGTGAGTGACAAATTTGTCACTCGCGCGGCACCCTGCAAATTGAATGATGCTTACTCCAGTAGCGGCGCACGGACGGGCACGCATTAGCTAGAGAAAAATAATTGTAGAAATAAAGTGTGACCGAGTTGGTTAGACCTTAGACTTAAAAACACTTAGGTCCCTGGTTTAAACCCTGGTGTGTACCAATGAGTTTTGGATCTAAACAATTATGTACATTTGTTTAACAACGACGAGAGCACGTTAAGCTGTCGGTCCCAGTTTATACCAACTTGTGAAACTGTTTATAGATGGGTTATTGAGTCAATCCCAACATTGTCACGAGCTAGCTACTTGTTCGGTGTAGACACATACAATCGGCTACGATGAGGTGGGATTAAAACCCCTCCGCTGGGTACCTCCTGGGCCGTATAGGTGGTCTCGGGCGCCGTAAGGCACCCGTGATAATATATATTTTATTTTATATTTATACAAAAGTAGCAGCTTTTCATTATGTCACAAACCAACTGCGAATGCAACATTAAATAAATATTAAAAACTAACATCAAAAATATTCTTAAATAAATATTAATATGAAATGATGAAATGGCAGAGAAAGATATATACATATATAATGAAATATAAATAAAAGCTTATTAATTAGGCAATAACCCATATATATATATGGCTGCAATCAATGAGATTGTTAAATGTGCAGAGACGTAACCATTGGTTACGTGACTTTTTGTCTCTGTAATGTGACTTTTTGTCTCTGTAAGCAGCATGTGATGGTAAGCAGATCTATAAAATCCATATATTGTATCGGCCAATACATTGTTATAACAATATTAATCTCGGCTAAATGTTGTGGTGGCACGAATTTGCATTACAAGTCTATTTTAATAATAACGATAATATTAATAATAACAATAATAATATTAAGAATATTAATAGTAATAACAAATAGAATTTTACTTCAAATTTCAAAGATGTTATTAATAATGAAATGTTTATATAATGTTGAACCGAATTGTTTAAAAAAAATGTATAAATATATATATATATATATTATTTTATTCGAAGTGTCAATAATTAATGATAAAAAGCACTTTCTTGAAGTTTTATCTATACTAATATTATAAAGAGGAAAGATTTGTATTTTTGTATGTTTGTAATGAATAAACTCAAAAACTACTGGACCGATTGCAATAATTTTTTCACCATTAGAAAGCTGCATTATTCAGAAGTAACATAGGCTATATAATATCACGCTAGGTCCTATAGTTGTGGAGCAGTAACCAAAAATGTTTTAAAAACGGGGGAAAAGTATCGTTTCTGAGGCCTTCCGTGGCGTGCGCTGAGCATATAGTTAAAGTTATACAAACCCGTGCGAAGCCGGGACGGGCCGCTAGTAATATATATTATAAAAAGAAAAGTATTAATTTAATGTGTGTTTTATGTGTGTACGAATTATTGTGATTTTGTAAACTGTGCTTTTCCATGAATAACATATTTGCACATATGTAATCACATATAATTAATGTTTATATAACTGAATTTGTAAATGTACTGTTGATAAACCTGTAATAAATAAATGAATAAATAAAAATAAAATATTCTCACGGCTTTATCGCCAAATCAACTGCCTGATTCGTAATCGCTTTTAGGAGACTATTGATTTATTGTCGAGATGGATGGTCTCCTTTCAAGATGTGTTACGAAATGGACCAACTCAGATATTTTTAATCAAAAAAAGTTTTGTTTAAGGATTTTAACCACTTAACCGTCCAGCGCGGACCAACCAAGCTAGCCTCTAACGTCCGCTGTTCGCGCGGTCAAGCGCTACCTGTAATTTACCTGTTTTTTCGCGATACTTTATTAATATAAACCGCTATATCCGCTAAATTTAGCTTTTTCATCAGCTTTTTTTTTATGAGAGCTCAACGTGTGACCTTGCATCCACCTGGTGTTAAGCAGTATGCAATATTCATGAATGATAGCAACAAGCGGATGCATACAGGTGCACCGCTGGTTGCCATCATTATACCGGCTTAAGATGCCTATTCACGCTTCGTTTAAAGGACTCTAGGTTATAAGAGGAAGGAAACACGCAAGCTGGTAGAGCATTCCACATTTTAATAGTACGGCAGATGTATGAATCGCCAAAACGTTTGCTCATTGCAAGCTTTACACTAATTAATAATATAATAATATGTAGGACAAATTACACATATTGCTCTGGTCACAAACTAAGCTCTAGGCTTGTACTATGTGTACCAGAAGCAATCATATAATACATATTATATTTTATAAACAACCAGACCATGACAAACTGTACAGAAAAAACGTACTAATTTTTTTTTTTTGCCATGGGTGGGAATCGAACCCACGACCTCCGGATACAATGTCGAAGGCGCAACCACTAGTCTACGGAGGCTGTCATCAATCAATTAAAATAAAATGCGATGCATGAGTTTAGTGCAGAATTGATTATTTCATGATTATAAAAATTAATTTCAGCAATTAACCCAATTAACATGATTTTTTATGTACGAATCCTGGTAGAGACTTTCTTTGGTACCAACGTGGCATACCCATAAATGGATACGGGGCGACAATAAAAATAAAAATCTTTACACATACTTTATTTAATGACGTTTTTTTTATTTCATTAATAGACAGAATTTGCGTTTCACCTTAAGCCATTTTTATAAATTCCTTTATAGGATAATCTTATATTAATTTTTTAAAGATAAAAATGCAATGAAAAAAATCCTGGTGGCAGGACTCGAACCCACGAACCTCGCTATCGCGGCAAGGTGCTCAACCGCTGAGCCAACCAGGTTCCAGTCAGCCCTCACGAATTTTGTCATTGCTTGTTATCTACTTATTATACACAGACGCCCTCTATTAGTTTCTCACTCGTATAGAGTTATTAGAAGAAAGCTAATAGAGGGCGTCTGTGTATAAGTAGATAACAAGCAATGACAAAATTCGTGAGGGCTGACTGGAACCTTAATATTAAGTGATGGAAAAATGCTTATTCTAGGAGTGCCTATTCTGTTTTCTTAAATACATCCAGATTGCCAGTGCACGCGTAGAAAGATAATTTCTGCACCTTTATAGTGCGTATTCTCAGCAGACACCACTCTATATTAAATTAATATCAATGGGCATAACCCATTTATGGCTGCAGCATTCGTCTCAACATAGAGCAAACTAAGAAAACATTTCATACAAAGACTCTCTAATTAATTTCTCCTAGAAATTGCAGTAATATTTCTGAGCTTAAAAAATATAGAGTTCCTACTTTATTACACAAAATTACCCGTGCTAATAAAAAAAAAAAAAAAAAAATGTTTACGTATTTGGTTACGTTGGCTTTGTAACTCGAGGTAGTGGGTTCGATCAATATTAGTACGTTTGTCTGTGCATTTAATATTTGTTAAATAACAACTCTATTACATTTCCACTTATCGATTATCGAATCGTCGACTTGGACAAAGAGTGTCAGTTCACGTTGCGTCCCAAAACAATGACTTACCCTGTTTATAGGGTACAAGGGTTAACCCATCAGAGGCTCTACCATGGGTTTGCGCATTGTAGAAACGTAACGTATTCATTTACGTATACGTGAGCAACAACCAATAGGACTGCTTTATTTTTGGTAACAGGATTGAATAAAGTGATCCTATTGGTTGTTGCTCACATATACGTAAATAAATACATTACGTTTCTACAATGCGCAAACCCATGGTAGAGCCTCTGGTCTTTTCCCATCTCTACGCTATATTCCAGTCGATTCTAATGTTGATGGGTAATTAGCCGAATATGCTTTTTGAATAATAATATTTAAATTTCTATGGCCAGTGAAACGACCTGCACTTTTTATGCATGATAACCCATGATGACCCAATGGGTCAGCTATTTCGCCGCAAACACACTTATGAGATTCATATACCTGACAACTTAGCTGCAGTGAAACAGCAATGCGAAGTGAGGTGGGTTCAAGTTACGTGTGGTGAGGGAATAGCTCGCAACCAGGCTCCAGACTCGCTAACGCAAGATGCTAAAAGAAAATTTTTGTATCTATAGCTTGACCTAAGTCTGTGGTCAACATCAACCAAAATATAAGTTTGGAGTTGGCACGCTATGGTCTGAAGTTGGTAGTAAATGCATTTGTAGATCTTCGTAGAGAAAATTACTTACACGATTTTTGTAAATTATAGATGCTTAAAAGAAATTTAAGACGTAATTTTCTGTTTGTTTGGTCTTCAATTAGTTAAAAGTTTATTTGTCTTTAAAAGCAGTTGGTTTTGTGGCTGCCTTCATTGTATAGTAGTTACGCCGTTGCATTGGCGATGTGTTCGGAGGTCGTGGGTTCAATTCTGACTCGAAACACAGCATGTTTTCGTACGTTTTTCTGTACAATTTCGGAATTTAGTTCCTGATGGTAAGCAGATCTACAAAGTCCACGCATAGGGTCTATCAATACATTGTTGTTTAACAATATTGATCGCTTCCACTATGCTGGCTAAATGATGTGATTAGGAAATGGGCGGCGACAAAGACGTGTTTGTAGTACGAGTCTAGTTTAATATCCTAGCTTCTTTATTGTCAAATCAATCGCTCGTTACGTTACCTCGGCCAGAAATCAATGCAAATCAACTTTAAGAAGATTTTATTTATTTATTGATTAGGATAAGATGATGATGACCGACTGAACGGTTTCTTTATCACCGCTTATACACATGTAAAAACCGTCTAGTGACCTAGTCATATTTTGGATATAGTCTGTGGGTTCACCGGCTTTCAGTTGACCATTGTAAATGATTTCTTATAGAGGTGATAATCTGCTTTCAGAGTGCAATTACGAAACGGGCTTTTAATAAAAATGAAATAAAACATAAAATTGTACCTGAATAATTGTTTCAAAAAGATAGGAAGTATAAATACAAAAATATTATTTTTATTTTCGTCGAAAAAAAGAGTTAAAAATTTCACCAGAAACAAAGTATGCAAAAATAACATCCGAATAAATTCTTTAACAATACCTTTTGGTAAAAGACTAACCCAAAATCGGCAAGCCAACAGAATTACACATGCAAAAGTTTCAGGAAAAATATTCAGGACACGTTCGTATCCACGCCTGCATGTTAATAATTTATCTGGAAGCCATCGCGAATGTGAACGGGTCAATTCAAATTGTCAGCACTTTACAATCCTACTTGATATACGACCCCGCGTTCCCACATTCCACCAATGTGAGTTCATTAATGATACTATGATTGACTCATTCACATTCACTCGAACTACATTGACTCTGTATGCGATTGTCCAACTATTATAAAAAAATCAACAGCTAAATATCTAGGTGTTATGCTTGATCAGAGGTTATCCTGGTATCCACATATTGATCTTATTTCGGCTAGGATTAGAAAACTTGTATGGATTATGAAAACTCTAAGACATGTCTCCAACCATAAATTACTAAATCAAATCTACCTAGCTCTGGTACAGTCAATTCTAACTTATTGTATACCTGTATGGGGTGGTGCAACGAAAACCAAATTCCTTGAGATTGAGAGAGCCCAGCGATTGTTAATAAAGGTAATGTACTTTAAACCTTACAGGTTTCCTACTGGAAATCTGTATTCCATCAGTGAGCTTCTATCAGTAAGAAAATTATATGTATTGCATAGTGTTTTAAAAATTCACAAATCTATAACTTTTAACCCAAACCTCTTAAAGAGTAGACGGAGGGATGTTCTTCCCTATTTTCACCCTGTTTTCACTGAGTTTGCTAGACGGCAATTTTTGAGGCAATCTGTGTATATGTATAATGAAGTAAATAGAAAAATTAACTTCTATCAAATGACATTTTATGAAAGTAAAAAAGAAATAATAAAATGGCTTAAAACCCTAAGCTATGCTCAAGTTGAATCGTTACTAGAAATGAAATATTGATTGTTCTGTCTGGATAATTTTGATACACACACACACACTCCTTTACCTACACCTACATTTCTGTTCACACACACACACACATATAATCATCTTCCTGAAACATAACTATTTAAATAATATAACCACAAAAATGCTATCATAAATCTGTTAAAATTATAAAATCTAAATTAACTTCAACAAATAGTAGTCTGTAAAAGTGAACAAAACAGTTGAAACATTTCCTGTTTTGTTTACTTTTGCATACTGCTACCTTTTGATATTTGTTATTATTGTTTAAAATTAATAAAAAAATGGCATAATAGACCATTACTCTTACTCACTTAAAAAACATTGTGTTTTAGGGTTTATTTAGATATAATTGTCTTTCTTTATTTACTGTATAAGTGAAAACCTAATATTTATAAAGAGCGGGCCACCTAACACAGGTGCTTATGTACCTAAAAGGTGTACCCCACCCTAAGAAATGTTTTAATTTTAAGTTAAAGGAAATAAATCATTTTTATTTTTATTTTATTTATTATGATTAAATTCTTGTGGGGTCACTCTGAATTAACATTTTCGTTTATTCGCACTGATATTATAAATTCGAATTTGAGTATTGTTTTATTTATTTTTTAGCACGGTATGTGACTTTGTATTTCCTGATGGTAACAAGAACTACGAAGTACATGCATAGGTTCGATTAATACATTGTTCTATAACAGCATTGATTGTTGCTAAATAAGGATTGTTCGCAGTAGTTCCATTGCGTTGTTCCATGATGGAACTAGTGCATTTTTTTTCGCACTAGTTCCATTTCTTATGATTAATGCTAATAATGGAACTACTGTGAATAATTAATAATTAGTTTCATGATTGTAAATTAGTTTTTTTTATGCAATAGTTTCTTATAATGTTCCATGTACAATCCCACTTGATATACGACCCCGCGTTCCCACATTCCACCAATGTGAGTTCATTAATGCTACTATGATTGAATTCTTGTGGGGTCACTCTGAATTAACATTTTCGTTTATTCGTACTGATATTATAAATTCGAATGTGATATTTTTTTTTTTAGCACGGCATGCGACTTTGTTTTTATCTGATGGTAAGTAGACCTACAGAGTACATGAATAGGTTCGATCAATACATTGTTCTATAATAGCATTGACTATTATGCTGGCTAAATAATGTGGTTTTAATTGTGTTTGTTTGTTGGAAGAATGTGAAGTATTTGTTATAATATATAGTAATATTTTGACGATATACACTGCACTCAAATCAAATCAAATTATTTATATCATGAAATAAATTTTTGATTGACGAATTGCATTACGAGTACGCTTTAATATACTTGCTGTCTTAGAGTCAATTTAACCACCCATTTCGTAACCGCACCCTGAAAGGAGACTACCACCTAATAAATCAAAATTTGGTTGTCTTTTAAAAAGTTAATCTAATTAGTATCGAGTAAGTAATACTTACACCTCCATGTTTTTCTTTAAAAAAACTTATATTAATAAAAAACAACATTTATACTTTTATAGTAGCGATTCCATTTTCTGGCTTCTTAAGATTATAAAATAATACTTTTGCCATTCAGCCAAACAAATAGAAATAGATCTTGATTCAATTTGAATCGAAAAGAGCTAAGTGAGTAGTTCTCTCTAAGCTTACAGTTCCTAGAATACCTATGTCAATTTCAATCCGATCCAATCTTCAAATACAAAGGGATATCAATATGATATATATTTCTCCATCAATCATTCTATAATATGAACAGACTTATCCCAAGATTGAGTCTTTGGATTTACCATATAAGTACATTATACACAATATGGAATAATTCCGTCTTTTTGTGTGCTTTTTGTATTTATAATGGAATTGATTGATTAAAATCGATTTTTGCTGAAAGTGTTTTATGTTTTAGTTGTTCTTTTATCTACATTTAGAAGCATAGTATAAATACTGTTAGTAATTCTTTGTACAATTAAAAAAAAATAGTTTAAGTAATATAGTGTAGCTGCGGGGTGACATTGAAAATTGACAGAAATATACGTAATTTTGGTTAAAGTTTAGCTTAACGTTGTACGGCGTATTAGGCCTACTGCATAATAAAGTGTGTCTTAAACTGTACTTGATTTTTTAAGTAATAAGGTTGATTTTTGTGGGTGTTTTTTTTTAAAATTGCTATAAGGGCAAGCTTGCCACTGGTTCAGTATAGAATAGCATCGGCTTCGACGACGTGGAAATAAAAACCCTCACCGATGTATACTCATGTCATACTCGTTTAACCGATCTCAACAAAGCAAATATTAATTGTTTTAAATTTATACTATATAATATAATAAAGGGGTAAAGTTTGTTAGGTTGTAGGGGTAATCTCTGGAACTACTAAACCAATTTTGAAAACTCTTTTAGTTTTGGATAGCCCATTTATCTAGGAAGGTAGAAAGACTATAGGCTATATAACATCGCATGCTACGACCAATAGGAGCGAGCGGATCATCAATGTAAAATGTTGGAAAAAGGGGGATTTTTCATTTTGAGAGCTTCGGTTGCGTGCGCTGCGTAAACGGTTAAAGTTGAAGTGAAGTTAAAGTTGTCGGTTTAAGACGAAGTTGCGCGTGACAGCTAGTATATCGGAGTTTCTAATCCCACGTCGTAGCCGATGGTGTGAGTCTACACCGAATAAGTGAATAGCTAGTCGCGACGTTCTACCTATACAGTTTCACAAGTTGGTATAGTGAAACTGGGACCGACTGCTTAACTTGCTCTCCGAGGCTCTATAGTCTACATATATTTTTATATTAAAACCTCATTGGTACACAACCGGGTTTGAACCAGGGCCCTAAGTGTTTTTAAGTCTAAGGTCTAACCAACTCGGCCACCATGTATGTATATAACTTATAGTGTATAAACACTTAAAAACTTTAACCAAAACATAAAGTCTTGTTTACATGTAAACAAGACTTTAAAATGATAATTTATGTTTCAGAAAGTTTTCCCGAAATGACCACAACTGTAAGAAAATAAAGCATAGCATTTCTTAGGCAACACTACAGAGTACTCTTTGCATACAGAGGAATCATAAAGCGCATCATATACGGCGTGATAATAATATCGCTCGCCATAATAGCACATGGACACACCCACGGAGCCGATTTTACAGGAATGCAAAAAGTTATTTAAATATAAAAAGTTAATTATTATTTTTTTGTAAAAGGAGATTGTACACACCGGGCTTCAGTAGACTACTGCATTGATTTATTTTAAGGTGCTAGTCTGCATTCGGGGTATAGTTATGAAACGGGCGGTTGATTTGGCGATAAAGCAGCGAGCATATTGACTAGACACGAATACAAATTCGTCTTCGTCGACACCTATTTCGTAACCGGCTCGCTTAGCATAGTAGGAGCATCAATATTAATAATCAACATTTTATTGATCGAACCCATTCATGGACTTTCAGGCCTACACCAGGTACTAGTAGATCACATGCTGTGCTCAAATCCAAAAAAATAAAGTGTATGTGTATGAACTTTTTTTTATAATCTGTAGCAAAGTTTATGTGTTTCAGTCTGTTTTAGGCACACGTGACTAATGGAATCAGTTAAAACTTTCAAGACTTAAGCGTGAAACTAATTTAATGAAACAATTTTAGAGCACATTTAGCTCTAAAGTTGGTTCTACAGTATTTTAAGAGGCGACGGCCTAAGTCCTAACAATTTATATCTATCTACTAAGAACTTAGGTATATTTTAAACGATGATGCTACTTTGTATCTAATCTACCTGCTGTAGGCCTACAAAGTCCATGAATGGGTTCGATAAATAAATTGTTGATTATTAATATTGATCGCTGCCACTATGCTGGCTAAGTGAAGCGGTTACGAAATAGGTGTCGACAAAGACGAATTTGTATTCGTAACTAGTCAATATGCTCAAATTCCTTTATTGCTAAATCAACCGCCCGTTTCTTAACTATACCCTGAAAGGAAGGAGTAATGAATGAGAGATGAAATAAGTTTATTTTGCGAGAATATGGTGTTACAGTATGTTAATTTTGATAATGATCCTTGAATTGTTTTTTTTGTAAAATGTTTACAAACAATTCAAATTAAATATACCTACACTCTCCTTGCCTTTTTTTCGGCAAACTGATTTATAGAATCATTTAGCTGATGATGATTTCAGTTTATTTAAAGTTTCTGCCTCTATGGATAATAGTGAAAGGTCTGACAGGGGTTCATGACCCATCGTATTTTTTATTAGAATTAATTCACCCGTTGAAGTAAATGACTTAAACGGTGAAATCCCGCAGCCCGCGATAACCAATATAGGGTGTTTGCTGATAACTTTTGAACGCACGCTTTACGTGGGAAAAAGAAATTTGCTAATTGCTTTTGTCATTTCTAAAATAAAACAAAAATTGAAAAGTTTTTATTATTTTTGCTTACGCACGTTGCCCGGGGGCCCCGTATAATTGATACGGCAGATACGGCGGTAGCTACGCCCCTGTCTGGTACACATAGTACAAGTCTAGAGCTTAGTTTGTAATATCCTTCATATAATTATCTCCACAATAAAAGGGACAAAATTATATAAGAGTATAATATGGGAATATTATTTTTATGTATATATATATAATTATATGAGTATTCATTTGGATTAAATGTTTGGCTTCCCATATGAAAGATTTGATTAATTAAACTGATACAACCAACCACAAATCCGATTTCCTGGTCGGTTCCCAATTTACATTACCAAATATTATTATTTTGTTTTCCTTATAAGGGAAATGACGTATTATCCAACTGTTATATTTTGGCTGTTTATCTGTCCAAGCTGATATTAAAAATATATTATTTAAGGTGATTCCTCAGCTCGCGTATGAAAACTAATTGCAAGAGATGGCGCTTGTGTCGCAAAATCATGGTTTTTAATTAATTACGTAAATATTATAGTCGCTAGCTTTGAAATTTTGCATTTTGCGATAATCGGAACACATTTGGAAGCAGTGTTGCCACCTTGTTTTATGGAAAGGAGCTAGTGGGCACTCAAAAAAGGCTAGATTTTACAAACTCAGTCTTGAAAAGTGGGGCTAGAAAGGGCTGAATATAAAAAAATACTTTTAGTTAAAATAAATTTTTAATCTACTTGAATCAAAGTAAGTGAATAAATTATCTAATAATAATCGAAACACAATGTCATTGAAAAATCAAATAACTTAAATGTTAGGTACCCAGCTAACAATAAAAATCATCAAAACACAGGCCAGATGTCAATAAGCACCATTCGAACGCAGATGTTGAACGAATTTTCAGTTCTTTTAGGACTAGAACGACACTAAATGGACTAGAACGGCAGATACCAATCACTTAAAACATACTGCCAATTTCCAATAAGGAGCGTATTTATTTAAATTCTTCTCAGTAAAGATGGTAAGATTGAGAGGTTTATGTTAGTACTCGTATGTACAAAAAGAGCTAGATTGCCCTTTTAGGGCCAAATAATTAAATCTGGAGAAATCTGATCGTAATAGGGGCTAGATCTAGCCCCAAAAGGGCTAAGGTGGCAACACTGTTTGGAAGTTATTTATTTATGTATAAATTTTGCTGTATCAACGGCTAACTTTAGAGATTACAGTCCACGAAGTTTTGTATGGAAAAAGTACTGCTGAGGAACCTTAAGACCTGTAATTTGATTGAATGAAATGTAATTTATTTGAAGGAATGTGGGATCTCCTGTTACACAGGTCTTTTGACTTAGCACAGGGGTCCCAATATACAAATATTATATAATATTTTGGTAAATAAACTATTTTTATTTTTGTATATTTGTTTATTATAACATTAATATTATTTAAGTATAATAGATACGAAGACCTAGTCACGTTTCGGTTTTAGTCTGTGGGTTCACCAATTTTTAAAAAAGCGGCCGCAGCCTAGTGGTTAAGTCACTGCGCAACTGATAACAAGGTTAAGCAGATGACAACAAGGCCGGACCTGAGATGGGCGACCGCTTTATACAACCATGCTATACCATTATAAGCTCGCCACTTTTTAGGTGTTGCCTCCGAATACCATCTGCGAAATGAGAACGGATTAATCCCTCCGCTGGGTATCCTGAGGCCGTTTAAACGGTTCTCGGAAGTCAAAAAGGCACCCCGTGAAGGTATTTATTTTTACCAGTTTTACATGGTTATTTAACATTAAATATTGATCGACCCCACTATGGCGGCTATATGATGCGGTTACGAAACGTGCGACGACAAACAAGAAACTGCATTATCATCAATTACAGCACCCTGAAAGGAAACTACCACCTCGACAAGAAATCGATGCAGAAGTCTCACGATAACCGGTGAACAAACAGACTAAAACTGAAACATAACTAGGTCCTTTGACGGTTTTTGCATCTATATAATGAACCGGCCTACCCAACTTAAACTAGCTATACATATACATAATATAAAGTAATAAAGGATGTATCTACAGAAGTGTACACAAGACTTTATAATAAGCAAAGACCACAGTGTAGTGGCATCTTTACGACTCTTCGGGGATTTAGGGTCGGTTCTACGAAACACAGTCATAATAAGAAGCGTATGGGAAACAACGAGGTTGTATCATGCATAGAGATGTATAAATTACACTTGTTTTGTAAAAAAAATTTTTTTTTTCATCTTATGTATTTTTTTTGGCAATTATAGTGATTACCAAAATAATACCTAAAAATTGGGGTTTTGTATATAATGAAGGGGCATATGCGAGTATGGCAACCTTATTGGAGCAGGGCATGTGACTTTTTATCTATCTGGTGGTGAGCAGACCTACAAAGTCCATGAATGGGGTCAATCAAAAATTGTTCTTAAACAACATTGATCGCTCCCACTATGCCGGCTAAAAATACGATTACAAATTGGGCGGCGACAAAAACGAATTGCATTACGAGTATATTATTATATACTCGCTGCCTTATCATCAATTTAACAAACCATTTCGTAACTGCACTCTGAAAGGAGACTACCAACCCGACAAGAAATCGATGTAGTAATCACCTGGAAACCGGTAAACCCACAGACTAAAAGAGAAAAATTACTAGGTCACTTGACATGGTTTACCTTATTTTACCTTAGTAATAATAGGTATCTATTAAAAAATCTAGCAAAAACGTTTTTTTGTTTTAAAATCAATAAGCGAAAATGTGGGCGTCAGCTAGTTTTATTAATAAAAACATCAGAACTATACATGGTGAATTTGAATGGGTGTACTTTGGGCTAATATGATGTTCTACTGATCAATACGAACAACTTTTCCCATGAACCATGTGTCGCAAATGAAAAAAAAAATTGCCTTCTCCATACAAACTAGTAAAGTTAAAATTACCAATTTGTATGGGGAAGCAATTTTTATTTTTCATTTGCGACACATGGTTCCATGGGAAAAGTTGTTCGTATTGATCAGTAGAACATCATATTAGCCCAAAGTACACCTATACAAATTCACCCTGTATAATAGGAATAAATAATATTAAAAATATAAGTCCTATAAATATAAACTAGTTATATAAAGAAAATAAATAACCAAACGAAGTTATATAGGATGTTTTTTGTCACGGTGATTAAATGTTTATATTGTGTTCTATGATAAAAATAATGAAACACGTATTTTTTCCTTTTAGTGTCGCCTATACAAAAACAAAGATAAATAACAAAAAAGATCTACAAATCACGTTAACTTACATACTAAACTCACGAATTAAAGCCTATCACTTGTCTAATTGTGTTTTACTTGTTAGATAAGAAGACTTATTATGTATATGTAGGAGTAATTTTAAGCATATAGACGTTTGTTCATATAACAATTGATTTTTCGGACTTTTTTTTTGAAGAAAAAAATATTACCATAGTTAAAAAACACCCAGTATAAACCAATACAAACCAATTCCCCAACTAAAAAAATCATTAAAAAAAGTAGTATATAGTGACGTTTGTTACTTCTTTAAGATTAATTACTTCTCTAAATTAAATTATCTCAATGGTGTTATACGAGGAAGAAGCTTTGGTTAAATTACATTTGTTTTTCTTTTGTTACTTACCCTTTATGATTTTCATTGGAGAGAAAAAATAATTTCTTTTCTAAATAAAAATTATATGAATCCTTAATTTTCTAGACTAGATTCAATTATAATTGCAAATAAAAATATTAGAAGGATTATTCCATAATCCGTCGCCGAAGTGGAAACACGATTTAGAATACGACGGTAAGGTTTAATGAATTAAAACTGCTTTAAAAATATTTTTTGGAATTTTCGGAATAAGTTGCAGAACAATAATCTAACATTTTTGGAATTTGTACCTGTCTGTCTCTTTGTTTATTTGTCTCGTTTTTTTTAGAATGCACACATGGTCCTCTGGCCACAAACTAAGCTCTGCGGCCACATTCTGAGGCCCTACCATGGGTTTGCGTAGAAACGTAGCTTTATTTTTGGTAACAGGATTGAATAAAGCGGCTCTATTGATCATTTAAATCTCTACAAGCAAAACAAACGGCACACGAAACACTCTTGTGCACAAATTGTGACCAATAATTTAATTGTCTTAATTGTGACTGTAATGAGTGAAAGAAATGGCATATCCGAGAAAGATACGAGGTGACCACACGAGATGACATTTGTTGCTCACGTATACGTAATTGAATACGTTACGTTTCTACAATGCGCAAACGCATGGTAGAGCCTCAGAACGTGGTCGCTGGGCTTGTACTAGATGTACCAGAAACATTGATATCAATCAGATCTATGTAGATATGGAACCATGTGTCAAATAATAAAAAAATGGCTTCCCCATACAAATTGGTCATTTTAAAATTACTAGTTTGTATGGAGAAGGCAATTTTTTTTTTCATTTGCGGCACATGGTGCCATTGGAAAAATTGTTCGTATTCATCAGTAGAACCTCATATTAGTAGACTGGGAGATAATGACAGAAAACGTAGAAAATGGGAGAATTTCTTCTGCATGCTTTTTTAAGAATTAATAATGAACCCTAAAATATGAAAGATAGAGGGGTTATTGGCCGCCGCACGCTTGCACGTCATAAAGAAAATGGCTTTTCTTTCTGTAAAGAATTTTAGTGGTTTACCGTGATATTATATTTGCCTGCCTTTGTAACACAAGGTAGTACAAACAAATCCAAGCTATCGTAATTAATGGCATGCAATTCACAACGGCCGAGTGGGCTCAAAGGGTAGTGTGGAAATGAGAAAAAAAAATCGGACATTTCCGTGTTGTCAAAATGCATGCCGATTTAAAACATTAAAGTTTCCATCACAAAAAAAAACTGCGAAAATTGCAAGCGCCCCTCGTATGACTGAGGGTGGACATTTTTGGGATAATGTTGTGAAAATTCAATACCACTACCGACATACTTTCAATAATACAGTAGTATTATTGATAATACAGTAGTATTATTGATAATACAGTAGTATTATTGATAATACAGTAGTATTATTGATAATACAGTAGTATTATTGATAATACAGTAGTATTATTGATAATACAGTAGTATTATTGATAATACAGTAGTATTATTGATAATACAGTAGTATTATTGATAATACAGTAGTATTATTGAAAGTATGTCGGTCAAAGACCGCAGAGCTCACTTATAATATATTTAAAAGCATTATATTATAAGGAGAAAATACACAATATTTACTTAATCCCAAACTCAATGTATTAATGTAGCACTGTATTACGATCCATGTAATGATTAATTACATTTTAATCCTCGGCACATTATTTTGTATGGAACTCCTTGGATTATTAGTATTTAACTAAGAATTAAATTTTACATTCAAAATATAATAAGTAAATTAATAATAAATAAATGTAAGAAATTTACACTTGTTGCTCTGTAGGTATAACGCGCCACAACGTTAAGCTAACATTTAACCAAAATGACGTAGTTGTCTGTCACTAGGTTTGCATTACGACAGAATTGCATTATATCGATTTAAGTTTAGCTTATCGTTGTGCCCGTAATCGTCTCGCAGGTCAAACTAAGCCCTAGGCTTGTACTACGTGTGCCAGAAACAACTAATACAATACTATATTTTATATACAATACCCAGACCATGAGAAGCTGTATACAGAATAACTTACTAGTATTATTTGCCATGAGCGGGAATCAAACCCACGACCCCCGGATACAAATCAAAAGGCGTAACCACTAAAATAAGGAATAACCCAAAACGCGGTGCTATAGTTTATAAAAAAAATTCATAATGAAGTTTAAGATATGTAAAAGTTTTATTAAAATTAATAAATAAGTATGAATTAACAATCTATAATAAACTTATGGACATGGACAGAATGATCATTATGATCAAATGATGACGACAATATGATCATTATTTAGATTTAGGAAAGATTTAGTGTGATTTTTTTTCTTATAAGTTCAGTTTTAATAATGGATCAAACGAGTCAATCAAATCATATCATTTATTTCGTGTAAATCTTTACAGATATTTATGAATAGTCAAAAAAAAAAATGTTTAACAATGAGGTCTTAGAGTGCGTTTGGTTAGGCAGCTATTCATTATTAAAAGAACGACAAATATTTATTATACCTCAAAACGCAAAATGTGCCCCCCTGAGGGTTGCGCCCCTGGCAGCCGCCTGTCTGGCCAGCCCCTAGCTACGACGCTGCTTGTAGCTTCATACCAAAAGCGCGGAGTGGAACACCCTTGGCTGAGGTAACAAACATAAAAAAAAACAACTGAATTGATAACTCCCTCCTTTTTTGAGTCAGAAAGAGAGACATTAGCTATCCATGGCTTCACCGTGCGGGTGCCGGGTCCATCGCATGGTTGGAAGGCAGGGGAATTAACTGCAGGGTTTCCGTACTTGAGACCGCGAAGTAGGTTTAAAGGCCTTTTGAACTCTCACCTGCACTGTGTTCACTACCCTCTCTACTCAACCAAATACTATATGATCCTGTTAGCGCCATCTTGGAAACACGCTTCATAAAAGTTCCGACGGCTGATTTTGGTAGACCAAGATCCTTCAATAGATTTCTCTTGCACCAACTTCCACTGCATACAGTTGAGTTTTAAATCCGTTTCGTTTGTGAGATCAAAATTTATAAGATATTAAAAAGTATATCTTTAGAACCAGTAAACGCACAGACTGATACCGAAACGTGAGTAGGTCAAAGAAGTGTAAATCTAAGTCACCATTAGGGTTTACTTCGATCATTCGACAGACGTGCCAACTTTACGACGCAATCGTATTTTGATGGACGCTTTGTGGGGTATACTCGTAAAACCTATTCCTTCTGCAGAAGTTTTTATAGCCGTACCTCTTCATAACGAAGTATTTGGAAATCCTTTACTTGCCAATAATGCTGTCCAATATTGTAGCGAAGATATATTATGCTATTAAATAGAGGTAAGATTGTTTGAAGGTAGCCCGAAGATATTTTCATATTTAATATAAGTTTAAAGGATATTATTTTTTTAGGTGAGGGGTATAGTCTCTTTAACTTTGTTAGGTCTACCGGTGTCGTTACCACTGCCCATACAGATAAAAAATCCGTCAAGCGACATCATATTGTTTCGGTTTCGAAATCGAAAGTCAAAAATATGTATTTCATGTAAAGCTTACAGGTATTTATGCATAGTCAAAAAAAACAATAGTATAAGGTCTAAGTGTGCGCTTGGTTAGGCTCATGCATACATAAAAATAAATAGAAACCAAACCAAACACACACTACATAACTAACCAGTGTTAGCTAGGTGGTTAGCTGGTTCCATTGACCTATTCATCGTTGTCTGCCCTGCAAAGGACCGCCGACCGAGCACCGAGGTTTTAGTCTGTGGGTTCACCGGTTTTGAGGAGACTACTACATCGATTTATTGCCGAGGTAGTAGTCTTCTTTCAAGATGTGGTTACGAAACGGGTGGTTGGAATGACGACATGGCAGCGAGGATTTTAAAATATACCCGTAATGCAATTTTTCTTTGTCGCCGCCTATTTCGTAATTGCATAATTTAGCCGGCAAAGTGCGAGCGATCAACGTTTTAACAACAATTATTAATCGGTTCCATTCATGGACTGTACACCACTGGGTAGGTACAAATTCTTATGCCGTGGTCCAATAACAAATACAACAAACCAATAAACAAAACCAACAAGATAGTGTTGTTTTTTTTTGTTTTCCTTTCTACCACTTGGTACCTTGGTATTTCTGACAACGGCAGAAGTGTCCTTTATTTGCGTCTAATCGATTTTGAGAAGACTACTGTATCAGCAATCGATATCGAAGTGGTTCCTTGTCCAAATAAATTTATCAACAACTACTGGTAACATAATTACCTCATACATAACTACTAAAATAAATAAGTCAGCTCAATTGCTAAACACTATAATTCGGTAGCGATTCCAGTCCTTAGGAACGTCGCTCAAAGAATTATGAAGTCATTTCCAATAAGAAATCTGCAAGGAGATTTCTTTTAGAGCTGGGAAAATGAAGTAACTCACTCATGTGAGCCTTTAACTTACTTATTTATTTTAATAATAGCACATAATATATAGATTAAATAATGCACAATATATTGTTATTCAACAACAATCGGAATATGTCGGCTAAATTCGACGGTGACAGCAGAAAAAAATGTATTTCGCGTCTATATTCTTGTTTACACTGAATCATAAAAAAATACGAGAAATGGAGATTTCTTGTCGAGGTGGTAGTCTCCTTTCAGGGTGCGGTTACGAAATGGGTGGTTGAATTATCCATTCAAATATACTCGTAATGCAATTCGTCTTTTTCGCCGTTCGTTTCGTAATCGCATCATTTAACCAGAATAGTGGAATCAATGTTGTTTCAGAACAATTATTGATTGACCCCATTCAAGGACTTTGTAGGTCTGCTCACCATCAGGTAGATACAAAGTCATATGCTGTGCTCCAATAAAATATAAATAAATGAAAATAACTTAACAATAAGATGATTTATATATAACATATTAATTATGTAGTTTTCAAAGGATGTTAATGTCGAAATATAAAAAGTAATAGTAAATTTTATAATTTTATATTGTAAGTTGTAGAGCAAAGAATGTATTTATATAATTTTACTTAAGTAGCTGGGCTGCAAAAAAAAAATGGTGTGAGCTGGGAGCTATTCTAAATGATACATCTGGTGATCTCGTGAGCTCACTATCATTTCATTCAAAGAATATCATTTATTATTCAAAGAGGCAATGTTGTGAGTATACTAAGTACTTTTAGTCACAGTAATAGCTGGGACATAAAGGAACATCTTTTATTTAATTTAATTTTAGTTTTAATTTTATATGTGGTGGCCGAGTTGGTTAGACCTTGGACTTAAGGACACTTAGACCCTGGTTCGAATCCCGGTGTGTACCAATGAATTTTTAATTAAAAAAAATATGTACCTTTGTTTGACAACACCATTATAGTGCCTCGGAGAGCACGCTAAGCTGTCGGTCCCGGTTTCACTATACCAAGTTGTGAAACTGTTTATAGATGGGTTATTGATTCTATTCAAAACATCGCAACGAGCTAGCCACTTGTTCGGTGTAGACTCATACCATCGGCTACGACGAGGTGGGATTAAAAACCCCTCCGCTAGGTACCCTCGGGCCGTCTAGGCGGTCTCGGGCGCCGTAAGGCACCCGTGATGATATATATGTATGTATGTTTTAGTTTTTATTTTAGGTAAGATTTATTTATCTTAAGTTGTTGTAAATAAAAAAAAACTATGGGTTAACCCATTTGATTTTTATTTATTATGTATATCAAACCAAACAAGGACTTTGCTTTTCCGAAAATTAACAAGACAAGATAATAAAATTCAGTAGCTACTTATTCAAATAATTCAAGTCATTTTATTTAATTCAGCTATGAGTTAGCTCAATGGCTCTTTTTTCAGAGGACCATTTCTAGCATCTCTAAATTCCGTTGGCGTACTGCCAACCTAGAATAACTAAACATATTGACAAACGATGCCTTTCTACATTACTCTACCGAAGAATTGGATTGTAACTTCAGGGATCGCAATATATGAACAGGAGTTACTTTCTTCTTTATATACTTAACAAAAGTTTATGTTTATCAATTTCGTATATTATATCTGGTATATGAATGAATAAATATTTCAGTTATTTTATTTATCTTGGTCTAGGTACGTTTAATTATACAAAATGTATAACTCAAATGCGCACTCAAAAGGAACAAATTTTCCCCGTTTTCCCAACATTTTTCATTGGTGCTTCGCTCCTATTGGTCGTAGCGTGATGATATATAGTCTATAGTGTTCCTAGATAAATAGTTTTTTTTTTGTAGGACAATTTACACATATTGATCTGGTCACAAACTAAGCTCTAGACTTGTACTATGTGTGCCAGAAGCAACGACATAAAACATATTATATTTTATAAACACTCAAGCCATGACAAACTGTACAGAAAGACGTACTTTTTTTTTTTTTCCATGAGTAGGAATCAAACCCACGACCTCCGGAAACAACGCCAAAGGCGCCACCACTAGTCTACAAAGGCTGTCAATCTATCGAACACTAAAAGATGTTTCAAAATCGGTTCAGTAAATCCAGAGATTACCCCCTACGACCTCACAAACTTTATTATTAGTGTAGGTTTGCATAGTCAGGCACGATATTGCCATACAAATGATATACCATCGGCGACGGTGGGATTAAAAACCCCACCGCTGGGGCCGCCTAGGTGTCGGGCGCCGTAAGGCACCCGTGTTGATATTTATTTATAATGCCATATAATAATAATTATTACCTAAGTTTAAAAAATATTACATGTCTTTTTACTGGAGCATGCTTCGGTTTTAGTCTGTGGGTTCACCGATCTTTTTTTTTTTTTTTTTTATAGGAGCTCGGCATGTGACCCCACATCCACCTGATCGAAAGCAGTATGCAGGTCCAAGAATGAATGCAGCCAGCTCTTAGAATTGTGTTGTAAGAGCTGGTTTCATCCATTATGCCGGCTTAAGATGCCCATTCACGCTTCGTTTAAAGGACTCAAGATTATAGGATGAAGGAAACAAGCAAGCAGGTAGAGCATTCCACATTTTAATAGTGCGACAGATGTACGAATCACCAAATCTTTTAGTGCGGGTTGGTACATCTGCCACAGAATGCGCATGCATTCTGTTACCTGCTCGTGAGGTTCTGTAACGGAAAGGGGAAGGGGGAATGAGATTAAAAAGTTCTTCACAGCACTGTCCATGGTAAAGGCGGTAAAATACGATCAACGACGCTACATCTCTGCGAAGCTGCAGTGGCTCTAAGGTGTTAGTGAGCTCTTCGTCATCAATAATACGAGATGCACGCTTCTGCAGACCATCGAGGGCATGCAGCAAATATTTGGCCGATCCACCCCAAAGGTGCGAAAAATATTCCATACAAGGCCGGATCTGGGCTTTATAGATAAGATACCTAAGCCCTGGAGTGAAATATCGTCGCACCTTGTTAAGAACGCCGAGCTTTTTACTTGCGGTCTTGGCAATGTTCTCGATGTAATTGCAGTGATTTAAGTCGGAGCGAATTTCCAATCCCAGAATATTTAGTATTGGTGATAATGGTAATTGAGTGCTCTGAAGAGAGGGAAAATGGGAAAACGGTGTCTTTTTTGCTGACATCGCGCAGGCCTGTGTTTTTTGTGCATTGAACTGGACCAAATTATGACAACCCCAATTAGAAACTTCCTTTAGGGTAAGGTCCAGTTCACTCACCAAGGAACTCCTATACTCCTCTGTTTCGACGCGGCTAGGAGGCTGACGAGCCAAGTATCGCCCGTGAACGGTACTGTCATCCGCATAACAATGAATGTTGCCCAATGACAACATATCATTGATATGCAGCAAGAATAGCGTCGGCGACAGCACTGATCCCTGGGGTACTCCCGCGTTAATGGGTTCTCGGCCCGGGGCCATACCATCAATAATGACTCTTATAGCTCGGTCTGAAAGGAAAGAAGAGATCCAGCCGCAAAGTCGCGTCGAAAATCCATATGCTGGCAACTTAGAGAGTAAAGCTTTATGCCACACCCGGTCAAAAGCCTTGGAGATATCCAGACCAACTGCTAAGGCTTCCCCATGCTGGTCCATTGCCTCACCCCAGATATGAGTAATATATGCTAGAAGATCACCCGTTGACCTCTTCCTACGAAAGCCGTACTGGTGGTCATGTATAATAGAGTGATCTACTAGGTGGCGCATTATTTGTGCGTTGATAATGGTTTCTAGAACCTTGCACAACACTGAGGTGATAGCAATAGGCCTGTAATTATTGGGATCTGACCGGTCACCCTTTTTGGGAATGGGTTGCACGTTCGCTTCCCTCCAAGTTGCGGGGACAATGCCAGAGGAGTATGAAAGGCGGTATAGGCGCGTGAGAACAGGAGACAACTCAAGAGCGCAGTTTTTCATTACAATCGCTGGGATACCATCCGGACCACTAGCCTTCCGAACGTCGAGTGAACGGAGCGCCGCGCGCACATCACGTTGCCGGATATGAATATCAGGCATTGTGATACCGCAATTGGGAATAGTAGCCGGTTGCGCGCCTCCATCATCGAGTCTGGAGTTCGAGGCAAAAAGATTAGCCAGAAGTTCGGCTTTCTTAGTTGTCAAATGGGCCAGCAAACCATCAGGATATCGCAGCGGCGGCAATGAGGAACGACAGAAATTTGCCTCAACGAATTTGGCAAGCTGCCAAAACTTCCGGCTACCTGCCGGTTGTTCAAGCAGCTCCTGCCCGATCCGAGAGATATGAAAAGACTTTGCACTCTTCAATACTTTCTTGCACAATTTGGTAGCGGCGTTGTAAGCTGCCATCAAGGTAGCCGAGTTAGGGTCAGCCATTGAACGACTCCTAACCCAATCCCGGTAAGCAGAATTTTTTGCTGCCACAGCCTTGGTACCAAGGTTTGCTGCCGCCTTTGCTGATGATAGACCAATACGGAATATAATATTCCATTCCGAGAAGAATTTCATCAGCAAGAGCAGAAGCACAGGCATTCGGGTCATCTACCTTAAAGCAGCGTTGCCCCCATGGTAGGACAAGCAAGTACTCCCTAAGTCCATCCCAGTCTGCCGAGGAGTAGTGCCAGATTTTTCGTGCAGTCGTCTTCCTAGGCGGCACAGGGATACACGGTACTGATGTAACTACCAGACAGTGATCCGAACCACCCAAGGGGGCCAGACTGACACCTTATATCCAGCAGAATGACTCGTCAACAGAAGGTCTAATTTGGAGGGCGCATGACTGATTATGTCTGGGATTCTGGTGGTTTCATCGACCAGTTGAGTCAAGCCATGGGAGAGTGCAAAGTCGTGAGCGCATCTCCCAGCGTGATCGGTTTTTAGGGATCCCAACCATTGAACATGGTGACCATTGAAGTCTCCCAAAAACACGAGCTCCGCACAGGGAAAAAGTTCTTGCGCTTTGTCTGTCGCTCTGCTCAGATAGTTGTAGAATAGATTCGTCTCCTGATCACTTCTATGGGATCGATATAGGCACACGTAGATTCGAGACTGAGTTCCCAGATCTACGTGTACCCACAAGGTGGAAAGGTTGGAGTCCTCTAAACTGCGTATACGGCGACAACAGATATCCGACCGAGCATAAAGGCACACCCCGGCTTTTGGTAGGAACTTCTCCTCTGGGGTAAATCCGGGGTATTGTAGGTAGGATATGTCGGCAGGGCAGTGGATCTGGGTCTCCGTTAGAAATAACATGGCGGGTTTAGCCGTCTCAAGATGCTGATGTACAACACTAAGATTGGCGTGGATCCCGCGAATATTTGTAAAATCCACGCCGAATAAAGTGTTGGGGATGTGCACCGCTGTCCCAGTATTTCTATTTAGTTGTGCAGTCATGAGGTTTATGGAGGAAGAGAAAAATAGAAGGCGTGAAGTAAACTGTTGCTGCCGCAGTAAAGGCGAAGATAGCGCTGACCTAGGTGCGATAGCCACTCGAAAATCAAATAGCACTGACACGTCGGACGGAAGGGCCCCTGTACCCCCCCGAAAGTGGTTGCCTGAATCCCCTCCGGTCACCAACCGGCACGACAAACCACTTCGGGATTATGCGCCACTTGATGGGGCAGCCCCTCTTGGTGGTTAGCCAACAGTGGGCCCCTATACTAAATAGCGGGCGGCCAGCGGAATAACCGTTTCTACAGGTCTCCCTGGCCGACGTGTCAATGCATTTCACTTCAAGAATTTAGGCACCTAAGTGCTCTAATAAGCGTGTTATTGCGGCAACAACACCTCATGGCCTGGTTGTCCACTGGCTGAACCCGAAACACGGTGACGCTTCACGGGTTTTTCGCCCTGTGGATGGTGGTAGCAACCCAGACGAGCAAGCTCTTCCACCGCTAGAATTGGTCGTCGATTAGCCTACTAAGTCCGAAATGGACCGAGCGTTTCCCGGGGACACCACTGGGAGGTACGACGCACAGTCCCCAAAATCCCCAGTCTTTTTACTGGAGCATGCTTCGGTTTTAGTCTGTGGGTTCACCGATCTTCGGAGACTGCTGCATCGATTTCTTGTCGAGGGGGTCTCCTTTCGTGGTGCGGTTACGAAACATGCAATTTATTTGACGATAAAGCAGCGAGGATAATAAAAAAGACTCGTAATACATGTCGCCGCCCATTTTGTAACCGCATCATTTAGCCGATATAATGGGAGCAACAAATATTGTTAAACAACAATATATTGATCGACCTCATTCATGGATTTTATACGTCTGCTTACCACCAGATAGATATAAAGTAACATGCTGTGCGTCATTAAAAAAAAAGCACCGTATGTTACTTTGTATCTCTAACTAATGGAACAAAATGCATCTATAGAGTCGCTCCCAATATTCCTGAATTGTGATGAACCCACAGACTAAAACTGAAAAATGACTAGGTCATTTGACGGTTTTCGCATCTGTATGGGCGGTGACGTGACCGGTCGGCCTAGCTTACTTAGATATTCTTTACTATACTTAGCTGGGCACCCTAGGGCCGTCTAGGCGGTCTCGGGCGCCGTAAGGCACCCGTGAAGATATGTATGTATGTATACTTAGTTATATTTATTTCCAATTAGGTAATATATTATTTAGTCCCAGTTTCACTATATCAACTTGAAACTGTTAATAGATGGGTTATTGAGTCTATTCAAAACATCGCGACGAGCCAGCCACTTGTTCGGTGTACACTCATAACGTTGGCCCGCTGGGTACCCTGGGGCCGTCTTACGGCGCCTAGGCAGCCTCAGGGTACCTAGCGGAGGGGTTTTTAATCTAACTTCGTCGTAGCCGATGGTATGAGTTTTCACCGAACAAGTGGCTAGCTCGCCGCGATGTTTGGATAGACTCAATAACCATTTATAGCAGTTTCAATAATTTGCTCTGAGGCACTCTAGTGGTGTTGTTAAACAAACGTACCTACATTTTTTTTTAGATTTGACAGCCTCCGTAGACTCCGTTGCGTCTTTGGCGTTGTATCCCGAGGTCGTGGGTTCGATTCCCACCCATGGCAAAAAAAAAATAGTTCGTTTTTTCTGTACAGTTTGTCACGGTCAGGGTGTTAATAAAATATAATATGTATTATATCGTTGTTTCTGGTACATATAATACAAGCATAGATAGAGCTTAGTTTGTGACCAGCACTAAGAGTAAATAATTGTCCTACATATTATAAAAAAAAATATAAGTATAAATATTAAAAACTCATTGGTACACATTGGGGTTTCATTGGGAGCTAAGTCTAAGGTCTAACCAACTGGGCCACCAGTTATTTTAATCCTGCCTTAAAATTAAGGGAGGTTTAAATAGCCGACCTTAAGTGCCATCGCTCAGTACTTGTGCCATCCTTGAAACTCCTAATGGCGCTGTCGGGTATTCCACACCCAGACTAATCGGTCCATATAAACGGAGTATGTTATGGTGGAGGAAGAGGCACCCCTTCCTCCACCAAATGATGATGAAGATCATTAGCTTTGTATATAATAAATAATAATGGTCCATATTTCGAGGGAACTTAGAGCAGCAGAATATTTCTCTCAGAATGTTAGTTTAACAATAGGCTATTTGACTACATTAATTATAAATTGTGGTCATCCTATCAGATATAGGCGTAAAAAAATATTTCACAAAAACATTTTTTACAATTTTATTTATAACAAAAACGTCTTTGATTGGTTGATGACTGGTGACGTCACACGCAAGTAAACAAAACAATACACAGATTATAAATCACGTAGACGAAATAGAATAGAGTATAATATATAGGAGATTATTAATCTGTGCTTGTTTGTTTACTTGCGTGTGACGTCACACTTGACATAGACTGCGAAACAGGGTTTTTAGGGCCATTGTGGAAATTCAAACTTTAACATTGATTTTTATTAATAATAGAGTAGACATCCCGGAAATATCAATGTAGTGTGTTTATTATGTAATCAAGAATAATATAAAACGGGTTTCAAAAAGGAGTCAAATACCCTATTCAAAGAGGCAACGCTGCTAGCATCCTGGGCCGTGTTCGGAAACTTAACATAAATAAAATTATTATAAATTATTCATAATACTTTATTCGCTGCATTATTGTCAAATCAACGGCCTGTTTCGCAACCGCATCCTAAAAGGATGCAGTGGTCTTCTGAAAACCGGTGAACCCACAGACTAAAATCTTAACATGACTTTGTTACTTGACGGTTTTTGCATATGTAGATTTTTTAATTTTGTTAGAAGACTAGACAGGACTGGCTTGATCACTAAGCGACAAACGTGACATCTCTAAATTAAATTAGAAATAAAAAATGTATAGGTACATGGTGGCCTAGTTGATTTGACCTTAGACTTAATAATACTTAGGTCCCTGGTTTAAAACCCGGTGTGTACCTATGAGTTTTTAATACAAATAAATATGTAAATTTTTTTAACAACACCACTATAGTGCCTCAGGAACAAGAACTACTGGTTCGAATTGAAAAGTTATTTTAGTGTTGGATAGCCCATTTATCGAGGGAGGCTACATAACATCACGATACGACCAATAGCAGCGCCATAACTATGAAAAATTATGCAAAAACGGGGAAAACATATTCTTTTTGAGAGCGTACGCTGCGTAAACGGTTAAAGTTCGGATCAGTTAGTTAGAAATATTTAAAAAAATCTCAAACTATAGTCACTCTAAAACGACAAGCACTAGGGTAAGAGTACAAATGTCTGTCCACATTAGAGTTTACTGCTCTTCGCACTCCGCAGAATGGCCCACAAACTGAAGCACAAATCAGGATTTATTATACTTGGAGCATAAGATCGCATGAGGAATTCCCTGAAATGCAGCAAGTGACTTAACTGATGCTACACCAGCGGTGTCGTTTACACAAATTTATTGTAGTGCAATTTGTTTCCAAGTGATTTAGAAGCACATTAACAAGACCATGCACCTACCTGTTGGTAAATACCTAGAGTACTTACTGTAGAATATTGTTTAAATATACCTACACAAGAAATCTTTTTATTTTTTTATTGGCGCACTGCATGTGACTTGTGATATTTGTATCTACCTGATAGTAAGAAGATCCGTGAATGAAAATTAATCGCTTGTAATATGTCTGCAAAAATGAATTAGCATTGATCCTTGCTTCGTCGGAAAAGATAAGAAATCAATGCTATACGAGTGAAATACGGCTGAAAAGTTTTGAGTCTAAAGTCAGCATTTTTAATGCTGATAGAAATGTATATAAAAAAGTATTTTAATGTAGTTTCCCTCTGCTTCGATACACTTCTAACATTTATTAAAAAGGCTTTAAACCGGTAAAAAAAATATTCTGTCTTTGCCTATGAAATATTTGTTTACGGACCCTTCATCTCATCGTCACTGAAAAATCTCCGTAATCTGAGGTCCTTTTTTAAATTTGAAAAGATAAATTGTTGCTAGGAGACAGGTGGTGGGTGGTTGAGTTTTTCAAATCCTGTCTCCGCGTGGGCACGCCTTGCAACTCACGCATTGTGGACGGGGACATGGTCCTGTAAAAACAGGACTCCTTTCGCCAAACACAGGAATTCTTTTCCGTGCCGCCTTTTTCCCCGTTTCTATTTACTGGATTGACTCCTTTTTTGACTCTAGATCGTACTGCCGGATCCATGTTTAGTCAACAGTGTCAAGGCGAGAAAAATCACCCTCAGGAATATCGTCATAGATGTCCAAAAACTCCTGCGAAGTTGTGACTCGTAGCTGCTTGTCCAGTGGAGTGAGATTTTCGGCACCCATCGCGCTAGACCTTTTTATGCGTAAGTGATATATAGTTTCGGCTATCTGCTACAACTTAATTCGCCGATCTTCAAAAGCAAGTTTTATCACTTTTTCAATGTTTTTTCGGTATCAGCGGTATTTGGGCGTCCCGACCTGGGATCATCTTCGAGCGACTCCCTGCTGTGTTTAAATTGTTGGCTTCAACGTTTTATGGTGGAAAATAAACGTGCAGACTACCCATACACTGCAGATAAATCTCCAAATATTTCCGTCGGCATTTTGTTCTTCTTTGTGAGGAATTTTATAACAGCTCTAGGCTGTACTCTAATTTCGTGCAAAGCGGTCGATGGATGACTAATCCTTGGTGATGTTAACGTTTCAATTACTTAAAGCATAATGGTGCTAAATACAGGAACATACAGGTGGTTAAATGAACGATGATGTTTAGTGTTTCCATTCGTAGGTCTCGCATGAGATCAGCGTTCCTCATATATAACTCCAAAAATTTATACAATTTAACAAAATATAAATAAACAATTTGAAACCAAATGGGCTTTCAGCACTGCAATAAACTGATTGCTGAGTTGTAGCGATAATTTTTAGTTGATTGCCCCACTGGCAGTGTTGCGATTTTGATTTTATTGATACCCCAATGACCAAGGAATGAAATCGCAACACAATGCATTGGCTTCGTTTATAAGTATAGGTACATAACTGAGGAACTGGAATTCCCTTCCCGCTTCTGGTTTCCCGTTACCCACACAAAGTGAACAGTCACTTACAGAATAATCTTTGATCTTATCAATGATTTATATAAATAATTTTATATAAAACATTTTTATTTGATATAGCTGTTCTGGTGTCTCGTAGCCCAGTCTAAAACAAAAACTGAACAACTCCATCTTTTAAATATGCCAATATTTTTGAAGTTCTCCCTACTGTCTTCTGTCACAGTAATTTTCTCCACTTTTTACAATTACCGTTTACATTCAGCAATTGATTTTCATTTATATAGACAGACTAGCTGTGCTCGCGACTTAGTCCGCGTGGAATAGTTATTTTTCATCATACAAACTTATATCCCCTATTTTATCCCCTTGGGGGTAGAATTTATCAAAATCCTTTCTTAGCGGATGCCTACGTCTTAACATCTAGCTGCATGCCAAATTTCAGCCCGATCCGTCTAGTGGTTTGGGCTGTGCGTTGATAGATCACTATGTCAGTCAGTCACCTTTGAGTTATATATATATAGATAGAAGATAGATAGGGATATATAGAATAGTTTTGATTCCCACATAATACGCGTTGATACGGTAAGCATATTTTCCTATAATGTTTGGTTTTCAGCTGTCAAGGATGTAAATTTATTACCCTAATCTCAACGCTCTGGTTAGGTATAAAAATAACGATTCTAAGAAAAATCTTTTAACGTTTTCCGTCGAAGATACTTAAATCTATTAACGGTTGAATGATTCTTTGACCGGATATTAAAAAACTTACTTGGGTTCAACGTCCTGAATTGAAAGCAATGGTTCTTGAAGAAACTTTTACTCATGCGAAATAGAAACTCTTTATTATTTTTGGGCTATTGAAGGAAACATTTAGGATATTTCACATTTACATGCCTGTATGCCGTACAACGTTAAGCTTTAACTAAAATGACGAAATTTAATTTTTTTCCGAACAATTTTTTTTATTTTTTTTATTGGAGTACTACTAGCTTAGCCAATGCTTCGGACTGTCAAACTGCATATGAAAAAACTAAATTTTGACAGTTCCAAGCAATGGCTCAGGCTAAGCATCCACTATTATTCCGACCCTTAGTCTAACAAGGCGCGGCGGTTGATTTGACAATAACGCAGCGAGGATATTAAAGAACAATCGCAATAACAACGTTTTAGAGCTACTTTTAAGTTCTACTTACCATCAGGTAGATGCAATGTTAATAATCGTGAAAAAAAAAATTATTTTTCTATAGAAAAAAGGTGCAAATTCAGATAAATCAAAACTTTAAATTGACAAACTATCACACCACACCTAAAGTTTGATTTTACATTTTTACCCAAAACATAGCTCTAAAATAAGAGAGTATTTTGTTTATTTCAGTCTATACTTTAGGTTTAACTATTAATAGAGTTTTTGTATTGTTGTCACAAACTTCAGGTATTTTCCGTGCTGTTTTTATTCCAAAATAAATCTAAATTGGTTTCTTATTTTAGCTATAGCTAGGTATTTCGGGGAAAAATAACCAGAATTATCGTTGTGAAAGGGTTATATTGGTTTTGTTTGAGAAAAGAAGTATTTTAATACAAATCTCAATAATTTGTATAAATCAAAAGTTGTATTTTAACACAAAAAATAGAGGTGTTATAAATCTGAACCATTCAAAACGGACTATGATTATGGAGATGGACAAAAAGAATAACAGAAGGAAGAGATCAGAAGGGAAGAAGAAACAAAAAGGAAGACCCCCAACCAGGTTTATAGGAGGTTGCAGAACACAATTAATAATAAAAAAGAATGACCAAGTTGGAAAGAAAAAACAGAACTAAACGGAAGAAAATAAAGAAGGCCTATATACGCTGAAAAGGATATTTTTTTATTGTAATTGTTTTATAAATTGTTGTGTTTATAAGAAATAAATAGCTAAAATAAATAACTACAAAATTACACAAAAGCACCAGGGTAAGAAAAGGTGTTAGTGTAATATCCGAAGAATCATTGAACCTTGAGCTAATGTAAATAAGGTTTTGGGTAAGAAGGTGGAAAGGTACTTTATAGTATTCTCTAATTACGAGAACCATTGGACCTTGAGCTGAACTAAATAAGGATTTGGATAAGGTGGAAAGGTGCAAAGTGTAGTATTATCTAATTAGGAGAACCGTTGAACCTTGAGCTCATCTAAATGAGGGTTTGGATAAGAAGGTGGAAAGGTACTTTATAGTATTCTCTTATCAGGAGAACCAATTATAGTAGGTACTTTTAAAAAGCATATGCGACTTATTGTGATCATAATTTATAATATACCGGGCACGAAGTTGCGGCACCAGCTAGCTGATGCCCGCATTATCGTGCGCGAATTATTTCTAAAATTTACCTTTCGACCATAGGTCTTTTCTGCACATTTTCTGCGCTCCACAAGGAATTTAAAACATCCATTAATGTGTAACATTTTGGGTTACAGCTAGGGTAAGCAGCTTCCGTTTTGTGTTGAGGATTTGTTAGGAGAAAATAAAGGACTGAGGTTGAAATTAAGGGACATGGTATTTTCATTCAAATGCTCTGTTATGACACCATAACATATAGTATGTATTAATAAAAATCCCTATAAAATCAGAATAAATCACTTGGTATTTAATTGTCCTGTAGTTTTTATTTAAAAATATAGGACACTGTTGTTTTTAGGACTAAAAATGAGGACGCCCTTTTAAACTAAAGGACGTCTGGCAACCCTAGTTACATCTAGTAGATAATAATTAAAGAATCTTCTATTTCTCACATTTTTTTTCTTAAAAATATATCATCGGGCAGCGTGGCCTCTCGTGCCAAGAGCTCAAAGAACTTTTTCACCAAGTTTTTGCACCCGAATCCTGTTTCTTTGCCAAAAGTCTTTCTTTGGCGTAAGACAGGAAGCATACCAGTTGCGGATAGTGCTCAGTATCAATTGAAGACTGTACGTGACTTAAATTCTTGAAAATACTTTACCTTCGGTAATGTATCTGGTATAGTTATACTAGTATTATCTATAAAAGACAAATAGACGTCTGTTTGTTTATAGTTGTCGCCGCTCATGTCGTAACTGCATCGCTCAGCCTAGTGGGAGCGATCAATTATACAACAAACATTTATTGATAGACCCCATTGATGAGATACGTTTTTTTTGTCAATATTAAAATATTTGTAGAATATTTCACAAGCATTTGACTGGACACAAAATAAGCTCTAGGCTTATACTATGTGTACCAGAATCAACGATACTAATATATCTGTACTAATAATACTAAGAGATTTGTTTGCAAGATTGGACGCTCTAATCTCAGGAACTACTAGTTCGAATTGAAAAAAATATTTTAGAATTGGGTAGTCCATTTTGAGGAAGGCTATAACGAATCTATGTCTTGTCGAGGTGGTAGTCTCCTTCAGGGTGCGGTTACGAAATGGATGGTTTATTAATTGACGATAAGGCAGCGAGTAGGTATATTAAAATATAGGTACCTACTCGTAATGCAATTCGTCCTTGTCGCCGCCCATTTCGTAATCGCATAATGGGAGCAATAAATGTTGTTTTAATTACCACCAGGTAGATACAAAGTCTCATGATCCAATATAAGTTTTTTTTTAAACATATTTTTTTTTTTTTTATTTTTTTATTTTTTTTATATTATATATATATAATAGAACCGGAATATCATTGAAAAATATTGCAAAAACGGGGATAATTTATTCCTTTTGAAAGCTTTTATTACGTAAACGGTTAAAGTTAAAAAAAAGTTAAGTTAGTGGCTGACGCAACTTCTTTTGAAATAATAAATTCTACGCACTTAATTTAAATGTCTGATATTTTTATTTATATTAATATAAAATATATTTTTCACATATAAAATAAACACATTTAATAAAACTGAGTTTTACCTAATGAAGTGGTTTCGTGTCAGTACGTCTATGCGAGTTATATTAACCACAGATTACATTGGTTAGAGCAAACTAAACTAAGTCGTATATTAAAGTGCAAACGACGATTTAAAAATCTTTATAATCTATGCATATAAATTTTGACAGCCTCCGTAGACTAGTAGTCTTGCGTCATTGGCGTTGTATCAGGAGGTCGTAGGTTCGATTCACACCCCAAAATATTAGTAAGCTTTTTCTGTACAGTTTATCATGGTCTGGTTGTTTATAAAATATAATATGTATTATATCGTTGCTTCTGCATATAGTAAAAGCCTAGAGCTTAGTTTGTGACCAGAGCAATATGTGTAAATTGTCCTACATATTATTATTATTATATTAAAATTGTAAATGACAAAAAACTGTAGGTACATTGATCTGATAAAAAAAAATTAGCGGGATTGACTCTAAATAGGTTATAGGAAAATATATTATTTTTAGAATTCGTGTCTATCTGTCTGTTTGTTTGTCGGGGCCCCACTTAAAAGCTACTGGATCGATTTATATGCGGTTTGTTTTGTTCAATACCTATTAGCTTTGTGGGTAAAATTGGGTATATTATATTTCCATATACCCACTTACAGGGAGTTCAGATATACAGTCTGATTTTGTTTTAAGAGACTCTTTGGAAAAGTATTAAATTCACAAGATAGAAAAAGTATTCTATGAAGCAAAGTTGGGTATATTATAATAACATAAAAATGCAATAAAATATTTTTAATTTTATGTTTATTTTTTAAGATTTTTTTTTTTTGGTATAAAGTTGACATTATATGTCATGTTTTTGGCAACTGCAGTGATTGGTGGGTCAGTACTTACTAAAACCAAAATTATACCAATAAATCGGGATTTAACATACATTAAGCGGCACGGGCATGTTAGCCATGGTTGACATGTTTACTTTACCTTAGCAATAATAGGTATCTATAAAAATAAAAAAGGTTTTTTTTTTTGTGGGTATATAAAATTAACCCATTAATTACTACATAATAAAAAAAAATTAAATATCCACTATGTCCCGACTCTGTCCCGGCCCGAAGGTTCCCATAACACTGGCAGCATTACCTCTTTGTACTGCCAGTGATATCCTTTGTTTAAAGAAATATCCGGACCGGGAATCTCCAGTGATCTCATTTAGAAGAGCACATAGCTTTTTGCTGAATTCCTTGGCTTCAGAGCCCCAAACCCCAGTTGTCTCCACAGCAAATGGAACAAATAAATAATCAGATTTTAAATTTTGATATTTTGTATGTTTCGCCTTGGCTGCGGCCTCAGCAGCCGCCCCTGCTGAGCCTACACAGGCTTGAAGATGTGATGCCGCAAATGTATCAACACAAGTGACGTCCCAGATAAGGCTTCGCCCTCTCTGCCACGGCACAAGCGTTAAGCGTTTGGGTTACAACTGTTACAAGCTAAAGTTATAATAAAATACATGAAGTAACCGTCAAGTGATCTAGTCATGTTTCGTTTAGTCTCTGGGTTCACCGGTTTTCCGGAGACAAATCGATTTTTTGTCGAGGTGGTATCTCTTTCGAGGTGGGCGATCGACCAGACTCCTAATGCTAATTTTAATATATCTTTGTCCCCATTTTAGGCGGCTTATCCGGCATAGTAACCCGACCATGGACTTCGTATGTCTGCTTACCATAAGGTAGATACAAAGTCACATACAGTTCTGCAATAAAATAAAAAAACCAATTCAAGTAAATTATAACCGCCTCATTGGCGTAGTGGTTACACATTTGGCGTTGTATCCGTCGTTGGTTCGATTCCCAGTCATGGAAAAACATTAACAGAGAAGCTCTCAAAAGGAATAAATTTTCCCCGTTTTTGGAACATTTTTCCTTTATGCTCCGCTCCTATTGGTCGTAGCGAGATTTTGTATATTGCCTTCATGGATAAATAGGCTATACAACACTAAAATTTTTTTTTTTTTTTTATATGTAGGACAATTTACACAAATTGCTCTGGTCACAAACTAAGCTTTAGACTTGTACTATGTGCACCAGAAACAGATATAGTACATATTATATTTTATAAACACCCAGACCATGACAAACTATACAGGAAAATGTACTAATATTTATTTGCCATGGGTGGGAATCGAACCCACGACCTCCGGATTCAACTCCAAAGGCCGAAAAAAAATTCGAACCCTGTTTTTGAGATTAGCGCGTTCAACCAAACAAACTCTTCATCAGCTTATTATAATACTATAGAAGTAGTTTGTTTTTTTACTCGAGCATGGCATGTCGTTTGTATCTACCCAATAGTAAGCCGGTTATTTAACAGCATGGATCACTCTCACTATGCCGGCTAAATGATGCGCTTACGAAATGGATGGCAACAAAAACGCATTTGCTTTACGATTCTACTTAAATAGCCTTGTGCTGCTTAACGTCAAATTAACTGCTCGTTTCGTAACCACACACTGAAAGGCTATCACCTCGACAAGAAATCTATAAATATTCTGAAAACCTATGGACCCAGAGACTAAAACCGAAACTTGATAGGTCATTTGACAAATAAATAAAAAAGTTGCTATTTTGATTGCCAAGAAGATCCAAAAATTAATATCTATGATAACGTTTAAATCTCTGGTATGAACATGAAGTAGGTTTGAAGGATTAAATGGAAAAGCTGGCTCTAAAATTTAAAGCCAAAAGCAGTTCATTTTATAGTAATTAAGATATTAAAACGGCGCGTATTTTGAGCTGTTTTGCCGCTCTGCAACTTGTGTAAGCGTTGTGTAGGGTGTCTGCCTTTTTGGTAAGTATTCATGGACTAATTTACGCTTTATTTTGGTGTCAGTATTTATTAATATTCAAATTTTAGTAATTTAATTTAATATAGGTATCTGTATTTTAAAAACACTTGATACATACAAAGTTTTTAATATAACAATATGTAATTTTTTTTTATAGTTTGAGATACTAAAGTAATTTGTTAATGAAATGTTTTTATATTCTATACAGAAAAACAATCAATTAATTTTACAATAATTATTAGAAATTTGGTATGGTTATCTAAATAACTATAGCATATACTTATACATGTGGTTTCTATTCGTGGCCTAACTGTTTAAAATAAACTTTTTAAATAATAATTTAAAAGTCCTCATTTTATTAATTCGTTCATTCATTCATTTGTTCATTCATTCATTCGTTCATTTAATCATTCTTATTTTAGTAATAATAATAATAATAATATGTCGGACAAATTACACATATTGCTCTGGTCACAAACTAAGCTCTAGGCTTGTACTATGTGTACCAGAAGCAACGATATAATACATATTATATTTTATAAACACCCAGACCATGACAAACTGTACAGAAAAATCATACTAATATTTTTGGCCATGGGTGGGAATCGGACCCAACATGACTAAACTGGCATATAGAGAGCTATAGATATTTTCTACGGAGGCTGTATGTTAGACAGCCTCCGTAGAAAATATCTATAGCTCTCCATATGCCAGTTTAGTCATGTTCGAATATGATGTTTTTACGACACAAACGTTAGCATTCGATACATTGCAAATCGCCAGATAATGTTGCAATTTTTACATACTCATGATAATAATAATAATAATAATATGTAGGACAATTTACACATATTGCTATGGTCACAAACTAAGCTCTAGGCTTGTACTACGTGTACCAGAAGCAACGATATAATACATATTATATTTTATAATCACCCAGACCATGACAAACTGTACAGAAAAAGCGTACTAATATTTTGTTGCCATGGGTGGGAATCGAACCCACGACCTCCGGATACAACGCCAAAGACGCAACCACTAGTCTACGGAGGCTGTCGATGATATTTTAATATTTCTTATTAATTTTATAAAAAACTTAAATATTATATTAAAACAAGATTATAAAAATGTATAAGGCTAACATTACAATGGTCTTATTCATAAAAACTTATTAAGTCCTTCTCTTTTATACATATTTATTATTGTGGCTAAAAGTAAGAGACAAAACCTTCCATATCTAAAGTGTTCTTTCTAGGAATCAATAAGTTTTTATGAATACCGGTGTAAGTACTCGTATATAATATACAAGCTATGCCCGCGTTTTAACTCGCCGTTTAATTTAAATAAACGGACGAAAACAAAATACAGCCCATGTTACTTACTGATAATAAAGCTTTCTATGGCTAAAATTATTTTTTTGTTTATCCAGAATAAACAAAATAATCTTTTCTCTTTATAATACTAGTAAAGATTAGCGGCCTTATTCATAAAAACTTATTAAGTGCTTCAAGAACACTTTAGTTATAGATGGTTTTGTCTTTTTTATTTAGCAACAAAAATGAATATGTGTAAAAGAGACAAAACATTCCATAACTAAAGTGTTCTTCAAGGCATCAATAAGTTTTTTTATGAATAAGGCCATTAAAATATATGGTTACCCTACTCTATGTAGGTTGCACTGCGTTTCCAGTTTTCTTTAAGCCTAGGGCTTTGGAAGGTATCACAATTGTGCCAGGTTAAGAAGTCAGCTTTGCTCGATTATGCACACAATATTAATAGTATGTAAATTCACAAACACAAAACCCCTTTTCTTCTTTGACATTCACAAACTAGATAATTTAAATGATTTTAGAAATAACTAGCGGCCCGTCCCGGCCTCGCACGGGGGGACTTTAGATCAGCGCACGCCACGGAAGGCCTCAGAAACGATAGTTTTCCCCCGTTTTTAAAACATTTTTGGTTACTGCTCCACAACTATAGGACCTAGCGTGATATTATATAGCCTATGTTACTTCTGAATAATGCAGCTTTCTAATGGTGAAAAAATTATTGCAATCGGTCCAGTAGTTTTTGAGTTTATTCATTACAAACATACAAAAATACAAATCTTTCCTCTTTATAATATTAGTATAGATAATCATACGAATCATATTGCCCTCAAGCCCTTTTACGACGTTCAACATTAAGCTAAACTTCAACCAAAATTACGTAGCTGTCAGTCAATTTTCAATGTTACTAGGTTTGCATTACGTCATAATAGCATCATATCGATTGAAGTTTAACTTAGCGTTGTGGGCGTAATCACTCCGCGGACTGGTCACAAACTAAGTAATAGGCTTGTACTACTAATACATGTTATATTTAATAAACACTCGGATAATGCCAAATCGTATAGAAAAACATACTAATAGAGACAAAGCACAAGACTGGACAATCAATTATATAAAATTATTATAATCCTTATCAGTAGCGTTACTACAAGTTTTTGAAAACAGTTTGTACTATAGTCGCTAGTAACTATAGTAAACATTTTTTGCAAAAACTATTTTTTTTTGCAAAAAAATAATGTTTTAATTTTAATAAAAACATTAAACATTTTTTTTTTTTAAATTATAATGACAAATTTTGTGAGAGAACCTTGGCTCAGTGGTACTCAACCTAACCGCGAAAGCAATGATCGCGGGTTAGAGTCCCGTCCACCAGCATTTTTTTCATCGCATTTTATCTTTAAAAAATCGAATAAAATTATAAAATACAGTTTATTTTACCGGAGCACGGCTTGTGATTTGTATCTACCTGATGGTAAACAGACCTACACAAACCATAAATGGGGTCGAGCAATATTGTGTTGTTAACAGAATTGATCGCCCCCACTATGCCAGCTAAATGTTACCGTTTCGAAATGGGCGCCTAAAGACGAATTTGCATTACGAGTCTTCTTTAATAGCGTAAACCCGTTACCGTTAAATTAACTACCAGTTTCGGCGTTTCGTATTATGAAAGGAGACTATTACCTCGACAAGAAATCGATGCAGTAGTCTGCTATTTCTATATTTATATTTTATCGAGTTATAAGGAATACCTTAATTATATTTTTTTATTATTCATCAAAACTTAAATAGCATTAGCAAATTTTTATTTTTACAAGAACAAAATATACTTACTTAAAAATAAACTAAATTATAATATAAACTAAAAAAAAAAGAAAAAAAACTCACCTATAAAAAAAATACGGATTCCAAACAATTATTATATTTTGTAAGGTATTTCAAATATTTGTCTTTATTATTAGCTTTAACAAGAACAAATATATTTTTAGATACTAATTTTATTCCATTACAATTTACCATAAAATATTTTTACCAAGTTTGAAATAACATCATTAATATTAAATATTTGGTAAGAAAAACAAAGAACAATATTAAAAGAGAAATCTTTTTCTAAGAAATTCGAGAGAATTGGAATGTGTAAAAATTAAATAAAGCTTAATCCCCGACGACGTGGTCTTAACGAGGGGTCGTAATACCTTTAGAACTTCTTAGACATGACAAATAATTTTAATAGTACAGTCCCTGGCCATATTATTAGACGCACTGTGCATTTTTTATATTATTTCTAATAATCATGCTTTGAATATTATTATTGCGATTAATAATAAAATTTATAACGTTTATTTAGTACACAAATTATATTATTGAATTTTATATATATTTTTGCTAAGTGATATAAAGTTATTATATTAGTCTACTGGAAGGTATCAATCAGAGGCCCTGAGTTTTTTTTTACGTTACTATCTCCTTAATCGATAAATCTCCACCAATAGGATCTTTTTATTTTGTTGGACTATCAAAATATGTGTATAGTTTATCTGATTGGTGGAAAAATTAACGCAGTAATATAGTTAACTGGATAGTAAACGTTACAAAATTCACACTAGCGCCTCTGATATTTTCGAATACACTAAGTGTTAAGGACTATATTCTATCGAATTTTTCTATGTGATATTAAATTTTTACATATACAATTTAATATCACATAGAAAAATTCGATTTGAAATTCAATAATACAAAAAAACATCCTAAATAAATGTTATAAATTTTACGAATAATCGCAATAATAATACTCAAAGCATAATTATTAGAAATAATATAAAAAATGCACAGTGCGTCTAATAATATGGCCAGGGACTGTATATACCTACGGTACACAAACATTTGACTCAAACTAAGTGTATAAAGAGTTTTAAAAATTGCATTTGGCTCCATACCTACTTTGTGTAATGCAATCACAGCGATTCGGTTCTCTTTATCACCCCACTCCATTTTAATATCGCAAAATATTGTACAATGTATTGGCGCCGCAATGAGAAAACACAATGAACAATCGTATAAAAATGACAGATTCCAAATTCAAAGTAATATATATATATATATTATTGTAACAGTATTTATGGCAAGACTAGGAATACTTTCACGGGCGCCTTTTCGGCTCCAAAGAACCGTTTAAAAGGCCTCACGGTACCCAGCGGAGGAATTAACCCGTCCTCATTTCGCCGATGGTGTTCGGAGGCAACACCTAACAAGTGGCTTGCCTGTTGCAGTGTTTATGATGGTATAGCCTGTATAAAGCGGTTATCCATCCTAGGTCCGGCATTGTTGTCATCTGCTTAACCTTGGTACCAGTTGCACAGTGACTTAACCACTAACCACTAGGCTGGGGCCGCTTTTTTTTATAATAATAAATAAAAATAAAGAAAATGAATGTCACCTTTGCAACACCTAACAAGTGTCGTGCTTGTTGCAGTGTTTATGATGGTATAGCCTCATTGTATAAAGCGGTCACCCATCTCAGTTCCGGCATTGTTGTCATCTGCTTAACCTTGTTATCAGTTGCACAGTGACTTAACCACTGACCACTAGGCTGGGGCCGCTTTTTTATAATAACAAATAAAAAATAAGAAAATTAATGTCACCTTTGCTGTTTGTTTCACTTTTTATTATTAATGGAGCAAATATAGACGCGTGAATTAGAACAAAATATTGATCAAACACTTGGCAAGAGCAAAAATGCGCACACGAAGGACTCAATTCTTGTTTAATTTTTTTACATTTTCTTAATATAACAAAATAATCAATACAATAAAATATTTATATCTTTTATATAACATCATTAATATTAAATATTTGGCAAGAAATATAAGGAAAAGAATTAAGACATATTGTTTTTGTTAAGAAAATCGAGAAAAACTAAATATGTAAAAATTTAATAAAGCCTTCGTTAAAACCTCGACGACGTGGTTTTAACGAGGGATTGTAATAAAATATATTTAGATATCACAAGTAAATTTAATAATAAATAAAAAAGAAGCCCTCGCCTCAAAAAAAAAGAAAAATCCTTGACCAAATTATTCTGAATCTGCGCCGATCTTCATATTGGCGCACAATTATGTCAACCACATGTCTGCGTATGTGGCTCCTTTTTAGAATCGAATGGATACCACGGTATCTATTGTCAAAGTAGTGCAGGGCGTATTTCGCGTCATGCAGCAATCAATGCTATTATAAAAATATAATTATAATAAAAATATATTATATTAATATACGTGGTGGCCGAGTTGGTTAGACCTTGGACTTAAAAACACTAAGGTCCCTGGTTCGAATCCCGGTGTGTACCAATGAGTTTTTAATTAAAAAATTTATGTACATTTGTTTGACAACACCACTATAGTGCCTCGGAGAGCACGTTAAGCTGTCGGTCCCGGTTTCACTATACCAACTTGTGAAACTGCTTATAGATGGGTTATTGAGTCTATTCAAAACATCGCGACGAGCTAGCCACTTGTTCGGTGTAGACTCATACCATCGGCTACGACGAGGTGGGATTAAAACCTCTCCGCTGGGTACCCTGGGGCCGTCTAGACGGTCTCGGGCGCCGTAAGGCACCCGTGAAGATATATATATATAAATATAATTGATTTCTGCAGACACCACGAGCCTACTCGAACCTCCAGGCATTAGTGGTTCGGATGGTAAGAGACCGGACGGAATGACCCTTGTGCCTTGGGCCCGTGGACGTGCCATGATTTGGGATGCCACATGCGCAGACACTTTGGCACCGAGTCACATTCCAATCTTTTTCAACTCTGCCGGTACCGTCACTTCTACGGCGGAAATCAACAAATAAAAAAAAATCTCGCTGTGTGACTTCTTTCTATTTTTCCTCTTAAATTGACCTTAGGATTAAAACCTTAGGATTGTGGTTTCCGGAAGCCAAGAAGTTTGCCAAATCAAACTATTGGCAAACTACTTTATGAAACACCCGGTGACCGTCGAGCTAAGTAATTTTTCCTTGATTAGCTTGGAGGTACAAAAGGGTAACGCAGCTAGCATACTCGGTACTACTGGTAACTTCCCGGGTTGGAAGAATTTATTTATTTATAATTGTTTGTATCTTTTTTAATGTATCATTGTTATAGTTTCAGATATTTAATAATAATAAACAAAATAAAGAAACCGTATAACTTGTATGTACTATTTTCTTTATTGTACTAAAAGGTTTGTACAAAGGCGAGCTTAATGCCTTAGTCATTATCTACCAGCTAACCTTTAGGGTAGTGAAATTGTAATATAGGTAGGGTGCACAGAATAATATAATATGAACACAAAATAAACCACATAAACTACATACAGTTAAGATATAAGTACCTACACACTTAAATATACAACTACATAAAATACACAAAACCTAACCTGAATTGTGTTACCGAGAAATGAGTAGTTTCATAAAAATGGCGAGATACGGTGACTGTCTTATGTTCAGGGGGAGCAAGTTCCACTGGCGAGAAGCTGACATCGTAAATGAATCGGAATATTTGGTAGAGGCATGTGATGGAAAATTTAAAAGGTTATTAATGTGATGTGATGGAATATTTAATAGGTTATTAATGTGATGTGATGGAATATTTAATAGGTGCAATGTCTGGGATGGATGAATTATCCATCGATGGATGATAAATTATTCTTTAGGGTAATTTATTTATATAATATTATTATTACTTAGGTTAATTTTATTTTCTAGACTCAGTTTTTAATTAGGTATTATTCATTTCAGTATTTTGTTCCTATTATATAATTATGTTTATGCATTTTTATAAATTCTTTATCAGGATATTTTTTATATTATTATATTTTTTTCGAAGATAAAATGCAATGAAAAAAATCCTGGTGGACTCGAACCCACGAACCTCGCTTTCGCGGCAAGGCGCTCAACAACAACCAATGACAAAATTCGTGAGGGGTGACTGGACCCTGGTTGACTGTTACCATTCTCACCCTCAGCTTCGCTCACATATCGCTCAGATTCGCTCAGATTTTTAAGCTCTAGGCATGTACTATGTGTACCAGAAACAAAAGTATTCTGAACTAATATTGTAATTCTTGCGGCCTCTATCCAATTAATATTGTTAAGGTAGATAGGCCGTAATAATTATAAAGGTTTTGGGGAAATGTGGTCGGTCGCCCTCAACTGATAACAGATGCTTTTATTGTTAAACTTTTAGCAAATCCAACCGTAGAATATGCGGAAAATTTTACACAATACAATGTTTATCTGATCCATTTTTTGCCTTTCATCGACAAGGGTTCTACAGTTAAGTTGAGCGTTAATACTACAACGCGAGCTTGCAACAACATATAATATAACATATACAAATGTTATATTATATGTATAATATAACATATACAAATGTTATATTATATGTTGTTCTAAGCGCCCCAGCTTAGTGGTTAAGGGCTCTACCTAGTCTTGCCATAAATATTGTAACAAAGAAAAAAAAATCTATTGCAAATAACATATATTATTACTTTTACAGTGTTTTAGTTTAATACATAAATATAAAACAATTTAAAATATAAAAAGCTTATTCGAAGTGGTCTCCATTGGCTGCAATACAGTCCTTTAAACGTTGAGGCCAGTTATCAATAGCACGTACTCTTTCCATGGGAATATTCTTCACTGCCAATCGTATGGATTGTTTTAGTGGCTCCAAATTATCATGGCGTTTAGAGCAAGCCGTACTCTCTAAAACTGATTATAAATCATAATCCAGCGCATTAAGATAGGTACTAGGCGACGGTCAGTCTTCAGCTCTGAAGAAGTCAGAAACGTTCGCTTCCAACCAAGACTGCGTGGACCGAGCTTTATGACCCGGCGCCGAGTCTTGCTCGTAGTACCATACTTGGTTATTGAACATGGTGTTAAGAGGCTTAACTACCTTCTCAAGAATGGTATCTTGATACACTTGTGCCGATGTTTTGATACCTTTTTCACATAAATATGGCTCAGACACTCCGTCATAGCTAACACCCCACCAAACCATCACGGAAGTCGGATAATGCCCACGCTGCACTCTGTCAACTAATTGGGCAGCTCCTTAGACCTTTGAGCATAAATACGGTTAATTTGTTGGTTAAAATGTTGCTCAATTGTAAAAATGTTCTCATACATAAACTATTTTTTTCTGTGACCTCCCTTTGCGTACCGCTTCAGTAGTTGTTTCGAACTTACCACCCTATTCTTTTTTTTAAATTATCAGTTAAGAAATGACCAGTGCGTCTCTTATAGGCTGCAAGTCCTAAGTCACCTTTTAAAATACGCGACATTATGGTTCTCTAGGTGCTATCTTCATCTCCCGAGATAAAATCATTTTCTTTCGGACAGGATTTCTTTGAATTCTTTCCCTTACTGCTTTGACCAGCTTTTTCATATGAACACTACGTGGACGGCCAGATCTTTTTCTGTCACAAACAGAGGAGGTCTCATTGTACCTATTAATAGTCCGGTATACAAACATTTAACTAATACCAAGTGTATGGAGAGTTTTAAAAATTGCATTTGGGTCCATACCTACTTTGTGTAATGCGAATAACAGCGATTCTGTTCTCTTAATCACCCCATTCCATTTTAATATCGCAAAATATTGTACAATGTATTGGCAATGAGAAAACACAATGAACAATCGTATAAAAATGACAGATTTCAAATTCAAGGTAATATATATTTTTTTATTTTATTGTAACAGTATTTATGGCCAGACTATGTATAGTCGACTTGACGCCCATACAAACATACTTCCAATATTACAACTTAAAATTATTTTTTTTCTTTTGAAAAAAACTCTTATGGGTAAGTACACTATTGTATCTAGGTCTAAAAATTTTTATTATAAATTATTGTAGAAACCATATTTATATGAATATATGGTTTCTATATTTTACATAGAGTTATAGGAAGGTATTATAAGGTATTTTCTTGCACTACCCAAAACCTCATTAAGAGATCTCAAACGCTATTTACGATTTTTTTAATTGCCGAATCAAATCGAAAAAAGTAATAATCGGTTCGTTATCGATCCTTAATAGGTAACAAAGTATCGTATACTATTAGGATTCCTTAGTATTCTTGTTTTTCTATTTTATTTATTCTTAGATACGGAATTCAAAAAAGGAACGTCTTTGTGAGAAGAGCATCTCATAAGATCTTTATATCCACGAATTAGTAATATTCGATTTGTAATCAATCCTAAACAGGTAAAGAAGCATCGTATACTATAAGGATTCCTTAGTACTTTTGCTTTTCTATTTTATTTATTCTTAGATACAGAATTCAAAAAAGGAACGTTTTTGTGAGAAGAGCATCTAATAAGATCTTTGTATCCACGAATTTGTAATCGACCCTAAAGAGGTAACGAAGTATCGTATACTATAAGGATTCCTTAGTATTCTTGTTTTTCTATTTTATTTATTCTTAGATACGGAATTCAAAAAAGGAACGTCTTTGTGAGAAGAACATCTCATAAGATCTTTGTATCCACGAATTAGTAATATTCGATTTGTAATCGATCCTAAACAGGTAACGAAGTATCGTATACTATTAGGATTCCTCAGTATTCTTGTTTTTCTATTTTATTTATTCTTAGATACGGAATTCAAAAAAGGAGCGTCTTTGTGAGAAGAGCATCTCATAAGATCTTTGTATCCACGAATTAGTAATATTCGATTAGTAACCGATCCTCAATAGGTAAAAGTATCGTATACTATAAGAATTCCTTAGTATTATGGTTTTCTATTTTATTTATTCTTAGATACGGAATTCAAAAAAGGAACGTCTTTGTGAGAAGAGCATCTCATAACATCTTTGTATCCATGAATTAGTAATATTCGATTTGTAATCAATCCTAAACAGGTAACGAAGTATCGTATACTATAAGAATTCCTTAGTATTCTTGTTTTCTATTTTATTTATTCTTAGATACGAAATTCAAAAAAGGAACGTCTTTGTGAGAAGAGCATCTCATAAGATCTTTATATCCACGAGCATTGTCTGATCGGATCATCGTTAACAAAGAGAGACGTCATTAGTAAGGCTTTACACAGGAGAGACGGGAAATTGTCAGGATGTTCACTGATTTTTTCAGATATCATTGATGCATGTAATTTAGAACGCTTGATCTAAACATAAAATAAATTAAAATATTATATATTAAATAAATTATCTGAAACAAATAAAGTGTGTTAGATATGTTTCTTATTAGGTAAAATATATAAATTGAAGCTAAAATTTTATTGCCAAATTTATCGTCTTGCTTTGGAGTGGCGTCATCAGTGACAGTGACTAAAGGTCGTTGTCATAAATTTTGAAAAAGTAATTTTATTCTCTTGGGTTATTTTTTTTAAGCATTATAAAAAGATAATGCACTATACAGTTTTGTATTTATATTTTTAGAAAAATATCATCATCACCTAGGCCATCATGGAAAACATCATCAGCATATTATGCCCATTATTTCTATATGAATAAATTAACAAAACAAATTAGACGCAACCTAATTTATTAAAAAGGTTAATATGATGAAATAATGAATTTTGTCAATTTTATTAGGACTTCACATAAAAACACATTTAACATGTGTCTGTACAAAAAAATATATCTATTTAGCCAGTTAAACTTTGTCAATTTCATGACAGTTCTCAGTTTTTTTTATATATTACTGTACAAGTACAGCCTTTTTTCAAAATTACCTTCCAAGTTATTTTGAAAATTAGAATACAACCACTGCGTTGCAGGGATATTTAGTAAGAGTTTTAAAATTAAATCGTACCCCAAAAACAGTTAAATAATACCAACGTTACAGTTGAATAAATAATAAATGTCACTTGCAAAAACCGTAAAATGATTTAGTCATGTTTTGGTTTTCGTCTGTCACCGGTCCGCATCGGTTACGAAACGGACAGTGATTTAACAATAAAGCTGCAAAGTACATTGGAAATCTGAATTAGTTTTAGTTAACGCTCATTTCGTAACCATCTTTTAGCTTTTAGCAACACACGAACTCACATACACACAACCAAAACATTTACACGCTCAATCGCATACTTACACTTTCACCCTACATCTTTCTACTCATAAATGAGATGCATGTCACATGGCAAATATTTTACTCCCAAATGTGCGATCTATCCTACCGTGGGAATAATATTTATTTTAATTGTTCTTTCTTTTATGTCGTATATAAGTTTGTAATACTAAATACATAAGCTTTTTTGTATAACTCTTATCAGAAAATAAACGTTTTATTATTATTATTATTATAGCATATAGCGTACATTCATGGATTTTGAAGGTATGCTTACCATTAGGTTGATACAATAAAATAAACAAATAAAATCCTGAGAATAATTTCTAAACTCTGAATCTTGATAATGCTAAATCAATGCCACAAAATAATGTGAATTTCAAAAGAATGTGTGACGATAAAGAATGTCATTCCTGTTCTAGTCACGTCCTAGGAGGTCCCTCCCACAGATTGTTCGTCAGTCTCCAGCGTAATAAAACAGTGACGTGTGTCGCCATACTGTATAGAACTTATCGCTATTCTCTAGTACTGCTTTTTTAAAGTATTGACACTTTAAATTTAGAAAAAAAAATACAAAGTACTATTACGGGTAGGGTTGCCAACCGTACCGTATAATATATAATATTTGGGCCAATATGAGGTTCTACGGATCAAATCGAACAACTTTTCCCATGGAACCATGTGTCGCAAATAAAAAATATAATTGCATTTTCTATACAAACTTGTAATTTTGAAATGACCGATTTGTGTGGGGAAGCCTTTTTTATTTGCGACACTAGACTTGGTTACATGGAAAAAGTTGTTCGATTTGATGAGCAGAAACCATAATAGCCTAAAGTATATACATTCAAAGTCACCCTGTATATATATAGTAAGAAGGACAAAAGGCTTGGCTTGTACTAGGGCTACCTTTTTTTTTTTGCTAAATTTACCTCATATTACATATATGTGTTAGCTAAGTTTATAGATCTTAGGTTTGAAAACACTACAGTTTTTAGGTCCCCAATTCAAATCCCTATATGTATTAATAAAAAAAAAATCATGAACCATGTGTCGCAAATGACAACCTTTCAAATTCACCCTGTATATATACAGGGTGAATTATATAATATATATACAAACTTATTACTTTGGCCACAAACTAAGCTCTAGGCTTGTACTATGTGTACCAGAAACTGCAATACCAATGTATATTATATTTTATAAACACCCAGATCATTACAAGCTATACGGAAAAATGTACTAATCTTTTTTACCATGGGTGAGAATCGACGACCTCCGGATACAATTCCGCAAAAGGCGCAACCACTAGTCTGCGCGAGCGGTCAATGTATAAAGATTTCATATGTGGTCCGTCCCTCAGAGTAATTAATATAAATCTGTCTAATATAGGAACCACGTGTGTTTAAAAAAGTAGATTTTTTCTTTCCTGGGGCCTTATTCCGAGTTTGCAATCGCTAAACCAACTATTACAATGGTTATACAGTCTTTATTAGGTTGACTATAATAATGTCGCCATCTTGCAATACACGACTTCTTCGCAAGTTTGAATATGTGTGAACCATTGAAATTTCAACTCTATAATATAATTAACAGGATAGAACTTATATTTCAATATTTATAGTTTACGCAACTTCTTCCCGTGTTTAGCGGTTGCAATCTCGGAATAAGGCCCCAGTTTATTCAGCCACCATAGGTTCTTTTCGTGGTAGACGTGGGCGCCGTCTGTAAAAATAGCGGCGGCGGCGGCGTGCTGAAGACTTTAGGTCGGCGGCGGCGGGGCACCGGCGGCGCACCGCCGGCCACGGTCCCTGGTTCGAATCCCGGTGTGAAACAATGAGTTTTTAATAAAAAAAAAATATGTACATTTGTTTGACAACACCACTATAGTGCTTCGGAGAGCACGTTAAGCTGTCGGTTCAGGTTTCACTATACCAACTTGTGAAACTGTTTAAAGATGGGTTATTGAGTTCAATATTATTCAAAACATCGCGACGAGCTAGCCACTTGTTCGGTGTAGACTCATACCATCGGCTACGACGAGGTGGGATTAAAACCCCTCCGCTGTCTCTGTTTATCGTTAAATCAACTGGTCTAAACTCACCTTGAAAGGAAAATAACATCTCGATAAAAAAACCTGTCTATATAGGTAAGTGTTCAGAATACATGAATAAGTTTTGGGCAAAATTGTGGGCTCCAACAATTTTCCAGGTAGTTTAGTACACGTGTCAAAAAGGCAATGTTAAATTTTATTCGCTTCAATAGCTTTAGTTTCAGGGGCGTGAAAACTTTTCGTTTTACCGTAAGTTGCGTGAGTAAAGTCGAGTTAATTTGAATCCTAATATAAAGGCATAAGGTAGCATAGCCTAGTACTGCTGGTCAGTGTAATTGCCTAGCAGGGACTTATATGATGCCATTTGTTGGACACAAAAGGGCTTCAAAATTTGACTATACAAGCCTTTTGGTTCAGTATTTTTCATTGGGTTTATTCGCACATCATTAAGTGAGGTGAAGTCAGGTCCCTTGCGAGATAAAGGTGTGCTGTTATTTGTTATAGAAGTACGTCACGTGACTTCGTTGGTAAACGGATCTACAACGACCATGAATAGCGGCCAAGGGGCCATTTATAAAATAATAATATGTAGGACAATTTACACATATTACTCTGGTCACACACTAAGCTCTAGGGTTGTACTAAGTGTACCAGAAACAATCATATTACGGAGGCGGTCTTTTCCTACGGTGATAAGCAGAGATAAGGCCACCTACAATCTTCTGGCATAACTCTCTGGCTTCCTTCACATCCATAACTCTCTTCATACAACTCTTACGGTTATAGTAACTCCGGATCCCAGCTTTTTTGAGGATGCCCCTGATTTGGCCATGGAACATTCTTCTGGGTTGACCCAACCTTATCCTTTCATTTCTCCTCTGATTTATAAATCTGTTTTCATGTCAATCATCTTCTCAATATGCCCAAACCATCGTAACATCTCTTTCTCTATTTTTTATATATAGCTGTATTCTTCACTTTATGTTGCTCCACATAAATTGTAAACCTTGACATAAAATGTAAATAGGAAATAATAATATGTTGGACATTTTTACACATATTGCCCAGGCGCCTCATTCCAAGATTGCAACTGCTAAACACCAAGGTTGAGAAGCTTTTCGTGTCCGAGAAAGCCTGTCCAAAAAGGATAGAACTTAGTTAATGACCCGGGGCCTCATTCCCAGATTGCAACCGCTAAACACGACAAGACTTTGCGTAAACTATAAATATTGAAATATAAGTTATATTTTGTTGTAAATCGTTAAATTAGTTGAAAATCCAATGCTCCAAACATGTTTAAACTTGCGAAGAATTCGTGTATTTCAAGATGGCGGCATTATTATGCCAATAGAATACAGACTATAAACTATATATATAACCGTTGGAATAGAACTAATATTTCCATATTTATAATTTATGCAACGTCTTGTCGTGTTTAGCGGTTGCAATCATGAAATGAGGCCCCAGGTCAGTAAGTTACTAAGTTCTATCCTTTTTGGACAGGCCTACTCTGACCCGAAAAGCTACAGACTTCTCAACCTAGGTGATGTCCTCAAGTATGTCAACAACATATTTGAGGGTTGGACTGAGGTGTAAGGTGAATATGATTGGGAAACACACAAAAGATCTCATAGGTAGGGTCAAAGTGTTTTAACTGATGTTGACCCCGAAAGCAATAAGACAATGTGGTGTAGGCTATGTGTAACAGAAATAACGATACAACATTTATGATATTTTTTTTATATTTTTTTATATGGACAAATTACACATATTACTCTGGTCACAAACTAGGCTTGTACTATGTGTACCAGAAGCAACGATATAATACATATTATATTTTATAAACACCCAGACCATGACAAACTGTACAGAAAAATGTACTAATATTTTTTTGCCATGGGTGGGAATCGAACCCACGACCCCCGGATACAACGCCAAAGGCGCAACCACTAGTCTACGGAGGCTGTCTGTAATAATATGGACTACTGTTAGAGTTACACACAAATTCAATTACTTGAACAATCAAGCTTTAATAAGGCCAATTATATAATAAAACTGCATATAACCGCATACAATTGTTACACAAACAAATTAAAATTTAGGGGAAGTAGCCTGAAGGAGATTGGTGTATGAATAAAAAAGTGTTAGAAAATCCAAATGGTATTGAGATGTTTGACAGATATAACCTTACGGTCTTATTCATAAAAACTTACGAAGCCTTTATTGATGCTTTATAACAGCTCAATAGCAAAACACCTCAAAATGTTATTCATAAACGCTCAATAAACCTCTAATAGTGATAAACGTCAAATAACAGCTCCATAACTTTATTGAAGGCAGGAGCCCACTATAAACCTATTTTAACCTCACTTTTTATACATATTTTATTTTTTGGTTTAAAATTTTATTAAATGACTTCTATTACTTCATAAAATTATATTACAAATAAAAATAATAATGCCCAGTCGGCTTCCGATCAACAAATTTTCAAAATTTTACAACTCGAATGGACTTGAACCAAATTAGGTTGGGCGCACACTGACAGAAATTTGTAACAAAAAAATATTAACATTTAATCTTGTTTCACCGCGGTAATTTGTCCAAAAAGACAAAGTTGTGCCGCTTCAAACTACAAAAATTGAATGGCGGTGCCGACTGCCGTCACATCTAGTTACATATTATCATACAGAGATGCAATCATAAAAAATCACATAGGTACAGATATAGAGAGATGCAACATACGCGATAAACAAAGCTGTATTCTATTTTTGATACAAATTATTTTAATTTAAATGACGGCTGAAACCGCGGGGCACAGCTAGTGTGACTAAATTTCTATCAGTGTGCGCCAAACCTTATTATAATTATTTCATTAGAAGTGTCAAAAACGTTTTTTTTTTTACTTTTATGGTCTTGGTTTTCCGCGATTCTGCCAACTTTCTTGACAATCAATTATTTTTTTCTATCAACACATCACTAATTCAGCTAATAAACGTCAAATAGTTATAGGAGCTTTATTGGAGGTTTATGAATAACAAAAAAGTTATCGAGCCAATAGCCTTATTGAACGTTTTAACTATTGAGCTCTTTAAGAGTGTTTTAAGGATTTTTTATGAATAAGACCGCTAGACTTTAAGGATGAGTTGCACCAAAATAAATCTTCTGTAAGAATAACGATTACAGTAAAAATGGCGTCGAATGTACCAATTTTTTTTTGAAAGGAGAATGACATTTGGTACATTTGACGCCATTTTTAACTTTAATAGTTACAATTAATGGACACGTCAGCAACTCAGCCTAAATATAATAATTTATGTAAAGTCCGTTTCAGGAAAGAATTCCCGCGGCAAAAATTAGAACTAATATAATTGAGAGTAAACAGAATTTGCTAAATATTTGAACCTACATACGATGTCAAAAACTACTAGGTTTACAACGACCGCCTTTGTAGACTAGTGGTTGAGCTTTTGGCGTTGTATCTGGAGGTCGTAGGATAAATTCCCCCCCATAGCAATATATATTAGTATCTACGTTTATCTTTACAGTTTGTCATAAAATAAAAGTAGATTATATTTGTAGGAGTTTATAAGTGCTTCCCCTTATTTATAATACATTAGTTGCTTTAACATAAGCTTCGATAAGTAGATATTATTGTATTATGCCATCATCAAATTGGTCAAAATACGTGTTTTGTGAAAACCCGCATCCATTTTATGGTTGCAGTAAATTACAGTTTATGCCGAATAAAATATGAATGGATGAATAAAAAAAATCTTTATTGTATAAACGCTTAAATGTATTGTGCATGGGCGAGATTAATGCTTTAGGCATTATCTACCAACTTATCTTTTGGGGATAGACAAATCACAGGCAGAATGCCAATTTTAAAATAAATGTATACTTACGACGCACATACGTAGATTTAACCAATTTAGGCGGCCAAAATTTTTTTTTTATTTATTTCGTTTAAAAATAGGATAGTATAGTAAAAAAGTTCGAAAATAATAAAATATATATATTTATTTAATAAAAAATTTGTATTTGTATAGAAATATTAATTAAAGTTCCAAAGTAATTAGTTAAACAACAATAACAGTCTCATACAATTACATAATTTATTATCGAAAATAATAATTAATAATCATATTACCACAATTAATAATGGAAAAACTTAAAAATAATATTATTCGGTCGTCTCAGAATCTGAGATTTCGTGCTCTATTCCTACGTTCGATTCTGCGGGCATTAATAAAGCAAGTGTTTCACTTAAAAATGGTTTTTGTGATGTTTTTTAAGCGGCTTCATACTGCTCATTTTCGTGTTACTTCTTTGACACCAGAAGCACCGGATAACCCTATAAGAATAAAAAAGGATTTTATAACTTAAGGAAAAAAATAGCTATTTTTGAGATTCTCCCAAATTAGATTTTTTCTGTAATATGCGGGATTCTGCGGTTAAATTTTTTGTTAATGAAATGTTAAAACTATGGTCTTTCCGTTAAAAAATGAAGTATGACCGGGCGAACCCTGATATATTATAAAAACCCTATAGAAATTTAATACAGATCGTATTAAATATGCCATTGAGCAAAACAAAGGATCTAAAGTACTCGAAAGAGATCTGTCTCTCGGCCAGAGTCAATTAACAAAGCTGAAGACCGAGGACGGCAGAGTTGTCGCCTCCAAACCAGAGATTATGGCGGAGATCGAAAGGGTCTATGGACAGTTCTAAACAACAACAAGGCCTCCTGTCAAAAACCTGGAGAATGATCCAAGAGCCAGGTTAACCCGACACTATACCGAAGATATCCCGGAAGTCAGCCTGTATGAGATTAGGATGGCTCTCAAACAGTTATAAAACAACAAGGCACCGGGTGATGACGGAATCACGTCTGAGCTCCTGAAAGCTGGTGGCAAACCTTTGCTGATGGCTCTCCAGAAGCTGTTTAATTCCGTCATCCTCGAGGGCAAAACACCTAAGGCATGGAACAGAAGCGTAGAGGTACTCTTCTTTGAAAGGGCGACAAAACCCTTTTGAAGAACTACAGACCCATCTCGCTTCTGAGCCATGTCTATAAACTGTTTTCGAGAGTCATCACGAATCGTCTCTCACGTAGGCTTGACGACTTCCAGCCTCCCGAACAAGCCGGATTCCGAAAAGGCTATAGTACCATAGACCACATCCACACATTGAGGCAGATTATACAAAAAACCGATGAATATTATCAGCCCCTGTGTCTAGCTTTCATGGACTATAAGAAAGCCTTTGATTCCATAGAAACATGGTTGATTCTTCAGTCACCCCAGCGGTGCGAAATTAACTACCGCTATATCGAAGTATTAAAGTGTTTGTACAAAAACGCCACCATGTCAGTTCGCCTCCAAGACCAGACCTCAAGACCTATCCAGCTACAGCGAGGAGTGAGACAGGGAGACGTAATCTATCCGAAACTTTTTACTGCGGCATTGGAGGATGTCTCCAAACTCTTGGACTGGAGAAGATTTGGCATCAACATTAATGGCGAGTACATCACTAACCTTCGATTTGCCGACGATATCGTAGTCATGGCTGAAACCCTGGAGGACCTCGGCATAATGCTCAATAATCTCAGTGGGGCTTCTAAAAAAGTGGGCCTAAACATAAACATGGATAAGACCAAAGTCATGTCGAACACCCATGTTATACCCACTCCTGTAAAAATAGGAAGCTCCGCACTCGAAGTTGTTGACAATTATATATACCTAGGACAGTCAATCCAAACAGATAAATCCAACTTCGAGAAAGAGATCTCTTGTCGAATCCAACTCGGCTGGGCAGCATTCGGGAGGCTACGTAATATCTTCTCGTCCCAAATACCGCAGTATTTAAAAACCAAGATGTTCGAGCAGTGTGTGTTGCCAGTGATGACTTATGGATCGGAGACGTGGTCGCTTACTATGGGCCTCATGAAAAAGCTCACTGTCACATAAAGGGCGATGGAGCGCGCTATTCTCGGCGTTTCCTTGCGGGATCGTATTCGAAACGATGAGATCCGCAAAAGGACCAAAGTAACCGACATAGCCTCCAGAATCGCCAAACTTAAGTGGCAGTGGGCAGGTCACATAGCTCGCAGAATGGACGGCCGTTGGGGCATTAAGGTTCTCGAGTGGCGACCGCGTGCTGGAGGACGCAGCAGAGGCAGGCCCCCCACAAGATGGACCGACGACCTGAAAAAAGTCGCGGGAAGCCGATGGATACAGGCAGTGCAGAACCGGTCGTTGTCGCGATCCTTGGGGGAGGCCTATGTCCAGTAGTGGACGCGCGAAAGGCTGGCATGATGATGATAATGAGTAGGAGAAATCAATGATGTTAAATAACAATGTATGGATCTACCCTACTATTTATATAATTATTATATTGAAACCACATAGCCTGTGAATAAGTAGATAATAAGCAATGACAAAATTCGTAAGGGGTGACTGGAACCCGGTTGGCTTAGTGGTTGAGTATCTTGCCGCGAAAGCGAGAATCGTGGCTTCGAGTCCCGCCCACCAGGACATTCTATGGCAAACAATCAACTAGTTCAAACTTATAAATATAAACCATAAAAATGCGCAATGTTTACATTTTTTGACTAACATGTCTCGACTTTTTTTTAAGGGTCCGGACATTTAAAATTTCTATATGATAACCTAGCTATAAGTGGAAATCGTACACGCGACCTCGGTAACAGTCCAAAAGCCGTAACCACTCAACCACGGAGGCAACATATTATATAGTATACTAGCTGACCCGCGCAACTTTGTCTGCGCGTTTAAATTTAACCGTTTACGCAGCGTACGCTCTTAAAAGGAATAATTTTTCCCCGTTTTTGCAACATTCTTCTTTGTTACTCCGCTCCTATTAGTCGTAGCGTGATGTTATATAGCCTATAGCCTTTCTCGATAAATGGATTATCCAACACGAAAATATTTTTTCAATTCGAATCAGTAGTTCCTGAGATTAGCGCGTTCAAACAAACAAACAAACAAACAAACTCTTCAGCTTTATAATATTAGTATAGATTTAATGAAATCAAATGAATAAAATGTAGTAAATGAAATGATTTTGTTTGAGATATATAGGTAGTTAAACAGTCCTTAGATATTACAATATTAGAGTTTTCCAGAAATGTAATAAATTAAATGAATAAAATGAAAAATTTGAATAAATGAATGAAATGAAATGAGTGAAATCAGTGAAACTAAATGAATAAAATTAATGTAATGAATGAAATTAATGAAATGAAATGAATAAAATGTAGTAAATGAAATGATTTTGTTTGAGATATATAGGTAGTTAAACAGTCCTTAGATATTACAATATTGGAGTTTTCCAGAAATGTAATAAATTAAATGAAAGAAATGAATAAATTGAAAAATATGAATAAATGATACGAGTAGATACGTGTAGGTAAATAAACAGTCCTTAAATATTACAATATTGGAGATTTCCAATATGTGCACTTTTATTAACTTACCAAATGGGCGACGCAAAGAATTTGCATTCAGATTCTACTTTAATGACGTCACTGTGTTAGTGTTAATCAACTGCCCGTTTCGTATCGCACCCTGAAAGGAGCTCTTCACAAAAAACCAATGCAGTTGTCTGAAAACTGGTAAAACCACAGACTAAAATGGAAACATGACTGGATTTTGCAACAGTTTGAGCGGTGGTAAGGAAACCGTGGTTACAATATGAAACTTATTAACTAGCTGTACCCCGCGGTTTCACTCGCAAAAATCAAGTACTAATCATATAGAAAACAAAATATAGCTCATAATTTTAAAGCTTAAGAATTAAGTTGTGCGAGAAGTCGGGAAACAAAACTCGTCCAGAATTCTCACACGGGTGCATTACGCACCGCTAAATAAGTTTAAAAATAATTTATTGAATGGCTGTCGTGGTTAGCTTCAGCGACGAGATCCCTGGGTACCCAATGGATGCAATATCTTCGTTCTTCTCAACCACTAACATGCCACGCAATTACAATTTGTTAACAATACGTTGGAACAAATATATAATAAATATCAACAACACAACGCGACAAATCTGACAATTATTTGTAGGCGCCTAAATACACGGCGAACGAAACACTACACAATTCAATATAAAACTCTTTAATAATCTAGAAGGCCGCACAAATTAAATTACGGAACTAAACACCTCTTTTTTAACACAAATTATCTCAGAACCTAAACACCATCTTTTTTACACAAACAGCACTGTCATTCTGTTTTTCTTTTTTATTTATGTCAAGAACGAAAAGGCAAAGGGGTCTTCTGTGTACAGCCTTATCAAAACCGAACAAAGTAGTTTATACAGAATAAACAAACAATAAAATATGATCTCTTTATTAATTAGTAGGTACTGTAACCCCCTATTTCGAACGCAACTACCTATGGTACTGGCTGAAAAAAGCTGACCATATTCTTCTTAAATACTTTTTATTTATTTAAATAATTTGAAGGTCCGCGAATATGTAAACAGAGTCAAAAGGAAGGAGTTTGGCATCGCTCGAGATAGGTTGAAAATCATATTATAAATAAACTAAAAACCATCACGCCCATCAGCCTATTTGGCTCCAGAGAACCGTTTAAACGATCTCAGGGTACCCAGCGGAGGGATTAACCCGTCCTCATTTCGCCGATGGTAATTGGAGGCAACACCTAACAAGTGGCGAGCTTGTAGCGGTATTTATAATGAAATAGCCTCGTTGTATAAAGCGGTCACCCATCCCAGGCCAGCCTCGTTGTCATCTGCTTAACCTTGTTATCAGTTGCGCAGTGACTTAACCACTAGGCGCTTTTTTCATAATATTATAATAAATTTATAAATCATATTAATTTGTGTTAAATAAAAATAATTATAATTTATTTTGGATGATAAACCCAATAAAACAAGTCCAAAACAAAAAGTATTTTAGTTATTTTCCAAAAGTTAGGTAGGTAATATAACATCAGTGAAAAGAGCTTTTACAGTACCTATAGATGATGTTTTCTAAGCCGCAAAAACAAGCAAAAAACCAACATTAAAATTATACTGATCCTCTGAGCCTTATCTAAATATGTACACAAACTTATCCACAAATAAATTTGACCTTTTTAATATTCCGCATGAGTTCATAGACCGTGCTTAATTTTTTCATGCGAAAAAATATATCTTAAGGCTTTTATTGTTTACGGTCAATACGTTCTGTAACGATGTGCGTTCATGTTAAAATCGTCGTAGATTCACGGAAAAATAAACCTTAAGGGATGGTTAGGTTTTGTATTTGTGGTTATAACGTAGATTTCCTTTTGTTGGCAAATACCGAAATCTTTTTTAAAGCTTTATGCGTTGGAATAGTTTTGTTGGACTAGCTTTGCTCATTGTCTGACTTGTTTTAACTTAACTTGGAGATTTAAAGCTGACCAAAGATGATAAAGAAAGACTGAAAAGGACTTTAAATTCAGAACTTTAAAACAAATTAACTGATTATTTTATTGGAATAAGACATGCGATCTAATTGGAATAAGACATGTGGTCTAACTGGATTAACACATGTGATCTAATTGGAATAAGACATGTGATCTAATTGTATCGGTCTGGGTAAGCAGACATACAAAGTTCATTAATTGGGAACAATTTGCCTCCACGTATTAGAAGTTTAAAGGTTTTGCCAAGTTTTAGGAAGCAGTCAAACAACGGTTATTCAAGAAGTAGCGGTGATCTTGAACAAACAGTTCATTTTTTTGGAACCTGGTTGGCTCAGCGGTTGAGCGCCTTGCCGCGAAAATACACCAGGATTTTTTTCAATGCATTTTTATTAAAAAAAAAAATATCCAAATAGTTATTGTGTGAGTGAGGTTTTTTATTATGTATTGATTATGGAAGGGTCAATTTGAAAGCAATGTATGCGAATTATCTCGCTTACAGGTATAACTGATAATTGATCCCATTGCCATAATGAAAAAAGGATTTATATATTTGTTCTTTTTTGTTATTATTATGGCAATAAACGTTCTTTCTTTCTTTCTTTAATTAATTGAGTCGATCGATATATGGTCGTTAACCTTCATTGGTCGCTCTATGCCGGCTAATAGACGCGGTTATGAATTGGTTACGTATTTATTTGAATTACGACGAGTCTATGCTTAAATAAATTGCCTATTCCGTAACCACACCCTGAAAAGAGTCAAGAACCGATGCAGTAGTCTACTGAAAACCGGTAAACTATGACTACGACTAAAATCGAAACATGATTAGGTCACTTGACGGTTTGTGCATCTGTATAGGTAATGAAATCAGTCGCAAACCCTCGTACCACCTTAAACATTATTGAAATTGCCGAGGTAATAGACTCATTTCATGGGGCGGTTACGAAACGGGCGATTTATTTGACGTTAAAGCAGCAGACTCATAACGAAAATTGTAGTTGTCGTCCCCCATTTCGTAACTGCATCATCTAGTCGGCTTAAGCGATAAATGTTGTTAAACAACAATGAATTGATCGACCCCATTCATGGACTTTGTAGGTCTGTTTACCGTCAGGTATAAATATTTTAGTTTGTTCCATTTCCTAACTTATTTTAACAGAGGGCTGGCGCATTCCTCTCACAAAGAATAAGCCTTACCATACAGAGAGGAAATGTAGCCAGCGTTTTGGGCACTGTGAGGATTTATTTAATTTTTAGGTGTTTTTATTATTTTAATTTTAAATAGCTTTTATTAATAATCATGTTTTTTTTTAATTTTATATATTTAATAAATTTTATGATTTTTATTATTACCTACTTTTTATTCTGTTGGCCAATTTATATTTTCTTTTAACTAAATATTATAAAGATTTGATGCTGAAAAAATACAAAGGAGGAAAATAAATGCTCCATGTGATTTTAAATGTTAAACTTTAGAACAAGTCTATAAGTACCGTACAAGGTGCATGTGTGGTGTTAGTATTATAAAATTCATTGTGATTTTGTATTAACTAATTCTACCATGTATGAAATTTTTATTAAATAAATAACTACTGCTTTGTGATGTGCAGGATCTATTTATTATACAGGGTGAATTTGAAAGGATGTACTTTGGGCTAATATGAGGTTCTACTGATCAATACGAACAACTTTTCCCATGGAACTATGTGCCGCAAATGAAAAAAAAATTGCCTTCTCCATACAAACTAGTAATGTTAAAATGAAAAATTTGTATGGGGAAGCCAAAATTTTTTTTTATTTGCGACACATGGTTCCATGGGAAAAGTTGTTCGATTTGATCAGCAGAACCTCATATTAGCCCAAAGTACATCCTTTCAAATTCACCCTGTATATAGTCATTGTCGCCCCCCATTTCGTAATCGCATCATTTAACCGGCATAGTGGGAGCGATCAATATTGTTTAAGAACAATTATTGATTAACCCCATTCATGGACTTTGTAGGTCTGCTCACCACCAGGTGGACACAAAGTCGTGTTCCAACAAAAAAAAAACACCGCCATTACAGATGCAAAAATCGTCAAGTGACTAAGTCATGTTTCGGTTTTAGGCTATGGCTTTACCGGTTTTCAGGAGACTATTGCATCGATTCCTTGTCGGGGCGGTAGTAGTCTCTTTTCAGGGCGCGCTTACGAAACTCTCAGTTAAATTGAAGATAAATCAGCAAGGCTATTAAATTGGACTCGCAAATTCGTCTTTATCACCGCCCAATTCGTAACCGCTTAATAAAATCATTTAACCGGCATAGTGGGAGCGACCAATGCTGATGCATTGATTAACCAATTTTTTTATGGTTTTTGTAAGTGGATACAAAGCCACATGCCGTGCTCCAATAAAATAAAAAATAAATTGAAATAATCTAGAAAGTTTTAACGATATTTTCTTGAATATGAAATCATTAATATTTATATTTAAGAGAAAAAACGAAATGCGAAAATATTTCTGTTAAAAAAATAGGGAAGGAAGGATAAAATAAAAGTGTTCCAATATTTGCGTTTGACATTATAAGTTTGTTTTTTTGGCTCCAGTCCAAACATATCGCGGGGTTTCGCCATATTGTTCTGCAAAACTTTCAGCTATTTTTATACAATGAAAGAAAACTTCTTTCTGTGCATACGTTCTTTACCAAAAAGCGATTTCGCAACATATTTTTGTTTGGTTAAGCAGATGACAACAAAGCCGGCCTGGGATGGGTGACCGCTTTATACAACGAGGCTATTTCATCATAAACACCGCAACAAGCCCGCCACTTATTAGGTATTGCCTCCGAATACCATCGGCGAAATGAGGATGGGTTAATCCCTCCGCTGGGACCCTGAGGCCGTTTAAACGGATCTCGGGAGCCAAATAGGCACCCGTGATGGTATTTATTTATTTATTTTTATTTTATTTTTTGTTTGGTCCAAATGTATGCGTAAATGATTTTCGTATCATCATGAGTGCGTTAGTGCGTTTCAGACGCTGTAACTGAGGTTGCCAGCTCCCGTTTTGTGTTAAGGGTTTACCAGGGAAAAATTAAGAACTAAGGATGGAAATAAGGGTCATAATGTTGATTTGAATTAAACGACGTGTTATAGTGTAGAGATATTCATTAATAAAAATCACCCTTTTAATACGCAACAAAGCATGCATGCGTTAATTTTTATCCAAAATTAAGAATTGAGTATTGTCCTTTATTTAGTCTTCATTGCGTATTAGGGACACTATTTCTATTTAGGGCTTAAAACGAGGACGCCCTTTAAATTAAATGACGTCTGGCAACTCTAAATGTGACGTCCCGCAGTGCAGAGCGGTACGCGATGGGATATTCAGTGTCTAAGAAAGCTGTTTGCGCTGTTGTATAGTCGTCCGATTTAAGAAATGTTTAATAATTCAATTATTGCTTTTTTTTTCATTGAAGACCATTTTATTGGTGTAGAACTCAAAAAGAAACATTTATTTTCAAGAAAAAAAAAAATACAAAATCCATTATCTAATAACTTATATAAAAAAATATCTATATATAAAATACCTACAAATTAATAATAAAAATTTTGAATGTTAGACGATGGGCGCAGTGTACCAAGGACACTAGCTGCATTACCACGCTAGATCGCAGCCATGGATAAATCCTTGCTCAGAAGATCTCCAGTAGCTATTTTTAAGGACGGAATATGTACTTTTGCTAATGATTGACAGATAATGTTGTTGATATTTTGATGTCTGGAAAAACGACCAGCGCTTTTTTGGTAAGACAAGCCATGATGGCCTTGTGAGTACTGTATTCCCACAGACACAAATATGGGACTCATAAATATCGCAACCCAGGCGCAATTATTATTGCTTAGATTATACAAAAAAAAGAGTTTTCGTAAGACTATTGATTTCTCGCCGAGGTGGTCTCTTTTCAGCGTGAGGTTATGAAATGGGCAGTAGGGAGGCTATTAAAGTAGATTCGTAATTCACATTAAACGACAATATACTGGTCGATACCAGTTTTTTTTTTGTGTAGATAAATGAAAAATGTTTTAGAACTTTGACAACCTCCGTAGACTAGTGGTTGCGCCTTTGGCGTTGTATCCGGAGGTCGTGGGTTCGATTCCCACCGATGGCAAAAAAATATTAATTAGTACGTTTTTTCTGTACAGTTTGGTCTGGGTGTTTATAAAATATAATATATATTATATCGTTGCTTCTGGTACACATAGTACGAGCCTAGAGCTTAGTTTGTGACCAGGGCAATATGTGTAAATTGTCCTACATATTAAAAAAAAAAACTAAGTAGGTACCTACTTAACATACATAACTTTATATATATTTGTGAAAGATTACTGACTCCCACAACTCGGAGAATCCTAGCGTGGGGGCCAGGGTTTCTTCACAATTACTGTATTGTAAAAATATTTTGATCAATAAAGAATTATTATTATTTTTATATATACGGATTTTGAAGGTCTACTTACCATCAGACAGATACAAAGTTATATGACGTGCTCCAGTAAAAAAAAAGAAGATAATCCACCGGTCTTTAGGCGACTAATTATATGGAAGGTTTAATTATAATAATTCAGAAAGGTCGACTCCATTAATTAAAGAAAGAAAGAAAGAACTTTTATTGCCATAATAATAGCAAAAACAAATATATTAATCCTTGTTTCATTATGGCAATGGGATCAATTGTCAGTTATACCTGTAAGCGAGATAATTCGCATAACAGAACTTGCTTTCAAATTGACCCTTCCATAATCAATACATAATAAAAAATAATAAAAAACATCACTCACACAATAACTATTTGCATGATTTTATATGAAATTTTTTTAAAGATAAAAATGCTATGAAAAAAATCCTGGTGTATTTTCGCAGCAAAGCGCTCAACCGCTGAGCCAACTAGGTTCCAGTCACTCCTCATGAATTTTGTCATTGCTTGTTATCTACTTATACACAGACGCCCTCTATTAGCTTTCTTCTATTAAGTCTATACGAGTGAAGTTAGAAGCCCTAGTTTCTAATACTAGATGGCAGAGGAGTCTGTTTTTTTATTTTTACTTTTTTCTAACTATTTGACAACTTAATATGTATATACATAAATAAAAAAAAAAAAATTAACTATTTGTTTAAGATCACAGCTGCTTCTTCAATAACCGTTGTTTGACTGCTTCCTAAAACTTGGCAAAACCTTTAAACTTACTTCTAATACGTGGAGGCAAGTTGTTCCCAATTAATGAACTTTGTATGTCTGCTTACCCAGACCGATACAATTAGATCACATATCTTATTCCAATTAGATCACATGTCTTATTCCAATTGGATCACATGTCTTATTCCAATAAAATAATCATAACTTTATATATATTATTTTTATTTTTATATATACGGATTTTTAAGGTCTACTTACCATCAGACAGATACAAAGTTATATGACGTGTTTCAGTAAAAAAAAAGAAGATAATCCACCGGTCTTCAGGCGACTAATTATATGGAAGGTTTAATTATAATAATTCAGAAATATACTTATTTTTATAATTCTGAACCTTACCTCTTTGCCTAACTAAAAACTATAAGATCCTGTTAATGCCGCCTTGGACACAAAGTAGGTGTAAATATCAAAAGAAATAACAATTAAAGTTCCTCGTACCAGAAAACCTAGAAAAACACCATTAATAATAAACTTAAAAAGAACTACGTATAAAAAAGGAAGGAAGTAACTATCTTAACTAATCGCCTTTGTCACGAGCAGACAGCAGTGAGCCAATTTACATAAAGCCTTGCTTTCTCTCAACTTTTATTCCACTTTCTATGCATAACAAGATTCTTCTCAACTATTTTAAACTCTAAACCTATCAACATAGAGTAAATTTTAGATACTTGGGATTGAATGTCATAAATACAGATTTTGTATATATTATTATATTCTATACTACTTTATTAAGGGTTAAAATATTTACTGTGAATATAAATAGAAAGAGATCATAATATTTTAAGTTGTTGTCGTATAATAAAGCTATATTTTTGCGACAAAATTTTGAAACTACTTATTCTCTCGTACGTAAATATTTTAAAAAATCAGTGCTTAAATGTATCGAAATTGTTTGTTCAAATTTTTTTTAATAGCGAAACTGTTTAAACAAAATTTAAAATGTAACGAAATTGTTCGATTAAAATCTAAAATGTATCGATAAAATTTGTTCGATCAGGTCATTAAAGACAAACAAAAATATAAGCATTTAAGATTTTAAATTAACACGTAACACGTTAAAACTGTTGATATTGTTGCTTGTGGTATAATATGAGTACTTAGACTTTTCTTAATTCAAACTATAAAAAAAATAGTACTAATGAAGTTAAATGCTAAATTGATTCACCATTCATCAATATAATAGGAGGAATAAAATAATAAGTACAAGAATTATGTACCTACATTGCACATTACATTAATATATATAATAGTAGGGTGAATGCTGAATTGATTCACCATTCATCAATATAATAGAAGGAATAAAATAATAAGTACAAGAATTATGTACCTACATTGCACATTACATTAATATATAAAATAGTAGGGTTGTAACGGTTCGTCCACATACCCCTCGTATTTTTATTAATTAAACTTTTCTATATAAAATTTAGTTCAAGAAGTATGTAGCGAAAGAGAGGAAAGGGATCGGATTAGTTAGAAAGGACTTCGCCGGGCTTCGGGAACAATCGGATCTTTTCGTATTTCTTGGGGCGTTTAGGAGAGATGGGCGGATACAAGCGCAGAGGCAGGTATTAAAACTAAAGCGGACCACAAATTAGGGACTTGCATATTGAAATTCAATGAGTACACTACTAGCTAGAGGAATTAATTATTGATTATTTTAAATTCAGTGGAAGCTGTTAATTTAGTGGTCGCTGTTAGACTTGGGTGAGTGATTTTATTTTAACTTTGATAAAACTAAGTTTTGTACACACGGCGTGATGATTCTACGTTTTATATTATAAATTTATTTCTTCACAATTTATTTTATAACATATTGTAGATTTTGAAATTGATTGTATCTCCTGTTTTATTGTGTATTTAACGTGTTTTAGGTCATCGTGCAAAGGTAGGTTTTATTATGCATTTATTTAAACTTGTCCTATATTATACTTATGTTGCTAGATATTATTTATTAAGTTTGATGGTTTAATGTTTTAATAGGGCTCTTCTTACAGACTATCGTTATTGTAGGTATCAATATTTTAAGAGAGTAAGATTTCCTAGGTTTGAAAAATAGGCATAAATATTTATTTTCTTAAATAAGTAATATTATAGGGAATATTTCTCATACATGGATATTTTATTAAAATAACTAGAATTAACTTAATAATATTCACTTATAATTAAATTTTTGTAACTCGCCGTTAAATGTTTACCAATAACTACTTAAAATGCTATGAATTATCTAATACTTACTTCTGTTTATTTATCTTAACATAACCTTAACCTTTGAAGGTGTTAAAATAACATACATCTATGACGATTGTCTAGTTGATCAATCTATTATAGAATAACTAGTTGATTGTTATTCTTGTGATTCTTCCGATAAATAATATTATTAAAACCTTTAAATATCTGGATTATGAAGATGTGAGTTGGGCTAGACTTGGCTGTTGAACTTTATTTTATCCTTTGGGATTTTATGCTTTTCTGATACCTTTTGATTGTACTGATATTCGTACTGTGTTATACAGAAATGGCTTTCATCGTCAATGTTCACCTATGAGCCGTTTACTCCAGCGAATACGCATTATTCCTAAATACCAGACTACTTACCTTAATATGGGTATAATATTACATATTATTCTACTACAGAAATTAATGACTTTGTAACTAGTCATTTATTCAATTATCTCAATACAGTATTGCTATATTATTGGCATATTACTTATTACAGAATTTATTTGACGTTTGTCATTAATTTACCTATGTAACTCTTTGTTATTGAAATTTAAACCCTACTATATTATTATTATCCTTCTAGAGAATTTACCAATAATATTGCCATATGATAAGATTTTCCAATCAATTGTTACATTAATTTTATATCACCAATTTGCCCGCTCTTTTATAGGATTGAGATGGTTGTCATTTAATTATGACTTTTATTATGATAAATCATTAATTGATTATCTGACGAGTTGACTAGTTATTTTATGTTCTACCAAGTTAAGGATTCACGGACTGGTGGCCTTGACTAGTATCGGCTGTTATTTTAGACATCTGGCCATTTTGGATTCTACATTCTTGTACTCTATACTGCTTACACTATATTGAATACTTTATGTACAGAAGTAGTAATCGCCTTTTGATGTTCTAATTATATATTTTTTATACTAGCAAGTGCATAACTATCCTGAATACCTACATACCTCATCGATTTAATTTAACAGTTAACAAGTCATATCTACTATAAAATACCATCGATTCCATGTTTACTTTATTGGTATTTAATGTGATTATTAATGTTCAATACATTTTACTTGGGTCTTTTGGCATTGGTTTTCTAGTTCTCGCTTTATGATGGATCTAATCAAACTTCACCTTATATATTATTAATATATAATATAATGAATACATTATAATACATTACCTTATTTATCTTTATTAATCATATTCTATATTATTCAATATACCTATTTCTAGTGATACACAGTTAAGTAGCATTTAATAATATTATGAAAACAATGCTTACTGATGTATATACTTAAGTATATTTTTATGTGAATAAATGATTTTATAAATGATAAATTTTATTTAACCTTTGGGTTATATGGTTACTCAATACATAAATTTTATGTAATATACATTCAATGTATGATCAATTAAATATATACTACAAATTACAAAAAAATCAAGTATATACATTGAATTTACTTGTTGTTTATTAAACAGTAATAATTAAAATAAAATAATAATTAAAAAAATAAAGAAAAAAGAGGAAGAGATACGGAGGGAACATCTAAGATGTGTGGGTTCTCACAGGAAAGGGCGTTTGGATGGGGCCTATTTCCCTCTTCCCTCTTTTTCGCTCCCATATAAATAAGTATATCGGGGAAGATAAATTATTATATTTAAACGTTAAACTCTACTATATTTAAATACCTACTATTAACTCTACTATATTTGATACATTAAACATTACTATGTTTGACACATGAACTATAACTTTTACCAATCGTAATATCAATTCTACCTCTAAAAGAACTAAGGGTTACTGAAACTAAAATTAGAAAAAAAATACACAACGTAAAAGGGTTACACTAGACGATTACATGGCTAAAATATTATTAGATATAAGGTTCTATGATTATCTCACATCTACGACGTAGTTCGTAGTACGTAGTAAGAAGCAAGGGTAGTACAGGTGCAGAAGGGGTTAATATTCAGTATATTCAGTATTCAGAGATGCAGTGATGCTTTGGGGGTGCGGGGGCGAACGTTACAGGGTGAATGCTGAATTGATTCACCATTCATCAATATAATAGAAGGAATAAAATAATAAGTACAAGAATTATGTACCTACATTGCACATTACATTAATATATATAATAGTAGGGTGAATGCTGAATTGATTCACCATTCATCAATATAATAGAAGGAATAAAATAATAAGTACAAGAATTATGCACCTACATTGCACATTTCATTAATATATATAATAGTAGGGTGAATGCTGAATTGATTCACCATTCATCAATATAATAGAAGGAATAAAATAATAAGTACAAGAATCATGTACCTACATTGCACATTACATATATAATAGTAGGGTGAATGCAGAATTGATTCACCATTCATCAATATAATAGAAGGAATAAAATAATAAGTACAAGAATTATGTACCTACATTGCACATTACATTAATATATATAATAGTAGGGTGAATGCTGAATTGATTTACCATTCATCAATATAATAGTAAGATGAATACATAATTGATTAATCATTTATCAATTCAACAGGAATAATTGGGGAGGGATTTCTTATTCATTAAAGAAGATATCTTCTTAAATAAAGTCAAATATTACCAACTTTTATAATTTCAACTTTTTAAGGATGTAATAAAAATGTATATAATCATGTAAATGATGTTATAAAGTTAAATATTTTATATTTACTTTATTTGTTAATCCTAAGGATAGTAGATATAGGTTATAACTTAATATTGTTGCGTAGATAAAGTCAATAATGTCAAAAAATAAGTTTTTAAGTATTATTTAGCCGGAATAGTGGGTCGATCAATGCTGTTAAACGATAGTGTTTTGATCGATGCTAATATGCTAATTAAATTATGCGGTTACGAAATAGGCGCTAACAAAGCCGATTATGCATTAGAAGTGTGATTTGAAAGAAAAAGTAGTGACAAGCATTGAGAAAGGAATGTTACTGTGGTTTGGGCACAATGAGTGAACGAATGAAAGAGATTTATAAATCGGAGGTGAATAAAATAATAATGCCATTCTCAAATAGACAAATAGTTTCAAGGATATCAGCCTGGACAGATAAACAAACAAAATCCTCTTTTCTTCTTAATATACTCGTAGCTACCAAAATAAGAAAACAAAGTGCAATGTCATAAATTCTTTTATCCATAACCGAATATTCCGATAAAAAATATCACTCGAAAAGCGATTGTCATAAAAATCCATGGCTCGCATCTCCGAGACGAGCTTCAATAACAATGAGATTGGTGTATAGAGTTGCATACATAAATATCTTTTAAAAACAACACGTCCTCCATACAATATGAGCTATCGCACTTCCAATATTTCTACACTACTTTTTGTCCTAGAATTAAAGTTTGTCGTTAAAATTGTATTTATAAATCTTTCGGTTCGTTTGTTTGGAGATTTTTTTTTTTTTTTTTATCTAAATAAATATATTTTAATAATACTTATTGACAATACAAAAGTGTTAAGTGTAACTGATACATTTTCACGTACAATTACCTGTAAAAAAAAATTAACTACTAGTGGTACGAGCACTAACAGACACAGTTGTATTAACAGGTACGGTGGTAGTGTTACTAGAATACGTTTGTATGGTGGGTCAACTCGACTGGCGAAACATTAATAACAGCTAGCACATACTACATAAAAAATCTACCAATGAATGAATAAAAAAAATTTTGACTAATTTACAATTTTATCACAATTAGTGTTTTAGAAACCATTATAGACAGATATGTCCGGTCACGGGTTCAAACCATGGTATGTACAATTAAGTTTTTAGTTAAAGTAGATTATTAATAATACTACTATACTGCATCAGAAGGCACGTTGAAATATAGGTCTAAGATTTATACTACCTGTTTTAGGATTTTTTCAGTTAGGGATTGTTGGTGAAATCGGGCATTAATCTCCCACGATTTAAGTTACTCCTTTATTGTGTAATCTCAATGTCTAACAATATCGACTTAATATTAAAGTTGGGTGACGGTTTGTCGTTCCAACTTTTGCTGCTTTTTCCCTCAAAATGACTTTGTAATATTAACCAAAGTATTTAGGTTAATATACCTTACTATGTAGTTAGTTACGTTTTGGTAATGACATAGAATATCATTACTTTCATGACCTATTTGGTCCATGTCTATTATTCATGTTTTTGGTGGTGGTTTTTTAATGACTGGAGAATAGACTTAAGAAGAACTACAAAATCCATAAATCGGCTGAATCAAAACAACTTTGATTAACAGCATATTTTGCGTAACCAATGGCGGTGACAAAGACAATTTTTCATATAAATTCTATAAACATTTTGTTTCATCGTCAAACTAAAGCCAACTTATAAATGAATGAATGTTTTATTTATTTCACTAGGTACAAGTAATTACACAAAATTTACATAATCCAGCATAATGATGCCCTGTAAAATGGATGCTATATAAATAAAAAATAAAACAGGTATAATTAATGCATATAGCCAAACAATTAGGTAAGCAACCAACGACTAAACTAGGTAGCTAACGTTAATCTTTATCTCAGTGGTTGGTTTCGTTTCCTTGTACATACCTATATAGATCATATTATAAGTTAAGTATAGTAGTAAGTTAAGTAATAATATACGTGGTGGCCGAGTTGGTTAGACCTTGGACTTAACAACACTAAGGTCCCTGGTTCGAATCCCGGTGTGTACCAATGAGTTTTTAATTTAAAAATTTATGTACATTTGTTTGACAACACCACTATAGTGCCTCGGAGAGCACGTTAAGCTGTCGGTCCCGGTTTCACTATACCAACTTGTGAAACTGTTTATAGATGGGTTATTGAGTCTATTCAAAACATCGCGACGAGCTAGCCACTTGTTCGGTGTAGACTCATATCATCGGCTACGACGAGGTGGGATTAAAACCCCTCCGCTGGGTACCCTGGGGCCGTCTAGGCGGTCTCGGGCGCCGTAAGGCACCCGTGAAGATATATATATATATATATATATATATAAGTTAAGTAATGTTAAAAAAAATAATAAGGTAATGGAAGGTATAACGTGTGTGTGTGTGTGTGTGTGAGTGAGATGTTTATGTATTATATATATATATATTTTATGAGAGCTCGGCATGTGACCTCACATCTACCTGATCGAAAGCAGTATGAAGGTCCAAGAACAAATGCAACCAACAATTACGATCTACGTAACCGTTGATAGCATCTTTTATGCCGGCTTAAGATGCCTATAAACGCTTCGTTTAAAGGACTCGAGATTATAAGAAGAAGGAAACACGCAAGCAGGTAGAGCATTCCACATTTTAATAGTGCGACAGATATACGAATCACCAAATTTTTTTGTGCGGGTTGGTATATTTGCCACAGTATATGCATGCATTTTGTTACCTGCTCGTGAGGTTCTGTAACGGAAAGGGGAAGGGGGAAAATTATTAATTTAATTTTTTTTGCTTAATTAATTTGTTAGTTATTTTCAGTTTCATGATATGATTTAGTGTTTAGCCATTTTTTAAGCACAGTTTTACATTTAGTTTTGGTAAAAGAGTATATTTTTAGAGTTTTATTTATTTTATTATATAAGTACACCCCTGAATAGGGATAACATTTCTGGTGAATGAATTTATGACTAGATCATTTGCAGACGGCGACGTCGACGGATATGCAAATGTCTAAGTCTATATTTGAAGCGTGTGGGCGTATATTTGCCCCCACGCTTCTTTACGGGACTTTTTGAACCACAAAAACCTTGCTTTTTAGTCTAACGTATGTTTTCATATCAGCTCACTAGGTTTAGGATTATGTTAAAAAAGTTTTTATTCTAAATTAAATAAAAAAAAAACCTTTCTTTTACTAAATAAGGTAAAATTATATTTTTCATGAACCGAAATGATTTCGCTAATCCTGAAAGAAATTTACAATAGACCGGTAAAAGGACAATAAAAATAAGTTTACATAATAGACGTAGTAAAGGAAGAAACAAACCAGTTGGGACCATAGATAACAAATTAAAGCAGACATGTTTATAATACCACGGAACGCATCCTAAACTCCAATCCACGAAACGCTCCCACAGAAAAAAGAAATATTGTGCACTATTCTATATTTTCGTTAATGAATGTCATGTGAACTATTAGGGCCTTTTAGTTCAAAGAAAATTATGTATGTATATTATTAATATAATTTATGATGTGAATGTATATGTAGGGAGTATTAGTGTGTATGTATAATATTGGTATACTCTATTTCTTAAATGTATTTTACTGCACCTATTTTACCTACTTACTGCTTAATTTGTCCCAAAAATTTGCCTGGTAGGGAATGCCTAAATTTGTGCAATAAAGTTTTTAAATATTTTTTTTTTTTTTTTTTGGAATTTCTGTTCGTGGAATGGAATTTAGTAAACATCATTTTTTGTTACACTCCAAATAAACGAATGTATGTATTTAATAAATTACCTAAAAGCATTTAACACAAAAAAAAATATATACACATTAAAAATACCTATCAAACAAATAAAACTAAAGACTACAAATAAAAAATACTATCTAAATTTATAACAAATTTAGACTCATACCATAGGCTACGACGAGGTGGGATTAAAATCCCTCCGCTGCCGCTGGGTACCCTGGGGCCGTCTAGGCGGTCTCGGGCGCCGTAAGGCACCCGTGAAGATATATATATATATTTAAAGTATTGTTACACTTATAAAACTTAGATTTTCGTATCTATATGAATTTAAATGTGTAGATTTAGCACAATAAAACTGTTTTTGTCTTTATTTTTTTCAAGAACAATTCTGTCAGGGAATATAAAACAGGCACTCGCGATTTTTATCTAAGGCTAGTGTCAGTTATCTAGATATTTAGGTAGGAGGAAGGTCTCTATAACTTCGTTAAGCCGACCGACCGGTCTCGTTACATACAGATGCAAAAACCGTACCGAACCCACAGGTTTTCAGGAGACTACTGCATCGATTTCTTGTCGAGGTGGTAGTCTCCTTTCAGGGTGCGGTTACGAAATGGGTAGTTGGATTGACGATAAGGCAGTATAATAAAATATACTCGTAATGCAATTCGTCATTGTCGCCCGACATTTCGTAATCGCATAGTTTAACCGGCATAGTGGGATCGATCAGTATTGTTTAAGTTGTTTAAGAACAATTTTGATTGACCCCATTCATGGACTTTGTAGGTCTGCTCACCACCAGGTAGATACAAAGTCACATGTGTGCTCGAATAAAAATTTTTTTTTTTTTTTTAATTTTTTTTTTTTTTTTTTTTGGAATTTCTGTTCGTGGAATGGAATTTAGTAAACATCATTTTTTGTTACACTCCAAATAAACGAATGTATGTATTTAATAAATTACCTAAAAGCATTTAACACAAAAAAAATATATACACATTAAAAATACCTATCAAACAAATAAAACTAAAGACTACAAATAAAAAATACTATCTAAATTTATAACAAATTTAGACTCATACCATAGGCTACGACGAGGTGGGATTAAAATCCCTCCGCTGCCGCTGGGTACCCTGGGGCCGTCTAGGCGGTCTCGGGCGCCGTAAGGCACCCGTGAAGATATATATATATATTTAAAGTATTGTTACACTTATAAAACTTAGATTTTCGTATCTATATGAATTTAAATGTGTAGATTTAGCACAATAAAACTGTTTTTGTCTTTATTTTTTTCAAGAACAATTCTGTCAGGGAACATAAAACAGGCACTCGCGATTTTTATCTAAGGCTAGTGTCAGTTATCTAGATATTTAGGTAGGAGGAAGGTCTCTATAACTTCGTTAAGCCGACCGACCGGTCTCGTTACATACAGATGCAAAAACCGTACCGAACCCACAGGTTTTCAGGAGACTACTGCATCGATTTCTTGTCGAGGTGGTAGTCTCCTTTCAGGGTGCGGTTACGAAATGGGTAGTTGGATTGACGATAAGGCAGTATAATAAAATATACTCGTAATGCAATTCGTCATTGTCGCCCGACATTTCGTAATCGCATAGTTTAACCGGCATAGTGGGATCGATCAGTATTGTTTAAGTTGTTTAAGAACAATTTTGATTGACCCCATTCATGGACTTTGTAGGTCTGCTCACCACCAGGTAGATACAAAGTCACATGTGTGCTCGAATAAAAAAAAAATTTGAAAGACATTAGCTAAATAATAGTCGAAGGGAATAATTTCTGGCAAAATAATAATATAATCTTGGAAAACTATTTGACCTTTCATTTTGACACGGGGATTCTGTCAGGTAGCAATAAAAAAGGTATTTTTATCTAATAAAAGTACAGTTATGTAAATATATCTATTGATTTCCATTTATGGTTAAGCCTTTAGCTAAATAATAGTCGAGGGGGGGGGGGCATTTAATAATAAAAGTTTTTTACTTTTAGTTTAGTTTAGTTTTTGTTTATTGTTCAAATAAAATACAACTATTTTTACATGGCGACTCTAGTTCCCATCTTATTTTATCTTATTAGTTTTTGGGGCTGACATCAGTCAGAACACTTCGACCCAGTGGGATCTTTTGTGTATTCCCCAGTCCTTTACACCTCACTCGTCCTTCCCATCCTCAAATATGCTGCTGACATACTTGTTCTCTTGTTCCCATACTAGGATTCCCTGTGTTGTGAGAGCTAGTTACATTCGTCTAGTTGTTTCACACATTTTTAAGCTAATTATATATATATATATATATATATATATCACGGGTGCCTTACGGCGTCCAAGACCGCCTAGACGGCCCCTGGGTACCCAGCGGTCAAAACCCCATGTTTTTATTACCACCTCGTCGTAGCCGTTGGTATTTATTTATTTATTTAAATATGATACTCACGACAAGATGTAGCCATTACATTGTTGTAAAAGGCTTAAGGTACACAAATTGAGCTAACATCTGGACTACATCTTACTATTATGAGTATACGATATAATATTTAGTACGATACAGTATTTTAGAATAACAGAAAGAAAAAATCAAAACTACATGCAATTCATTAAAGTAAACAAACGAACATAAAGATAAAACAAATCTATATAAAACAAATCAAAGTCAATAAGTATTGTGGTAATAATTAATAACTTAGAGAATATCTTGTAATGATCTTTTTAAATGTAAAAGGCTAGAGTCAAAGATATCGATGTCCCTGTGCCTGCTACTTACCTCATTATACAACCGACACATTCTAACTATAGGGTTAAAATACGAAGTATTATTTTTGTACACATGCAATGTGAACGTACTAGGAAGACGACTTTTATTTCGTGTGTTAATCATTGTCAACAAGTTAGGTGAATCTATCCTACCGTGAATAATTTTGTGAAGGCACACACGGTCATACCTTTTACGACGATCTTCGGTATGAGTCTACAACGAACAAGTGGCTAGCTCGTCGCTAGCTCATGCTTTGAATAGACTCAATAACCCATCAATAAACAGTTTCACAAGTTGGTAAAGTGAAACCGGGACCGACAGATTAACGTGCTTTCCGAGGCATTATAGTGGTGTTGTCAAACAAATGTACATTTAAAAAAAAATAAAAAACTCATTGGTACAAACGGGATTCGAACCAGGGACCTAAGTGTTCTTAAGTCCAAGGTCTAACCAACTCGACCACCACGTACTGGCGATATTATTATAGATTCTGTAGTTAGTCCTGTAACAAGGAGAAAATTTATGTAAATATATTAAGGAACAATTATGGTCTTTTATTTTTGTCAGGGAGCAATAAAACAATTGGCACGCGCGATATCTTATTGTGACTACATTGTCCGTGTTCCAGGAGTATCTCGTAAACTATTAGATCTGTGGTTAAGCCTGTAGCTAAATAATAGTCTAAGGGGGAGAATTTCTGGCAATATTATAATGTTAGGGAACTATTTTGGTCTTTCATTTTTGCCCGGACATTCTGTCAGGGAGCAATAATAATGCGAGATGAAGCCTGACGGCTTTATTATCTTACTTTCGGAAGACCTTGGGACTGTATTACATTAGAAAATATATATTAATAAAGTATTATAAATTAATGAAACTTACATATATATATATATATATCTCCTTACGGCGCCTGAGACCGCCTAGACGGCCCCAGGGTACCCAGCGGAGGGGTTTTAATCCCACCTCGTCGTAGCCGATGGTATGAGTCTACACCGAACAAGTGGCTCGCTCGTCGCGATGTGTTGAATAGACTCAATAACCCATCTATAAACAGTTTCACAAGTTGGTATAGTAAAACCGGGACCGACAGCTTAACGTGCTCTCCGAGGCACTATAGTGGTGTTGTCAAACAAATGTACATTTTTTTTTTAATAAAAAACTCATTGGTACACACCGGGATTCGAACCAGGGACCTAAGTGTTTTTAAGTCCAAGGTCTAACCAACTCGGCCAGTACGTAACTAATTAAATAGGTACTGAATATAATCTAATAAACATAGTACATATAGTGAGCTGTAAGCAAGCGTTTAAACACTCCGATGGAAGGGAAAATCTTATAGTCAGAGGAAGAAAATTCCACTGGCGAGCAGCAGACACCGTAAACGAATTTGAATATTTGTTAGAGACATGTGACGGGATTTTTAGAAGGTTATTGACAGAAAACGGAGGAAACGGTCATGCGAATCACCAAGAAAAAGAAAACGAGTCTTAAGGTAAGAGGGAGTAATAGAGTTATTTAGTATATTTTACGAGCAGATGTACTGATCTACGAGACCGGATACTAAACCATCTTAACTGTTTGCTGTATTCGGTAACATGGTCATATTTGCGGTAACATGGTCATATTTACGATAACATGGTCATATTTACGATAGCATGGTCATATTTACGATAACATGGTCATATTTACGATAGCATGGTCATATTTACGATAACATGGTCATATTTACGATAGCATGGTCATATTTACGATAGCATGGTCATATTTACGATAACATGGTCATATTTACGATAACATGGCCATATTTACGGTAACACGACCATAATTACATTCGCTGTAATTGTTTTTTTTTAATTTTGATATAGTTTCTGTTTCTTCAGGTTTTATATTTTTGGGTATCAAACTGAATTTTATTGTCCATTTAAGTATGTTAATTTATTAATTATGATGTTTAATAAATTTTCTATTACCCCAAAAAAAACAATCTGATGACAATTTTCATCATTCTTTAATTGTAATATAACTTTTATTTTAACAACTCTACACATATTCTGAATAGGTAAGCGTTAAAACAAAGTTAATACTGCAGACAATGTTTAACTTTGTTACCCCTATTTAACTCTTCATCGTGTATAACAGCCTTTATAGTTACATAATAACGCTTTTACATGACAAGTTATAGGACTGCGTAATTGTGATAGATACATTGTCTATTTATAGATGTTTGTTTACGAAATAACTAGGTATATATTATTGTTTTTATTGTCACGAACAAAAAAAAAATCTGGTTCTTTTTTTTAATTTCGAGCACGGCATGTGACTTTGTATCTACCTGGTGGTAAGCAGACCTACAAAGTCCATGAATGGGGTCAATCAATAATTGTTCTTTAACAACATTGATTGCTCTCACTATGCCGGCTAAATAGTGCGATTACGAAACGGACGGAGACAAAGAGGAATTGCATTACGAGTATAATTTAATATACTCGCTGCCGTCAATTAAACCATCAATTTCGTAACCGCACCCTGAAAGGAGACTACCACCTCGACAAGAAATCGATGCAGTAATCTCCTAAAAACCGGTGAACCCAAAGACTAAAACCGAAACATGACTAGGTCACTTGACGAGACCGGTTCAACTCTTATATACAGGATGACTTTGAAAGGTTGTACTTTTGGCTAAAATGATGTTCTACTGATCAAATCAAACAACTTTTCCCATAGACAAAAAAAAATTGCCTTCATCATACAAACTAGTAATATTAAAATGACCAATATTCATCTGTGATAGACTTATGACTAAATGACTCATTAATATAAGGAATATATATATATATATATAGTTTTTCTTTGATATCCAATGTATTTAGTTGAAGAGCCAAGTTTAAATTTAGAAAAAAAAACGAATCTGTTCTAAAAGTGTTAATAGTCCATTTCGGTTTTAAGCAAAAAATGCTCGCAGATTAATCTCTGTCGGGACCGACGAAACTCCGCGCTTATCTCGAGTCATAAATTTCAACTCGATGCAATGGGGTATCTAAGCACGAAAATCGAGTACGAAATTAGTAATCTCATATAGCAAATGATGAAATTTTTTGTTAAATCCGAAAGAAAGATTTATGATGTAAAGCTCTAGTTAGACGGTAGAGATTTTGTTGGTAATACATCATTTTATATATTCTTTTTATTGGTGAATATTATAACTGGACAGGCCAATTTGACTTTGAAATTGATTTATCGGTTTTTGCTGTGAAGGTGAATAAACTGTGTGTAAACTTAGATTGTGCATTTTGACGGATGATGATGAAATGTTGATGATCAATTTGTAACAATATTTTTTTTCTTCTTAGTTTATTTCATATAAACCATTATTGATGCCTTTAGGAATTCAGGAAGCGTTCAGGAATTTAAATTGATTAAGATACTATTGTTTTCCATAATACGTGCAAATATTTTAATTTTCAATAATATATTTCAACAAGCTGTGCTCGCGACTTCGTCCGCGTGGAATAGTATTTTTTTTATCATACAAACTTTCATCCCCTATTTTATCCCTTTGGGGGTAGAATTTATCAAAATCCTTTCTTAGCGGATGCCTACGTCATAACATCTACCTGCATGCCAAATTTCAGCCCAATCCGTCCAGTGGTTTGGGCTGTGCCTTAATAGATTACTATGTCAGTCAGTCACCTTTGAGTTATATATATATATATAGATTTTCGGAACATTTATGGAGCGTGTTTCCAAAATGGCGCTAACAGGATCATATAGTATTTGGTTGAGTAGAGAGGATAGTGAAAACAGTGCAGGTAAGAGTTCAAAAGGCCTTTAAACCTACTTCGCGGTCTCAAGTCCGGGAACTCTGCAGTTCATTCCCCTGCCTTCCAACCACGCGATGGACCCGGCACCTGCACGGCGAAGCCATGGATAGCTAAGAACATTGTCTCTCTATCTCAAATTGTTACTTAAATAATAAATTATTTTAAAAATCATACATTTCATTTATCGCTCTGCATTCTTGAATGCAATTTTTAATCTCCCAAAGGTTAGCTAATGTCTAAGGCATTAAGTATGTGTAACTATGTACTTTTTCAATGAGCAATAAAGAATTAAAATTAATAAATAAAATCATACTAGCTGTTATTTATCCCGTTATATTTTTTTACTACGTTACTACTAATTGACCAGGGGCCTATTTCATAAACGTGACAATTGTAATTTACCATGACAATTTATAATACATTGCTTGGTTTAGTTGGAATTATTTACTTAGAACAAACTAAACCAAGCAATGTATTATAAATTGTCATGGTAAATTACAATTGTCACGTTTATGAAATAGGCCCCTGGTGAACTTCATGCCGCCTCAGAATCAATAAACGTATTAGCTTAATTAGGTAAATATAGTGTATTATTAAGACATACAAAAATTCAAATGATTTCATGGAATTCGTCGCCCATCACAAGATAGTTTGTGATTAATTAGGTTTATATCTGTTAAATATTTGTATATAATATTCTTGTGTTTTAGATTTAAGTGGTGGTGGTTATTTATGTATATTATTATCGTTTGTTATATGTTAAAAGATTATACGGGACTGGCATGATCGCTAAGCGACCAAAGTTAATTAATTTTGAAAAAAAAATCGAATTCAGTCAACCGGCTCTCGAGATATCATTGAAAATGCCGTCCATACAAAATGTGGCAGAGAATTAATTTTCTTCATATATTATTTTTCATGAAATTTCAATAGTTATTATTTTATTTGTGGCAGAGATAAATTAAATATAATAAACATTGGTCTAGCCATTCTTGCGTTATAAAAGCTGTAACTGACAACAACTTTGTTTAACTTTTATAGTTATAGATAAAACTTTTAACCTTAATCAGTTCCTTAAAATATCGGTCTGGACAAACAGACAGACAGTCTGAATATAATAAAATAGAATATATTTTATTGTCAAAACTTTGTACATTGAATTACATGGTGGTAGTAGTAAACTATAGCTTATTGAATAGCTTATTGAGCGTTTTTGAATAGCTTGTAGGTAGACACTTGTCTACCTACAAGCTATTCAAAAACAGAATAATATAATAAAACTAATAAAAACAGAATAATAACAAGATTACTCTTAGAACTTTATATATAGACTAGCTGTGCTCGCGACTTCGTCCGCGTGGTTTTTTTTTATCTTACAAACTTTCATTCCCTATTTTATCCTCTTGGGGGTAGAATTTATCAAAATCCTTTCTTAGCGGATGCCTACGTCATAACATCTACCTGCATGCCAAATTTCAGCCCGATCCGTTCAGTGGTTTGGGCTGTGCCTTGATAGATCACTATGTCAGTCAGTCAGTCAGTCAGTCACCTTTGAGTTATATATATTTAGATACTAAATATTACACTAGTAATCACTATAATATTAATTTAAATTATAATATACCTACTTTAGATAAAAGCCAGGTTTTTAATGTGATGTTAAATGTTTTACCATTTAAGGTTTTTAAACTTAATTGCAAATGATAAAAAAAAAAATGCACTTATATAATATGTAAAGTATAATATAAGTTCAAAATTTTTTTTGGTACTTTATATTCTTTATTTGAGGTATACAGAGATCATATGTATATTTAGTACGGAAAATTCTTGTTATTTGATATGACATTTTGTCTATAAAATTATCTTTATATTTTATTACAAACATACAACATTTTAATATGTAGGTCTGAACGACTGAATAATCCCATAATCCCTTATTATGTACCCTTAAAATATTCTCGGTGGTTTCCGGGAAAAAACCACAATTGAATGTACTTTTTCCTTGTTACACCTAATTAAAATGATTCCACAAGCAGTGCCGGGAGCGCTCGCAGAGATTTGGTTTTTAATTGATTTCCACGACGTTAAAAAAGGTCTTCTTGTTTCGTTAATTGTTTTTTCTTATTTTTTTTATTGGGGTCGCTATGTGACTTGTTTCGTTAATTGTTTTTCGGATTTTTTTTTAATTGAGCTCGCTTTGTGACGTGGAAAAAAGCGGCCCTAGCCTAGTGGTTAAGTCACTGCGTAACTGATAACAAGATTAATCAGATGACAAGGCCGGACCTGGGATGGGTGACCGCTTTATGCATAAACACCGCAAAAAACTCGCCACTTGTTAGGTGTTGCCTCCGAATGCCATCGGCGAAATGGAGACGGGTTAATCACTCCGCTGGGTACCCTGAGGCCATTTAAACGGTTTTCGGGTGCAAAAAAAAACAGCACACGATGGTCTGTGACGTTATTTAATACAACTTATTCAAGCGATGTATTCTATTGTAATGTAAAACTACACAAGTGCTTACATTTTTCGGATTTAATCTGAAAGTCAATGGATTTTCATGAGACTACTGCATCGATTTCTTGTCGAGGTGGTAGTCTCTTTTCAGGATGTGCTTTATCGTCAAATATGTCCGTTTCGTAACTACGAAACGAGCATATTTGACAATAAAGCAGCAAGGATATTAAAAGACTCGTAATGCAAATTTGTCTTCGACGCCGCCGATTTCGTAATAACTTGATTTAGCCGTCGAAATATTGGAAGCGTTAAATGTTGTTAAACAACAATGCTTAACCGACCCCATTCATGGACTTTCATGTAAATCTTTACAGATATTTATGACGATGGGACGAAAAGAAAAATTGGGTAGATACAAAGTCATATGCCGTGCTCTAATACGAACCGTCGTTATTTACCTATTTGCTGCAAAGCTTTTAGTAAAAATATGCTATAACAAAATGTGCCATATATTAACACAAATAAAACAACGAAAATTATGTAAAAAAACCGTCTAATGTGGTTATTATGGATGTACTTATCCCCAGTAGTTATTATGGAGATCTCTGAGGACAGAATCTTTGAGAAAAAATGTGACAGATGACCAGGGAGTTACGCCCAAAGAATACGCTTTCTGTGTCAAACCACAGATATATTAAACATACTGAGATACGTGTTAATATGTAAAGACAAATTACATACATACATATCATCACGGGTGCCTTACGGCGCCCGAGACTGCCTAGACGGCTCCAGGGTTTTAATCCCACCTCGTCGTAGCCGATAGTATGAGTCTACACCAAACAAGTGGCTAGCTCTTAGCCATGTTTTGAATAGACTCAATAACCCATCTTTAAACATTTTAACAAGTTGGTATAATGAAACCGGGACCGACAGCTTAACGTGCTCTCTGAGGCACTATAGTGGTATTGTCAAACAAATGTACATATTTTTTAAAAATTAAACACTAATTGGTACACACTGGGGCTCGAACCAGGGACCTAAGCATTTTTAAGTAAGTAACGCTTCACAGTGTGCTGGCTTCGCTGCAGCAAAAATTGGAGCAAGGATACAAGGCAGTTGGTTGATCAGATCGGTCGACTAACATCTGGGGATGCTCGTGCCCGATCATTGTTCTCCCAAAATATGAGTCTGGCGATTCAGAGGGGGAATGCCGCATCAGTTCTTGGCACGGTAGGTGAAATGTCAGGGATTGAGGAAATAAAAAGCGGCCCCAGCCGATCCAGCGACCTTGTTATCAGTTGCGAAGTGACTTAACCACTAAGTCACTTCGCAACTGATAACAAGGTTAAGCAGATGACATCAAGGCCGGCCTGGGATGGGTGACCGCTTTATATAACGAGGCTATTTCATCATTAACACCGGAACAAGCTCGCCACTTGTTAGGTGTTGCCTCCGAATACCATCGGCGAAATGAGGATGGGTTTAATCCCTACGCTGGGTACCCAGGCCGTTTAACCCATTTTGTACCACCGGGTGATATTTCACCCGACAAAAAATATGAACATTGAATATTTTTTTTAACTATACAAAAGCTATCCCAGAGTAATTTTAGATCATTTAAATGTTTGTTTGGACTTTATTTAATCTTTCATTATTTGTTACATTTAGCATTTAAATATATTTTAACTGTTAATTTAAAAAGATTAGAATAAAGGTGTTTTTTAATACCTTTTTATTTTGACCAGTATAATAAATAAATGTGCTCTCGAAAAATCTCATATTCATACAAAATGATGTTAAAGTAACTCTCTATCCATACCCATCATCATTTAGTACATTCCTGGTCATTTAGGTATAGTTTCAAGCGCGAAAACTTATCGGGTGAAAAATCGCCCGTTGGTATATTGCCATACCACGACATGGCAATTTTATTGTTCGCGCTGTATCTGTTCTTTTAGTACGCTTTTGCAATCTAACGTGTTTGGACGTGTTACTGTTACTCAATGTAAAATTACAATTAAGCTGTTAAGAGTTATTTTTTTTAGTAGTGATTAATTAGTGATACATTTTATAAATAGGAATATATATTCGTGTAAAAGGATCTCAGGTAAATAGTACTTTTTAATTAATTAAATATAAGTAATAGTAATAGCGCAATAAAAATAAATACGTAGGTATATAAACAACTTATATATATATTTATTTATATTACGCCCATCTTTTTCATACCTACTTATATAATATTTTCTATTAGGTAGTTAATAGGTATGGAGCGAAAGCGTTATATAAAGATGGCTGAGGTGATGGCTTTGCTGGAAGAGTCATCCGATGAAGAGGGCAACCCAACTATGTGTGCACAAGCAAACATAATTTACATACCTCCTGAAAACGTGGACAATATTTCCGACCAGGAAAACGTCGATGACGACATTATTGACAAATATGCTGATCCAACAATGGAAATTGCTGGTGAAGTAGAAGTTGAATACCAACATTTATATGACAAAGAGCCATCAGAACTACCTCAGCCACAGGAACAGCCATCAACATCCTATGACATACCTAAATATAAAAAGCTGGCAGCGTTTGGTGCTCCGTCTTGGAAAAAGACCAAAAGGTTTCAGTTTAACAGACAACCGTGCCACGAGCCACTGGATGAAGTTGTGGAAGGCATGGTGACTAGGCTCAGTAAGTATACTTAAGATAGTTTTATAAAAATATCATATATTACAATTTTATTACAATCCAGCTAATCGAAGAATATATTTTATTTACAGAGGATTACAGGCCTTATGATTATTTTCAATGGTTCTTGGGCCAAGATATGATTGATTCCCTGGTTGATTCAACGAATAAATATGCTGCCACATATAACATCGCTGCCTTTGTAAATTCCAATGACATGAAACGATTTTTGGGCATTTTATACTTATCAGGATATAACACGCTTCCATCTCTGCAAGATTACTGGTCTATTCGTCCATCTTTGGGAGTTCCAATTGTAAAACAGACAATGTCTAGAAATAAATTTCAGAAAATAAAAAAATATTTACACTGTGCCGACAATGACACTCTGGACAAAAATGACAGATTTGCTAAACTTCGTCCTTTTTTTAACAAATTAAATGACAAATTTATGCAGTTCGGTATTTTCACGCCTCATCTTTCGATTGATGAACAAATGGTTCCATATTTCGGCCGCCATTCTTGCAAAATGTACATCAGGGGAAAGCCCATCCGTTTTGGTTTCAAAAATTGGTGCTTAGCTTCATCGCAAGGATATTTATACCAATTCATGCCATACGGTGGAGCTCGAACACCACATGACAAAGATGTAGGCCTAGGCGCCAGCGTAGTTTTAGATCTGCTCAGCAAAGTAGAACACCCTATGCGACACACTGTTTTTTTCGATAATTTTTTTACATCATACTACCTTATGTGTCTTTTGTCTGAACGTAATTTTTCGCTACCGGAACCATACGAAAAGATCGAATGAGCGGAGCGGTCTTGAAACAAGGTAAAACAGCTCTACCAAAAGGTGAGATGGATTACTCATTTGATAAAAGCAATAAAATCTTGCTGGTTCGCTGGCAGGACAACAGTGAAGTGACGTTAGCTACGAACTTTTAAAAGCTAGAACCAATGCATGGTGTCCGACGATGGGACAAAACAAAGAAAGTGTTCATTCAACGTCAACAGGCTGATGTAATTTATAAATATAATCAGTCGATGGGCGGTGTGGATCTCCACGATAATGCTGTAGCAAACTACAGAATTGGCATCCGTGGCAAGAAATGGTGGAATGCCCTGTTTTGCAATGCATTGGATTCTGCCATTGTGAACGCATGGAAGCTTCATTGCTTTATACAGAAGGCAGAAGATATGAAAGTAATGTCGCAGAAAGATTTTAAAGTAGAAGTAACTGAGAAATTACTATTAACCTCAGATAACGATAATGAAGACCACATTGATGACGATGATAATTTTTTGCCATCGAATATTCCTTAATTGGGCAAGAATCACATTATCATAAAGGAAACCAAGTATGCACGTTGCCGCAATAAATGTGGCCTTTCCAAGGATGAAGCCACAAAAACATTGTACAGATGCAATAAATGTAATGTGGCACTACATGCCAAGTGTTTTGACTCCTATCACAAAAATAAAAAGAACTGAAATCAATAATACATTTACTTATTATACATATACCTACACACATCTCATATTATATAATATACTTACTAAAATGTATCCATATTACTTACTTAAATAAATATAATAATAATTTTAAAAAACCTGTTTTTTTCTTATAATATATTTTCTAATGGAATGGTAACGTCCCAACGGGTGAAATTTCACCCGGCATTTTCCGAGAAACTGGAAATACGAAAAATTTTTTTTTTCATATTTATCGTATTTTTAGGCCAATCTAAGCATCCTCTCCAAAAATTATCAAAATCCGGCTGCGTTGAATTTTTCTGGTACAAGATGGGTTAAACGGTTCTCGGGAGCCAAATAGGACCCGTGATGGTTTTTTTTTTTTAAATTAAGTACCTACGTGTAAATATTTGAAGCATATTTAAAAAAGTCTTACAATAATAAAAAAAAAAAAAAAAAATTGGAGCACGGCATGTAATTTTGTATCTACCTATGGTAAGCAGAGCTACAAAGACCATGAATACATTGGGTCGATTAATACATCGTTGCTAAATAACATTGATAGCTCCCACTATGACGGCTAAATGATGCGGTTAAGAAATAGTCCGAGACAAAGACGTATTTTGATGAACTCGCTGCTTTATCGTCAAATTAATCGCCCGTTTCGTAACTGCGCCATTAACCGCCCCAATCTTGGAAGTACGAGTACGTTTGTATAAGCGTTAACACGAATGCAGAGGCCATAATCCACAATGTAACGTACAGTCCCTGGCCATATTATTAGACGCACTGTGCATTTTTTATATTATTTCTACTCTCACTGATGACGCCGCTCCAAAGAGAGGCGAAATATTTGGCAATAAAATTTTATAGCTTCAATTTAACGTTTACTATCCAGTTAACTATACTACTGCGTTAATTTTTCCACCAATCAGATAAACTATACACATATTTTGATAGTCCAACAAAATGAAAAGATCCTATTGGTGGAGATTTATCGATTAAGGAGATAGTAACGTAAAAGAAAAAACTCAGCGCCTCTGATTGATACCTTCCAGTAGACTAAGATACTTTATATCACTTAGCAAAAATATATATAAAATTCAATAATATAATTTGTGTACTAAATAAAGGTTATAAATTTTATTATTAATGGCAATTATAATATTCAAAGCATAATTATTAGAAATAATATGAAAAATGCACAGTGCGTCTAATAATATGGCCAGGGACTGTATGTACCTAGTACCTTATTGCAAGAGATATAAAGATTAATTTCCTATAACATTAAATATGAAATAGGTCTGAAATAATATCTTTAGACTAAGATGTATCTAGAGATTTGAATCTCTTCATACTGACATAAATTTGTAGAAAGATACGTGAATGAAAATATTTAAGGAAATTTAGTTATTATAGCTGTTGAGTTAAAGTCTAAACTCCTCTAGTAACAATTTGTGTATTTTTCTTAAGAAAACTCTAATATTTTAAAAAGTATAAATTGTGAAATGAAACCGTTTTCTTTTACAGGACTTTCATTTGTTTGTAGATTTCTTAATTTATTCTTTAAACTGTTATAATATTACAAATTTTCTTAGCGACAGGCAAATTCATTTTACCCCTTTTTTTCTTTTTAAGATTTTATTAAATAGTTAGGTATTCCATTTACCGTGCTTTTTGAGTTTATTTCTCATTCTTCCTATGGTTCAAACGCCGGTGTGTACCAATGAGTTTTCAATTAAAAAAATATGTACATTTGTTTAACAACACCACTATAGTGCCTCGGAGATCACGTTAAGCTGTCGGTCCCAGTTTTATTATACCAACTTGTTAAATTGTTTTTAGAACCCAATAACCCATATTGAGTCTATCCAAACATCGCGACGAGCTAGCCACTTGTTCGGTGTAGACTTATACCATCGGCTACGACGGGGTGGGATTAAAAACGCGCAGTAAGGCACCCGTGATGATACGAGTATATCTTCCTATCTAGTCTTATCTTATAGTTAATCCACTAACATGACGAATTTCAAAGGTTGTACTTTGGGCTAATATGAGGTTCTACTGATAAAATCGAACAACTTTTTCCATGGAACCATGTGTCGCAAATGAAAATAAAATTGCCTTCTCCATCTCCACAAACTAGTAATGATAAAATGACCAATTAGTATCGGCTACGACGAGGGGGGATTAAACCCCCGCTGGGTACCCTGGGGCCGTCTAGGCGGTCTCGGGCGCAGGCACCCGTGATGATATATTATGTTAGTATGGAAAAGCCAAAATTTTTATTCATTTTATTCTATTTTACACGTGGTTCCATGGGAAATGTTGTTAGATTTGACCAGTAGCACCTCATATTAGCCCAAACTTCAAATTCACCCTGTATATAGGGTAGGTACTAAGTAGACCTACAAAGTATATGAATGGATTATATATTGAATATTAATACATTTTTGTTTAAGAGATAGACATTTGTAGATCCCGCTATGCCGTTTAAATGTTGCGCTTACGACACGGCCCAACTATTGAATTGATAAAAAAAAATATTTTAACATTATATAAATAAACTAAGCTCTAGGCTTGTACTATGTGTACTAGAAAACACACAGACCACGACAAACTGTACAGAAAAATATACTGATTATTTTTTGCCATGAGTGGGAATCGAACCCCGAACTCCGGATACAACGATAAAGGAGCAACCACTAGTCTACGGAGGCGGTCAAATAAATAAATACCTACCTTCTAGCTATAATAAGTAAATAATTCTTCTATAAACAAAACTAAACCTACAAATAAAACAATGTAAACACAATAATAAATATTATAAAAACAATAATAATATATATATAAGTTATTAGCAAAATAAATAGAGTTATTATTAATAACTTACCTATTAATAATGTAACCGAACCTTTACCTTTATTTGAGGAAATAAAGGTAAAATAAAGGTTGGTACAGACTAAGTTAATTAATAGATACTTCACACTAAGCTAATGAAAGGTTTAATACTTGGTGAGTTTTGTCGATTCTTATTCGACTTAGAAGTTATTTATTTAGTGGATATACTGGGTGTTTTTTCTTACAGTTGTTTTTTTGTAGCTTAAGTACTCTATCACTTATAGCTATCTATAGGTATGTATATAGTTAAAATTACCTAAAAAAATACATTGTCTTCGTATTAAACAAATAAAATACCTTTAGACCTGGGCCCCGATTCCGCTAATTTTAAAACTTTGACTTACCGACACGATCCATTTACAAAGCAAAGGACGTTGAGATGAAACTTGGTATTCTACTAAATGTAAAACGGATGTGTGTATGGACGTCGATTGCACGTCGCATGGACATCGTATGCACGTCGCTTGCTCGGCTAACCTGTCATCGTAGTACTCTATTTTATCTGTGCCTGTCATATTAGTTTGTATTTTTGTTTAAGTTTTGCTCTTTTTACATGGCATAGCTGTTATAATTAAATAAAATATCATTTAAAAGTGTATTCTTATTATTATACACTTTATATTATACTAGACTGTTTTATTATTATAAAATTCACCAACTACATTTTGTCCTGCGCATACCATAGATAAACAATTATTAGATATGACAAAATATATCATAGAGTAGTTATTATATTTAGAAAGGACAATACAATATTTTATAATGCTTTAAATTATTACCAATCGAAAATTAAAGACTCAATTCTAACGTAATAGTGTAAGACCTGTGGTAAGACATAAAACTCCACCTTGCCCACACTAAATAAAACTACTAATCGCTTTAGGTTGCATTGCCTGAAAAGGTTAGACCTAAATATGATTAGTCTGTTCGTTCCGAAAGGTATTTTTCCTAAATTATTGTTGTGAAATCCGACGTTTGCCCCAAATACGTCTTATGGCCCGAAAAAAATACTAATTTACCTATTTTTCTTCATAATATTTATATTATATTTTAAGGTGGATTTTTTAATATAATTCAAGACTGAAATATTGATAATTTCAACGATTACCTATTGCATTAATAATTGGAAAATGGTCTTTTCATTTAATAATTTATTTTAAGGTGGATTTTTTTATATAATTAACCCATCTATAAACAGTTACTCAAGTTCTGTGCCTCCTGTGAAAGGTGATTTAACTCGAGTTGTACCTTTTTTGTGATTTTTACATAGAAATTGTCAGAAAAAAATTACGATTTTTTTGATACAACTCAAGTCCTTCTATCTGCTATAGTTTCGGAGATAATTTGGTGCCAAGTGATATAACTGACAGAATTTCGGAAAAAATATCGTGAATTTAGATATAAGTCAAGTCGTAACCCCTTTAGGTCATTGCTTCACACATTTTTTTTTGTGCCTCGTGGTATAAGAGCGATTATATTAATTCACACACTTTATTTTTCAGTATATTTATCGTGAATATTGATATATTTAGAGTTATATCACTTTGCACCAATTTTTCTCCATACTGATTAGGGTATAACTCAACATGTACCTACTAATCCGAATCTAAAGTTGTGCCTGATTTGTGATAAGTGATGCATCTCGACTTACATCATTCGACACAAAGAATTTTTTATGTGTAAACGAATATAAATTGAGTTGTATCTAAAACTCAAACCAGATTTGTTTTTTTTTATTAATTACTAGATGTGCTATATGATACAAGTACGAACATGACGAGAGTGGCGGGGGTGCGTGAGGCGAAGTGAGGGCGTGACGCGGGGTAGGAGATGCGCGGGCGTTAGTGTCGCTGCGGCCTTTATGAAGCTTGGTCACGTCCGAACTCGCCATGGATCGACGCGTAAGTTGTTAGATGTATCATTTTACACGAAATTGCATAGTTTTGGATTTTTGTTTCATTATTGAATTAAATCACTTGACACAAAATAGATAGGTAGGTACCTATTGTAATGTAAACATAGTCAAGGTACTAATCTTTACTTTTGCTATTTTGTTCCTATTAATTTGATTCACGATTGACTACCTACTCAAAGTGATTTTCCGCTTTTTTGGTTAACCTACTTTTGATGTTTTTTTACTATCTATCAGTACTAACTATCATTAGTTTAGAGATACATAATTATTTTTTCCGTACTCTGATTCTAAAGAGTTTTCTTACAATTATTGCTCAATTAAAACCGGTAAGTACGTACCTTCTTACAGTACAGACGTTTATTTTTGTTTCAGTTGACGTTTCCGAAATCCCGAATAGCTAAAATAATGGATTTAGCCACTAATGACGCAGCAAACATGAGTTCTCAATACCCCATCGAAGCTGAAATTAAACGAACAGAACAAAATAATAATACCAATGAATGCGGCTACGGATACGAAGTAAGAGAACCAATTGAAGGATCACTGCCAGAAAAGTCTATTGAAAGTCCAGTCCCTACTATCAACGAACACCAGAATCCAATATCTTCAGATAATTCAACAGAAATGGTTATTGACAACGATAAGACGAACAAAACAAATGTAAATGCTTCTGAAAACCTGTTAGATGATTTGACAGATGCAGGTTCATCAACCGATGGTGATTTTGGATCATCTAGCAGTGATGATTACATTTGCGGTACTGATGAATCTTCCTCATCCACTAATGACGAAAGAACTCCGGTTAAAAAGAGAAGAAAGAAAACGGCTACATCAGAAAATAATATTATGGTTACTGAAACACCATCTCCAAATAATGCGAGCATATCAGAGAATGCTCCCGCTGATTCCTTCTGGAAAAATAGCGGTATGAATAGTGGCGGAAAAAAGAAAAAAACAAGAAAAAGTGAGAAAGAAAGAAGACATGATAGAGTAAAGAGAAAACTTTTTCGTAACACTGGCTTGGAATACACAACAAAGTCAGGAAAAACTAAGAAAAGTCGTGAATTACGTGATCTTGACAACTGTCGTAAGAAGTGCAAAGATAGGCTACCATTGCATGTAAGGAAAAATCTTTTCGATACATATTGGAGTCTTGGAAGTTATGAAAGTAGGATCGATTATATGGCGAAATGCATTGAAGTTTGCCGAAAAAAAACGTCATGGTCTTCTCCAAAGAAAAAACGCAACGTCAGTTTTAGATACTTCGTTCAAAGTTCTGATCTAGCAAAACATCAAATTTGTAAAGGATGTCTTTTGAAGACTTTCGACGAAAGTCATAAATTTCTACAAACGATTTGCGAAAAACTACGGGACAATGGCGGTCACCTTCCACCACGTAAACGTCGAGTCGGTAAGTCGATTCCTGATTTCAAACTAAAGGAAATAAAAGCTCATATTGCCTGTTTCCCTTGCACAGAAAGCCACTACGGCCGTAACAAAACGACTAAGAAATTCTTGAATTCTGAACTCAACTTACAAGTTCTTTATAATTCGTACAAATTGAAGACAGAAACTCCAGTCAGCAAAACCATTTTCAAAAAGGTATTTGATACCATGAATTTGTCTTTCAAAAAACCATCAGTAGATACTTGTTCTAAATGTGACTCCATAAATATGAAACTTAAGTACGCAACCGAGGCACAGGCTGCAGATTTGACGAAGGCACTCGAAGAGCACCAAGAAGCATTTAAGGCTGCTTACGAAGAACTATCCCCTTTTAAGCATTTTACAAGAGACAGCTATGGACGTACAATCTAACCATACATGATCTAAAAACAAACAAAGCGTTTTGCTACATGTGGCCGGAGTGTGAAGGGAATAGAGGAGCGAACGACATAGCTTCATGTCTATACGATTTTATCATAAATCAACTGCCGCATTTAAACCCAAACGCCAAGAAGCTGATCATGTACTCAGATAGTTGCCCGGGTCAAAACAAGAATTCGATTGTTACAACAATGTTGATGCTAGTGGCTAAACTATCCCCTCAATTACAATCTATTGAACATAAATTTCTCGTACCCGGTCATACTCACATGGAGGCTGACACCGACCATGCGTTGATTGAGCGTAACAAGAAGCACACGAGTATGGATATTCACTTGCCAAGAGATTGGTACCAGCTAGTGCGTACAGCTTCAAACAAAACAGCGAAGTTCACTGTTATCGAGATGACTTGTGATATGTTCTACGATTTCAATAATTTTTCAAAACAATGTTATACTCTCAGGAAAACCAATACAGACAATGAAAAATTTCTGTGGTGCGACGTTCGATCTGTTTTGTATACCAAAGAAAACATGTCCCGTTTTTCTTACAAAAAAGAATTCAAGAATGTTGAGTACATGAACATGGATTGTTCTAAGCGGGGTAAAGCTTACGATATGATTACAATAAATACAGTACCGAAAGCCTACCATTCCAAGATTACTATTTCAACCGAAAAGAAGAAGGATCTATTGGATTTGCTGTGCTTTATTCATGAGAGCTCTCATGAGTTTTACAGAAGTCTGAGCTGCAAGAATGATGTCAAAGACACTGCTCCGGATAATGATGATGATTCTGATGATGAGTAATTTTATGATATGATAGTTATGATCATCTAACTCCCAAGACCTATTAAAGGTTTTATTTTGATTTAAGAAGGTACCTACGTACTTCTTTGTTCTCTTCATTCTTTTACCTCACTCATAGAGTCGAATTACTGCCTATAGGATAGGTTAACAGCTGTTAACTGTACTGTGTAAGTTTTAAAGTGTTAGCAATTTTGATGTTTATTATTTTTCTAGATTTTTTTAAGGATTCACACAATGGCTGTGCTGTTATGTTTTGTACTGAGTAGGTTCACTTTGATTATTGTGATAGCTGCGTAAGATTGATCTGTGCCATTTCTAAGTATTTAAGTTTAAGACTAATTGCATTTAAAAAGATCTCTATTTACTTCTTATAATTTTGATAAAACTGTGCCTTATTTGTAAGTAATTTCATAATTTTGAAGACTTTAATAAACGTTAAGTATTTTTCTAAAACTTGTATTCATTTCCACCATACATAGGTATTTTAATGCAGGATATAACTGGACTTGTATCATTTAACACATTTTTATAAAGACTAGAATTTTAGCAAACTGATACAATTCAGGTAAAATATGAAAATAGAGGACTGATAAGTAAAAAATTCGAATCTTTGGAGTATTATTTTTATCATTTGTTTGAGCTACATTGTGTTTTGAACATATTCTTATTAGTTATTGGATTTTTTCACTTCTTGTATATCACTTTACACAAAGACAACATAAATGTGCAACATGATTTAACTGTACTTGTATCATTTATCACGTAATTTTATCACATATTAGAAATTAAAAAGGGTACAACTGCGAGTTTTTCATGAATTACTTCAAAAGTATAATATTTACCACAAAAATATAAAAACACAATGAAAGTGGATGTTTCGATCTACAAAAGAAGGTACTTAAATGTAACCTAACCCACTTCGTTCATGAACTAGAATTTTTTAAATATTGTTTGGGCTGTCCTGTAAAGTAGTGATTTTTCAATTGTATCACCGGTCACAGGAGGCACAGAGTTGTATTATGAACTCAGAACAGCTTAACGTGCTCACCGGACCACTATTATAGTGGTGTTGTCAAACGCATGCAGCTATTTTTTAATTAAAAACTCATTTGGTAGACACTGGTGGGTGTTTGAACCGTAGACCTAAAACCGTAGTACTTTAAATATATTTTCCACGTTTATAAACCCGGCCAGCATCAGAAACGCGGATGTTCTATCTCTGGGCCATTTCTAATATCTCCAAACTTTGGAGCCACTGCGAAATTAACGGAAATCCAACCATTTTTATATATAATATATATAAAATGTTTTTACACAATTCACAAATAGGCAACTTTTGTAAAATGACATTATAACTGAAGTAAAACTTTTGAGAGAACGTTGATATCAAGTTAAACTAAACGTCAAAAATTAATAGAATATCATTAAAAAAACCTTCCATATACGATTGGAATAGTAAAATACCTAATTTGTCTAATAGTCGATACAACGTTCAGTTGATATCCAATCGATGTACAATTGACAGTTGATTTTGTTAGTAGAATGCCAAAAGTATGAAATGACGTATAAGCTTAGCCGTTGATATCCAATCCATACAACGTTGATTTAGCGGAATTGAGCCCCAGTGTCGTGGTCTCAATCGTGAGTTTAGTATAAAAGTATAAATTAAAGTCGTTTCTTAGCCTGAACCATTGCTTGGAACTGTCAAAAATTAGTTTTGTCATATGCAGTTTGACAGTCCGAAGCATTGGCAATTGCTTAGCAACGACTATTAATGCGACCCCAACGAGTTGTGGACCCAGTCTTTACGTTTATACAAAAACATTAAGATAAAATAACTTAAGTACATGTTTTTTTTATAATGACGGAGTATGCGTGTTTCACATTAGACCTCATCGTTACTTTTCATCAGGCAAGATTGTGAATATAAAAAAAAAGTCATTATTCTCTGTCATTATAAAAAAAAAAATGTACTTAAGTTAATTATAAAAAAAATTAAACTAAACCTTAAGAAAAATAAATTAAACTAATCCAAAGAAATATAATAAATACACAATATTATATAAATAAATACTAAAATAAATATTTACAAAGAAAATAAACTATTTATAAAAGGTAAAATATTTCTTCCATCCCCGACAAAACACCGGCCGTGCCTAGTACAGAAGCGGCATTTCCTCTTTGTACCTACAAAGACAATGCCGCAAAAGGTACAGTGCAATATGGGGATGGATCGGTGTAAGGCGGTCTACAAAATAATAAAATTTTTCAAGTTTCTCCTGAAATGTAGAGGGGACAGTAAAAATTGGACTTCCTAATAAAAATAAAGTACTGCTGTTTAAAGTTTTAATTCCCGGTAATGTAGTATTTATAGCAGTAAAAATATTATTTTTATCATTTAGTGAAATATCTGGCAAAAAGAATAATTCATATTTACTGGTGTTAATTTCCAAACCAATTGTGTTAAATTTTTTAATCAAATTTTTTAAGTCTTCAATAACTTTTGAAGATTTTCCTATTAAAATGCCATCATCAAAATACCAAAGATTTATTGAACTATTGAGAGTTTGAATAATATCTTGTATACATAAACTAAATAATACCGGTCCAAGTGGGTCACCTTGTTGACAGCCTGTACTGGATTTTATAATTTTATTATTGAAAAAAAGGTTTGTTTCGCTTCTATAACATTGCCAAATATATGGAAATAAATTTGGAATAGCTTCTTTAACACACTTTAAAATGCGATCACGGTGGATTGAATTAAAAGCATTTCAAACATCAATTTTTACTAAGATTTCAGCATCATTATTAGATTCTAAGTATGTTCGCACTGTATGGACGGCAACTTCACAAACAGAAAATGTCCGAACACCTAATTGAGCAGATCTAAAATGTTGACCAAGTGGTTCCATTACGCTTCGGCAGGCAACTTTGGACGCCAAACGTCTAAGAGTACATCCTATGGCAATTGGCCTAATACTACCATCCTTTTTCTTTAGTGCACAAAGTGAAGCTCCGTACAAAAATTTTACAAAATCATCACAAACTTTTCCGGATAACATGAAATTTATTTAATTTGTAATTTTAACAAGTAATTTTTGACCAATGTCCCCCGAAAGTTTACATAATAAGTCTTTTAAATATTGGGGTCGAATTCCGTCGATGCCAGCGGACGAACCGGCAGGAAAAGAAAGTATACATTTTAAAATATCATCAGGAGTAGCTATAAAAAAGGATGAATCGTCTGCTGGTGATTCTGGAAAAAATAAATTTTCTGGCGCAGAGGGATGCTTTAATTTTAAAGATTCTAATGTTTCAGTACTATCTTGAGCAAAGGTATCATTAGATGATAAAATTCTGATCGCTCCACAAATATGGGTGACTTTGAAAGGTTGTACTTTGGGCTAATATGAGGTTCTACTGATCAAATCGAATAACTTTTTCCATGGAATCGTGTGTCTAAAAGGAAAAAAAAATCTTTCAAATTCACCCTGTATATATTTCCACTGTGATAAAAAAAAACACCTAATATACAAACACGTGCCATTGTGTATTTCTAAATAAATGTAAAGCTAGTAAGAATTTTTCTATATTTGAGGAAGACATTGGTTTATGCAATACTTACCCATCGAACTCTAAGTCTAATAAAATATAATATGTATTATATCGTTGCTTCTGGTACACATAGTACAAGCCTAGAGCTTAGTTTGTGACCAGAGCAATATGTGTAAATTCTAAAAAAAAAAAAAACTTATATACATAGTAGAAGCCTGAAAGAATTAGTATGTCACCAGGGCAATAATAGGTAATAAAAAATAACTATACGTGGTGGCCAAGTTGGTTAGGACTTAAAAACACTTAGGTCCCTGGTTCAAATCCCGGTGTGTACCAATGAGTTTTTAATTAAAATTTATAAATTACATTTGTTTGACAACATCACTATAGTGCCTCGGAGAGCACGTTAAGCTGTCGGTCCCGGTTTCACTATACCAACTTGGGAAACTGTTTATAGATGGGTTATTGAGTCTATTTAAAACATCGCGACGAGCTAGCAACTTGTTCGGTGTAGACTCATACCATCAGCTCCGACGACCGCCGCTGGGGCCGTCTAGGGGGTCTCGGGCGCCGTAAGGCACCCGTGATGATATGTAGGAAGAAGTGGCTGCATTTCAAAATGCTGTCGAAGAGATCCCTAAGGACAGTGCTTTTCTCAGTGGTACCATCGGATGCAGCGATGTATTGATGTGAATGGACACTATTTTGGAAAGATATAATTAAACTAATAACTTTCTTTGCTGTAGAAACCTTAGGATCGTGGTCTCCGGAGGCCAAGAAGTGTGCCAAGTCAATTGGCAAACAACTCTATCAAAAATCCGGTGACCGTCGAGCTAAGTAATTTTTTCTACATAAGATTAGCTTAGAGATACAAAGGGGTAACGCAGCGAGCATTCTCGGTACTATTGGTAACACTGCAGGGTTGGAAGAAATTTATTATTTATATATTTTTTTTCTGTATCTTCTAATTTTAAAAATATATTGTACCTATATAATATTTTAATTATTATAACTTACTAGTTTGCTCAGTTTTTGATTTTCTAAGAACTGTCAGTTTGAAGAGTATAAAAAGTATTGAATAAGTTAGCCAATAACCTTAAAAATACTTAACAAAATTAAACATTAAAAAAGAGACTTTTTGAGTTAGCTATTACATTAAGAGATTAATCATAAAATTGTGAAGTAATACAGTTTAATTTTTGTTTTTATATTTACTAGTCAAATGATTTATTTGAGTTTTTCTTAATAACTTCGGATATTAACTGTCAAGATTTCGTCAGTCGTTTCGGAATTATTATATTATATTGTAGAAATTTTAGATGAGTTTAGTAGAAATTGTCTTTAGCTTTTTATGTTTTTGCTACTTTTAATAAAGATCCTGCCTACTCTAAAATAATCTTAATGTACTAGGTACGCTTTAACAGTCTGTTATTTTTAATACTTATCATGTTTACTTTCATAGCAAAAGGTCAAAATTATTTTTAATAATATAAAATATTCATTATGTACCATTTATTTTATTGGAGCACGGCAAGTGACTTTGTCTCTACCTGATGATAAGCAGTCAACTAAGTCCATAATTGCGACCCCATTTATGGAATTTCATTGTTGTTTGTTAAATTTTTAAAAAACTATTAAAGAAATATTAGGGATATTAATACAAAATAATTATGTATTAATATGAAAACTAAATATAAATAAATATATGCTAATAATAATGCGACAATTATGGTTGATAACGAGAAACTAGAACAAGTGTCTTAATTTATATATCTGGGTAGTGTTTTCACTAGGGATGGTAGATATGAAAAATATATTGAAAGGAGAGTGAATGCAGGCAATAGTGTCAACGGAGCACTGCGTTCTATGATAGGTAGGTCAAATATCACTCAAAAAGCAATACTTGACATACATAACGCAGTGCTTTCCGACACTATTATATGGAAGTCAGACATGGGTATGTCAGGATAAAGATGAAAGCAAAATAAATGCAGTAGAAATGCGATCATTGCGAAGAATGTGCGGTGTTAAAATAACAGACCGAATCCGCAATGACGTAATTCGAGAACGACTGGGACTGAAAGAAAGTACAGGTATGAAAATGAGAAAAGGTATGCTTCGCTGGTTTGGGCATATAGGAAGAATGAGTGATGAAAGACTGACGAACTAGATATATAAAAGCGAGGTGAAGGGTAAACGTGGCCGAGGGAGACCAAGAAACACTTACCATGACCAAATTGGAAAAGTTTTAAAAGACGGTGCATTTAAAAGTCTCCTAAATCGGCGTGCATGTATGAGAAGAGTTATGACTGTGAAAGAGGCGAAAGGAGGATGTAGGGATAGGGCCAAGTGGCGCTCGGTTGTCTTTGCCTACCCCGTAAGGGACCTGGTGTGAAGATAAATAATAATAATAATAATATGCTACCTTTGCGGCGCTTTTGTATTGTATTTTTTTTTATAAAATAAAGAAAAATTTTAATATACAATCTTACGTATCATTATGTACAAAAGGCATTAGGTCCCGTAAAGACAATCAAAAATATAAAAGATATGTCAACAATTTTGTGCAAAGTTATTCCTTAGAAAGCTCCCTATAAGCTTCCTTACAGATGGGGAGCGTGACTTTTGTCAAACTGCGAGACTTACCAAGGCATAAATATTATGGTCTTTGCTGAAATAGCTAAATGTAGGACTTACCTAATAAATAGTCTGAAAACAAGACTTGAAAACAGTTGTTGGATTTATACTTTAAACCCTTAAGAGGGGCGTCTGATTAAATATTTCTCATACATTCACGACCTTTTGGTCTTAACTGTAACCGTCCCCCTAAATATTTATAGATTTTTGGAGGCATACGTATTCATACGTTTTAATTTTTTTTAAGTTTGGTCATTCATATAAATATATTTATGGCATGGCATGTGACTTTGTATTTACCTAGTGGTGAGCAGATATACAAAGTCCATGAATGGGGTTGAACAATGATTATTATTTATCAACTTTGATTGCTCCTACTATGTCGGCTATAGAGACGAATTTGCATTACGAGTCTATTATAATATCCTCGCTGCTTTATCGTCTAATCAATCGCCCGTTTCGTAACCGCCCCCTGGAAGGAGACTACCACCTCGATAATAAATCGATGCAGTAGTCTCCTGAAAACCGGTGAACCCACAGACTAAAATCGTAACAAACATCATTTGATAGTTTTTGCATCTATATGGGCGGCGGTAACAAGACCAGTCGGTCGGCCGAACGAAATTAATAATAAAATAAAAAAAATAAAAAAATTACACACACAAAATACACATAAATACATTTTAAAAGAAAAAAGTACATCAATAAGATTCAAATTATGTACCTAATTAATTATATTTACATTTACAGGATAAATTATAAAATCTATTTTGTTAATAAGGCTACATACTTTAATATTAAACCCATTCTAAGCTCAAAGGTTCATAAAACTTAAAACTTCACTAACAATCACCTAAATCAATTCTGACTACTGCTCCTAATCTCATTCTCGGGGTTCGCATGAAACAGCAATTCTAGATTCAATTGCAAACAAAGTTATATCTACCCTCAATTGAATTCTATGTTACGTCAGAGCCTGCATTACAATTGTCAAGGATTTTAACTCAACTCTCAACTCTAGTCTTACTAAGATAAGGTTTAAATTACAATACAACTAAAATGAAAGTTCACGAGTAAAATTTGTGGTGTATGAGGGTAGTTATAAATCAAAGAAACCCAATTTGTGTTAAGCAGATTGTCGTCGGTTTTGAATTATGTTCTGTTAATATTTCACATTTGAAGGTTCGGTTAAGTTAAGGGCTCTCGCAGATGACAGACTTTTTGTCGTCCGATTGTCAGACATACTTTTTCACCGATTTAACGGATATTTGTTAATTTTTACAGTACCTATAGTCAAAATAAAAATAAAAATGTGGTTAGTTTAAATTGGTAGTGTGTTTTATTCGAAAATTGAATCAATTTCACCCTTGCAATTTTGCTTTAAGGACACAGAGACATTTCGTCCTTTCAGTATCTCTTGATCACCGTTTCTCGCAGAATTAAAATAATATATTTGTCAGCCATTGTATTAATTAATCTTTCTGTGTTGTGCATTATTTTTTCAATCAGAAAAGGCATAGAGAAGTAAAGAAGTTTAAAGCACCACAGACTACATAATAATACCTAACAGTATAGAATGGACTCCACGCCTTCCTCTGATTTAGAATTTCAATCTTCTCTAGACACTTCTAGACGCATATTGCTGAAGGTACAAGCTTCTCTGGCAAAGACAACCTATTTCGCTCACATAGCTTGCCATATCGAGTGTAGCCCTCTTTTTTAAGCATCCGTGGTGTAGGTATGTGTATGTATAGGTAGTTAGTTTTATTTACGCTCGCTTCATATATTTTGAGTCGAGTGTCCGCGTAGTGTGATAGCATGACTAATTATTTAAAGAGTTTTTTTTCAAAAGCGAAGATTATAATAAGAGTTTTTATGCGTAAGCAAATAAGTTTGCTCATACATAAAAAGTCCAATCTTTACTTAATGCTATTTAATTTCATTAGATTTGTTCTGGTTTAAACTTATAAATATAATATATTTTCCTACGTTAGGTTTAGGTACGCCAGTCCATCGCTTTTAGTTATTTTGGTAGGATATAATATGAGTCGTAGTATAAGGTTCGAGAATTCAGACAAAAAGTCGTTCACCGATTTTATTGTCTGACGTGTGCGAGTCCCCTAAGAATGTTATGTCGGCAGGTCACGATAGGCTTTTTGCGACCAGTTCTAAGTTTTCTATACTTATAACCATTACGGCCAAATCTTGCGTGTTTTAATGTTAAAAACTTTTTGATTTATTTCGCTTAATAGTTAAATAAGTACCTACATTTGTTAAATAAAGTAATGGATATTATTTATTGTGAATATTAATAATAAATTTTATTTCTGTTCACAATCAAGGCTAGATTTGTACTATGTCTTCAATTAACAATGATACTAATTAAACATATTCACATACATTATTATTTATATATACAATATTACAGAAATTATTATTTATATAAATGTATAATTAATAATATGTCCTTAATATACCGTGATGGTATTTATTTATTTTATTATTGTTCATTTATCTTCACACCAGGTTCATTACGGGGTAGGCAGAAATAACCGAGCGCCACTTGTCCCTATACCTACACTACTCTTTCGCCTCTTCCACAGTCATAACTCTTCTCATGCATGCACGCTGATTTTTAATTGCACCGGGTTTTATTTTTGATTGTAATGAATAAACACAATTTTACTATGTGGACCGATAAAAAAATACTAATTGTTATCTTATGTTTTCACAGAATAACATTGGCTCTAACTATTTTATTTTCGATCCGATTTCTATGAAATTATATAGCTTGTTATTAACCAAAAAACAAAAAAGATTATTTGTTTATTCCGCATAAACTCAAAAACTACAGAACCGATAAACAGAAAAACGAATCTTTAATTTTTTTTTTCCACGAGTGGGAATTGAGCCCATGACAAGATGGAAGTTGGAAATCAAACCTAAAACGACTAGCTATAATGCAAACGACGTAACCAATGACCCAAAAGTTCCACTATGCCGACTAATAAAATTTGTCAACATAAAGTTTTGTAAAGTATTTTAGAGGCTGTCAGGCTAGAGTAAGGCTTATTTTTTTATATGCACGACATGTGACTTTGTATCAAACTGATGGTAAGCAGACCTATAATGTACCTTCATCCATGGAGTCGATCAATACGTTGTTGTTTAACAGCATTGATCGCTCCCACTATGTTGTTTAAATGTGTACGGGACAGCCGACAGAATACACCCAATAGTTAGGTTAGCTATAAGGTTTTTTGATGACTATGTATAAAATCTGTTACCCTTGATTATTTGATTAACTTTATTGTGTATTATGTACAGTTTTTAGTATTAAGTCGATTATAAAGTCCTATTAATTTTGACGTAACTAGTTTGTATTTTAAGACTTTATTTCTGTGTACTTAGTCTTAATATTATTAATTGTATATTTTTATTGATTCATGTATTCTGTTTGTATTTTATCCGTTTGTATTTTGTTTCTTGTATAATGTGTTTAACTTGTATTTGTAACGTAGTATTTTTGACACTTTCCCACCGCCTGGATGCGGGGGAAGGTCATTATGCTGCCGAAGCCCGGCAAGGACAAACGTCTGCCGAGCAGCTATCGGCCCATAACCCTGCTTCCGCACCCGGCTAAGTTGTTTGAGCGACTGTTCCTCCGGAGGTTAAAGAGCTACGTCGAAATTCGACCGGAGCAATTTGGCTTCCGCGAGGGACTTAGTACCACGCTCCAACTAGTCCGGGTGCTGCACCACATGGCGAGCGAGCTAAACGCTGGCCGATCCACGGTCGGAGTCTTCCTCGATATCGAGAAGGCTTTCGATCGTGTCTGGCACTGCGACCTCGTGTACAAACTCCTCGCCTCGCCTCCCATGGCCACGAGGTTAGTGGCCTCCTTTCTCAACAACCGCCACTTCCACGTAGCCGTGGAGGGAAAAGTCTCAGTGGAGCATCCCATTTACGCTGGCGTACCCCAGGGAAGCTGCCTTTCTCCCGCACTGTATGCATTATTCACCAACGATATCCCCACCCTCTCCGGTCAACTATACGGAGAGGATGACGTAGTCCTGGCGCTGTTCGCGGGTGACAGCGCCTACCTCACCTCCCACAAAAATCCCATACTCGCGGCCGAGAAGATGCAGAGGATGTTAGACGTCCTCCCTAAGTAAGTAAACGTTGGAAAGACATCCGCCCTACTGGTTACCCGCCGTCGCCGCCGTCCACCAAATCTGGAACTCTAGGGACAGGAAATCGAATGGGCCGACTCCTTTATAATTAGGCCCCCCCGTCCTCAGCGGGGGACCTCGCGCACACCGCGACAAGTCCCCGGCGGGCTGCCGCCCGCCGAGTCCCTGCCCCGGCAACAGGGTACCCTAGCCGGAACTCGGCCCCACCGAACAACCGAGGTCGAAAAGACCAAGTGGTATTTTTGGAAATATAATTTTATGAAAATATAGAGCTCCCATTAGGGTAATGTTTCGCGCGGTAGCCGAAAAATGTTGTCGCCCCGCCCACTTTCGCAAGCAGCGAAACACAGACGATTGCGTGCGCGGGTCGACAATATAAATCCGGTACGTGAAGTACACTCCTGTGTCACAATGACGCGTGCTAAAGCGGCGGTCGCGCGCTGTCGGCTGCGTCCAGTGTTGTCATCCGGATTACCATTACACACCAAAGCGGCCATTTACAAATTATATATACGGCCTATTCTCACATACGCGGCACCAGCCTGGTACGCGTTATGTGGGAATAAACATAGGGCGCAATTAGAGGCCCAACAAAGTAAAAGCCTGCGCCTCATAACCGGCGCACCATTTTATATGCGCAATAACTCGCTGCGACGAGACCTCCGGATGGAAACACTGCACGACTTCGTCGTTCGTTTGACCACCCGTATGTTCTCGTGTGCAGATGCATCAGGCCACCCGCACATTCGGGACCTGACGCCTATGCATGCGAGACCACCGGATGCCAAACGGCGATATGCGCGCGACCTGGTACCTCTCATGAGCGAGAGTGATAGCAGTTCGGGAAGCGAAAGCGACTCGGACGGCTAGCACGATTGCTTCACGTGAAAGACCAGCATCACGGACTCTCCACAGAGCCCCTTGAATCCGTCGACCAGTAAAAAGGTCACGCAAAGACCTATCCGTAGTTACGGGTAGCGAACAGCTACTATTGAAGGAGGTTACGACCTCGTAACAATTACCCGTCTCCCGTAAGGGGGGATAGTGACGACTCATCGCGTTACACTCCTGAGCACGGGCGATCGGGGATCCCTATCCCCACTCCGCGACCGGTACCAACCAATCGCCGCGCAGGAGATTACCCCCACCCAACCCTCAAGCCAAAGATTGCCGAAGATGGACGAGGCTTCGGACGGCCGGCCGCCGCCGCCTGCCTCGCCATCTCCTCCTCATGCTGTCCTGGAGGCGGCCGATGAATCGGAGTCTCTTTTGTTAGAAAGAGTCCGTTCATCGGGCCTGTCCCCGGACGCACTCGCCGAGCTCGTCGAGGCCATGTCCTCCGCGCCGGCCGACGATGACCCCACCCCGATGACACCTGCATCAGGGTTCTCCCAGCCTTTCCTGGACCCGAGGATCCAGGCCGTCTTGCAGCGGGTCATGACCTCGGGGGCCAAAAGGCCAAGAACGAGCGACAGCAGCTTGTCGCCGGAGGGGAAGAGGGAGCGCCGGGAGCGTGTACGCGTCCCCGAGCAACACCTAGCCGACTCCGCCGCCGCCCAGCAGCTGACCCCGCACCGCCGAAGCCGTGATCCACGCCTGCATCGCAGTCACTCCATCGGGGTGCTGCCGACGCCGCGGACCATGGAATCTTCGGATGAAGAGTGCAGGATGCCGGCACCGCTACCGCCGTAGGTCCCCAGATCTATCCACCGCGGCTCTGTACAACACCACCGAGCTGTTGGACATAGCCGAGGTAAAATTCGAGGCCTGGAGGGGAAAGAAGGGCCCCGCTCAGTGCCACAGGTGTCAGCAGTTCCGGCACTCCTCGCACATGTGCTACAGGCCCCAAGCCAGTGTCAGATGCGGCGGGGGGCATCCGGCCAAGGAGTGTTCCCGCTCTCGCGAGGACCCCCCTACCTGCGCCAACTGTGGTGGTGAGCACACCGCCAATAACACCTCCTGCCCCGTCTTTCGCCGGGAAATCCGAAATAAGGCAGCCGGTACTGTGGCCCTGACAACCGCAGTCAGGGCCCCTGTTTCGGACCCGACCAAGACGGGGCGGAAGGAGGCGACGGCCCCTTCTTTGCCCACCACGCTCCGGCCCGCAGCTAACGATCCGAGGCCGAAGGATGCGCTTGCCAAACGCAAAGGGAAAAGGGGTCGAAAAGGCAAAAGCCGTAAGGCCCCAGCCGACTCGGCCCCCTTAGCCCAGCGAGAGGAGCCCTCAGCTCCCCTGCCACAGGCAACTCCCAGCGAGCCTACTTTCAAACTGATGGATGTAGCCTCGCTTTTACTCGATATGATACGAGCTATCGAGGCGGGTGCAGACCCTCGTTCAGCTATGGCAACCGGACTAGCCGGTTTAGCTGTTAGCAGAGGCGAGTAGGTCGGAACTACGCGTCGTGCACTGGAATGCCCGCGGCCTGCGAAACCAGCGCCGTGTTTTGCAAATTTTCCTCAGTGATCAGCGTATTGACGTAGCGCTGATTAGTGAAACATTTCTCACTCCTTCTATCCAATTTCGAATCCCAAATTATATCATCTACCGGCGGGATGAACCTGCGTCCCGGTCCCGAGCCTATCGTGGGCTGATGGTACTGGTCCGCAGGAACATCATCCACCAACCTCTACCGATTACTTCTTCCGAAGCTCCCTCCACACTGGGTATAGCGCTACATATAGGTGACAGCGAGCTGCACCTATATGCCGCATACAAGCCTCCAAATGAAGCCCTCGACACAGGGGGACTGCGTCAGCTGTTCGATACGCAGGTCCCGATCCTAGTGGCCGGGGACTTCAATTGTAAGCACCCAGCGTGGAATTCCGCGCAAATAAACCGTGGGGGGCGCCACCTGCTGCGGGCCGCCGAGCGAGGGTGGTTCTGTGTGGACGGCCCGCCCGGGCCAACCTATATTCCTGAGAATCATAGGTTTGGCCCGGACGTGCTGGACGGTGCACCGCAACCTCGACCTCGATTCCGACCACCTTCCCGTCCTAATCACTCTGTCTTCCCTCCCAACGAAAGTTTCGCCGCCAGTGCCCGCCAAGCGCGTTGACTGCGGAAAATTTGCAGACTACCTAAAAACCCACACGCCTTCCTTTCCGGTTTCGACGCCTGAGGACGTGGATAGACTCGCGTCCGAACTGTCTGTACAGTCACGTAAGTCTCAAGAGAGGGCCTCCTCGGAGGCGCCTCCGCGAAGGGGGCTTCCCCCCCTCCTCCATAACATCAGGGTCTTGCTGAAAAGCAAGAGAGACTTACGTCGTCTGTGGCAGCGCTCTCGCTGCCCGACGGTGAAGACCGAACTAAACGCGCTCTCGGCTCGGATTAGGAAAGCCATAGCGGATGTTTTCGCGGATCGTTGGCAAGCTCGGATTGAAGACGCGACCGGTGACCTGCGGGGGGTCCACCGGTTGTGTGCTTCGATGTCCAGTGCACCTAAAGCGGTCTGCCCCCTCCTCGATACCGACGGATCTCCAAGATTTCGAACAGAAGATCGCGCCCGGATATTTGCCGAATGCCTAGAGGGACAGTTTCGTCCCAACCCACCCCAGTCCCACGAACATGTCGCACAGGTAGAACGCGAAGTGGAGACCGGTCTCCGCTCCGCGGTACCAGAATCCGAACCCCCGATAATATTCTCCCCCGGAATGGTGGCGCGCGCCTTCAGCCGCCTCAAGCCGAGGAAAGCCCCCGGCATCGCAACCACAAGACGCGCCATGCAGAGAACTTACAAAATCACTGAAGCCACGAACCTTTGCAACCACAAGCAACAGCCAGCTCCTATGGACAACGTCACAGCCCCGATGATAGAAACAGCGCAGTCCAGATGCCCCGTGTGTAAGGGCAACCACAGAATGAGCGGTTGTTCAGCCTTCATTGCCCTGAATAACGATGACCGATGGGACGTCACAAAGGAACATCGACTATGCTTCGGATGTCTACGCCCACGGACCTCAAGGCACTTTTGTCGAAGACAGAAATGCGGCGTAGACGGATGCCTCAGAACACATCACAGCCTCCTTCACTATGCTCCGAGAACAGAGCAAAGAAAAGAAACCGTAGCTTCAACTTGGACGCCACATCGTCTCAGAACATATCTGAAGATAGTACCAATCTACGTTTCTGGACCGGCGGGAGAAATAAAGACTTTCGCACTGCTAGACGACGGATCTACGTCAACGCTCGTAGACAGCGAATTAGCCCGCCAGATTGGAGCCGACGGACCGGAGGAGTCGCTATGTATTGAAGCCATCGCTAACACGACGTGTTAACATCACGCTACGCGGCGCTACGAGCGACTACGAAATCAGCGCACGGACAATGGCTAACTTGAAAATATCGGCGCAATCAATCGCCGATGAAGATTTGAAAGACTGCGAATATCTCACCGGGATAGAAGACAGCCTGAGATATGAAGAAGCTCATCCTCGGGTGCTAATCGGCCAAGATAATTGGAACCTGCTCCTGGCCACCGAAACCAGAAAAGGGAAATCGCACCAACCTGTGGCCTCGATGACACCGCTCGGATGGGTGCTACACGGGACCCAAACACGCACCACCGGACAGCAGGTCCACTTCATCCACCACTTGTCGCCTGAAGATCACCAAATGGATGAACAGATGAAGAGATACTTCGCCCTCGTCTAGTCCCTCACCATCACACCGAAGCTACCGACCTAGAGGAGAAAGCGATGAAAGCGCTGACTACGGGCACGAGCCAAACGGATGAAGGCTGCTACGAGACACCGCTACTATGGAAACATAGTCACGTCGTAGCACTTCCAAATAGCTACGAGAACGCCCGTCGCCGTTTACACAACATTGAGAAGAAGCTTGATAAAAACCCGCAGCTCAAGACTAAATATGAAGAACAAATGAACTCTCTCCTCTACAAGAGCTACGCTGAGCCTGCATCACCATCCGATAAAGCCGGAAAAATATGGTACTTACCTCACTTCGCTGTCTTCAACCCGATGAAACCAAACAAAATACGGATCGTGCACGACGCAGCTGCCAAAAGCGGAGGAACATCTCTCAATGATCAACTGCTCACCGGACCGGACCTTCTACAGTCACTACCGGGGGTTATGATGAGATTCCGGGAACATCGAGTCGCCGCATCCACCGACATTACAGAGATGTTCATGCAGATCAAAATTAAAGCTGAATATCGCAACGCATTGAGATATCTATGGTGAGGGAGCCGTCGCGACAACAAACCGCCAGAAGAATTCAGAATAACATCACTGATATTCGGCGCGACCAGCTCACCAACCACAGCTATCTACGTCAAGAATCTCAATGCATCAAAATACGAGACCTCTCATCCGGATGCAGCAAAGGCCATCGTTGAGAACCATTATATGGACGACTACATACAATCATTCCGGAACAAAGAAGATGCCATCAGAATCGCCATCGAGGTTCGAGACATCCATTGGCGAGGCCACTTTGAATTGCGACAGTGGGCCTCCAACGAGACAGCCGTCCTCAAGGCCCTCAGCTACTACGCTACGCCGCCACATGCTGTCAACATCAGCGACGGCACCTAAGCCGAGAGGGTCCTGGGTTTGATCTGGAGACCTACTGACGACAGACTCGCCTTCAACCTCGACATTCTGTTTGTATTTTATCCGTTTGTTATTTGTTTCTTGTATAATGTGTTTAACTTGTACTCGTATTTGTAACGTGGTATTTTCAGTCAGTCACTTGGTCTGTCGGCCCCGGTTGTTCGGTGGGGCCGAGTTCCGGCTAGGGTAGACCCTGTTGCCGGTGCAGGTACTCGGCGGGCGGCAGCCCGCCGGGGACATGTCGCGGTGTGCGCGAGGTCCCCCGCTGAAGACGGGGGGACCTATGTGGTGGCGGATTTAATTTTTTAAACCCGACTGGGTTTTCCCGGCGCGTTACAGGCGGCAACGCGCCGGGTTGGGGAATTTAGGGTGGTGGTGGGGTTGGGTTGGGGGAAAACTCGCCGCCGAGGAGCTCTCTCGGCGTAGGCCTGCCATTCGGCGGCCGTGCGTGCAACACGTGGTATTTTTGGAAATATAATTTTATGAAAATATAGAGCTCCCATTAGGGTAATGTTTCGCGCGGTAGCCGAAAAATGTTGTCGCCCCGCCCACTTTCGCAAGCAGAGAAACACAGACGACTGCGTGCGCGGGTCGACAATATAACGGGCACCAAATCTCAGGTTCAATTCAGATTCGCTGTAATTTTCAGTTCCGCGCACGGGCGATCGGGGATTCCTATCCCCACTCCGCGACCGGTACCAACCAATCGCCGCGCAGGAGATAACCCCCACCCAACCCTCAAGCCGAAGACTGCCGTGGATGGACGAGGCTTCGGGCGGCCGACCGCCACCGCCTGCCTCGCCATCTCCTCCACATGCTGTCCTGGAATCGGCCGATGAATCGGAGTCTCTTTTGTTAGAAAGAGTCCGTTCATCGGGCCTGTCTCCAGACGCACTCGCCGAGCTCGTTGAGGCCATGTCCTCCGCGCCGGCCGACGAAGACGTTACCCCTGCAACTCCAGCATCGGGGTATTCGCAGCCCTTCCTGGACCCGAGGATTCAAGCCGTACTACAACGTGTTATGACCTCGGGGACCAAGAGACCAAGGAACAGCGACAGCAGCCTGTCGCCGGAGGGGAAGAGGGAGCGCCGGGAACGTGTTCACGAGCCCGAGCAGCACCCAGCCGACCCTGCCGCCGCCGAACAGCTGACCCCTCGCCGCCGCCGCGACCCGCGCCTCAACCGCAGCCACTCCACCGGGGTGCTGCCGCCGCGGTTCGCCGACTCATCGGAAGAAGAGTCCAGGATGCCAGCGCCACTACCGCCGCGTCAATCTAGACGTGCGAGGGTAGTTGTGCCCGCGCTACCCCCACCACCGAAGCCCGAACCTGCTCGCCCCGCCCACCCGGCCATCCCCACCACTACCGCCGGTGCTGGCACAGCTCGCCGCAGCGACACAGCGCGCGCACCGACCTCATCGACCGCTTCGCGTCTGCCCACCCAGCCTGGAAGCTCCCGCCACGACCGCACCGTGCGCATCGCCGCCGAAGTCCAGCGTATCACACCGCTGGGCCCTCGCCCGAGTGCAGCCGACCAGCCGTATGTGGGTGCGACCCGCTCCACCGGACCAACCCGACCTGGTGCCGCCGCCCAACACTCGGGCGCCGATCGCCCAGGTCCTCCAGCCCGCGCCGGAGGCGCCGTCCCTTCGACGAGCAGTGCCCGACCAGGCACCACCGCACGACCACCGGGCCCGCCGGCCAAAGCCGCGGCCCCATCCCGCCCAGGACCCGCCGCCCAGCTGATGGGCGCTATCCGCCCTGCCCAGCCCGTGAGCACTGCTCGCTCCGGGTTCGCCGCGCAGCCCGTGAGCACTGCTCGCTCCGGGTTCGCCGCGCAGCCCGTGAGCAATGTTCGCTCCGGGTTCGCTGTGCCACAGCCCGTGAGCGCTCGCTCCGGGCCCGCCACTCAAGCCGGGGGGCCTCGCCCTGGCCCTTCACATGCAGTTCAAAACGCCGCATTCACCACCGCCGCGCCGCTACAGAGCGCCGCACCACCACCTGCCGCCGCCTGCCTGCAGCCTGCGCGGGGCCGAGCCTGACCCACAGCCGACCCGAGACGACGCCTGCCAATGTCGCGCCAGACACCTCGGGGTCCGACCCACAAGGATTGGGCGGGCCCTCAACCCAAAAAGGTACCACTGCCGTCTCCTACGCCGCCGCCATAGGCACGAAACCTTCAGTTTCACGCACCGGCGAGACGGATATCTCTGTCCCTCCATCGGGGTCGACAAAGGCCCCAAAACCCCGGTTTCCCCCATTCGTGGTGGAGATCCTGCCCAACAGGGCAGTGCACTTCCGAGTGCTCCGCAATAAGCTGGGGCACATCGTCAATGCCAGGTCTTTTGGGAAGGGCATCCGTTTCTTACCGCGCACCGAAACGGAGTTTCGGGTAGTCCAAAAATACTATAAATATATATAAATATCGTGGTTCTCCTACTCACTCCCGGCTGATCGCAGCTTAAAGGTCGCGATCCGGGGTCTTCCGGCCAACACGGAAGAGCAGGACGTGGCAGAGGCAATCCGGGAGCTCGGATACGAGCCCGAATTTGTTCGACAAATCCGGGCTCGGGTCGGGCGCGCGGGATGTCTCTTCTTCGCTCAGCTCCGTAGGTCCCCAGATCTCTCCACCGCGGCTCTGTACAACACCACCGAGCTGTTGGACATAGCCGGGGTAAAATTCGAGGCCTGGAGGGGAAAGAAGTGCCCCGCTCAGTGCCACAGGTGCCAGCAGTTCCGGCACTCCTCGCACATGTGCCACAGGCCCCAAGCCTGTGTTAGATGCGGCGGGGGGCAACCGGCCAAGGAGTGTTCCCGCTCTCGCGAGGACCCCCCTACCTGCGCCAACTGTGGTGGTGAGCACACCGCCAACAACACCTCCTGCCCCGTCTTTCGCCGGGAAACCCGAAACAAGGCTGCCGGTACTGTGGCCCTGACAACCGCAGTCAGGACCCCTGTTTCGGACCCGACCAAGACGGGGCGGAAGGAGGCGACGGCCCCTTCTTTGCCCACCACGCTCCGGCCCGCAGCTAATGATCCGAGGCCGAATGATGCGCTTCCCAAACGCAAAGGGAAAAGGAGACGAAAAGGCAAAAGCCGTAAGGCCCCAGCCGACTCGGCCCCCTTAGCCCAGCGAGAGAAGCCCTCAGCTCCCCTGCCACAGGCAACCCACAGCGAGCCGACATTCAAATTGATGGATGTAGCCTCGCTTCTACTCGATATGATACGAGCTATCGAGGCGGGTGCAGACCCGCGTTTAGCTATGGCAACCAGACTAGCCGGTTTTCCTCAGTGATCAGCGTGTTGACGTAGCTCTGATTAGTGAAACATTTCTCACTCCTTCTATCCAATTTCGAATCCCAAATTATATCATCTACCGGCGGGATGAACCTGCGTCCCGGTCCCGAGCCTATCGTGGGCTGATGGTACTGGTCCGCAGGAACATTATCCACCAACCACTACCAATTCCCTCTTCCGAAGCTCCCTCCACAGCCGCCGAGCGGGGGGGGGGGGGGGGTTCTGTGTGGACGGCCCGCCCGGGCCAACCTATATTCCTGAGAATCATAGGTTTGGCCCGGACGTGCTGGACATCACGGTGCACCGCAACCTGCCCGGCGCCCTGGAGCAGGAAGTGCTCAACGACCTCGAGTCCGACCACCTTCCCGTCCTAATCACTCTGTCTTCCCTCCCAACGAAAGTTTCGCCACCAGTTCCCGCCAAGCGCGTTGACTGGGGAAAATTTGCAGACTACCTACAAACCCACACGCCTTCCTTTCCGGTTTCGACGCCTGAGGACGTGGATAGACTCGCGTCCGAACTGTCTGTACAGTCACGTAAGTCTCAAGAGAGGGCCTCCTCGGAGGCGCCTCCGCGAAGGGGGCTTCCCCCCCTCCCCCATAACATCAGGGCCTTACTGAAAAGCAAGAGAGACTTACGTCGTCTGTGGCAGCGCACTCGCTGCCCGACGGTGAAGACCGAACTAAACGCGCTCTCGGCTCGGATCAGGAAAGCCATAGCGGATGTTTTCGCGGATCGTTGGCAAGCTCGGATTGAAGACGCGACCGGTGACCTGCGGGGGGTCCACCGGTTGTGCTCTTCGATGTCCAGTGCACCTAAAGCGGTCTGCCCCCTCCTCGATACCGACGGATCTCCAAGATTTCGAACAGAAGATCGCGCCCAGATATTTGCCGAATGCCTAGAGGGACAGTTTCGTCCCAACCCACCCCAGTCCCACGAAAATGTCGCACAGGTAGAACGCGAAGTGGAGACCGGTCTCCGCTCCGTGGTACCAGAATCCGAACCCCCGATAATATTCTCCCCCGGAATGGTGGCGCGAATTAAGTTCTTGACACTTGAATTATTTAAAAATATATTTATTTATTTAAAACACAATAAAAACACAATTATTCACTTAGATTAAAATACAAATTCTGATTGATTATTGAAAATGTCTCTCTATTTATATAATATTAAATGCAAACCTATTCTATTTTACCTCGGCACGTGTAAGCTTATTGCTGACCAATGTGCTGAGGTTTACAGCTGACAAAGCTAATATTAAGGGGTTCGTCAACCTTAACTCCTCCCTCCTTAAGAGAAAAATTATCTGAAGTTGACACAGAAGACTTCAGAGAATTTTGATTATGACAATATATAGGTATATAAGTATACAATTTCAATTTTAAAACAATTTAACAAATTATAAAACAAAATACAATTACATGTAAACTTATTGTCCAAACACTAATTCCACTTTTCACTTTAAAATGAGACTCTATTTCACTAGCACTAAACTTTGCACTGTTGAGAATATCCCGAATATCGCGAAAATCGACGTCCCGAAGGTCCAACTGTTTCTCCTCTGTCTTGATCTCCATCTGTAGACTCGGCATCTCGACAATTGGAAAATGCTTTTTTATAACTGATGCATAATATTGAGTGTTGATAAAATTTTCTCCTACTTGAACTTTACATTGTGGTTTAGCTGCCATCATATACGTTCCTTGGGCGTTATACTTATACACTTCTTCATTACAATGTTCTGTAATAATTAGGTTTTCTTCTGTATATAGTAACCAATGATAGCTAGTTATTTTCTGTAACTTGAACTTCTCTATTTGTATAGGATTCTGGTGACAATTATTATAATTATTCTTCATTAACATTATTTCTTCTATACACGTCTCGCTGGGGTACTGAACGAGATTATCTTCCGTACATAAAAATCTTCCATCTTCTATCTCTTCACATGGACTTACTACTGGTCTATATTTCAATCTTTTCACCAATAGGAAGGGATGTGTAGGAATAATGGTAAAGGTATTAAGTGAATTTGGATCACGTATAGGAATAGGTATTACTTTATAATATAGATATATATCTGGTTCTACTAATGGAACTTCTAATATAAATACTAAGTTATCATTTTTAATATAAGATTTTACAATAATATTATTTTCTAACTTAATTAAATTTCCTTTAGTAACAGGATAAACTAAATTAGCGTACTTTTCTATTCCTAATAACATATTTAATAATTCTGACGAATTTACAATTTACTGATGCAAGGTATGCAATTTGCTAAATGCTATTGCAGTCTCAATTTCTTGTATTGCATCATAAATAGTTCTAAAATTACTTAAAGTTTGATAAAGATTATTTAATAAAGATACAATTATATTTAACTTATTTTCTTTTTGGTTAATTAATTCTATTTCTTTAGTTTTATCGAAACGATTCACGTTGTAATTTATGTCTTCGGAAACATTAACCATTTTATCAAAACCTTGTTGCAATAATGATACTTTTCGTTCAACTGAATGCTCTTCATTACTTAACGTATTAATTTCTAAGTCATAACGCTTTGCATCTTCTTCGTCTAAGTTACCTGAGATTAATTTAACTAAGGATCCAAGAGGACTAAATATAGCTCTTTTATTAATTCTTCTTGGTAGTATTTGATTAACTTTATTATTAGTTAATTCTATAAAATAATCTATTTGCTTACTCAAACTACTAAATTCATTATTATACTCACTATTATTTTTTATTATTAAAATTATACCATTATAATGTTTTGAATTATTATCTATTTGTTCTAATAAAGAATCTAAGTCTATAGTTTTAAGAATAGTCCAGGAATTATTCTTCATCACTGATACTCCCGTTTTCAGTGGTGCTATCCCTGCGTTCGCATTCAGATTCTGAAGCTCTAGGCTCCTGACGTTTTCTAGAAGTACCAGAAGTACTAGCCACGACCTGCGGAGGGCGTTTAATATTCTTAATATTAACTTTTGTTTTGCGTTTCTTTAATTCAACTGGAATAATATTACGACTTGGTTTTCCTACAACTTTAGCCTTTTCAAAACGTGGTAAATCTTTAGCCTTTCTTGTTCTAGTATTTTTCATAAAAATATTATCTCCTTCTTTAATATCAGGCGGGTCTTCACCTCCTCTTTTATCCCTAACTTATACTTTGCCTTCTTGTAATTTATCAGAAACATATTCATATAAGACTGTTAAGCGTTTTCTATGGTCTTGTAGTAATTTTTGTAATAAATTACGTTCCCTATCTATATCGAAAACGTTACCGGATTCGGTATTACCAAAAACTATCTCAAATGGAGTAAAATCAGTAGCAGAATGTATTGTATTGTTATATGCCATTATAACGTATGTCATTACTGAGGATACATCAAGCTCAGTTTTCTCATATTTAGCTAGACGATATATTTCAATGATTGTAGAATGAAAGCGTTCTACTATAGCCATTGAACTTGGGTTATTTGGTGTCCCTACATGAATTTCAATTTTATATAAATTTAAAAGTTCCCTAATTAATTCATTATTAAATTCAGTGCCTGAATCACTATTAATTTTCTTGGGTAATCCATACATACTAAAATACTTAATTAATGCTCTAACTACTTAAGGTGTACTACGGTTTGGAATATTTATAGCTTGTCCTAACTTGCTAAAACTATCTACCAAAGTCAAATAATACTTTCCTTCTATAAATAAGAGATCTATAAATATTTCTTGGAATGGAGAAAATTGATTTTGCGTTAACTGTATACACGGTTTTATAGGCTTCCGTTCATACTTCATTCTTTTACACAATTCACATGCATTGATAATGGCTGCTATGGTTTCTTTCATATTTTGCCACCAATATTCTCTTCTAATTCGTGTTAAAGTTTCTCTAATGCCTCTATGGCATGTTTTTCCTTCATGATATTTAATAACTATATCCCTTTGTTCACGATCGGAACCAGTTAAATTTACTACTCGTTCTGTACATTCTATTAAATTATAAGCTCCTTTTCTATATAACTCAATTAAAACCTTTGTAAAAATTTTCCTAAACGCTACATCCTCAAAATAAATAAAATATTTGTACTTAAAATCTACGTATTCTTTCAAAAATTCCTTAACTATTTTTTCGTTATTTACGGGCATATGAACTTCCAAAATTTTCTGTTTATTATTAGATATGTCCTTGACTGAAATTTTATCAGCAAACCAGGTATATACTAATATTTTTTTGGTTTGGTATCTATAGCCTCGTTTAAGATAGGTATTCCCTCATGTTCCCTGTTTGATACGGAGTTAGCAGTGATGCCATCGTCTGAGATTTCTATCAGCTCTGGGTCATTTTCCTCGCTATCGTTATCAGGTGGGGCAATAATGGGGTTATTTCTAGGTTTCCTAACCGTTACGAATTCTGAGTTCAATTCCTCTAAAATGTCCTTAAGTCTATCATCATTATCATCTATATTAACAAAAGTTGAATCTAATTCTTCTAGATCATCTAAAACGTTTATTTTAATACGAGAAAGAGCATCGGCATTTGTATTTTGCTGCCCTTTTTTATATTTAATTTCAAAATCATACTCTTCTAGCCTTAACCTCCAGCGTGTTAACTTGCTGTTAGGTTCTTTTAATGAATACAGCCATGCTAACGGCCTATGATCTGTATATATAATAAATTTGTTACCGTATAAGTATGGTCTAAAGTGTTTTACTGCCCAGATTACAGCTAAAAGTTCCTTTTCTATGGTACTATATCTGGTTTCAGTATCGCTTAAAGCCCTACTTGCGTATGCTACAGGTTTATCATTCCCAATACTTCCTTGTGATAACACTGCTCCGATCGCAAAGTTTGATGCGTCTGTTGTTAACACAAATGTTTTATTAAAGTCAGGAAACTGAAGCAACGGTGCGTTTGTCAAAAGTGCTTTGCACGTTTCGAAGCTTTTAACATATTCTTCGTTAATAATAACTTTATTCTTTTTCTTTAAACAAGTTGTCAAAGGTTTTGTGATTTTAGCAAAATCCTTGACAAACTTCCTATAATATCCTATTAAACCTAAAAAGCTTTTAATTTCTGTGACAGTCTTAGGTAATGGATACTTAAGTACTGCCTCAATTTTATCATTGTTCGGCTTAAGGCCTTCCCTAGTGATAGTGTGACCTAAATATAACACTTCTTTTCTAAGGAAATGGGACTTATCTAATTGAATTTTTAAGTTAGTTTTTCTAAATCTATCAAATATTAATTTCAGTTTAGCAATATGTTCTGAGAGGGTTCTAGAGTAGATTATGACATCATCTAAATATACAAGGCAATGTAGTCCTTGCAGACCTCTTAGGATGTTGTCCATTGCTCTCTGAAAAGTAGCCGGTGCGGTTTTCAATCCAAACGGCATTCTATTAAATTCATAATGTCCGAAAGGTGTACTAAACGCTGTTTTGGCTTTATCCTCTTTTCTGACCTCTAGTTGGTGATATCCTGAAGCTAAATCTAATGTCGTGAAGTACATGCTATTACCTAATTTGTCAAAAAGATCATTGATATTCGGTAGTGTATATTTATCATCTGTAGTAATTTCATTTAGTCTCCTATAATCAATAACCATTCTCCATTTTTGTTCACCTGATGAGTGTAGTTTTTTTTGGGACTAGATGAACTGGAGCACTCCATGGAGAGTACGACTCTTCAATTATATTATCTTTTAACATTTTTTCTATTTGTCTCCTAATTTCCTTGGTTTGAACAGGAGGGTAACGATGACCTTTTATGTTTATTGGGTCTTCGTTCTTAGTCCTAATATTATGTTTAACTTCGTTACTAAAAGATAACGGTAAATGTTCACAATAAAAAATATCCTTATATTCTTCACACAAACATTCAATCATGTTTCTTTCTTCTTCATTCATATGGTCTAATTTTAATTTATTAAAATTTTCCCTAAGCAATTCATCAATACTACAATTAATTAAATTTAAATTCGTGTTATTTGATTTATTTAATACAGATTCATTTAATAATTCCACTTTGAAAGGTGACGTAACAGTGAGTTTCTGTTTTAAATCAGTACAATTTTGTATAATAGTTGATGCAAAACCATTTATACATTTTACTATAGCAGAGGGCATTCTTACTCCTTCTGCAAACTGCACATAATTTAAAATGGCTTCACCATTCAAAATATTTACCGGTAATTTGACCCTTACTTTACAACGAGGAGGCAGATTGTATACCTCTCTCTCTGAATGAGGTGAATAAATAAACGGTATTTGTGTATTTTTTGTAGATAAAATAAGTTTTTTCATGTCTATAGACGCTTCTAAAATTTTTAATAGTTCGCTACCAATAAGGCCGTCGTAACTATCGTCCACATTATAAATATAAAATTTATGCTTTATTTTAAAAATGCTAGGTAATTTTATAAAAACAACTTCATTATGCTTACTCGACGCATGAGTACTAATTACGTCAAACGGTTCGTATTTCTTAAAACTATTAAAATATTTATTTGCTAACTTTGGGCTAATAAATGACCTAGTGCTACCTGTATCCAACATAAAAACTGCGTTTAATTCCTTAATTAGAATATGCGGTAAGTTTAAAATATTATTACAATTTAATTCTATTTTTTCCTCCCTGAGAAGGCCTGCATGAAAAAAATTTCCGGCTGGGATACTTCACGGGAATCATAATAATTATTTTCTAAATTGTTATTTGATTCTTGAGACGTGGAATCATAATTATTATTGGTGTAATTTACTCGTCTTGTACTAGCGGTTCTCATTGTAACGTCGGTATTTGCTGACGCGGGGAATGTCGGTTGATTCATCGGTGCATTTCTATAGTGCTGATTCTGCTGCACTTGCATAGGCTGCGGCGGCGCGTGTGACCTTGATACCGTAGGCCATGCGTTATTTTTATTATTAAAATTATGATTTTGCGCCGGTGTTGATGAACTCGGCACGTGTAACCTTTGATTACGATAATTATTATTAAATTGATTTTGGTTGAAATTAAAGGACCTATTTATATGTTTATTTTGTTTACTGTTGTAAACAGTTTGGAAATTCTGTTCTTCTAATACGGTTTTTAAAGCATCTTCTAAATTTAATGCATTTCTTAATCTAACTATTCTAATTAAATTATGTGGGAGATTATAAAGAAAAACATTCAGTGACGTATTGTTGTAGATTGCCTGTTTCGTTAGGCGTAAATTAACATCGTTTATCGTTTCATTAATTTTAGAGATTATTATGCTCCTTAAATTTTGAATTCGGTGGCAAAAGTCCACAAAAGATTCATTTCTTAAAATTTTTATATTTTCTAACTCTAGAGCTAGGCATTCCTCCGACCTAGGGTCGCCAAAGTGTTGATTGAGAAGTGTTTTTAACTCCTCACACGTTTGAATTTGGTCTCTTTCACCAACGAGGTTTGCTGCTTCGCCTGTTAACCTACTCGTAAGTACGTGGAATAAATACTCATTTTGAGCAATACCACCCCCATAATTCTGGAGTATATACTCGCACTTTTTTATAAATAGTGGTAGTAACCTACTGTCGCCGTTAAACACTGGAATAATCTTCAGCATTTCCGTCGGCACCCTATTGATATTTTCCATTTTTATATATAAAAAAAGTTACTAAATACTAATTTAAAGACTTAACGATTACCTCTATGCAAAATGTAAATGCCTAAAGATACCTATTGTCACAGTGATTTTAATCTGTTGACAATAGTATATACCTAATAATTTTAACCAGATATATAGTTTGGATAAGGAAGGGATGAGAAAACGGATTGGTGAAAAATTTACTCACAGTCCTATAGTTTGTCTCATGTTGGCTCCTCCCGGAATTTGTATAATGTGTGCCGCGAAGTTCTTCTTGACCTGGACCCAAAGCTGTTGAATTCCGAACGGCTGGTAGTGTCCGAAGTGCTGCGAAGTCTCCACGTAACTCGTAGTCTTCTTAATAAATTTATTTGTTCGGTGATCCCGATTTAAACGTTAAAACGTTCGTCTTGGAGTTAAGTGTTTAGAAATATTATCCAGCAACAAAATCCAAAGACTTACGGGATCCTACCGGCTGCGCCAATTAAGTTCTTGACACTTGAATTATTTAAAAATATATTTATTTATTTAAAACACAATAAAAATACAATAAAAATACAATTATTCACTTAGATTAAAATACAAATTCTGATTGATTATTGAAAATGTCTCTCTATTTATATAATATTAAATGCAAACCTATTCTATTTTACCTCGGCACGTGTAAGCTTATTGCTGACCAATGTGCTGAGGTTTACAGCTGACAAAGCTAATATTAAGGGGTTCGTCAACCTTAACTCGCGCGCTTCAGCCGCCTCAAGCCGAGGAAAGCCCCCGGCGCCGATTGCATCGGAAACATGGCAATACGGTGTATGCCGCCGCGAACAATCGCCGCGTACACCCGCCTTTTCAATGGAATAGTGCGTACGGCACATTTTCCGACTTCCTGGAAGGAAGGTCGGATTATCATGCTACCCAAACCGGGGAAGAATATTAAGCTTCCCGAGAGCTACCGCCCCATCACATTCTTACCGGCGATTTCAAAGGTATTCGAAAAGGTACTTTTGCGACATATCGTACCTAACTTTACTCCACGCGACGAACAATTCGGGTTCCGAAGCGAGCATAGTACTACTCTCCAATTGACAAGAATGCTGCACAGACTGTCTGTGGCCCTTAACAGGCGTCACTTCACCTGTGCGGTATTCCTCGACATGGAGAAGGCGTTTGACAAAGTCTGGCACAGCGGGCTTCTGTTTAAACTCTTAAAAACTAGCATACCTCGTAGGATAGTGCGGGTTGTGGCCTCCTTTTTGGAGGGCCGTAGCTTTCACGTCACTGTGGAAGGTCTTTGCTCCAACAAGCATCCCATCGCGGCGGGCGTCCCGCAAGGCATCTGCCTTTCGCCTGTCCTCTACTGCTGCTACACCGACGACATCCCACTGGCCGAGACGAATGTCGAGCTGGCTCTATATGCTGACGACGCCGCATACTTTGGTTTCTCTCGAGACCTGAGTATGTCGGGGAAGTACATGCAGAGACAGCTCGATCTTCTTCCCGCCTGGCTGTCGGCTTGGCGACTTAAGGTCAATGTCAAAAAGATCCAAGCAGTGATTATCAGAGGAGTGGGCATGCGAAAGGGCGGCCGACCTCTGCTCCCGCTCACGCTTTGTGGTCAATCTGTGAACTGGTCTACTACTGCGACATACCTCGGTGTGAAAATCGACTCAACACTCACCATGGGGCCGCACGTGAAAAACACGCGCGCTAAGGCTCTGGTCGCGCACCATAGACTGCACCCAGTGTTATCATCCGGACTTCCCATCCAAACAAGACTGGCCATCTATAAATCGTACATCCGGCCCATCCTCACATACGCAGCGCCAGCTTGGTGGGCGTTATGTGGGGATGCAAAAATTAGGCAATTAGAGGCCCAGCAAAATAAGTGCCTGCGCACGATAACCGGCGCGCACTATTTTATGCGCAACGACTCGCTGCGTCGAGACCTCCGGATGGTAACACTGGACGACTTTATTGTCCGTTTGGCTACCCGGATGTACTCGCGTGCAGATGCGTCAGACCACCCACATATACGGGACCTGGCCCCTCTGCACTCGAGACCACCGGATGCCATACGACGACTACCGCGCGACCTGGGGCCTTATTCCGAGTTTGCAACCGCTAAAGACGACAAGACGTTGCGCAAAGTATAAATATTAAAATATAAGTTCTATTTCAATGGATATATAGTCTGTATTAGGTTGGCTATAATAATGCCGGCATCTTAAAATACGCGAATTCTTCGCAAGTTTGAATATCTGATGAGCATTGAAATTTCAACTCTATAATTAATCGGATAGAACTTATATTTCAATATTTATAGTTTACGCAAAATTCGCGACGGTGAACGTGTCAAAACTCGGAATAAAGCCCCTGGTATCGATCGCGAGCGGCGAGAGCGGAAGCGGTTCGGGGAGCGAAAGCGACTCGAACGGCTAAAGTGATCGCTGCGAGGGGTCGATTAGTACACAGATTTACCACCAAGTCCTCATCATCACACCTTCGACCAACAATAAGGTCACCAAAGACCTATCCGTAGTAACGGTTAGCGAACAGCTACTACTGTAAGGAGACCACAATCTCGATACAGTTGCCCATCTCCCGTTGGGGGGACAGAGAAGACTAGACTGCTGAGGTTCAATTCAGTTCAATTCTACAATCTGGTACGTGAAGTACACTCCTGAGGCTTGGTCCTGGGTCCCCTGAAATGGGACTATGAAGAAACGCTGCCCGAACATTGCCCGATGGAAAAATACTGAAGAAATGAAGTTTCATTGAACTCACCACCGACCAAAACGGTGATCGGCGCTCTTCCTCCAACCGGCGTCTCGCACAAAATGATACGTTTACAAAATGGGAGACGACAAAGACGAAATTGTATTAAGGATCGCTGTTTTATCTTCAAATGAACTGCTCGACACTGACACTTTACTTCTAATAAAAACTTATTATACACATATTATAAGGCTTAAGCTGTCCGTTACATGTATAGAAAACCACTTTGCCACACTATTAACACCCCTTATTCAACTAAAATATATATATATTTATATATAGCTGGTGCAATTTAGGGCTATAATTTTGATACGGTTTGAGGCGTAGCGCGTCATTTTAACAGCTTGAACGCATTGACGTTCTTGAAATTTCACTACCAACCAAATTTCTAGGACTTCATGGATCAGGGTCCTACCGGGAAGCCCATCGACACACCCATCAACGTGTACATCAATAGAAATCAAAACACAAATGTACGGGATTTGACATTTCTCTTCGATCGAGTACTTATACATTTTCCTATTCATTTATATCAATCGACGCGCCAATCGGTATGTCGATGTAGCTTCCCCTTGTATAACATTTAAAGGAAGCATTGAACTCCGGAATTCCGGAACTGAATAGCTTAATATTGAAACCCAATACCGGAATAGAAAAATGGGCCGATATTTAAGTCCTAGGTGCAATAATACAGGATTTTTTTCGGTTCAATTCCCGGCTAGGAGATTTTTTTTTTTCAAAAATCTAATGATGCAGTTTTAGTTATTATCAAAATCGCCCCCGAGACTCCTTTGAGATTTTTTTGCTATTCCTTATAGTTTAGGATTTGGCCTTGAAGGCCTACTTGATACAAATCAATATTATACATGGTGACTTTGAAAGGATGTACTTTGGGCTAATATGAGGTTCTACTGATCAATACGAACAACTTTTCCCATGGAACCATGTACCGCAAATGAAAAAAAAAATTGCCTTCTCCATACAAACTAGTAATGTTAAAATGAGCAATTTGTATGGGGAAGCCAAATTTTTTTTTCATTTGCGACACATGGTTCCATGGGAAAAGTTGTTCGATTTGTCCAGCAGAACCTCATATTAGCCCAAAATACATCTTTTCAAATTCACACTGTATAATAATAAAAAGAGGTAAAGTTTATAAGTAGGTATATCAATCTATAATATAATAATAAAAAGAGGTAAAGTTTATAAGTAGGTATATCAATCTATAATATAATAATAAAAAGAGGTAAAGTTTATAAGGTTGTTGTAATCTCTGGATCTACTGAACCGATTTTGAAAGTTATTTTAGTGTTGTATAGCCCATTTATCTAAGAAGGCCCATTTATTATAGGCAATATAACATTACGCTACGACCAATACGAGCGAAGCATCAATGTAAAATGTTTGAAAACGAGGAAAATTTGTTCCCTTTGAGAGCTTCCGTTCATGTGCTAAGCTTTTATTTTTTGTAAAGGTTTTTATTAGAAAATTATTCGGCTAATTAATTTTACTAATTATTAAAGACATAGTTTTCATAGATTACTGTAATAGTCATTTATTTTGACCATAGATAAAAAAAAACTTTAAATTTTCATAGGACTTCACGAACAGGTAACAAAATGCATGCACATACTGTGGCTGATATACCAACCCGCACAAAAAAATTGGCGATTCGTATATCTGTCGCACTATTAAAATGTGGAATGCTCTATCTGCTTGAAAGAAAAACTTTATTAATCGTACAAGCAACAAGATTACAAAATATACCTAAAAAAAATATATATTACACTATGTAAGGTCACCTTTAATAAAACTCGGTTTGTTACTTTACTTAGCTTTATTCTTGGAACTTACGGAAGTGATTGTATAAAAAATTTTAAGAAATAATAACTTGGGGGGGGGGGGGTGTACTCCCTAAATATGGTCACAGGATAGGCTGCTGACGCTACCGTATCCCGCTTCCAACCCTTAGCAGCAAGGTGGTATGCTGACGCTAACCGGCCTTGCTTACTAACCCGATCTCAATGGCTGCTAACGCTACCGCTCGAGACAAGGTGAAGCTATCGAACAAGGGGTATCAACTACGGTATGTGCATTTGCGCCACCTCTGGGCAAAATATGCGAGAAAGAGACTATATACAACAATACGGAAACAAGAGAGACAGCATGATATACAACAACACGGACACAAGACGATGCAAAACGGATACATATTTTTTTTTTTTACTCGGAAAGCAAATGAACTTATTATTTCTGAATTATTTTTAATTTAATAAAACATGGGTTTTATTTTCTTAATATTAAATAAAGAAGTACTTTTTGGTATAAATATACGAATAAAACGCTTTCTTCATTAAACTACGGCGTAATTACAGTGTAAATTAATTTCTTGTTAACTAAACATGGCAGAATCACGCGCAAAGCGAGAAGCCATTCAACAAGAAAAATAAAGATATTTATTTATTTTACGAAAGAGCGGCATCTTGTTTATAAATGTTTATTTAATTGTGATGTGTTCTTAAATTAAAATTTTGCAAATGTTTACACTTGAAATTGTCTTGCATTAATAATTTATTAAGTGACTATGAACTTGTGTCGTTTAAAGAAATCCTATGTTTTTGTGTTATTAATTTCTGTGTAATGGAAACAGGAAAGTGTAGTAAATGCAGAGTGCGGATTAATATCTCGTATACTGAACCTTTCATAGGTTTCCCGCAGCTACTAAGCCTAACTCGGTTACATTTTCTATTACAATATGCTTAATTAATTTAATTAAAAACGTATTATGAAATGATGTTTTATTCAACTGTACCTACTTAATTTACCCTTAAATATTTTTCTTTGAAGTGAATTTTAATTGAGTACGTTATTTGATTGATGAAAATCAGATATCTACTCAATTAAATTTCACTTCAAAAAACTTTAAATATTTATTGTCAGGAGGCCATTTTGAATTTTTTAAATTTTAGTTCCCAGGGTTAACGCCGTGGCGCTTAAAACTTGTCGGCATTTATTTACTATGAAGTTGGCTTTCTTCTCTCGTAGAGAGTATTAAGTTCCTTGCTATCGAATGAGTTATTATACGGAGCGGTCATCTTTATATAGTCCTTCGCTGTGTGACGTCACGATGGTGTAGGTACTACGTAGGTTCTCGAGCACTTGAAATAGAAGTATAGTGTGCGAGTGGGAAGGTATTGGGCTGTGTCCTGTACGATGCGTTGCGTTCTTATTCAACGTACTGTTACAACTATAATTTATTTAGGCTCAGGGCTAGACCCACAGTCGGTGCTCAGGACAAAGTTTGCTCCTTGAAATATCAAAAATTTCATGGTTTTGTACACGGTTTGCACAGGTTTTGCGTACGGCCGCCGACCTCACCCTGAGAGTTTTGACACAGAAAAAAAATCAAAAATCAAAAATACACAATAAAAACTAAAATTATAAAATTAGTATATATTAACATTTGCAACATATACAGAGCTTGTTGCGTGACGAGAAATAGGTAACCAGCGCAGCACATGCCATAACGTGATGTCATGGCGCTGATTTTCAGCTGGTGCCTTTGGTAGGACGGTAGATTCTCGGCGATAATATTTGGGCAGCCAATGTATTCAAATACAGGTATAATAGTTATAATACAATATATTGAAAAATACGTACAAAAACATAATTATGCTCGTGATTTACGATTATCGATATTCACCTAAATTCTACAAACCACAGAATTATTTATTTATTGTTGTCTAAGCAATACCCAAGACAGACAGATACGAAAACAATATCTAAATATTTACCGAGCATCAACGGTCCAGCGCGTATCCTACGTACCGGCTTCAGATGTGGATCTGGGACGAACATAAGGAGGATTGCGTGTTTCCTTCTTCTTATAATCTCGAGTCCTTTAAACGAAGCGTGTATAGGCATCTTAAGCCGGCATAATAGGTGCAATCAACGGTTACATAGATCGTAATTGTTGGTTGCATTTCTTCTTGGACCTTCACACTGCTTTCGATCAGGTAGATGTGAGGTCCAATGCCGAGCCATGCTCACATAAAAAAAAACTTTGGTGTCAATTTTTATTTTGATCAAAAAAGCCTTTTTTTGTACCAAGAAAATACAATTCAATGCGACCCTTTCCCATCTCCATGACAATACAAGCGATAAGAATGCGTTAAAATATACAATTGTTATGTAAATTTACTTGTTGTGTAAAAAGAAATGTCATCCATATCACTTACCTTCAAGTACTACTTCTTAAGGACATTGCATTCGTAATAGCGAATTCCGTGTTCTCCATACAAAATTAGCTTTCGCACTTCCGATAATACTCGATTACTGTTTGTCATAGAATTAAATTTTTTTTTTCGGTCATTGTATTTATAAATCTTTGTCTTTAAATATTTTTATTTTTTTCTAAACCAGAAAAAAAAACTTTTTTTATTTTTATTTTTATTATCCACAACAGAAAGATTTTTGCGTACACTTACAAACATCACTAAAATTCGACCAACAGCCAAGTTGTAATTGAAAGTACGTTTGTATGGGCGTCAAGTTGACGAAAGAGGCTTTACCATGGGTTTGCGCATTGTAGAAACGTAACGTATTCATTTACGTATACGTGAGCAACAACCAATAGGATCGCTTTATTCAATCCTGTTACCAAAAATAAAGCAGTCATTAAAATCATGTTAAACTTAAGAAACTTAAAGTAAACCTTATTAAATCCTGGACAACGCACCTGGAAAATATTCATGGATACAGCAGTTTCGGCCTATAGACCAGACATACTGGTATACTCTCGGTGCTTGAAGAGAGTAATACTTACTACAAACGGTTTTAACACTCAACTATATGCAGTGGAAGTCAATGCACGAGGAAATCCAGCATAGTTTTGCTTCGTCTATTAAAGGATCTAGCTCTAGCCTTCTGAGATCAGCCATCGGAACTTTTATGGTATGGTTTATTATGGTATCCAAGATGGCGCTAACAGGATCATTTAACGTTGGTTGAGTAGAGAGGGTTATGAACACAGTGCAGGTGAGAGTTAAAAAGCCTTTAAACCTACTTCGCGGTCTCAAGTCCGGGAAGCTACGAACATTATCTCTTTTCATGATTTTACTTTTTAGGACCTTTTTTTTTTTTTTAAATCACCCCTAAAGTGAACAAAATAATAAAATCGGCCAAGCCGTTTTTTAGTTTTAGCGAGACTAACGAACGGCGATTCATATGAGAATTTATATGAGAATAACGATAAAGAATTCGCCATTAAATATTCTCAATTAAAATAAGCCAAATAAATAATTCAAAAGTAACAAGTCAAAGTTTTTAACGTATCCGTACTTAAGCGGAAGGTTGCCGTATCTCGGCCAAGTTTGGGACTCATAACTATCCTAACTTTTCCAGAAACATCTGCTAGGGTATGGATTTGCGTGGAGACAGCTAGCCTAATGCCTTAAGCCTTCGACCGGGAGTGAAGCCTACTTTGAGTTACTTACTTTTAATTTTAACTTTGTGGCAAAAGTTTGGGAACCGCACGTCGGAAATCGTTTTTCTGAAAGAGTGTTTTATTCGATTTGGAGCCTTTTTTTTGGTTTGTGACTTTGTATTAAGGATATTGTTGTTATGATTGCCGCTTTCACTATGCTGACATAATTATGTGGTTACGAAATTAGCGGCGACATTAGTGAGTGTTCGAATTTTATTTTATTTTAGAAGTTTTTTTTATTATAAGTGGCGACAAACATAGGTACCTACTGCTATTTCGTAACCACATAATTATGCCAATAATTCTGTGGTTACGAAATAAGCAGCGACCATATAGGCGAATTGGCATTAAGCATGCGTCGGAAATCGTTTTTCTGATAGTGTGTTTTTTCGAATTCTCAATAAAGAATATTAAAGTTTGGGAATCACACGTCGGAAAGAGTGGAACAATTACTTTAACAATTATTTCTGTATTTGTATAACTACGCGAGACTACTGCATCAAATTCTCGTCGTTATTCTCCTTTCAGGGTGCGGTTACGAAACGGGCGGTTGGATAAAATACATTGTCGCCGCGGTCGCGTAACTGCACTATTTAGCCAGCATAGTGGGAGCGATCAATGTTGTTAAACAACAATGTGTTGATCGACCCCATTCATAGACTTTGTAGGACTACTTATCATCAGGTAGATACAAAGTAATAACATGTTAGTTTTTTTATCGGAGCACAGCATTTGACTTTGCTAGTAGCTGGTGGTAAGCAGACCTACAAAGTCCATAAATGGGGCCGATCAATACGTTGTTGTTTAACAATATTGATCGCTCCCACTATGCCGGCTAAATTATGCAAATCCGAAATGGGCGGCGACAAAGACAATATCCTCGCTATTTTATCGTCAAATCAATCGCCCGTTTCGTAACCGCACCATGAAAGGAGACTAGTACCTCGACGAGAATATCAATGCAGTAGTATCTGAAAAAGCGTAAAGAACCCACAGACTAAAATCGAAACATGATTGAGTCACTTGACGGTTTTAATATAATTGTATATACGAGTATATTAAACTTTGAAAGTTTCGCAAAATCAATTCTAAAGAAGATTTTTACTTGTAAAAGTTGGCAATTGTATAGTTTTGTTTGACAGAAAAAACATCCTTACTAAAAACGGTCGTAATATCTGTTTTCATACAAAAAGCAAAGCTAAACTTTGACTTGTATTTGGTCGTCAAACAGAAGAGGTCGTGATCGCAAAATATCAAGTTTAACTTTATAAGTCCTAAATTAGATCTAATAAACGTGGGCATAATTAGGCTGCTGTTTCACGATAATAAAAAATATTCTACAATCAAATCAGTTAACAAGACGTGGTATAATGTCACGTCACGTAAATTTTTCACCAATCACATGGGCGTAGCCAAGATTTCAAATTGGGGGGGGGGGGGGGGGGGGGTTTAAGACTCGTAAATTTTAAAATGTTTTTTGGTCCAAATTTTTGAACGAGCAAAAACAAAAAACCCCATCATCATCATCATAAAATAACCTAATGTATGTTAACACCTAGGATTTGTAAACACGCAATACTCACGATTTTTGGTGTGAGCAATCATAAAAAATCAACATCGCCACCTGTTCGGGGGGGTTTCCACCAACAAACACTCTACATACGTCGCCCCATGTGTACTATCCCATGCAAATTCACCTATTTCCAAACATTTCAGGGGGGTTTAAACCCCCCCCCCCTGGCTACGCCCATGACCAATCATATGCTTTACGAATTTTTAATTATAGAATGATTTGATCAATCGTTTAGAAATGGGGTTAGTGTCCTATAATGTTTTTTTTTATATATAAGCAGACTTGAAAGCCCATGAATAGGGACGATCAAAACATACCAATATTGATAACTCCCACTATGCCTGAATGATGCGTTTACGCGAAATAAGTGGCGACAAAGACGTATTTGTATTACTCTGGTTTATCGTCTAATTAATCGTAAGATCGATTTATTTCTTGTCGATCTCCGGTCGGGTGCAGTTACGGAACGGGCAGTTGATTTAACGATAAAGCAGCACGTACCTATATTAAAATAGTCTCGTACCTAATGCTTAATTCGTCTTTGTCGCCGTCCATTTCGTAACCTCATCAATAAGCTGGCATGGATATTGTTAAAAAACAATGTAATTTAGCTCATCCGTGGACTTTGTAGGTCTGCTTATCATCAGGTAGAAACAAAGTCACAAGCCGTGCTCCAATGAAAAGAAAAAAAGCTTTAAGTGAGTACAAAAATATTTAATAATTTCTCCTTTTTATAATTTTTACACTTTTGTGACGGAGTTGATACACCTAAGACTTCAAAACAACTACAGGTTTTAAAAGTTTAGACCCTGGTGTGTACCAATAAGTTGTTATGAACTATGTCGTAGTATCGTTTGTTCTAGTACACATAGTACAAGTCTAGAGCCAGACCCTTGTGACCAGCGCGTGTAGCGGGGTTATTACGCACACAACTCCAAGCTAAACTTTAATCGATATAATGCAATTCTGACGTAATGAAAACCTGGAGGGCTTAACATAACCACATCGATATAGTTTGACAGTCGATAAAATTAACTTTATGAATGAACATTCATTCATAAAATCTAAATGTATCGATTTTGTCGATTTATCGAGCCTGTTGTGTTAAGGGCCTATGAATGAACATTCATTCATAAAATCGATTTTGTCGATTTATCGAGCCTTTCGATGCCGTTGTGTTAAGAGCCTATGAATGAACATTCATTCAAAAAATCGATTTTGTCGATTTATCGAGCCTATCGATGCTGTTGTGTTAAGGGCCAATAAATGAAAATTCATTCATAAAATGGATATGTATCGATTTTGTCGATTTATCAAGCCTATCGATGCTGTTGTGTTAAGGGCCTATGAATGAACATTCATTCATAAAATGGATATGTATCGATTTTGTCGATTTATCGAGCCTATCGATGCTATTGTGCTAAGACCCCTGGTACATTGAAAATTGACAGACAACTACGTCATTTTGGTTAAAGATTAGGTTAACGTTGTGCGGCGTAAATGACCTACAGGGCAATTTTGCGTAAGTAGGTCCTATACATTAAAAATAAATATAAAGGAAAAATACATACATACATATTATCACCCTAGACGGCCCCAGGGTACCCAGCGGAGGGGTTTTAATCCCACCTCGTCGTAGCCGATGGTATGAGTAAAAAAGGAAAAAGAGTAGAAATAAATCGACCAAACAAAAGATATCGACAATAATCTTTAAAGAATTAAGTAGTCCAAGAATGTCTCCCTAACAAGATAATGATACCAATTGATTCGCCCTCGGTTTTGTCCCGTTAGCACACTTCCTAACTAACCCCTCTGTATTCGTGTCACGTAGAGAACTTACCTTCAACAAGAAATATCCACTACCCTATTTTCCTGTCTTAGAATCCTTAACCATTGTTAAGACTAAAAAACCTTAGATAGATACATCTTAAAATAATAATATATATCATCACGGGTGCCTTACGGCGCCCGAGACCGCCTAGACGGCCCCAGGGTACCCAGCGGAGGGGTTTTAATCCCACCTCGTCGTAGCCGATGGTATGAGTCTACAAGTGGCTAGCTCGTTGCCATATTTGGATAGACTCAATAACACATCTATAAACAGTTTCACAAGTTGGCATAGTGATACTGGGACCGACAGCTTAAAGTGCTCTCCGAAGCACTATAGTGGTGTTGTTAAACAAATGTAATAAATTTTTAGATTAAAAACTCATTGGTCCAAACGGGGTTTAAACAAGGGGCCTAAGTGTTTTTAAGTCTATATAGTAAGATACAAATAAACTAACAATATTTTAATCACAATGGCTTCTTAGTTTTAGCATGATGTTAACAAGATAATAACATGGTGAAATTTAGGTGGGAAGAAGGTCTCTATAACTTTTTTAGGTCGTCTCGTTACCACCACCCATACAGATACAAAATCTGTCAAGTGATCTAGTCATGTTCCAGTTTTAGTCTGTGAGTTCACGGGTTTTCAGGAGATTACTGCATCGATTTTTTGGCGAGTCTCCTTTTAGAGTGCGGCTACAATATATTCGTATTGCAATTCGTCTTTGTCGCCGCCCATTTAGTAATCGCGTCATTTAGCCGGCATAGTGGGAGCGATCAATCTTGTTTCAGAACAATTATTAATCGACCCCATTCATGGACTTTGTAGGTCTGCTCACCACCAGGTAGATACAAAGTCACATGCCGTGCTCCAATTTAAAAAAAACTATCTTTTTACTCGGTTTACCTGATGTAGGTAACTGTGGAAAATATTTTTTTATATCAGTTACTTGAGGTTGTGTGCTGAGTCTACACCGAACAAGTGGCTTATCTAGCTGTTTGAATAGACTCAATAACCCATCTAAAACCAGTTTCACAAGTTGGTATAGTGAAACTGGGACCGACAGCATCACGTCCCCTCCAAGGCGCTATAGTGGTTAAAAAATGGGTTTAAAACCCGTGTCCTGAAAAATATAATGTTTTTAAGTTTAAGGTCTATTATAACCAACTTGGCCTATACTTATTACATATTTATATATCACTTCTGGGTATATTTACTTATCTCCGCTGAGGTAAATAAAAAAAATAAAAAACATTTTTTTTTTGTTTTTTTTGTATTATTTTAAATATTAGGCAATTTTCTTTGGTTTGGAACCCTCAGACGGAAATTGCATTCGCTCTCGACAGCTTTGTTTTTATCCTGCGGGTTCTATTAAGCAATATATAGGCATAAAAAGTTTCCCTAATATCGCTATTATTTTCGTTGTTCTGTAACGACCATGTCGATCGAAATTGTCGAATTCTTAGATTCACCAGTTGAATCTCTGATAATATTTTAATTATAAGAACGTACCTATATCCTGTATTTATTGGAGTACGGGATATGTGACTTTGGGTCTACCTTATGGTAAGCAAATCTACAATAATAAGATTATCAAATAAGCATCAATTAAATTTTGCCCCATCTTCCTCTATTAATCAATTTTCGAAAAATAGTGAAATATACAAAGTTTTAATGTGCACGCATCTTTTTACGTAACGCAGGATATAGTAACATATATTATATTTCAGACTATATCTGTGGACTATATCTATTTCATGGAGATCAGTTCAGGCGTTCTGGCATTTTTCAAAGTAGGTAAAGGCCCGCCTATTATTTTGGCAAATTGGGTTCCGCGAAAAACAAGTTTTATTTTTTGAATATATTTTTACTATATTTTTTTTATTGCGTCGCATCTATTAATGAGTCATCAAAAAACTTAATTATACTGAAATTTGATAAAATAAGTCGGCTATATCAAAATATTATATGGTGCGAGAAGCCGGGAAACAAAATGATTGGGTCCAAGATTCTCACACGGGTGCAAAACTTAACTATTACTTACCGGTGGCTCTTGTGGCTTCAGCGACGAGTTCCCCGGGTACCCAAGGAATGCAATATCTTTGTTGTCTTCTGAACCACTAACATGCCACGCAATTACGATTTGTCAACAATACTACGTTGGACAAACTTCACAACGCGACAAATCTGACAATTATTTGTAGGCGCAACACATGGCGAACGAAACACTACACACAAAATTAACAATCTAATACTCTAGAATACCGCACAAATTTACTCAGAACCAAACCATCTTGACCACACAACAAGAACTGTCATCCTGTTTTTTATTTTTTTTTGTGTCAAGAACGCAAAAGGCAAGCTTTTATTATTGATAAGGCTGCCCATACAGCCTTATCAATACCGAACATATAGGTATATTAGAATCTTATGTTGACCTTCAGCAATCAATTTACCTTCCTATAAAATTTCACCAAAATTGGTTCAATCGTGGTTTAATCGGATGTCTTAGACGCTGCAGAAATGGCATGCAAATTAAAATGGAGATGGGCCGGACATATTGCCCGGGCCACAGATTGACGCTGGAGTGAAAGAATACTACATTGTTACCCTCGTCGAGTCCCTAGACTCGACGAGACCAAGAGGAAGACCAAGGCGCCGATGGTGTGACGCCATAAAAAAAAACTGCTGGACCGTTTTGGACTCGCATAGCGGGAGACCGAAGACTGTGGAGAGATGGAGGAGGCCTTTGCCCAACACTGGGTTCCCATAATTAATGTATGAAAATTTGATAATAATGATTAGGTAGTAATGGAGAAAGAAAGGTGACTATTTATATTTAAATGACATGAATTAGGATGTATACTGAAATTATAATTCAAATTAACAAATTAATTGAAATATATATATATATATATATATTCTATAAATAATTAACTAATATACTATTATTACTATTATAAATACTCATATATATATATATATTTAATGTTATAATTTATATTTTTTTGCACCATGTAAAATAATGTACCTACAATGTAACTAATAATTTTGGAAATAAAGGCTTATTTATTTTTATTTTTATTATGTAGGACACATATTGCTTTGGTCTCAAACTATGGTGATATTATAAAATATCTGTTAAGTTTTAAAATAACAATAAGGAATATTTTTAAAACCATAACATAAGTTAACGGTTTTTTCGAGTAAGCAATATTTGCACCACCACGTTTTTTTTTTTTTTTTTTTTTTTTGTAAAAAAAACTTTAATATTACTGAATGCAACGTCTAGACGTTTTTAGACTTTCGAGTTCGCATTTTCTGGCTTCTTAGGTAGTTTTAGTTTATATATTTACAGTAAATATTAGAAGAAAGCTAATAGAGGGCGTCTGTGTATAAGTAGATAACAAGCAATGACAAAATTCGTGAGGGCTGACTGGAACCTGGTTGGCTCAGCGGTTGAGCGCCTTGCCGCGATAGCGAGGTTCGTGTGTTCGAGTCCCGCCACCAGCAATTTTTTCATTGCATTTTTATCTTTAAAAATTTAATATAAGATTATCCTATAAAGGAATTTATAAAAATGCATAAATATAAAATACTGAAAAAAGTAAAAACAAAAAACAGACTCCTCTGCCATCTAGTATTAGAAACTAGGACTTCTGACTTCACTCGTATAAGAGTTATTAGAAGAAAGCTAATAGAGGGCGTCTGTGTATAAGTAGATAACAAGCAATGACAAAATTCGTGGGGGCTGACTGGAACCTGGTTGGCTCAGCGGTTGAGCGCCTTGCCGCGATAGCGAGGTTCGTGGGTTCGAGTCCCGCCACCAGGAATTTTTTCATTGCATTTTTATCTTTAAAAATTTAATATAAGATTATCCTATAAAGGAATTTATAAAAATGCATAAAAACAACGATACTAATACATAATATTATATTTTATAAACTCCCGGATCATTTCAAACTGTACAGAAAAACGTACTAATATATTTTGTCATTAGTGGGAATTGAATCCCACGACCTCCAGATACAATGCCTAAAGCGCAAACACTAGTCTACGGAGGCGATACTTAGAATAATTTTATTGATAAAGTGCATTTCTGTTTATTTTGTCAAAGTCAAAGTCAAAATTATTTATTTAATGTAAACCTTTACAGGTTTCTATGCATAGTCAATAAAATAAAATAAAACTATATTTATTATAAGTTCTAAGTGTGCTCTTGGTTATGCTCATTCATGTTGCGTAAACTATAAATATTGAAATTTAAGTTCTATTTCAATGGATATATAGTCTGTATTAGGTTGGCTATAATAATGCCGCCATCTTGAAATACACGAATTCTTCGCAAGTTTGAACATCTTATGAGCATTGGAATTTCAACTCTATATTTAATAGGATAGAACTTATATTTCAATATTTATAGTTTACGCAAAATGCGCGACGGCGAACGTGTCAAAACTCGGAATAAAGCCCTAGGAGGTTAGCTGGTTCCATTGACCTGTCCAACGTTATCTGCCCTGCAAAGGTGCAATATTAGAAGTATTTACGTTTGTATGGAAGCTCTGTCGACTGTAGAAACTTGACAGTGTACAGTTACTATAAACGTAACGTAACATTTATAATTTCCATTAAATCGTGCAAAAGACAACGTGTATCGTCTTAGTGTGCGCCGGGAAAGGATTTTCATGCTTCCATTAGCAACGTGTTATTAAAACTAGGTTGCACCAAGTTACTAGTAATTTTAACTGAGGTCTACGTAATTAGTCTCAAGTATTTCGAGGTTATAATAAAAATATGCAAAACACAGAGAACAGAGACAATACTGTAAAATACCTTACACTAACTTAATTCTAGTTGGTTAGATTATAGAATAATAAACAATATACGTGGTGGCCGACATGGTAAGATCGTAGAACAAAAAAAATACAGTCTTTAGATCCCCGGTTTAAAACCCTGTGAGCTCATTGTTTGACAAACCAAATACACCTCGGAGCACGTCAAGCTATGGGTCTCAGTTTCACTATACCAACTTAGAGACTGTTAAGGTGAGGTAGGCTATTGGGTTATCCAAACACCCACTGCGACGAGCTTGTAGTTTCATAATATTTTTTTTTTGTGTCTAAATAAATAATAAAATAAAATTTACCATCGGTTACGTTGAGGTGGGAAAACCCTACCGCTGCTGGGTACCCTGATGATGTTATAGGCTGTCAGATCAAATCTAATTATACTTTTATTAAATTTTAGTTTATTATATTATATCAGCCGTGACTTGCCTTGTTCTCAGTGATATTAAAGTTTGTTTTGGAAAAAAATTAAGGAACGTAAATTAATTTCTACACAGGTTGCGTGCGACATACGGTGTTTACTTAAAAATGTATTATAAATCTAAACAGGTATAAAAAAAAGAAAAACACACAAACTAAACTTAATCTAAACCGCGGAGGCTGCGCCGTGTCGCTTGTCTTCAGTATTCACGACGCGTCGCCCTCAACCTGTCGACGATAATAACTTTGCATTTAACAAATGCATTTGGATTGTAAGCGTGTCTTTAGGAATAAAGAACCTAAGTTCCAGTTAAGGCTTTAGTAAACTTGGTGCTACCCGACCTAAGCCGGGTAAACTATTACGCGTGCCGTGTGTTACGCCCGTCCTTTGCATTTAAATGCTTTTTGATGTTTGCGCGCACAGGACAGAGATATATTTGTTTTAAACTCACTTTATATGGAAATTAAAAATTGTATTTGCTGTAGGCTGTTTTTTCAGGACGGCGTGTACCGTAGTGCTCTCTATATACCTATAGCATTGGGCGTTGTATCCGGAGGTCGTGGGTTCGATTCCTACTCATGGCAAAACAATATTAGTAAGTTTTTCTGTTCAGTTTGCCCTGGTTTGAGTGCTTATAAAATATAATATGTATTTTATTCTCCGTCTTTCGGTTCTTTCCTAGATCGGCCTCCGAATCGCCATCGGTCTCAGGCTAGGTACAATTTTTTTTTAATATTTTTTATTGGAGCACGACATGTAACTTTGTATCTACCTGGTGGTGAGCAAACCAACAAAGTCCATGAATGGGGTCAATCAACAATTGTTCTTAAACAATATTGATCGCTCCCTATGCCGGCTAAATGATGCGATTACGAAATGGGGGGCGACAATGACGAATTGCATTACGTGTATATTTTAACATACTCGCTGCCTTATTGTATTTATGTCTATTCAACTACCCATTTCGTAACCGCACCCTGAAAGGAGATCACCACCTCGACAAGAAATGGATGCAGTAGTCTCCTGAAAACCAGTGAACCCACAGACTAAAATCGAAACATGACTAGGTCACTTGACGGTTTTTGCATCTGTATGGGCGGTGGTGACGAGACTGGTCGGTCGGCCTAACGAAGTTATAGAGACCTTCCACCCACCTAAAAAAATAATATTTGTCACACACCTGTAACTGTGGTAGTTTTGTACAATGTAATGGTCATCATGGTTTTAGTTGCGCAAGATCAGCAGATTCAGCAGGTATAGTATCAAGACATACAGCCCTTAACTCTTAATAGAGTTAAGGGCTTATCAAATGGGCATTAAAACAGCCGAGATCCCTTGTGGTCTTGAAATAAAATGAAAATATTTATATTCTTTAACTAAAAATTTAAGGCGTGGATATGGTCGGTGAAGTTGGTCACCTTCCCTTGTAAAACAATTCAACAAGTCTGTATGAGTGATGTGATACAAGGTAAGAAAATAATATAAATAGGTAAATAAAAAATAAATTAGTACTAAAGGGAAACGTGTGGTAAATATTTTAATATTTGTAGTAGTATATATATATATATATTTTTACATTTTACACAAACTGCTCTGAGGCTCTACCATGGGTTTTTGGTTAGTACCAAAGTAACATTAAAACGTGAGAAACCACCAATAGGATTGCTTTATTCAACCGCTTTACCAAAAATAAAGCGGCCCTATTGGTTGGTGCTCACGTATTAACGTTACGTTGCTACAACGTTAAAACCCATGGTAGAGCCTCTGGTCACAAACTAAGCTCCAAACTTGTACTATGTGTACCAGAAACAATGATATAATACATATTATATTTTATAAACACCCAGACCATGACAAACGGTACAGAATAACGTACGTACTAATATTTATTTGCCATGGGTGGGAATCGAACCCACAACCCCGGATTTAACGCCAAAGGCGTAACCACTAGTAAATTATACTGTAATATTAACTAAGTTTATATTGCAATAGTTAATAAAAGTAGTTATTAAAATAGGTTTTATTTTTAGTGGTGCACGACATGTGACTTTGTATCCTTGTACAACGGGGTTCGAACTTGTTACCCACCTACCAAATGACAACATCGAGGAGAGAGAAAGATATCGTTTTAAAAATGTTTTATTCATTTGTCTATTATTTTTATAACCGCACTGCTGAAGCCTCGCCTCAGTGATTCTATTACGGAGAAAAATTCTATGTCATTTGCTAGAAATAGCAAATATATTTTCGTATATTTTCCTATTATTTCTGTGACTTTAAACAATTTATTGTAGGTATATTGAGTGTTTGATAGAGTATTAGCTAAATAAGAGCCGAGTAGGTTCACCTATTTAGAAAATAGAAATTTAGTAGGTATGAGAGAGAGACAATGTTCTTAGCTATCCATGGCTTCACCGTGCGGGTGCCGGGTCCATCGTATGGTTGAAAGGCAGGGGAATGAACTGCAGCGTTTCCAGACTTGAGACCACAAAGTAGGTTTAAAGGCCTTTTGAACTCTTACCTGCACTGTGTTCACTACCCTCTCTACTCAACCAAATACTATATGATTCTGTTAGCGCCATCTTGGAAACACGCTCCATGAAAGTTCCGACGGCTGATCTCGGAAGGCCAAGATCCTTCAATAGACGGGTCAAAGACTTTGCTGGAATTCCTCTTGCACCAACTTCCACTGCATAAAGTTGAGTTTTAAATCCGTTTCTAGTAATTTGGTTTATGAGATCAAAATATTTGTTCGACTTGATGTTGTGGTCCTAAGGTATGTTTGTTTCCCACGGAACGGTGAGTTCCATAAGTATTACTTTCTTCAAGTACCGAGAGTACACCAGTATGTCTGATCTATAGGCTGAAACTGCTAGTTCGTCTAGAATCTTGTAGTGTATTTTGGAATGTATCCATATATTTTTTTTTTTTATTATCCGGATTTTATAAAACTCGGCGTGTGACCTTGTACCTGGTGGTAAGCAAGCCTACAACATCCATGAATGATCGATCAATATATTGTTGTTTAACAGCATCGGTTCGATCCCACTATGCCGGCTAAATGATGCGGTAACGAAACGGGCTGCGTCAAAGACGAATTTGCATTACGTTTTTGCATCTGTATGGTATCTATACAATATCACTAAAGAGACTCTGAGTCTCTCTAACGTCAAGCTGCCAGTGCTAGTTTCACTATACCAGCTTGTAAAACTGTCATAAGTCTATAAAAACATTCCGACGAGCTTGCTACTTGTTCAGAGTACAATGACCATATCCCCAAACTAGGGGTTGTTTTGTACAGATTTTCAGAACTTTTTTTTTTCATATCATCATTAGTCAATGTGGTTTTTTTTAAGTAAGCTTTCCATAGGACGGATGGCTTCTATACAATTCTATGAACCCAATTATACATTGTTTGTGGTAACTTCTTAGGCCTGTTATTGTGAAAACAACAACATTTCTAGTAACTACAAAACATAAAGTTATTCAAAACAAAATCTATTGAGATTAATTTGATATTGAATTATTTTAAAGATAAAATGCATTGAAAAAATCCTGGTGGGCGGAACTCGAACCCGGATCCTCGCTTTTGTGGCAAAGTACCCAACCACTCTATCAATGCTAAGAATTTTATCAATGCTTGTTATCTACGTGGTGACCTAGTTGGTTAGACCTTGGACTTAAAAACACTTAGGTCCCTGGTTCGAATCCGCGTGTGTACCAATGAGTTTTTAATTAAAAAAATTATGTACATTTGTTTGACAACACCACTATAGTGCCTCGGAGAGCACGTTAAGCTGTCGGTCCCGGTTTCACTATACCAACTTGTGAAACTGTTTATAGATGGCTTATTGAGTATATTCAAAACATCGCGACGAGCTAGCCACTTGTTCGGTGTAGACTCATATCACGACAAGGTGGGATTAAAAACCCCTTCGCTGGGTTTCCTGGGGCCTTCTAGGCGGTCTCGGGCGCCGTAAGCCACCCGTGATGATACATACATACATTGTTATCTACACAGAAAACCTGTAAATCTGCATCTCCTATAGCTATGTCGCAAAGTGATATATCTATGTCCTTCCCAGGGTCTCAAGCTATCTCCATACCAAATTTCATCTTAATTGGTTCAGCGGTTTAGCCGTGAAAACGGGGAGAACCAACAAACAGCATTACTTTCGAATTTATAAATGTAAAAGTATCCCTGTTTGATTGTTAGTCTGTTTTTATATTAGTATAAATTTACCTAATTGTTTAACAAGATAACTATTCGAGCCTTAAAACGTACCTATATTAAGCATCAGACCCGATTCCATTGTAATAACTACAACTATTTTTATTTCATTAAAATAGCAACAAGTCGCGGACTAAAATTTAATACCTATAAATAACTCAAATAACCTTATTTGGAAAAAAACCTAAAATAATTTTATTGAATATTAAATTCAAAATAGGCTGTGAAAATTACCACATGTATACAAAATAACAGCTTTAACAATGTCAAATCAATAGTATCAAAAATAATTACACTTATTTGTTTTTTTTACACTTAATTAGGGACTACATTTAAATTTAAAATAGAAATAGCTGTGACTAAAATATTTAACCAATAGGTAGATAAGAGTGAAGATACCTTAAGTAGGAAAGTTTCGATGCGAGGATGCTAAAGCTAAGATGCTAAAGCTACAGAACTATGTGACCGTTTACACTGGTGCTATAAAGGGGTGCGAGTAAAATGTGCTGCCAAGATGCGCCCGCCGCAAGGTAGAAATAGCTGTGCGAGGAAGATGCGCAGCTCGAGCTATGTGATGTATCGACAGTATTTTTATTTTTATTTTTACTTTTATTTATTATCATCTGATTTACATTTTAATAATTATTATGCTCTTTATAAATATTTTTTAAAGAAGTAAGCATACCTATATAATAGAACGACTTAACACATTAAATAAATATTATTGCCATTTGATACAACAAATTTACTTAATGTGTCTTTTATTATACATATATAATATTAAAAATATATAAACTTTTATTTAAGTATATATACTTACTGGATGTTTTTTGTCATGGTGATAAAAAAAAATATTGTGTTCTTTGACGAAAATAATGAAACACGTATTTTTTCGTTTTAGTGTCGCCTATACAAAACAAAGATAAATAACAAAAAAGATCTACAAATCACGTTAACTTTCATACTAAACTCAAGAATTAAAGTCTATCACTTGTCTAATTGTATTTTACTTGTTAGATACGAAGACTTATCATGTATTTGTGGGAGTAATTTTAAGATATATAGACGTTTGTTCATATTATAATTTAATTTTCGGACTTTTTTTTTTGAATCAAAAAAACTTAGGTACCTACCTTTTTTATTTAAAAAAAGGGTTCTAAAAGTGATACTGGAGGCATCAAAAAATATTATCATAGTTAAAAAAACACCCCGTATATATTTTAGTGCGCATCCTTAGAACGCATCCATAGAACGCATCCAAAGCTCGCATCCATAGAACGCATCCATAGCACGCATCCATAGAACGCATCTATAGACGGTTGATTGGGCGATAGAGCAGTCAGGATATTTTAAAAATAGATTCGTAATTCAAATTCGTCCTTGTCGCCGCCCATTTCGTAACCGCATCGTTTAGCCAGCATAGTGGGAGCAATCAATATTGGTAAACAAAAAATTATTGATCGACCCTATTCATAGGCTTTGTAGGTGTGCTTAACGTTAGGTATATACAAGGTCACTAGCTGTGATATTAAAATTCAAGTAAATCCCATCAATAGGTATATGCCGACAGAATAGATAGATATAACTGAAAAAAAAAGATATAGTATCTCAATTTCCTTTTGGGTTTCGTTTTTTATTTTTAGAACCCTGAAAAGTAGTTTTCAGAATTCAGGAAAAAGATACGTAGGTATTTAAGGTGGTGAGATAGAGAATTTTGAATAGTAAAATATACTCGCAGATTTCTTTCAGGACGTGATCTGCTTACTGCGAATTTAAGCCACTGACTGGTCCTTTCAGCAAATTCGCACGTAGGGAATTTGCTGAAAATGTTATATAAAAATTGGTAAGTAGGTAGAAATATAGTTTTTTTTTAAATAACAATATGTAAACTGCTTATAGGTGAAGGAAGAAACTTGCTAGACCCACCAATCGGACTCGTTACCACCCATACAGATGCAAAAACCGTCAAGTGACCTAGTCGTGTTTCGGTTTTAGTCTGTGGGTTCACCGGTTTTCAGTAGACTATTGCTACGTTTTTTTTGTTGAGGTGGTAGAACTAATGAGTTTTGAATCTAAAAATAAATGTACATTTGTTTAACAACAGTATTATAGTGCCTCGGAGAGCACGGTAAGCTGTCAGTCATGACCTTTTTAACTTGCAAGTCAGTCAGGCAAGAAAAAATTATGAATTAAATGAAAAAAACAAAATTGTATAATAATTTGTGAAGAATAGTGTTCTTGTTCCGGCAGTGAGTTTGGGCGGCCTATTAGAAAACCCATTTACATATGTAGTGTTTGTTCGCCATTATTAGGCGCCTACAAGTGATTCAGATTTGTCGCGTTGTGCGTTGTTAATATTATATATTTCCAACGTCGTTATACAGTGGCTTTTGTAGTGGTTTCAAAGAAGAACGGAGTTATCGCATCCCTTGGGTACCCAGGGATCTCGTCCAGAAGCTAACAAGCCATTCGGTGAGTTTAGCAATTAACTTTTAGCGGTGCATCGCACCCGTGTGAGAAGCCTGGACGAGTTTTGTTTCCCGGCTTCTCGCACAGTGGGAGTGATCAATATTGTTTAAGAACAATTATTGATTGACCCCATTCATGGATTTTGTAGGACTGCTCACCACCAGGTAGATATAAAGTCACATGTCGTGCTCCAATAAAAAAAAACAACATTGAATTATTATCTAATTAGTTAGTCCAACCGGTCCACACATCAAAGCCTTTAATTTCACACTAATTACACTAGCTAATTATCTAAACAAATAATTGGCTAACTATTGAGTAAAATAAGATTATATTACAAATTCTAAATTAGTTATTTTATGTTAAAATTGGCCGAATTTATTTCGGAACCGCAAAATTTAGCCGAATAAATGGATATACGTGGTGGCAGACTTGGGTTGGTTAGACCTTAGACTTAAAAACACTTAGGTCCCTAGTTCAAATACCTGTGTGTACCAATGAGTTTTTAAATAAATAAAAAAATACATTTGTTTGACAACACCACTATAATAGTGCCTCGGAGAACACGTTAAGCTGTCGGTTCCGGTTTCACTATACCCACTTGTGAAACTGTTCATAGATGGGTTATTGAGTCTATTCAACACATCGCGACGAGCTAGCCACTTGTTCGGTGTAGACTCATACCATCGGCTACGACGAGGTGGGATTAAAATCCCTCCGCTGGGTACCCTGGGGCCGTCTAGGCGGTCTCGGGCGCCGTAAGGCACCCGTGATTATATGTATGTATGTTTGTGTATAAATGGCAAAGTGAGAGCTAACCTTTTTAACTACAGTGGTTTCATCTATCACATTCATGGACTTTCATCAGATGTCTGCTTATTACCAAGTAGTTATAATAGTGGAATTTTGTGTTGCCAGATTTTTTTTCAGACTATAAGGGACAAATGCTTTAATAGGCAAAAAGTACGGGATTTCAGATTTTTTATCCGGGATATTTAAATAAAAAGATATTTCTGATGAACAAATAATATAATTTCTGGGTAACACATACACATATGTTTGTTGCATTTATTATTATTATTATATTATACCATCACGGGTGCCTATTTGGCTTCCGAGAACCGTTTAAACGGCCTCAGGGTCCCAGCGGAGGGATTAACCCATCCTCATTTCGCCGATGGTATTCGGAGGCAACACCTAACAAGTGGCGAGCTTGTTGCGGTGTTTATGATGAAATAGCCTCGTTGTATAAAGCGGTCACCCATCCCAGGCCGGCTTTGTGGTCATCTGCTTAACCTTGTTATCAGTTGCGCAGTGACTTAACCACTAGGCTGGGGCCGCTTTTAATTTGTTGCATTTAACATATTATATTTAAGAAAGAATAGGTATTATTATTAAGTAGGTATTATTTTTTTCTAAAATATATGTTAAAACAAAAAGTAACTGATCGTTGTATATTTATCATTATAGGTAATATTTTTTTGTATTACAAATAATAATAATTTTAGCAACCCCTTGCTAAAATTATTTCGTACGAATGTTGCGTATTGTCCTGGCGGAACATTAAAAATAACAAAATAACGTCATCAATAATAATACTCCGTTTATTTTCTGATAAGAGTTATGCAAAAAAGCTTATAATATGTTATTAAAGCTTATTACAAACTCATATACAATATCAGATAAGAAAAGAACAATAAAATAAATATTATTCCCACGGTTGGATAGCTCGCACTATGCTACAATGCATCAATGATATTAAACAACAATGGATTGATTGACCTCATGGATTTTTTGGACCTGCAAAATACCACCAGGTAGATACATACTAAATGAATCGGTTTTTCATCTATACACTTTTTTCCTAACATTTTTTTTATTGGAGCACAGCATATGACCTTGTATTTACCTGGTGGTGAGCAGACCTACAAAGTACATAAATGGGGTCGATCAATATTTGTTGTTAAACAACATTAATTGCTCCCACTATGCTGGCTAAATGGTGTGATTAAGAAATGGACGAATTGTTTACGAGACTATTTCAATATCCTCGCTGTCTTGTCGTCAATTCAACCACTTGTTTCTGGTGTATAGTGATAATATGTACTTAATAAAACACAGCGTATTCGAGACTGACTATGTTTATTGTCACATTAACAGTTGGACTTACCCGTATATCTACCCTCTCTTATTATATATACCATTCTCCCCTTATTATGCGACTAAATATGTCATTTTTCGTTCAAAAATATCAAATATTAAACGAAATAAATAATAAATATTAATTAATAAATATATAAATATTGAACGAAAAATGGCATATTTAGTCATTTTTCGTTTAAAAATCTCGAAACCGCCTTTTTCAAAAATGTTTTTATTATTTTAACTGAATTTTCAGCCGCACCGTTACTACTAGGCATATACGGCGTAACTAATATGTGTTTAATTCCGTTTGAAATGCAATAATTGTTTAGCTCGTACCCATTAAACGGGGGGCCATTATCTGTAACGATTTCTCGGGGAAGGCCGAAACGGGCAAATACTTGACTCATTATACCTATAGTACTGGCCGCCGCCGTTAACGTCATTCTGAACGCCTCGATCCATTTTAAGTGAGCATCTACAATTACCAAATACGATGCGCCGGAGCCCGACATGGAGAAAAAATCTGCATGCACGCGGTACCATGGGAGCTGCGGCCACGCCCACGGATGCAGCGGCGCCGCGCGCGGGGACGGCCGCTGTCGCGCACAGTTCTCGCAGCTTCGACACTCGCGTTCGATGTCCGCGTCGATCCCCGGCCAATATACATACCCACGAGCTAATCCTTTACATTTGACCATGCCTTGATGAGTACTGTGGATTTTCTGTAGTACTTTATTTCTAAGACTACTCGGGACAACAACGCGATGACCGTACATTAGACAGCCTTGTTCTTCGCCTAGGCAATCTTTTAATCTAAAATATGGATTAAATTCGTCTACGTTGCAGTACTGCCAATTAGATTTAATAGCCTGCATGACTTTCGATAAACTTTCGTCCGTTTTTGTATGTTTTGCTATTAACTTACAATCTATAGGCGCGTCATTATCTATAAAATTCAAATAACCTTCTGTCCTATCAAAGTACAACAGCTCTTCGTTCGCTGGTATGCGAGACAGACTGTCAGCTACACAATTTTGTTTCGATCCTATACATTTAACCGTATAATTGTATGCACTTAACACTACCGCCCACCGCTATAAACGACCTGTCACCATTAGTGGAATCCCTTTCTTTTCACTAAATATTGACACTAATGGCTTACAATCTGTTACTAGTGTAAATTTTTTGCCATATAAAAAATCGTGAAATTTTGTCACGCCAAAAATTATAGAACAGAACTTCGCGACAAATCTGTGCGTAGTTCTGTTCGGCCGCCGACAAGATGCGAGAGGCGTGACACACGGGCGCTCCCGACCCGCGCTGTCGGTCTGCTGCAGCACGGCCGCTATGCCGCGCGGCGACGCGTCGTACGCCAGCGACGTCGCCCTCGCAGGGTCGAAATGTGATGATAATTATGATCTACTTAAAAGCCCCTTTACACAATTGAATGCACTTTCGCAACCTTCAGACCATTTACATTCATTTTGTAATTTTAATAAGTCGTATAACGGATATAACTCGTTGCTCAAGTTATAGACAAATTTACCATAATAATTAACGAGGCCCAAAAATGCTTTCAATTCGTGTATATCCTTAGGCTGTGAGGTATTATTATTGATGGCGTCTATTTTAGAAATTTCAGTTTTAAAATCCGTCACCGTCTATGACGTGTCCTAAGTACGAAACGGATTTTCTAAAAAAAAAATTTTTCCGGCGATACCTTTAACCCGCTTAATGATAATGTTTTAAAAACTTTAAACAACCTATTTTTATGATCGGTGTCCTCTGTCCCTGTAATCAGCACATCGTTGAAGTATACTGTAACGTAAGGTGAACGTAGTAGTTGTTCCATTATGCGTTGAAATTTACTCGGAGCGCATTTTATACCAAATGGTAGTCTATTGTAGCAAAAAGTACCTCTATACATACATCTATTTTACTAAATAAACGACCTCCCTGTAAAGCTGTGAACAGATCCTCTATTTTAGGTATCGGATATTTGTCGTCTACTAATACAGGGTTAACAGTAGTTTTACAATCGCCACATAAACGCACTTCACCTGATTTCTTAATGACGGGAACGACCGGTGTGCCCCACTCGCTCCATTCCACCGGTGAGATGATGTTCTCTCGCTGCAACCGCTGTAGTTCAGCGTCCACCGCACTGCGCAGCGCTAGAGGCAGCGACCGCGCTCGACGCCACACAGGCCGGGCGCCCGCTGCTAGTTCTAATTTAATTACACCTTTATTGAACTTACCTATACCAGGAGAAAACACATCTGGGAAGCTATGCATAAGCTCACCCATAACTGTATTATGCAACTCACTATATTTATTCTTATGATTTACTACGTTGTTTATATTTTTATTTTGTGGAAACCTAATATTAAAAGCTTTCATCCAATTTCGACCAAATAAGGAGGGACTAAAGTTATTATTCATTATAATTAGCCTCAATCGATCTACCATCCGACCATTATACTCTACTGAGCAAAATATTTCACCTTTAGGTTGTGCCTTTTGACCACTATACATTTTTAAACTAACATGTGACGGTAACAATTTTACATGTTTAAAATATTTGTCATATACCGCGTCCGACACGATGCTTACGACCGACCCGGTGTCGCCTTCCATAGTTAACACGATATTATTAATTGTTACCTCGATATTCCACCGCTCGTCGGTGTCCTCGTCATCACTCACACGATAAACCTCCACGGGGCCGTCGTCTCCAGGGTTTCCCGACCGTACCGAATCCCGGGATGACGCATCGCTCACAAACCCGCTCACATTGTTTACCACTCGTTGCTTTCGCATTTTACACATTTTAGCCAAGTGCCCCCTTGCACCACATACTAACACTCACAGCTATAATGGGCACTGATTCGCACTATGATTTAAACCGCAACGAAAACACTTATAAGACGTGGCTATGCCCCCATGCGCGCCCCCGTACCGCTGTTCTGAGCGTTGTGCCCGGGCGCCGCGCAAGCCCTGGCGCCCGCGCCTGGGCCCACCGCGCACCTCCACGGCGTGCACCCCGGCGCGCTCCTTGGCGCCGCCGACGTCCCCTCGGCCGCCGCGCGAGTCTCGAACCGCCGCCTCCAGGGACAGCGCCAACTGGATCGCCTTGTCGAACGTTAGCTCTTCTTCTACGAGCATCCTTTGTCTGATGCGATCGCTCGCGAGGCCGAAGACCAACTGATCGCGAAGATTTTCCTTCAGCGTGTCGCTCCTAAACTGGCAACGCTTGCTAGTATTCTTCAGTTGCGCGATGTACTCTGTTATGGATTGGGAGTTTGCCTGTCTGCACGATCGGAACAACATTCGCTCCGCTATGACAGAACGTTTCGGCGCCAGATGTTCTTCGACCATCTTCACGATGACCTCAAACGCCACATCTTCCGGTTTATCCGGGTAGCATAAGTCTATGATTAGATCTAGCGGCTCGGTGCCGACCACGGCCACCAAGTATTTAGAAAATAAACTGGATTTAATATTTTTGATCTCGTACCATGTTTTAGTCGACTTATGTGTAGGCCATCGATCACTGTGCAAATTAAATTCTTTAAATCCCGTAATATCGATAACTTTTGCTTCACTCATTATTACGATTGGTAGGTACCTAATTAAAATTTATAATATCTTATTATAACTTTATACTCGTATTATTAAAAAATACCGTGGTGGCCTAGTTGGTTAGACCTTGGACTTAAAAACACTTAGGTCCCTGGTTCGAATCCTGGTGTGTACCAATGAGTTTTTAATCTAAAAATTTATGTACATTTGTTTGACAACACCACTATAGTGTCTCGGAGAACACGTTAAGCTGTCGGTCCCGGTTTCACTATACCAACTTGTGAAACTGTTTATAGATGGGTTATTGAGTCTATTCAAAACATCGCGACGAGCTAGCCACTTGTTCGGTGCATACTCATACTATCGGCTACGACGAGGTGGGATTAAAACCCCTCCGCTGGGTACCCTGGGGCCGTCTAGGCGGTCTCGGGCGTCGTAAGGCACCCGTGATGATACATACATACATATTAAAAAATCACTATTTGCACACGTGAACTGGTTCGCCTCGTCGCCAATGGTGTATAGTGATAATATGTACTTAATAAAACACTGCGTATTCGAGACTGACTACGTTTATTGTCACATTAACAGTTGTACTTATATCTACCCTCTCGTATTATATATACCAATTTCGTAACGGGCACTCTGAAAGAAGACTCACGAACATTAATCGCTCCCACTATGCTGGCTAAATGATGCGATTAAGAAATGGACGAATTGTTTACGAGTCTATTTAAATATCCTCGCTGCCTTGTCGTCAATTCAACCACTTATTTCGCAACCGCACCCTGAAAGGAGACTCGCGAACATTAATGGCTCCCACAATGCTGGCTAAATGATGCGATTAAGAAATGGACGAATTGTTTACGAGTCTATTTTAATATCCTCGCTGTCTTGTCGTCAATTCAACCACTTGTTTCGTAACCGCACCCTGAAAGGAGACTCGCAAACATTAATAGCTCCCACTATGCTGGCTAAATGATGCGATTAAGAAATGGACGAATTGTTTAAGAGTCTATTTAAATATCCTCGCTGCCTTGTCGTCAATTCAACCACTTGTTTCGCAACCGCACCCTGAAAAAAGACTCGCGAACATGAATGGCTCGCACTATGCTGGCTAAATGATGAAGAATTGTTTACGAGTCTATTTTAATTTCCTCGCTGCTTTGTCGTCAATTCAACCACTTGTTTCGTAACCGCACCCTGAAAGGAGACTCGCGAACATTAATCGCTTCCACTATGCTGGCTAAATGATGCGATTAAGAAATTGACGAATTGTTTACGATTCTATTGTAATATCCTCGCTGCCTTGTCGTCAATTCGACCACTTCTTTCGTAACGGCACCCTGAAAGGAGACTACCACCTTGACAAAAAATCAATGCAAAAAACAACTGAAAACCACAGACTAAAACCTGTATGGGCATAAATATAAAATAAAATAATTCTGTAAAAAAATATCTTTATAATTCAGAACGTGGATTAAAAAATAATTTTATAAAAATAATCCTTTAATCCGGGTTTAATAAATAAACACAATATGAACGCACATGTGTCTCTTAATACCTTTCATTAGCGTAAAAAAGGGACTAATGTGCGCGTACATATTATAAATAAATTTACTTAAAAATACGCGGATTTAAAAGGTACGACTTTTTACATTTAAATGTATTAAAATAGGCCTTTTTTAATTCGGGAACGGGTAAAAAACATATTTTAATACTGTCAAAAAGCGGTTGGTTAATTTATCTACTTATCGTGGTTAATATAGTAGGTTGGGTTGCACCAAAGGGTTCGTTAAAGTAATAGGCTATTTGACTACATTAACAATATACAATAAATTGTGGTCATCCTATCAGACAATGGCGTAAAAAAACATATTTCACTTTATTTTAAACTATATGTATATCTTTTGTAGATTACACGAAATAAAATTGAGTAATTTTTACAATTGTATTTATAACAAAAACATCTTTGATTGGTTGATGACTGGTGACGTCACACGCAAGTAAACAAAACAATACACAGATTATAAACCATGTGGATGAAATAGAATAGAGTATAATATATAGGAGATTATTTAATCTGTGCTTGTTTGTTTACTTGCGTGTGACGTCACACTTGACATAGACTGCGAAACAGCGTTTTTAGCGCCATTGTTTCCAAATTCAAACTTTAACATTGATTTTTATTAATAGTAGAGTAGACATCCCGGAAATATCAATGTAGTGTGCTTATTATGTAATTAAGAATCATATAAAACGAGTTTCAAAAAGGAGTCAAATACCTTATTGTAACCATTAAAGTAAAAAATGGCGTCGAATAAACTGCCTTTCGACTTTTAAAATAAAACTGGTACGTTCGACGCCATCCACTTGCAAATGAACTTTGTAGCAACTTTTTTTTAAATAATTTATATAAAATACGTATATGTAGAGTAAAACTTTTGGTTTTGTTATTAAAATTTACTGATGTAATATATCTAATTATTATTTCATTTTAAAAATAAGAGATATATTTTATGATAATTTATATATTAGTTTCTAAATTTAATTAAAAGATTGTGTTTTTGTTTTTTTTTCATTAATAATAATAGAGTTTTATTTTCATAGTATTGCCAACCTAAACATGGCCAAAGTATTTACATTAATATTATTTTTTTAGTATGAAACAGACAAGTCGCAAAACGAGCGCCTTTGAAGCGTATGATTATCTTTTACGAGTTTTTATTAGCCCTAGAAAGTTAACCATTTGGCTAAAATTTAACAATCAGGGGCCTTATTCCGAGTTTTCAAACGTTAAACACGACAAGACGTTGCGCAAACTATAAATATTGAAATATAAGTTCTATTACAATGGGTATATAGTCTGTATTAGGTTGGCTATAATAATGCCGCCATCTTGAAATACACGAATTCTTCGCAAGTTTAAACATCTTATGGACATTGGAATTTCAACTCTATTTTTAATAGGATAGAACTTATATTTCAATATTTATAGTTTACGCAACGTCTTGTCGTCTTTAGCGGTTGCAAACTCGGAATAAAGCCCTTGTTGACGTCACTATCCGTACTCGTAAGATAGAGTATACGTCTCGAAACTCTTTTCGGGAATCTTCCCCGATTGCCTATATATACTATGAGATTTTCAAAAACAATAGTTCAGCGAACTGTTTAAATCTATACTAATATAATAAAGAGGAAAGATTTGTATTTTTGTATTTTTGTATGTTTGTAATGAATAAACTCAAAAACTACTGGACCGATTGCAATAATTTTTTCACCATTAGAAAGCTGCATTATTCAGAAGTAACATAGGCTATATAATATCACTCACTAGGTCCTATAGGTGTGGAGCAGTAACCAAAAATGTTTTAAAAACGGGGGAAAAGTATCGTTTCTGAGGCCTTCCGTGGCGTGCGCTGAGCATATAGTTAAAGTTATACAAACCTGTGCGAAGCCGGGACGGGCCGCTAGTTAAACTATATAGCAAGGGTTTAGTTAACCAATAGGAAGAGTTTATTTGTATTGTAGAAAAAATAAAGAAATCCTATTGAATATAAATATCATTAAAAAATAAAACCAATTTTACAATAAAATTTTTATAAGTATCTTTATTAACAACATCACGTTCTTTTAAACTTATGTAGGTAAGTACATATTTTTTGATATAAAATAAATTAAATAATAACATTAAAACATCACATTTTAGGCCAAGTATAAGATAAATAAATAACATAAAATAATTAAAAAACGTCTTTGTACATTACTTTCTACTCGTATATGATTTTCAGAAATGAATAAATAAAATAATTTATATAAAAAAATCTGTTTCTAAGACTTGAAAACTATCTACATTTTATTACGATTATTTTATTATTTACAATATAAATAATTGTATTATATTATATTTACATTTTTTATTATTAAGCATAGAAACAAATTAACATATTTTAACTGAAAACATATTAGTAATAAACAAATAATTATTAAAATATATAATCGTGTCCCTATGCTTATATAAACTATTACTTATTATTTTTTTAATAATTTATATTATAATTTTATTAACAAAAATAAAATTTTATTTGATTTAGTTTTATTATTAAGAACTTATAGCCTATATACTTATATAGTTATTAAAAACAATAAAGGTATATTCAATGCACATCAATTATACATAATTCTGTATTGAAATTTATACATAAGAAGGTATATAATATAAACCTAGGTGTAAATTTCAATACGGATGTTTAATAATTATAATACTATATAAAAATAAAATTATAATACAAATATTTATTTAAAAAATAACAATAAAATAAACTAAGTACCTAATAATAAGAAATTTAAAAAAAAAACCTAATAGCAATAAAAATAACATACTAAAAAAAAAAAATCATAACAAATAAATTTCTTCCAAATCACTGTCAGATGGAAAGGTGCCCAAAAGACTGGCTGCGTTACCTCGCTGTATAGCAAAACTTATACGTTGTCCGAGAAACGAAACAGCTTTGGTCACCTAATGTTTCGACCAAACGTTTCGATAAATCGCTAAATATTTCATGGGCTCCCGGCCCCCCACGGTCCTATGGTCTCTACTCCAAACGGCACAAATACATACTCTCCAGTGAGATTTGAGTATTTGCGCCGTTTGAGGCTTTCTGCAGAGACAGCGGCAGAGCCTTTTGTGAGGTCCCGGAAAGGTAAGGGTGCAAATGTATCGGCACACGTGGCGTCCCGCACTAGGCACCTCCCACCTTTCCAGGGCACTAAAGTCATTCCATCAGGTCTCTTGCCATCATTTCGGGACAAACCACTGGGTTCTAAAATAGATGGCACCGGAATAGTGGCAAGGGTCCGATGGATGATTTGATTTAGTTTGGCGTGCCGCTTAAACCTTCCAGCACTGCTACAACTTGACAAACCGTGGTGGCCGAGTTGGTCGACCATCTCTCCACACTGACAGCGATTTTTAATTAATATAATTATTGATTGAAATTTCAATACATAATTATATTTATATTATTTTAGCAACAAAATGCAATATTATGGAAAATATAAACGCTTAACACAACTGTTTACTTTACATGGTTGGGTAATGATATAATATTATTTCGTAAAATAACTTATATGCATACATTTAAATTTGAATAGTTATAAATTTACCAAAACTGTTTTATAATAAATATAAATAAAATGAATATACCTTTAAATAAAATTATCTGTATAAAAATGGACACATTTATTACCGATATGATTTGCTATAATTTAACACATTCCATCAATACATTATTATATTATACATTACAAATGCCAATGGTTATTAAGAATCTACACCGAACATGTGGCAAGCTCGTCTTGGTGTTTGTAATATACATTACAAATGCCAATGGTATTAAGAATCTACACCGAACATGTGGCAAGCTCGTCTTGGTGTTTGTAATATACATTACAAATGCCAATGGTATTAAGAATCTACACCGAACATGTGGCAAGCTCGTCTTGGTGTTTGTAAAGACTTATAATACAGTTTCACGAGTGAGTATAGTAAAACTGGGACTGACAGCTTAATGTGCTTTCCGAGGCACTGATGTTTTTAATTAAGAAACTTATTGGTACACGGGGATTTGACCTCGAGACCTAAAAACTTTATATTAATATTATATTATTTACATTTTTTTTAATATTTACATTCAAATTTAATACTAAGTCTCAGCTCTCAGATCCATAATACAATTTATTCTTCTTTTTTTAGTTTTTTTTTTTTTTTAATGGAACACGGCTTGACTATGTATATAACCTGGTGGTGAGCAGACCTACAAAGTCCATGAATGGGGTCAACCAATAATTGTTTTTAAACAGCATTGATCGCTCCCACTATGCCGGGTAAATGATGGGCGGCGACAAAGACGAATTGCATTACGAGTGCTGTTTTATCGTTAACCCATTCCGTAACCGCACTCTAAATGGAGATTACCACCTCGACAAGAAATCATACCAGTAATCTCCTGAAAATCGATGAACCCACAGACTAAAACGGGAATTTGACTAGGTCACTTGAGGGCCTAACGAAGTTATAGTAACCTTCCTTCCACCTAAAAAACCAAACTAAACCACTTAAATCAAAACTTATTTTTTATTGTTTTTATTTTAAATAATGTATTGATGAGCTATGCTTTTTAAAATAGTATACTTTTTATTGGTTTGATAAAATTAGTACAATTAATTTTATTAATAGATAACAGTTCTATGAAGGTAAAGGCGCGTGTACACTACGCGCTAAATAATTGTCAGCTAACCATGCAAGTTACTAGCGCGAGGACGGGAGATGATAGTGTTGTGGCTTTACCTCTCTGCATTGCTAATGGATTTTCTCCTGTGAAAAAGAGAGATATTATATTAAAATTTATTATGATAACAAAAGGGGAAAAACTAAACAGAGAAATATTTGTGATTTCTTAAAATAATTATTGATGTACATATTATACACGATCATGCTGTACATATGTTATGGATGACAATTTAGAATAAAACAAATTGTAATTATTTGGTTGTTTTTATTTTGTGTGTTTTATAAATAAAATAAAACGAAATACTATGCTATGTTATATTTATTGTACGCAAGTACCTACGTATAGGGTTCTTTATTTTAGTTATAATAATCTACAGAACCACTTATTATTTTAGTTTATAAAAGCAAGTGTCGATCACGTATAGTGTCATCATCAAAATTGTGATGTGTATTTCATACTATAGTTGCCTGTAAGAAAATTAATATGTTCTATTAAAAAATATATATGTAATAGTTGACCTAAGTTTTTGTAAGAAATAGTTATTTATTATTAACTAAAAATATTATACAAATAATAATATCATTATAATTGTTATTTACATACCAAACCTACCTCTCAATACATGTACTGACACGGCAGCAGTGGCGACATCTGCCAGCGAACAAGTGTAGTTCCCCGAGTCCTTGCGGTTAGCATTTGCTACGTAGAGTCGGGAAAGCGCGCCGTTTGATGTCGCCTCTGTCTTCACGCTGCAAGTGTGAACTGGCCTTTAGTTTTATTGACAACTAGTGACCGCTTTGGACGGGTTCACTAAATGTCTGTAGCCAGATAATTTCTGGTGGATGTAGGGGGTGGTTATGTGACTAAGTTTTAGCACATGTGTGTCTAGTGTCTATAGAAAGATAGGTACAGTTTTTAGCACATATATTTAGAGTCCATATACTGGGAACATATTATTAAATACATAGAATTTTAAACTAAATCCAAAGAAGTCTGCTGATGTACGTAATGAGAAAGATTTAATCTATATCTAAATGTATACTATAATATTATACATACATACAAACACATCATCACGGGTGCCTTACGGCGCCCGAGACCGCCTAGACGGCCCCAGGGTACCCAGCGGAGGGATTTTAATCCCACCTCGTCGTAGCCGATGGTATGAACCTACACCGAACAAGTGGCTAACCCGTCGCGATGTTTTTAATAAACTCAATAACCCATTTATAAATAGGTTCATAAGTTGGTATAGTGAAACCGGGACCGACAGCTTAACGTGCTCTTCGAGGTTATAAAGAGGTAAATAACCGATTAAAAAAAAATGTGTTGGATAGCCTATTTATGGAGGAAGGCTATATAACATCACGCTTTGACTAATAGGAGCGGAGCATCAATGAAAAAAAATAGGAAAACGGGGCAAATTAATTCCTTTTGAGAGCTTCCGTTGCGTGCCTGCGTAAAGTTACGCAGGCGAAGTTACGTGGTGGCCTAGTTGGTTAGACCTTGGACTTAAAAACACTTAGGTCCCTGGTTCGAATCCCGGTGTGTACCAATGAGTTTTTAATTTAAAAAAAAATGTACATTTGTTTGACAACACCACTATAGTGCCTCGTAGAGCACGTTAAGCTGTCGGTCCCGGTTTCACTATACCTACTTTTGAAACTGTTTATAGATGGGTTATAGAGTCTATTCAAAACATCGCGACGAGCTAGCCACTTGTTCGGTGTAGACTCATACCATCAGCTACGACGAGGTGGGATTAAAACCCCTCCGCTGGGTACCCTGGGGCCGTCTAGGCGGTCTCAGGCGCCGTAAGGCACCCGTGAAGATATGTATAGAACAATAATAATCTATTATTTTTAGAATTTGTGTCTGCCAGTTTGTTTGTTTGTTTATCGGCCATCACTTAAAAACTACTGGTCCGATTATATACGTATTTTTGTTTGTTTTAAATAATACATGGTTAAAAAAAATAACAATTATTATAGTCCATAGGTATTGTAAAATCTTTACCTAGGTTACAAATAAGGTTTTCATTAAGGTAAAAGGGTTTTTTCAGGGTCAGTGTAGATCCGCTTTTACTTATGACCTAAGGACGAAGGGCAAAATGATACGATCAAGTGAAATTTAGGTCGTAACACAAAGTTATATATAGAAAAAGTGTTTCTTCATAGAGAGGCGTTTTATAAGGTGGAACCTTTTTTATCACTTAGGTACGGTTTCTCTTATCTAACCATCTTAACTTTACCGTGTTTTTTTTATTATATGTTAAAAACAAAAAAAAAAAAAATAAAGGAAAACTATTGGCGGTTTATTTATTTTTATAGGAGTATGGCAGTGAATTTGTATGTACCTTATAGTAAGTAGATCTTTAAAGTCCATGAACACGGGCAATCGATACCCATGTATAACTAACAATAGTTTAATAGTATTGAGAGCTCTCACTGTGCTGGCTAAATGTGGCGTTAACGAAATGGGTGGCGATAAAAAGGAAATTTCAAGTTAATTGGATGCAGATTTAGATAATACAGGATAATTAACCTACCTATTATTTTTACTGAAGTTTTACCACTTACCTAAACATACATATAGTAAATATATATTTTTTATACTATATAATAATACCTATATATTAATAATAATGTTTTAATAATTAATAGTAAACATATATTACACAAAGAGTAAAGACTGAAGAGTTAAGTTATACCTAATTATTTAAACCGTACCCTACATATCTACCCCTACCCAAGTTAGACAGCAGTTTAATTGTTTAGGGTTGTATATTAACTGTGAGTGCCTAGTATGAATTATGAGACGTTAACAGCCTCCTTATTTTCCGGAAAATTACCGGTAAATATTTACGTAGTACTAAGTAAAGATCGGTAAATTAAAATTTTCACAGTTTATTGTCTAATTAATTATAATTTAAAAGCCATTTTGAAATAAGTGTTAAGTACTGTAAATAAATTAGTTATAAAATGCTTTGTCTCCTTTACACATATTTATTTTTGTTGCTAAATAAACGAGACAAAACCTTCTATAACTAAAGTGTTCTGCAATTTGACAGTCCGAAGCATCGGGTAAGCATTAGCAATTGCTTAGCAACGTCTATTAATCTGACCCTTAGACTGTATTTGTCTGGAAAAATATAAGCAGGGAGTGAGTTCCAAGTCCCTGCTGTATGGTTTAAAAATGCGGAATAAAGCGCATTTTGTGCGGAAAAAAAGCGTCCTTTGTGCGGAAAAAAGCGTTTTGGCGGAATTGTAACGACATAGGGGTAGAAACCCTCCCCCAAGTCTGATCCGATCTCTAGATTAGGCAGGAGGCAATAATTTGTAGAGCTTCGACGCACACTCTCTGAAGTGTAACCTTCTACAGGTTTCACTTTACAAGTTACAAGACAGGCAACTTTTCGTCTATGACCCAGGCTATGAAGTCTGTTTTCAATGCAAATATTTTCAAATGCAGGCAATTTCGCGTTTTTTTTTAACAGAGCAGAACATGAACCCTTCATCCACTTGATGGAAAGTGGCAATGTAACGTCCAAGAATGTTCTCAACGAATAGCAGTAATGATGCTTGCTTCAATTGGTTGATTTCACTATGTCTGCTTGTAAAACTTATTCACGCTTCGCTTAAAGGACTCAGGATTAAAGGAAATTGGAAAACGCACGCGTTGCCTCAGTCAAAAACGTATACATTTTGACAGTTGTTAATCTGAACTATAGGCGTAAAATTCTCTGTCACCTGTCACCCTCTTTTAATTTTATTGCATTATTATAGTTTAGGTAGGTAGGTATGTACGAGTATGTATATTTTAAGAGGGCGCATAAAGCAAATCATAAATTAAGATCTCCATTTTTTTTTAATTTTTTTTATGAGAGTTTGGCATGTGACCTCACTTCTACCTGATCGACAGCAGTTATGAGAATACCTCGCACCCAATAAATATATATAAAAAACTTAGTAATAATACAAGATATTTAAAAGTGACTGGCTGTTTGAAAAACGTAATAGCATTAAGTTGCTTCGATAGAAAAAAAAACGCAAAGTTACCTCCATTTTTTATGGATATAAGTTAATTATATATTCAATATAAAACAGATTATAAAGAATTTAGCGAATGACCTAGCGTTTTTGTGAAATTCAATATATATTGAGTAAGCAAAAACACTGTATTTTTTCCAAGAATTCGGCGCGGGATTTTATTTATTTCTCGCTCGCACGCTTTGTAGAGGCATCTTTTATTTTACCTGTTTTATTTGCCTTTACACGCCCTTTAAACAAGAAAATGAAATTGAAACCCAAATAGAAATACTTTCACCCAAATAAGAACCAATTAAAGTAAACAACAACAAATAACCATAAATTGGTTCTAATTGACACGAAGAACCAAATAGAACAACAATTTAGTCAATTGTTCTGTAACTTTGGCCAAGTTATTTACAAATGCAATGGAAATTTTGTTATCTTTAATAATAAGTGGGTGAAATTTCGGAATAAATTATTAGATTTATGTAAACAGTGTGTAAAGAAAACCTTACAGACTCCGTAATAGGGTACCGTGACACAGCTGTACCATAAATTTGCTATTAATAGGGGTACCAGAATCTCGAGGCATATTTTTTTTTATAAAAAATGAAATTTTCACAGTAGCTGTACCAACTGTTACCTAAGGCTCTACCATGGGTTTGAGCATTGTAGAAACGTAACGTATACGTTACGTTGCTACAATGCGCAAACCCATGGTAGATCCTCTGTCATTTTAAGATTTGTCATGTTTTTCTAAGATTTTGTAATAGTTTATTTATTTTAATTAAAATATCGAAAAAGTCACATAGATCATTCGTGACATATTTGACATAAGATTGTGTTAGACTGGTTCACCAATATTTGTTTCAAATATCTGAAAAAACTTTTTTAAATATTTTTTTTATTAGACTTAGTATCTACGTGAAGTTAAGGAGACCTACAAAGTTCATGAATGGGGTCGATCGATACATTGTTGTTTAACAATATTGATCGATCCCACTATGCCGGCTAAATGACGCGGTTACGAAATAGACGGTGATATGGACGTATTTGTATTAGTATATTCTATTTGAATATATTTTCATCCTTATCGTCAATTTTTTTAATGTTAAAAAAAAATGGTGGAAGGAAGGTCTCTATAACTTCGTTCGGCCGACTGAAGGGTCTCGTTACCACCGCCCATACAGATGCAAAAACTATCAAGTGACATAGTCATGTTTCGGTTTTAGTCTGTGGGTTGACCGGTTTTCAGTAGACTACTGCATCGATTTCTTGTCGAGGTAGTAGTTTCCTTTCAATGTACGGTTACGAAACGGGAAATAAAATAAAATAATAAAACTTAGACTTAAGGGCCCTGGAGTCGACTTGACGCCCTTACAAACGTACTTCCAATATTACAACTTGGCTGTTGGTCATAAATTATTTTATTTTTATATTCGTAATTGTACGACCGGGGTTTAAACTCGTTTTAAGCCTATAGTAGTAACCAATCATCCACCGTGTTTTCATTTTTTATTAAAATAAACTTAAAATAGTTTTTCTTTTTTAGTCTTTTAATAACACTACTTTACAGCCCACATATTACTCGTATTTCTTATATTCAAAATAGCTACCTACAAAATAGCTAACTACAATTTTGTTAATTGTTATAATTAAAGGACTATTTCAGTGATGTTTGATATCGTTTATGTCCCAAATTACAACTTATTTTACTAAATGGGTCGTTTAACCTAATTTCATAATTAGGGGATAATATCGTTAACGGTTTGGTAAATGTTTTTATATTAACTGCTATTAGTCCTAAGTAAATAAGTATTAAATATATTTTTGTATATATATACGTATCATCACAGGTGTCTTACGGCGCCCGAGACCGCCTAGACGGCCTCGGGATTTCCAGCGGTAGGGTTTTTAATCCCACCTCGTCGTAGCCGATGGTATGAGTCTACACCGAACAAGTGGCTAGCTCATCGCGATGTTTAGATGGACTCAATAACCCATCTATAATAGAGTTTCACAAGTTGGTATAGTGAAATTGGGACCGACTGCTTAACGTGCTCTCCGAGGCACTACACATATAGTAGTGTTGTCAAACAAATGCATTTTTTTTTTTATTGTAACAGGATTTCCTTAGTGGGGAGGGTAAACTAAAACACAATGCAAAATCAATTTAAAACAATAATTTATTTGTTGAAAATTTGTAAGTTTAGTTTATAATTCTCAAATTATGCATTAACTTAATTGGGGAGTTTAGATCAAATTATAAAAGTGGATAATATTTAACACATACTATTATCCAGTACATAGAATTAATAAAACTTAACAAAATTTACTGAGAATGTGAATATGAGGGAAGGGAATTAATTGGGAAGTTTGGATCAGTAATGGTAACTATAATATGATAAACACTTATTATCTAACACACTTAAATAATAAAACAAATAGCTTAATTTACTAAAGAACTCTCCGGTTTATATATAAGAGTAGGTACCCACACTTTTACATAGTAGTCCCTACTAAATAGCAGTAGTAGTACACAATTAAAAATTTACAAAAAAAAGAAAACAATAGTAATATAAAAAAATAATCCGCGATACCTCGGGTTCAAGTTCTCGTTGGGCAGGTACGTGTAAATGCACCTTCAAGTAGGTACGCACCTCCAAGTAGGTAATCGCACCCTCAACCAATTTCACTTCACGAGGGTGAAGTATGGAGACGTCGCAACTACGCGTCTCAAACTTAGAGCTTATACCAGTCCCAACTTCTCGGCGTTAATCGCGCTGACTCCACTTCCAAACTGCTCCCAAGCCAGAAGTGGTTGGTACAAAAAAAAAAACCCCTTCTCGAAGGGGTTGGAACAAACGATGATGTTAGCGAACACTGTAGTTCAAAATCAAACTACTTTGTATGACATGTAACAATTGGCAGGATCCTGGACTTACGATTCAGAACCGATAAAAACAATGTAAAACTATATTTAATATTAAAAAGTATTTAGATCAATATTAAAACTGCTCCATTTAATTTTCCTCTTCCAAAAAAAACCTACCCTCATTCGAAAAAAGTGCCTGAACCCTATTGATAGTTGCCTGATTGACTGATAATGAACTTAATAAATATCATAATCATTATTATTAGATAAAAAGCTTGTAAATATAAAACAAATACTTTAAAATTATTTTACTACAAATAAGAAATCATAAACAAAGAAAGAGTTGGAATATCGCCATTGCCAAAGTCCGTTTAGGAAAAAAGAACTGTCACAATAAAAAAAATGTTATTAGGTTAGGTTAATATTTATAATTTTATTATTATTAGATCATGAGTGAATAATATATGATATAATATTAATTTTAAATTTATTGACATTTTGAAGTGGATTAGTTATTTCCTGAATGCCACTAAAAGTGAAAATATGAAGTTTTGTATGATCCAAACCCCGGTAAAGTATTTTTATACAATCAACCTTTTTTACATGTTACATTATTAAAAATGTATTGGTACACACCGGGCTTTGAACCAGGGATCTAAGTGTTTTAAGTCGTATATTTTCGACGGTCGGACATCGGAATTTTTTTTTTAAGACAATTAACCCATATTCCTCTAGTCACAAACTAAACTCTTGGCTTGTACTATGTGTACCGGAAACAATTATATAATATATATTGTATTTTATAAATACCCATGACAAACTGTACATTAAAACATAGGTACTAATATATTTTTGCTATGGGTAGGAATCGAACCACTAGTCTATGGAAACGGTCATATAAATGTTTTGTTAAAGATATTGGAGAGCGTTTGGTCCATGTATCGGGTGATCTTAGAGCTGCGCTGTTTTTTCACAAGAAATTAGTATAACATTACAAAGTGGAAACGCCGTATAAATATTAACATATTTCTACGGCGTTTCCACGTTGTTGGCATTATGCCGTACGGCTTTAGATCATATTTTTAATTTATAATTATTGTATACTAGGGTTTTTATAGGTAAGTTTATTTTAGGGTTTTAGTTTTTAACATTTTTAATTCATTGTTATTTTTTGAATATGTTTTATTTACTTTATTTTTTTTAATTTCACATATTGCTCTGGTCACAAACTAAGCTCTAGGCTTGTACTATGTGTACCAGAAGCAACGATATAATACATATTATATTTTATAAACCCCCAGACCATGACTTACAGTACAGAAAAAACGTACTAATATAATATTTTTTTGCTATAGGTGGGAATCGAACCCACGACCTCCGGATACAACGCCAAAGGCCATTTACCAATTAAAATATTTCGATTTGCAAAGGGGCAAAACTGTAATAAAAAAAAAGTTATTGACATTTTGGTTTTGATTAACACATTATACACTCTTACTTTAAAAATCGACCTTATTTAAAATCTAACTTTTTCGGTTAATAATTTATTTCCTATACGTATTTTTTTACTATTTCTATACTAAACTTAATAATAATAATATGTAGGACAAATTACACATATTGCTCTGGTCACAAACTAAGCTCTAGGCTTGTATTATGTGTACCAGAAGCAACGATATAATACATATTATATTTTATAAACACCCAGACCATGACAAACTGTACAGAAAAAACGTACTAATATTTTTTGCCATGGGTGGGAATCGAACCCACGACTTTCGGATACAACGGATATAGGATGTTTATAATTTATATTATGTTTGTTACCCTTAGTTACTTAACATTATCTTTTATATCTTATATTATAAAAAAAAAAAATACGTAATAAAATTGAGTAAACTAAAATAAGTACTATTAAAGTACGTAGGAGTCTGCCGAAAAGTTTTTGAAATTAAACGGACACAGTAATTAATATTTAAGAAACGTAAAACAAATTTAATTAGGAATTGTTAGAACGTTGAATTTAATTTATTATAACAGAAAACTGTAAATAAATAAAATAACAAAGATATCACTCACACATAGATAGCCTAGTGGTTCAGTCACTGCGCAACTGATAACAAAGTTAAGCAATGACAACAAGACCGCTCCTGGGACGGGTGACCGCTTTATACAACGAGGCTATACCATCATAAAAGCCGCAACAAGTTCTGAAAGTCTACTTGATAGGTGTTGTATCCGAAATATCATCGGCGAGATGAGGATGACTTAATCCCTCCGCTGGGTACCCTGAGGCCGTTTAAACGGTTCTCGGAAGCCAAAAAGGCACCCATAATTTTTTTTTTTTTTTAACACTCAATAACATACCTTACTCCTCCACGTTTAGTGTCATAATTCAACAGCCTAGCTCCATGCTTCCAATTGACTTGTCGAGCTGGCTGAGGAACCTCGCTGACAACACACCGGAGCTCTATGATAGAACCTTCCTTGTAGAACATGTCTTGAAGTGGACGTCCTCTCTCGTCCACTATTTCTACTTTGGGAACTGTGAATGGAAAAAAACAAGGGCTTAATATGAGTTTAAAAAGTAATCATTATGGAGAGTGGTTATTATGTAAAGTGGTCATTATGGGAAAGTGAGAATCATTGTGAATATATATCCATAAATTCCACTTTTCCATAATTTCCACTATAGAAAAGTAGAATTTATGGAAAAAATATACATTTAATGCGACAGTAATAAAAAAAATATATATCACCACGGGTGCCTTACGGCGCCCGAGACCGCCTAGACAGCCTCAGAGTACCCAGCGGAGGGGTAAGTTTAGATTAAAAACTCATTGATATACACCGGGGTTTGAACCAGGGACCTAAGTGTTTTTAAGTCTAAAGTCTAACCAACTCGGCCACCAAAGTAATTAGAAACGTTTCGCTAAACCATTTTTTTTTACGGACGGCATGTGACTTTTTATCCCCCTGATAAGCAGACCTACAAAGTGCATGAATGGGGTCTATTAATACATTGTTATTAAACACAATTGATTACTCCCATTTATAGCTAAATGGTGTAGAACTATGTGTGAGAGTTTTTTTATAAATACTATAATGTATTAAGTAACCCTACCGCTGGGTAACCCAATGCCATATAGGCGGTCTCGGGCGCCGTAAGGGACCAGTGTTGATACATTCATACATATTAGTAATCAACTGAATAATCTATCTTAATCCCTAGAATCACCAATTTGTTGATTATTCTACGGAAGCAGTTTGGCAATGCTGACCGTTTTGTTTTGCTTTGGCAACTGGAGCTTAGTATAGGTTTTGGGGATAGAGACCCCAATAATATATATATATATTTTTTTAGTTTTTGTTTTTTTATATTATAATATGAAGGACATATTTCTCTGGCGACAAACTAAGCTCTAGGATTGTACTATGTGAGAAACTAGAAACAACGATATGTACTAACACACATTCTATTTTATAAACACCGAACTGTATAGAAAGACGTTATTTGTTTTGCCCTAGGTGAAAAATGAACCCATGATATCCGGATACAATTCTAGTCTATTAAATATGTCAGCCTATGAAAATTTCCTAGTCTATTAAATAGTTTTATTCAATACGATTTCTATTCCATTTATGAACTTAGACAGTTCCAGACAAACTGCTTTCCTGACCTGGCAATGTTGTGGTTGGCTTCAGTAGTATTTGCAAGTAGGCTATTAACGGCAAATTTTGAATGTCGTCTCTCTACAAACACAAATTGTTTATTATCAGTTAAAGTTCCATACATACCATACATAGAGAGCCAAAATGAGGGATTTTCATTAGCAGTCTATTAAAATACCCAGTCTTTTAAATATCCCAGTCAATTAAATATCCTTGTCTATTAAAAAGTTTTACTAAATGGGTTTCCTATTCTATTTATGTATCAGTAGTATTTGCAAGTTGCCAATAAAAGCTATTAAGGGCAAATTTTAATTTTTGTCTCTACGAAATTTGGAGATAAATTGTCGATTATTAGTTAAAGATCTACTAAATACCATACATAGGGAGCTAAAAAGACGGATTTTTGTTAGGAGTCTATTAAAAATTCTAGTCAATTAAATACCCTGGTCTATTCTCTGGTCTATTAAATATCTCAGTCTATTATATAACCTAGTTAATTAAACTGTTTTACTGAATGCTTTTTCTATTCTATTTATGAACCTAAACAGTTCTAGACAATTATTTACGTAACCTGGCAATATTGTGGTTGGCTTCAGTAGTATTAGCAAGTTGCCAATAAAGGCTATTAACGGCAAATGTTAAATATCGTCTCTCTACGAACACAAATTGTTTATTATCAGTTAAAGTACCATACTTACCATACACATTACATTGCAAAATAAAGATTATTTATTTATTTATACATAGAGAGCCAAACAGACGGATTTTCATTAGGAGTTAAAAATCCCAGTCTATTAAACATCCATGTCTATTAAAAAGTATTACTAAATGGGTTTCCTATTCCATTTATATATCTAAAGAGTTCTAGTCAAACTACTTTCATGACCTAACAATAATGTTCGGTATTAATAATAATTATGGACGCTAATCTGTGGTCATAACTTTGACAGTGCAGATTTGGTTCCAAAATAATTTGTGTTAAAAAAAAGGTGTTTTGTTCCGTAATGTAATTTTAGATTATTAGATAGTAAATTGAATTGTGTAGAGTTTCGTTCGCCATGTATTTAGGCGTCAAAAAATAATTGTCAGATTTGTCGCGTTGTGTTGTTGATATTTATTATATATTTCTCAACGTGATATTGTGTCTGAATAGTAATTGCGTGGCATGTTATTGGTTCAAGACATCGAAGTTATTGCATCCCTTGGGTACCCAGGGAACTCGTCCTGTAGGTAACCACGACAGCCATTCGGTAAGTTATTTTTAAACTTATTTTGCGGTGCGATATCCGTGTGAGATACCTGGGCGAGTCTTGTTTCCCGGCTTCTCGCACAAATATAGTCAACAGTAGTATTTGCAAGTTGCCAATAAAGGTTACTAATGGCAAATTATTAATTTCGTCTCTACGAAATTTGAAGATAAATTGTCGATTATCAGTTAAATATCTACTAGATACCATACATAGGGAGCTAAACAGACGGATTTTTGTTAGGAGTCTATTAAAAATTCTAGTCTACTAAATATCCTAGTCTATTAAAACGTTTTACTGAATGCGTTTTCTATTCCATTTATGAACCTAAACAGTTCCAGACAAACTACTTTCGTGACCTGGCAATATTGTGGTTGGCTTCAGTAGTATTTGCAAGTTGCCAATAAAGGCAATGAACGGCAAATTCTGAATTTCGTCTCTACGAAGTTTGAAGTCAAATTGTTTATTTTGCTTGTTCCATTTGAAGTTCTAATTAATATGAAACAAGAATATCATGTTTCCTAAGTAAATGAATAATAATATATAAATAAATTATTTTTTATTCGGTTGAGTTTTTTTTTGTATCAATAATATAATAAAATAATCGTAATTTCATGTTATTTTAGTGTGATTTGAAGGTTGCTTCATATGATTGTATTAAATTTATTTATTTCATTATGGGTTGTACAACGGCCTTTAAACATACTCGTAAAATTCAATATATACAAAATAAAAAAAAATACTTTTTCAAAATTATGCCAAAGACCTTCAGTCACTGTCACTGATGACGCCGTTCCAAAGAGAGGCGAAATATTTGGCAATAAAATTTTATAGCTTCAATTTATATATTTTACCTAATAAGAAATATATACAAAACAGATCTTAGCAAGTCTAAAGCCCTATGAATACCCTCCCAGAAATAACTTTAGTATAGAAAAAAATGCATTTTAAATAAATCTCTCGATTTCATTTGATTTACATGATATTTTATTGAAGTTTGCAGCTTTTTTTGTAATAGGTAGTTTAGTAAACGTTTATGTGTGTATATGTTAGTGTGATATTAACAAAAGAGATCTTCAAAATTATAAAATTCATTTATTTATGTGTGTTTTCATATTAGTATGTATATTATATGTTTATGTGTAAAATAAAAGAAACTTACAACTTACTAAATATTCATAATCTCCTTTGATTTTCAGCTTATTAATTTATAATTATGTATTAATGTGTATATTACTTGGGTGTATATTCTGTATGTATTTATGAACGCCTACATTATGTGGGTGGTACGCAGATGGAGTTTGATTCCTATTACTCATGGCAAAACATATTTATACGTTTTTTATTACAGTTTGCCAAAAGTCGTAGCTAAGTTTATTTATTTATTAATCTTTATCCCAGGTCCCTACATTCTTCTTTTGCCTCGTACACAGTCATAACTCTTCGCATACATGCACTCCGATTTCTGAGACTTTTAATTGCACCGTATTTTAGAACCTTTTCAATCTGATCACGGTAAGTGTCTTGGTCTCCCACGGCCACGTTACCCTTTACCTTACTTTTATATATCTGGTTCGTCATTCTTGCATCACTCATTCTTTCTACATGCCCAAACCAGCGGAGCATGCCCTTCCTCATTTTTATGCCTATACTTACATTCAGTCCCACTTGTTCTCGAATTACGTCATTGCGGATCCGGTCTGTTATTTTAACACCGCACATTCGTCGCAATGAACGCATTTCTACAGCATTAATTCTACTTTTATCCTTCTCCTGACATACCCAAGTCTGACTCCCATACAATAGTGTTGGAACAAACACTGCATTATGAATGACCACTCTTGCTTTTGTAGTAATATTTGAACTACCCACCAAATAACGCAGTGCGCCATTGACACTATTGCCTGCATTCGCTCTCCTTTCAATGCCTTTTTCATGTTTACCATCCCTAGTGAATACACTACCCAGATATATAAATGACATTTGTTCTAGATTCACATTATCAACCATAATCGTCGCATTCGTTTTCTTATTTCTTTCAAATACCTTAGATTTTCCCGCATTTATTCGGAGACCTCTTTTAACACATCCATCTTTCATATCTGTGACAAGTAATTGAAGCTCTTGCTGAGATGATGCAATACGTACAGCATCTACTGCATACAATAGTATATTAATCAACTTATTACCCATTTGTATCCGGAGGTCGTGGGTTCGATTCCCACCCATGGCAAAAAATATTAGTACGTTTTTTCTGTACAGTTTGTCATGGTCTGGGTGTTTACAAAATATAATATGTATTATATCGTTGCTTCTGGTACACATAGTACAAGCCTAGAGCTTAGTTTGTGACCAGAGCACTATGTGTAATTTAAAAAAAAAAAAAAGAAAGAAAGAAAGATTTTGATCCCACATCTGTTTTCTTTCAGTCTCTGCAGGTATATGATAAACAGTCTGGTGGACATCACAGACGCCAATATTGACATTGAAGCAGAGAGATAGCATGCCATCCACTCGTATGCTTGCTGTACAATTCTTGTATAAGGATTGTACAGCTAGCATGAGACTGTCATCAAGCTAAGTTTATGATCAGGAAAATATGTGTAAAACACATAATATATATGAGTAAATTTATACTCTCCACTGTGTCACAAACTTATAATTAGTGTATATTTATGTTTGTGTCAGTATTTATTAATATGTGTAATATTAGTAATACTTACCAACTACAGATAAATGCACTCTTCGCACCAAAGGAGGGTGGGTAGAGATTTGACATTCGTAATATCCTTCGTCTCTTTCGCTCACGTACTGGATTAAGAGTCTCCAATCGTTAGGATGTTCAAAAGCCAGGGAATATCTGGAGTCTGCTGAGTAGGTGTGTCTTCCGAACGAAAGGAGATGTAAGTCTTCTCCTCTTCGACGTACCCATGAGATCTGGAGATGGAAAGTTAAATTAACTTTAATAAGGGAAGGATTTCTATATATTGTATACCAGCTATGCCATACGGTTTAACTCGCGTGTAATTTAAAAGAATTCGGGTCGAAAATAAAATATTTCATATTACTGATAATAGTTTTTGAGTGTACCCGGAATAAACAAACAATCAAATATTTTATCTAATATATCCCTTTATAACTTAACGTCATTATCTATAAATATATCATCACGGGTGCCTTACGGCGCCCGAGACCGCCTAGACGGCCCCAGGGTACCCAGCGGAGGGTTTTAATCCCACCTCGTCGTACCCAATGGTACGAGTCTACACCGAACAAGTGGCTAGCTCGTCGCGATGTTTTGAATAGACTCAATAACCCATCTATAAACAGTTTCACAAGTTGGTATAGTGAAACCGGGACCGACAGCTTAACGTGCTCTCCGAGGCACTATAGCATAAAATTTATGAATATTTTTTTATACTGTAGGTATATTAATACATTCATGACTATATATTAATTTTTAAATATCACCGATGACTAGGATATCACAATTTATAGCGTTTCGTTAAACGAAGAAAATAAGATACGCCATTCTGGTTTCTCATTAAAAATACTTTCATAATAAACTAACAGCTGTCATCGTTAATTTTGTTTACGAATGGTAGGGGGCACTCGTATAGATATAATATTTTAGGCACTCGATGAGATTTAGAAATAAACTTTAGAAATTAATAACTATTTTGACATTCCAATAATATTTAGCCATACGGTGACATTAAATAATGCACCCCAGGGGCCTATTTCATAAACGTGACAATTGTAATTTACCATGACAATTTATAATACATTGCTTGGTTAAATTTGTTCTAAATAAATAATTCCAACTAAACCAAGCAATGTATTATAAATTGTCATGGTAAATTACAATTGTCACGTTTATGAAATAGGCCCCTGGTGATTAAATAAAATAATATCAAGAGATTATAAACAAGTCAAATATTTGGCATAAATTCAATATTTGAAGCATTTTAAGAAAACCCCTACCCTGAAGCCATCTATGCTGATCTTAAATAAGAAAACTGCAATGTAAGCCTATCTAAAATTGTGTGTTCCAATCTCCATATTACAAGAATGAGTATGCAAAAATAAATTGATTTTATGTAAATATCAGATTTTGGAATATTACTATAGAAAATCTTATCAAGCTGTAGAGTTTGCTTGTTTGGTTGAACGTGCTAATGTCAGGAACTACTGGTTCGAATTGAAAAACTATTTTATTTATCGAGGAAGTCTAAATTCCTGGCTAATAAACCTGTGGAAATTAGTTACGTATCTACCTGGTATCTACATGAGTGCACCAGGAAAGCTGCGGTTCGAGATGAGTGGCGACGGCTTGTTAAGCGTGCCACTGACACTCAAGTGACGACCACGACCACTCTGCCAGGAGTGTAGCGACTAAGAAGATCTACCTGGTAGGGAGCAGACCTACAAATTCCTGGCTAATAAACCTGTGGAAATTAGTTACGTATCTACCTGGTATCTACATGAGTGCACCAGGAAGGCTGCGGTTCGAGATGAGTGGCGACGGCTTGTTAAGCGTGCCACTGACACTCAAGTGACGACCACGACCACTCTGCCAAGAGTGTAGCGACTAAGAAGATCTACCTGGTAGTGAGCAGACCTACAAATTCCTGGCTAATAAACCTGTGGAAATTAGTTACGTATCTACCTGGTATCTACATGAGTGCACCAGGAAGGCTGCGGTTCGAGATGAGTGGCGACGGCTTGTTAAGCGTGCCACTGACACTCAAGTGACGACCACGACCACTCTGCCAAGAGTGTAGCGACTAAGAAGATCTACCTGGTAGTGAGCAGACCTACAAATTCCTGGCTAATAAACCTGTGGAAATTAGTTACGTATCTACCTGGTATCTACATGAGTGCACCAGGAAGGCTGCGGTTCGAGATGAGTGGCGACGGCTTGTTAAGCGTGCCACTGACACTCAAGTGACGACCACGACCACTCTGCCAAGAGTGTAGCGACTAAGAAGATCTACCTGGTAGTGAGCAGACCTACAAATTCCTGGCTAATAAACCTGTGGAAATTAGTTACGTATCTACCTGGTATCTACATGAGTGCACCAGGAAGGCTGCGGTTCGAGATGAGTGGCGACGGCTTGTTAAGCGTGCCACTGACACTCAAGTGACGACCACGACCACTCTGCCAAGAGTGTAGCGACTAAGAAGATCTACCTGGTAGTGAGCAGACCTACAAATTCCATGAATGAGGTCATTCAATAATTGTTCTTAAACAATATTGATCGCTTCCACTATGCCGGCTAATTAATGCGATTACGAAATGGACGCGACAAAGATGAATTGCATTACGAGTATTTTAATATACTCGCTGCCTTATCGTTAGTTCAGCCAACCATTTCGTAATCGCAGCCTGAAAAGGAGACTACCACCACGCCAAAAAATCTATGCAGTAGTCTCCTGAAAACCGGTGGACCCACAGACTAAAACCGAAACATGACTAGGTCACTTGACGGTTTTTGCATCTGTATGGGCGGTGGTAACGAGACCAGTCGGTCGGCCTAACGAAGCTATAGAGACCTTCCTCCCACCTAGAAGGCTACTTGGGGCAACACTAAGAATGATATTACATGCCCAGCAAATGGTTTCTTTACCAGTCAGTAAATTGTATGGACAGCTCTCTAACTATTAGGACGCGAGTTGACTTCACCTTATAAGATATATTATATGACAATAATTAGCATGAAAATTGCAATTTATGATCATTGAATCAATTGACTCACTAGCTCAGAATATGTGTACGATAAAGTTATTAGTAGTGTAGTATATATTAGTGTGTAAACGACAGAGGTAAGTAGGTGGTACAGGTGGGAGGAAGGTCTATATAACTTCGTTTGGCCGACAGACCGGTCTCGTTACCACCGCCCATACAGATGCCAAAACCTAGGCATGTTTCGGTTTTAGTTTGTGAGTTCACCGGTCTTCAGGAAACTACTGCATCAATTTTTTGTCGAGGTCTCCTTTTCAGGGTGCGATTACGAAATAGGTGTTTAACTAAATATTAAAAATATAATAATAATAATATACCATCACGGGTGCCTATTCGGTTCCCGAGAACCGTTTAAACGGCCTCAGGGTACCCAGCGGAGGGATTAAGGATTAATTTCCTCATTTCGCCGATGGTATTTGGAGGCAACACCTAACAAGTGGCGAGCTTGTTGCAGTGTTTATGATGAAATAGCCTCGTTGTATAAAGGGTTGTATTAAAATATACTCGTAATAAATAAAATTCATCTTGATCGCCACCCATTTCGTAATCGCATTTTTTATTTAGCCGGCATAGTGGGAGCGAACAATATTGTTTAAGAACAATAAAATTATTGATTGACCCTATTCAAGGACTTTGTAGGTCTGCTCACCACCAGGTAGACATGAAGTCACATGCCGTGCTACAATAAAAAAAAAAATAGTAGTCTATAGGTACTTACAGTCTTTTCTCCCAGGTCGTGTACTCTGCAGTGTAAATGTACTCTGCTGGCTAGCTGCGCCGTCACATTGTTAGTCGAGGACTCGTCTTCGAAGAACGGCAGGGGTTCCAGGGTGGTCGTAGATACATCCTCATCCTGGTCTTCGTACAGCTCCGTAAAGGTATCATGCCAGAAGGGACCCTGGACTACTCGGTCACCTAATTTGAAATCTGTAACAATATTATATAATTAGTGCCTCACAGCGCTTCAGGGTACCCAGCTTCATCGAAATCAATCAATACGTTTTCGAGATATCATCAAAAAGCCGTTCCATACATAAAGTTGAATGCAAGTTGGCAACATCGAGACTCCCGCCAAAATCGAGATGGAACAGCACGGGTCTATGGTCGATGACAGATGGATAATAGTCAGTCGAAGGTCGATCATGTTTAATTATATTAGTACATACATACATCACGGGTGCCTTACTGCCCCCGAGACCGCCTAGACGGCCCCAGGGTACTCAGCGGAAGGGTTTTTAATCCAACCTCGTCATAGCCGATGGTATGAGTCTACACCGAACAAGTGGCTAGCTCGTCGCGATATATATATTAGTGATTAAGTTTATTAGTAAAATAGCAATTAGCTATGCTTGAAATACTTGTTAAAGGTTCAATTCATATTCTTAACATGCAAACATGCGACAAAGACTACTTTATCGCAGCCCATTTCGTAACCGCATCATTTAGCCGGCATAATTGGAATAATCAATGTTTTTAAACATCAATGTGTTGATCGACCCTATTCAGGGATTTTCTAGATCTACCATTAGAAAGACCGTAAGTATATATGTATATCATCACGGGTGCCTTACGGGGCCTCAGGGTATCCAGCGGAGGGGTTTTAATCCCACCTTGTAGCCTACACCGGACTAGCTCGTCGCGAAGTTTGGATAGACTCAATAACCCATCTATAAACAGTTTCACAAGTTGGTATAGTGAAACTGCGACCGAGCTTAACGTGCTCTCCAAGGCACTATAGTGGTGTTGTTAAACAAAATTGTACAGACATTTTTAGATGAAACTCATTGGTACACACAGGTGTTTGAACCAGGGACCTAAGTATTTTTAAGTCTAAGGTCTAACCAACTCGGCCACCACGTGTTTTTATAGTAATTTTGCTTTGTGGTGGACCCAAAACCAACAAATCAAGATTATAAAAAAAAACCTAGCGCGCAGTAAGGACTTTTCTGCCGATAGAATGATTGCTTATGCAATTAGTATGAAGATATAAGGTTTTTTTAATAATAGCAAATTAAAAAAAATATAAAACCATTAAAGATTCCTGTAATCCCCTCCAGGTGAAGGTTTTCGTAATAATTTATTACTTCAAAAGAATAAAATATATTCCGCGCTAGCTTGTTGGAAAATGGTTCCTTTTAAAATAATGATCCCTTATTTTTATTTGATATAATAAGTATTCAGTCGTTCACGTGATGATTCGTTCTTTAGTTCGAATGTTTTAGGTAAAATAGTGAACCGCCTTCACTTCACCATCTTACGGTAGTTACATAATTATTCCTTTAAAATAATGATCCCTTATTTTTATTTGATATAATAAGTATTCAGTCGTTCTTAAGAATTTCCATAATATATCTAAGTATTGTAGGATATATATATATATATATATAATTTAATTTGTTTTGATTTAATTAATAAATAATAATTTATTACGGGTACCTGATTTATTATTTTTTTCATTATATTTATAATGCTTTCATTATTATATATTTTTTTATTTACCTAGTATATATTTATAAATAAAAAAAAAAGTGTACATAAACTGTAAAAAAAAATAGAACTATAATTTATTATTTTTAGAATTCATGTCTGTCTGTCTGTTTGTTTGTTTTCTTCACTTAAAAACTACTGGACCGACTTATCTAATAAGGTCTTCTCTCTGAATAGCTATTAGCTTTGGGGTAAAATAGGGTATATTATATTTCGATATAACTACATGCGTTTCAGTTATACAAGGTTTCTCTTAGTAAAAGTTTTTATTTTGACCCGATAGAAAAAAGTGATCTATGAAATAAAGTTGGGTATATTATAAATACATAGCCATGTTTCGGTTTTAGTCTGTGGGTTCACCAGTTTTCAGGAGACTACTGCATCGATTTCTTGTCTCCTTTCAATGTGCGGTTACGAAATAGGTTGACGATAAGGCAGCGAGTATATTAAAATATACTCGTAATGCAATTCGTCATTGACCCCATTCATGGACTTTGTAGATCTGCTCACCACCAGGTAGATACAAAGTCATATTTCGTGCTCCAATAAAAAAAACATAAAACTGCATTAAAATATTTTCGATTTTATTTTTACCTATTTAGGGAGTTGACATTTTATGTCATCTTTTTGGCAACTGCAGAAAATCGGGATTTTATATACAGTATGAAGCAAGGGCATGGTAGCCTTAGCCAAAATGTTTACTTAAGGTAAAGTAATAATAGGTATCTATTAAAAAACAATAGCAAATAGGTTTTTTTAATATTTAAAAATACACTTTACTGTCAACAGCTGGTATAAAATAAAAATACTTTGAGATAGTTAAGCGAAGAGATTATTTTCCCATCTCGTCATCGCTTATGATATTATAATAGAGTCTACGCCAAACAAGTTGTTATTGGTGAAACTGGGACTGGCAGCTTAACGAGTTATTATTTGATATTATTAACGTGACCTGTCATGTTTCTGTTTTAGTCTGTGGGTTCACCGGTTGATAGTCTCCTTTCAGGGTGCGGTTACGAAATGGGTAGTTGAATTGACGATAAGGCATTGTCGCCCCCCATTTCGTAATCGCATCATTTAGCGGGCATAGTAGAAGCGATCAATATTGTTTAAGAATAATTATTGATTGACCCCAAATTCATAGACTTTGTAGGTCTGCTCACCACCAGGTTGATACAAAGTCACAATATGTCGTGCTCCAATTAAAAAAAAACTAATATTAAGTAAGTAATTCAAACAACAGAGTGAGTAGAATTAATAATTTTGATTTTTAATTACCCACGCATTTAAATTGTAATGTCTTAATTGTTTTGCAAGTTATTTTAGGATACAAGCTAATTAAATTTTATTCTTATCTACTTATTTTCCTCAGTAATTACTTGTTTGTAATTCACTCATTGAAGTAGAGTGGGCTGAAAGTCAAAAGTTTTCAGACTTTGAATAAATATAAACCTGAAATATTTTACTACGTGGTGGCCGAGTTGGTTAGACCTTGGACTTAAAAACACTTAGGTCCGGTGTGTGCCAATGAGTTTTTAATTTTAAACATTTATATACATTTGTTTGACAACACCACTAGTGCCTCGGAGAGCCTATACCGACTTGTGAAACTGTTTATAGATGGGTTATTGAGTCTATTCAAAACATCGCGACGAGCTCAAATCAAATCAAATATTATTTATTTCATGTAAAACTTTACAGATATTTATGAATAGTCAAAAATAAATAATAAATTTTAACAATAAGGTCTAGAGTGCGTTTGGTTAGGCTGCTATATATATATAACCATTATAGATTAATTAATAAAAGGTTTCATAAATAAAAGTATTGAAAAAACCAACCAACCGAACGCACGCTACATAACCAACTAGTGTAAGACTAGGTGGTTAGCTGATTCCATTGACCTTCCGATTATCATCTGCCATACAAGGGTGCCACCGAGGCGACCGACCTCCCCAACCGTATCCACGCCTTAAATATTAGTTCTTATATTATCATTATATTGGCTGTAGATATTTTTGAATGACCATCAATCGCATTAACATAGTTATATGGATCGGTATCTTTAAGGGCGTAAACACTAGTTGTAAAGTCGATCCCTCGTAAAAAACTCTGGTGCTTCACACAAACTAACAGAGGAATATAGCCATTGAGTTACCGATATGCATATCGCAGCATACATAAAATGCTCTAACCCTATAATATATATATAAGCATGCGCAAAACACCCTATGGCAGATTATTTAACAATTTAGCAATTGGTTGCTGTACCAATGTATAGAACTGCAAATACTAAAGAGTACAGGCACTTTACTAAATAATAATATATAATAACAGAGTACCTGCATAATATAAATAAGTAATCATAAGATATACCTTATCCAAAGATAAAATTTAAAAATAATAAAAAATAAATTAAGTAATAATAAGTTATTACAATATCAGATTTAACATACCTACTAGGGTACTCATTTGAAAAGGCAATACTAGTTGTAGCTAGCCATTTGTTCGGTGTACACTCACACTATGACGAGGTGGGATTAAAAACCCCTCCGCTGGGTACACTGAGGCAGTCTAGGTGGTCTCGGGCGAGGTAAGGCACCCGTGATGATATGTATGTATGTATTTATGAAATTATTATAATGATCTTCAGCACTATAACATAATGATTCTTTGTCTAAGGGATATAATTCCAGAAGATCAGTATTGCCGTTCAGCGAGGAAAAGTTGCTGGATTCCTCGTAAAATTAGGCATACCAAGATTAGGTATATTTTGAAGAACATCCTCGCCACTTAAACTGCCTCAGGCTACCCAGCAGGGGGATCTCATTTCGCGAATGATATTCGAAGGAACACCTAGCCTTCGAATATCATCGGCGAAATGGACGGGTACCCTCCGCTGGGTAGCCTGAGGCCGTTTATGCCTCAGGGTACCCAGTACCCAGTGGGACGATTTTTGGGAGCCAAAAAGGCACCCGTGATGGTATTTATTTATTTATTTTATTTTAATAAAAATGGGCAACTTTAATTTGTCATGTACCTACTATGTAAATTATTGGATATTTATTAGTCGAAGTTCAATTATGATTTTTATGTCGGTTTTTTGGGTAATAAATATTTTTGCATTATAAATATTTAAAAAAAAAACTCATTTGAAAAAAAAAACATCACAGAAAGATTTAATAAAATGGCCGACAATTTTTTTATTCTGCGATAAACAGTAATCGAGTATTTCTGGAAGTGCGAAAGCTCATTTTATATGGAGAACGCAGACTTCGCGATTACGAACGCAGTGTCATTGTATCGATAAGCCTAGTACTATAATATAATAAACCCTATTGATTCTTTTGTAAGGCTTTAAATGCGGTTAGAAGAACAAATGACTGATATTCTTTTTAATTATTTAAATGAATGTATTATACACATGATATCAAATTATACACATGATATCAAATTATACATATGATATCAAATTATATACATGATATCAAATTATGCACATGATATTAAATCATACACATGATATCAAATTATACACATGATATCAAATTATAATTTTATTGCCAACGTGATGATTCGTTCTTTAGTTCGAATGTTTTAGGTAAAATAGTGAACCGCCTTTACTTCACCATCTTACGGTAGATACATAATTAGTCCCGATTGTTGGAATCCATCAATCTAATATACAAAGAAACAAAACAATAAAACACGAGAAATATAAAATATATTATTTTCCTAAAATAAACGCAAATAAAAGAAAAGCGGCCAAGCGCATAGGTATTTTGCCAATAATTGCTGTCATATTAATATTATATGACAGCAGCTGTATATTATAGAAAATATCTCATCATATATTTATTTATTTATCTTCACACCAGGTCCCTTACGGGGTAGGCAGAGACAACCGAACGCCACTTGTCCCTATCCCTACATACTCCTTTCGCCTCTTCCACAGTCATAACTCTTCTCATACATGCACGCCGATTTCGGAGACTCTTAATAGCACCGTCTTTTAAAACCTTTTCAATTTGGTCATGGTACGTATGTCTTGGTCTCCCTCGGCCACGTTTACCTTTCACCTCGCTTTTATATATCTGGTTCGTCAGTCTTTCATCACTCATTCTTTCTATATGCCCAAACCAGCGGAGCATACCTTTTCTCATTTTCATGCCTATACTCCCTTTCAGTCCCACTCGTTCTCGAATTACGTCATTGCGGATTCGGTCTGTTATTTTAACACCGCACATTCGTCGCAATGAGCGCATTTCTACTGCATTTATTTTGCTTTCATATTTATCCTGATATACCCATGTCTGACTTCCATACAATAGTGTAGGTACAAGCACTGCGTTATGAATGGCAAGTCTTGCTTTTTGAGTAATATTTGACCTACCTATCATAGAACGCAGTGCTCCGTTAACACTATTGCCTGCATTCACTCTCCTTTCAATATCTTTTTCATATCTACCATCCCTAGTGAAAACACTACCCAGATATATAAATTCAGACACTTGTTCTAGTTTCTCATTATCAATCATAATTGTCGCATTCGTTATATCATTTCTCTCAAATATTAACACCTTAGATTTTCCCGCATTTATTCGGAGACCTCTTTCAATACATCCATATTTCATGTCTGTGACAAGTGATTGCAGCTCTTGCTCAGATGATGCAATAAGGACAGCATCATCTGCATACAACAGTAAATTAATCAACATGTCACCCTATTTATCCCACATCTGTTTTCTTTCAGTCTCTGCAGGCATTTGTCTAGGTATATGATGAACAGTCTGGTGGACTTCACACATCCCTGTTTGACGCCAATGTTGACATTGAAACATGGAGATAATGTACCGCTTGCTGTACAATTTCTATATAGTGATTTTATAGCCAGCTTGAGACTGCCATCAACACCATAATCAGGCAAAATGTCCCACAGTTCCTTTCTTACAACCCTGTCAAACGCCTTCTCCAAATCCATAAAAGCACAGAAAACCTTCTGGTTTAAGGCCAGGAACTTCTCTGTGATATTACGAAGGGAGAAGATCTGATCCGTGCATCCTCTATCAGATCTAAAGCCTCCTTGAGCCTCCCAAAGTATTCCTTCAGTCTTCATTTCCATTCTTCTCATGAGAATCTTTCCATACACTTTGCTTCCCAAACTGATCAAACTGATGGCTCTGTAGTTGACGCAGTCTAATCTGGAACCCTTTCCTTTATATAAGGGGACGATTACCGCGCCCCTCCAGTCCTCAGGAACTCTTCCCATATGCCAGCATAAGTTGCACAACAAATGAAAACCGCTCCAGAGTTTATGCCCTCCATATTTGATCATTTCGGGAAGTACCTTATCAATTCCCGCTGCCTTACCACATTTCAAACTTCTTATCGCTCTTACAATCTCAGACACATTAATTTCTTCCCATGCTTCAGACGTCAGTTTAGGTATCTCTGGAAGTGAGATCCCAAAAGTGATGTCGGGGATGCTACTTTTATACATCTCACCAAAATACTCACTCCAACGCTTTAACACTTCATCAGTGTTTGTAAGAGTGTCACCATGCTTTGATCTTATTTTATCCATTCTAGAGGTTGTTGAACAACTTCGAGAATTTCTCACTTCCCTCCAAAAAGAGTTTTCCTTGAAGTTGTTCGATAACCTCTCTTCACCAATCGCTCTGCATCTTTCTTGCTTCTCTTTTACCAAAGCTTTGGTGTCACTCTTACAGCGTAGGTATGTCTGTCTTTTCTCTCTTCTAATGCTTTCAGTCAGACTCAGCGAAGCTATATAGCTCAACCATGCTTTCTTCTTTTTCTCCACAGATTTTTTAACTTCTGCATCCCACCATGAGTCCCCTTTCGTAGCTCGCTTTTTCGTTACACCACACACCTTTTTTGCTGATTCTACCATACTGTCTCTAAGAAGTTTCCAACATTTATCTACATCACCACTCACATCTTCCAGGTTGGCAAGCTTATCTTCAATGCAACTTTCATACTCTACTTTCACACTTTCTTCGCGCAATTTTTCACATTTTATTCTTTCGACTTGCTCCAATGTCCCATTAGAACGTTTACACCGCCAACCTCTGAAAAGACCACTAAATCTGGTGACAACCAGATAGTGGTCAGTTTCCAGTTCTGGGCCATGGTGCGCGCGTGTGTCTGTGATATGGGACCGGAGACGATCGTCTACAATCATAAAATCTATCATACTTCTCTCTTCATTCATCACTCTTGTATACATGTGAATGTCCTTGTGAGCAAACAGAGTATTCGTCACAAGGAGATTCTTTTCTAGGCACACATCGAATATAAGCCTGCCAGCTTCATTCACCCTTTTATCACCATACTTGCCTAGAACCGCATCATAACCTACTCTGCGTGTCCCGACCCATCCGTTCAAGTCACCACACATTATAATACTCTCGTTTCCTTCTGCCAAGTCTAGAACATCTCTGACACTATCCCAAAACTGCTCTAGATCTTGCTGGGGTGTGGAGCTAACCGGCGCATAAACTGCAACCAGGAGGATTTTCCTCAACCCCATTTTGAGTCGGATCCATAACAATCTTGGGCTCACCATGCTATAATCTTTCATACAATAAACCAAGCGCTCGGATAGCATTATTCCGACTCCCTGGCAGCTATGGTCGTTGTCGGTTACTCCCGACCAGAGCACTACACCGCCCCCGGGTAAGTCGACCATTTCGCTACCCTTGCGCTTGGTTTCAGTAACACACATCACGTCTAACCTCATTTTATCCATCACCTCCAGCAATTCGTTCATCTTATGATTTATTCGTCCCCTCACATTCCAAGTGCTCATGCGGCACTCGTCTGTCCTCGTCCCGCCTCTCTGGGCCATGCGTGATGGGTGGCGGTACCCTTCGCTGCTTCGCCAAAAAGTTTTAGATTTATAAATCTAACATTTCTTGTTTTACCTATATAAAAATAAAATTATAACTAATAAAATAATATGTACACAATTGATTAATAATAAGTAAATAAATATATAAAACTATGAAATAAACGATTAAATAAAATAGTGTAAAAATTATAACTTTCAAATAATGTTTATAAATAGTCCACTTCAATTTGTCACACTTCCTTATAAAATATTGCCTTTGTTTATTTCTTCGTTTATTTTATTTTATATAATATTCCAAGAGCATATTCATATCCCAAGAAGATATTACTTTCTTCATTAATATGTAAATAAATTAGTATCCTTGTAAAATGTAGACCTCCATAAGTAGTTGCAGATATTGTGATATAATATTTGCTGGAAAAAAAAAATATTTCACCACCACTACTACCACATATGTTTTCGTTTAGGCTTTTCTTTTTCTTCAAATTTAATTTTATAAAAATATATAAGTATTATTTCATGTAAATTTGTACAATTTTGATTAAAATTATGTTAAAATTTAGTTTATAATAAAATATTTCAATTTGTTTACAAAAATTGTGAGTTATTTTTATAAGTGTCAAGTGTCAAAAAAAAAAAAAAAAAAAAAAAAAAACCGCTCCTGAGAACCGTTTAAACGGCCTCAGGGTACCCAGCGGAGGGATTAACCCGTCCTCATTTCGCCGATGGTATTTGGAGGCACACACAACACCTAACAAGTGGCGAGCTTGTTGCGATGTTTATCATGGTATTGTTTGATACGATGTTTGTCGTTGTATAAAGCGGTCACCCATCCCTGGTCCGGCCTTTTTGTCATCTTAACCTTGTTAGTTGCACAGTGACTACCAAGAAGATAGGAGCAATCAATATTGTTTAACAACAATGTATTGATCGACCCCATTCATGGACTTTGTAAGTCTGCTTACCATCAGGTTACATGTCGTGTCCAATTAAATAAATAAAAACCTTGGTGCTACAATCTCGAAAATTGGTACGAGACTCTTTGAAAATACATTGATAGATATTTCAACAGTTGCAGTGATATGATACATTTCATAATTAATTAATACCATTCATAAGCCTGTGTTTTTCCTATACATGGTGTGCCGTAGATTTTTGCAACATTTTCAACGTATCACCAGAATGAAATTTTTAATAATTTTTTGTTCAAATATTTTTCTATTATTATGTCAGTCAGTCGGTGGAACGTTCAGTCATTTTTTTTTATTAATTAATATTCTATAAGATAAAAAAGCATATATAAATAAAAGCGGCCCCAGCCTAGTGCAATATTATATGACAGCACCAGTTACCCTTACGAAATTTGTCATGTGCCTGTTATCTACTTATACATAGACGCCCCCTAAGTGCTTTCTTCTAATTAATTAGTGAAATTAGAAGATCTAGTTTAATAAAAAACAGACATCTCTGCCATTTAGTATTAACTAAATGGCAGAGATGGCTGTTTTTTATTGATACTTTTATCACTATTTCATTATTACTATAGTTAAAAATACCCACTTTTTAGTTTTTAAAAACCATATCATACATATTACATATCATCGCGCCCGAGATCGCCTAGACGGCCCCAGGGTACCCAGCGGAGGGGTTTTAATCCCACCTCGTCGTAGCTAATAGTATGAGCCTTCACCGAACAAGTGGCTAGCTCGTCGCGATGTTTTGAATAGACTCATTAACCCATCTGTAAACAGTTTCATAAGTTGGTATAGTGAAACCGGGACCGACAGCTTAACGTGCTCTCCGAGGCACTATAGTGGTGTTGTCAAACAAATGTACATAATTTTTTTAATTATAAGCTCATTGGTACACACCGGGATTCGAATCAGGGACCTAAGTGTTTTTAAGTCCAAGGTCTAACCAACTCGGCCACCACGTATATAACCATACCATATAAAAACCATATCATATTTATATATTTTTTAATTAACTTTCGGAATATAAAAGCTTTTCAGTCTTCTATGATCTATGTTACGCAGAATACAATCTGTTATTTTCTGACGAACTCATCGCCTTCGGTTACAGATTTCTAGTTATCCAAAGTTTTCCAATAAACCGAGAACTGATACCGAGTAGAGATACTTTTTATATTACAATCTCAATTTCATACTTAAAGGTATTTCTCTCTGGCAATATATATTCAATACGGCATGTGGCTTTGTATCTACCTGGTAGTGATCAGACCTACAAAGTCCATGAATGATGTCGATCAATAATAATTATTGTTTTAAGAATATTAATCGCTTGCACTATGCCGGCTAAATGATGTGATTACGAAATTATAATTATAGCTTAATAACATGGGTGGAGGCATTATACATATAGTTTATTTAACTATATTAGGTATAATGCCTCCTCCCATATTATTATATATATATTTTTTCGGTTTTTTTAAATTTTGTTATATATTTTACCCGTTAGCGACTCTTTGTGTCACTATACAGGATGCAGTTTTAGTGTTTTTTATCAAAATCGGCCCCGAGACTCCTTTGAGCATTTTTCGCTATTCCTTATAAAAAAAGATGAAATAATAGAAGAAGATTGGTACATTTGTCTGTACAGTTTGTCATGGGCTGCGTGTTTATAAAATATAATATGTATTATATCGTTGTTTCTGGTACACATAGTACAAATATACAATGTGTAAATTGACCTACAGATAAAATATGTATATAAATACATAGTAGTCAAATGTTTGTGTACCGAGCTATTAATAGGTACAATGAGACCTCTGTTTGTGACCGAAAAAGATCTGAGGCTCTATCTACCATGGGTGTGCGCATTGTAGAAACCGCGCCTGCCAATCGCTTTATTTTTGGTAACAGGATTGAATAAAGCGATCCTATTGGTTGTTGCTCACGTTTGCGTAAATGAATACGTTACGTTTCTACAATGCGCAAACCCATGGTAGAGCCTCTGGCCTGCCACGAAGTGTCCGTACAAAAAAGGTGGTCAAAGCAGTAAGGGAAAAAATTCGAAGTAATCCTGTCCGAAAGCAAAAGGTTTTATCTCGGGATATGAAGATAGCACCTAGAACCATGTCGCGTATTGTAAAAGATGACTTAAGACTTGCAGCCTAAAGAGGCGCACTGGTCTTTTCTTAAGTGATAATTTAAAAAAGAATAGGGTGGTAAAATCGAGACAACTACTGAAGCGGTACGCAAAGGGAGGTCACAGAAAAAAAATGTTTATGGATGAGAAAATGTTTACAATTGAGCAACATTATAACAAACAAAATGGCCGTATTTATGCTCAAAGCTCTAAGGAAGCTTCCCAATTAGTCGACTGAGTGCAACGTGGGCATTATCCGACTTCAGTGATGTTTTGGTGGCTAACAGCTATGAAGGAGTGACTGAGCCATATCTTTGTGAAAAGGGTATCAAAACATTGGCACAAGTTTATCAAGGTACTATTCTTAAAAAGGTTGTTAAGCCTCTTAACAACACCATGTTCAATAACTAAGTAGGGTTATTTCAGCAAGACTCGCCGGGTCATAAAACTCGGTCCACGCAGTCTTGGTTGGAAGCGAACGTTTTGGATTTCAGAGCTGAAGACTGGCCGTCGTCTAGTCCCGATCTTAATCCGCTGGATTATGATTTATGGCCAGTTTAGAGAGTACGGCTTGCTCTAAACACCATGATAATTTGGAGTCCTTAAAACAATCCATACGATTGGCAGTTAACAATTTTCCCATGGAAAGGGTGCGTGCTTCTATTGATAACTGGACTTAATGTTTAAAGGATTGTATTGCAGCCAATGGAGACCTCTTTGTATCAGATTTTTATATTTTAAATTGTTTTATATTTATGTATTAAACTAACACAATGTAAAAGTAATAAATGTTATTTGCAATAGAAAATTTTACTTTTTCTTTGTTGCAATATTTATGGCAAGACTAGACTAGCGCACTTAAAAAAATCATCCTGTGGCCGAGTTTGTTAGACCTAAGACTTAAAGACAATATAGTTTTTACATCCCCTGGTTCAAACCCCGGTAGAAACCAATAGATTTTTCAACCACCCATTTCGTAACTGCACCATGAAAGGAGATTACCACCTCGACAAGAAATCGAAGTAGCAATCTCCTGAAAATCGGCAAAATAACAGATTAAAACAGAAACATGACTAGGTCCCTTGACGGATTTTGCATCTGTATGGGCGGTTGTAAAGAGACCGGTTGGCTGACGTTAAGCTGTCTATCCCAGTTTCACTATACCAACTTGTAAAAATGTTTATAGATTGTTATTAAGTCTATCCAAACATCGCGATGAGCTAGCTACTTCTTTGGTCTAGACTAAAACCATCAGCTACGACGAGGTGGGATTAAAAAGTGGTAGGTACCCAAAGGCCGTCTAGGCAGTCTCGGGCGCCATAAGGCACCGTGATGATATTTATACCTACATTTATTAAATAAATCATACCTGGTAATGATGGAGCAATGACACCCAAGGAGCGAACCAGCAAGGGGCAGAAGAGTAGAAGCGCAGCTGATGCTGTCATCTTGGCCGTAGAAGGGCCGACAGTTCCATAGACTTCATCTGCAGCGAGTTCTGTTATCCTGGTGACAATGAGAAACAGGACCTGGTTAATTATATAATAATAATATGTAGGACTATTTACACATATTGCTCTGGTCACAAACTAAGCTCTAGGCTTGTACTATGTGTACCAAAAGCAAGGATATAATACATTATGTTTTATAAACACCCAGACCATGACAAACTGTACAGAAAAAACGTACTATTTTTTTTTTTGCCATGGGTGGGAATCTAATTCCCGACCTACGGATACAATGCCAAAGGCGCAACCACTAGTATATAGAGGCGGTATTAAATTATATTCGTATTTGCTTATTTCTTTGTGTTTTAAAAACTTTTTTTTTTAAACAAGACGTAGAGGTCTAGATTATCTGATCCTAATTATATAGGTTTTTATTATAATTTCTGTAAACTTTTCAAATTAAAGTTACGGAATCTCATACTAGTCAAAATATGTATGTGCCTGTGTTTTAATATTATGTATGTATCATCACGGGTGCCTTACGGCGCCCGAGACCGCCTAGACGGCCCCAGGGTACCCAGCGGAGGGGTTTTATTTCAGTCTCGTCGTGCCGATGGTATGAGTCTACACCGAACAAGTGGCTAGCTCGTCGCGATGTTTTGAATAGGCTCAATAACCCATCTATAAACAGTTTCACAAGTTGGTATAGTGAAACCGGGACCGACAGCTTAACGTGCTCTCCGAGGCACTATAGTGGTGTTGTCAAACTAATGTACATATTTTTTAAATTAAAAACTCATTGGTACACACCGGGATTCGAACCAGGGACCTAAGTGTTTTTAAGTCCAAGGTCTAACCAACTAGGCCACCAAGTATATTGATGTATTTAATATTATATGATAATTTTATAATGTCAACTACAAAATGGCGTAGTTATACCATATTTCGTAGCATTACTAGGGCAGACTTATTGTGTAGTAGTACTAAAATATTTCATAGTAATTCTACAAGAAGCTATAAGATTTCTTAGTAGTGTTACACATAACTATGAGATTGTGTTACTTAGTACTACGAACGAAAACAATATTTCATAGTAATGCTACAAGAAGCTACAAGTTTCTGTAGCAGTGCTATGAATGGCTACAGAGTTGTGTAGTAGTACTACGAACGACTACGAAGCTACAAGTTTCCGTAGCAACATATCGGTTGACATATTTTGTGGCATTCCTATTATAAAAGATACGGGATTGTCTAGCAGTACTACAATTTTACAAAAAGCTACAAGTATCTGTAGCAGTGCTATAAACGGCTACAGGATTGTGTACTAGTACCACAAACGTATACAATAAATCATAGTAATGCTACAAGAAGTTGCAAGTAGTAGTAGTAGTGCTACTTAGTACCTAATAAAATTGTTAGAGAATGCCTTTATTTTTAAATGAATAAAAATACTATGAAATCTATACTAATATTATACACCTGAAGACTTTGTTTGTTTGTTTGGTTGAACGCGCTAATCTCAGGAACTACTGGTTCGAATTGAAAAGCTACGTAACATCACGCTACGACCAAAAGGCAGCTCCTTTTAGTAACAATGAAAAATGTTGTTAATACGGGGAAAATTTATTCCGTAAATAGTTAAAGTAACGCAGACGAAGTTGCGCGGATCAGCTTGTATTAAATAGAAGATTCAATTTCGGATTTTTTTTTTATTCTCTAATCGTGTCTAGCTCTACTCTAGAGTGGTATCACCACAAATTAGTAAAATACGCTATAAGAACTGTCAGTAGATCTCAGTTAAAATGATTAGTAACTTGGTTTAACCCAGCTTGAATAACACCTTGCTAATGGAAGCATGAAAATACTTTCCCGGAGTATACTAAGAAATACACGCTGCCTTTTGCACAATTTAATGAAAATTATATATTACTTTACGTTCATAGTAGGATACTCTATGCTGTTAAGGTACTATAATAGTCCTTAGACACTCTATTTTGCTGTTAAGACTGTTCCAACAAATTTTCTTTGTTTTAATGATTTTTGTTTTTTTTTAGGACAACTTACACATATTGCTCTTTTAGGACAATTTACATATATAATATATTGTTGGGTCCACTCGGGGCCTATTTTATAAACGTGATAATTATAATTTATCATTAAATTTATAATACATTACTTACATATTACAGAATAGAATATAAATTATGTACACAATACCTGATATCTAGCTTGACAGAACCTCCATGACTGACTTTCTGTAAAAGCTTCGAGTAAGCCGAAACAGATCCACATCGTGAAGATCTTTATTATAACTAGACATTATGCGATTGAGAGGTATGCGTTCACCAGCATTCGTTCTGCTAGGTTTAGGAGCAAACAGCCGGTGAGAGTATACCCTTCGTATACGCTGTGAGCCACTGGGTATACGGTATACAATACAGTCTGTCAATTGGTTACTATCAAATTTGTTATGACAAATATCATACTATCGAAAGCAATCTTCTTGTTTTTAGTGTAGAGAGAGAATATTTGTTTATAAGATTACCATAACTAGATCTGGACCGGAAACATCTATAATTAGTAGAACGAACAAATTTACGCTGCACTGACTCGATTTGCTTGTTATATTTATGGTGTGGATTCCAGATTGAAGTTGCATATTCTATTTGAGGTCTTATAAGTGAAGTATACTGGTGCAAATAAGTTTTAAGGTCTTTGAAAAGCCTACAGGAACGCATTACAAATCTTTAGGGGTCTTGAGTACTTGAGTGTTTGTGAAATAAAGCTCTTGGTTTGATGTTTTCGAGTGATTAATACTGAATCAATTTAATTAATAATTACTCCTATATTTATACAAAATAAAATTATAATATTGCCGCCATATTTTCCCGCCATTTCTACGGTGCATTCGCAGCTCATTGTAGTAGTGGGCTGCGACGGCGCGGCGTGGTAGTCGGGGACTATATAAGACATCCGCGCAATACGCGCTGCCATTTCTTGAGCGAGCGCCGCCGACACCAGCCATACGAGACAACAGGACACTGCAGCACTGTGCAGAGATTTGCGGAGCGCCTGCTTCGGTGACGCAGCTTGCATCGGAGGATGGTGTTTACACAGCGGTGCTGCCGTCATTCTTCGGTTCAACAACATCCTTGTATGGACATTAAGACAATTCATATGGGCATTATAGATAGAATTTCACTTGTTTCAAACTATTTATAAAATGGAATAAAAACAGCTCTTTTCAGGACTTTCTCTTGTTTCTTTACTTTTGTTGACATGTCGCTACAAATCCATAAAGCTTTAGCAGTAATATGGTTGATATGCTTATCAAAGTGAAGCTTTGAGTCCATTAGAATTCGGTGTAGATAGTTCTAAGAAAATAATTCCAACTAAACTGAACAATGTATTATGAATTATCATGGTATTTTTAATTACAATTGTCACATTTATGAAATAGGCCCCTACTAAGTATGACAATACTTGTGTTAGATGGCCCCGCTCTTGGCATCCGATATAATTATTGTAACCAATATTTATTTTTATTTATAGGATATTTTTATTTCCAGCTACGTTTATAAAATGATATTACATTTTTACAACAAACATTATAAACGCAATAAGCGCTGAAATCTTTTTTATTATTATGTTATACAAATCATTGAAAGATATTTATAGGTAATTAAATTTCATATATTCTGTTACAACTAGAGAAAAAAATATACAGTGATATGATATGATATTTTATTGTGAACAAAGTAATACAAAAAGATATGTTAGTTATGATTGTAGTTCGCTATGTTCCGCCTTTTGGAATATACATATATAATAATAGTTTACTATTATATATTTAAAAAAAAATGGAAATCTATATGCCAAATATGTCATGAAATAAACCTTTCGTAAGTTGCCCGTTTTTTTATATATTCCTATTATTAAAAAGATGGACAAGAACTACTAAGGATAGGGCGAAATGGAGGTTGTTGGAGGAGGCCTATGTCGCAAGACACACTGAAGACAAAACGGACTAGTGCTATGAAACATTGAATTCATTGTAAGATGTAATACTGTGATGTTATCAGAATATTATTATTTAAAAAATAACAAACGTAGCATAAAAATATTTAAATGCATCTACTTTTATACTAAAGCATTTATTATATAATGTGGTGGCCTAGTTGGTTAGACCTTGGACTTAAAAACACTTAGGCCCTGGTTCAAATCCCGGTGTGTACCAATGAGTTTTTAATTAAAATATGTATGTACATTTGTTTGACAACACCACTATAGTGCCTCGGAGAGCACGTTAAGCTGTCGGTCCCGGTTTCACTATACCAACTTGTGAAACTGTTTATAGATGGGTTATTGAGTCTATTCAAAACATCGCGACGAGCTAGCCACTTGTTCGGTGTAGACTCATACCATCGGCACGAAGAGGAGGGATTAAAAAAACCTTTACGCTGGGAACCCTGGGGCCGTCTAGGCGGTCTCGGGCGCCGTAAGGCACCCGGGATGATATGTATATGTATGCATTTATTATTATACTCATCGATAGAAAATTATAAAAACTAATATTTAGTCGTTTTAACTTTTTTTATGATATTTCACCGTGTTTAATATAAAAACAAAGACTTCAATGTATAGTCTAGACAAGCTGAACGGAACTAAGATTTTGCTCATGGTGTTGCGGTCAATTCTTCATAACTCATTCGGTCAATTGAGAACGAGCGAAAAAAGCTGACTGCTGTATAAAGCCGTGAAATTTGTACAGTGTCAGCTGAAATTATATACATGGTGGCCGAGTTGGTTACACCTTGGACTTAAAGACACTAAGGTACCTGGTAATAGTATATAAATATTATGTATAACTGTATGTATTTAGCTTTTTTTACATTATAAAAAGCGGCCCCAGCCTAGTGGTTAAGCCACTGCGCAACTGATAACAAGGTTAAGCAGATGACCACAAAGCCGGCCTGGGATGGGTGACCGCTTTATACAACGAGGCTATTTCATCATAAACACCGCAACAAGCTTGCCACTTGTTAGGTGTTGCCTCCGAATACCATCGGCGAAATGAGGATGGGTTAATCCCTCCGCTGGGACCCTGAGGCCGTTTAAACGGTTTTAGGGAGCCAAATAGGCACCCGTGATGGTATTTATTTATTTATTTTACATTATACGTACATTTATTTTTTACATTATTATTATATATAAAGTTATCTCTATAAAAAATTTTACTCTCCTAAAGATTAGCTGGTAGATTATACCCAAGGCATTAAGCTCGTCTTTGTACAAATCTTTTAGTGTAATAGATAATTTAAATGCAAAATGTAAATTTGCTTTTACTTCCACAAGATTTCTATTCTTTACAATATTTCGACGAATCTAAGTAAATATTACTACCTATTACCTTTTACTATCGTTATTCGTTTATTGTCAGAATTATACTATGAAATGTACAGTAGTTTTACATTAAAACGGGACCACAATTTCGGGCGACAATGTAGTTATACCAGAAGCAACGATATAATACATATTATATGTCATAAACACCCCAGACCATGACAAGCTGTACAGCAAAAACGGACTATTTTTTTTTTCTATGGGTGGGAATCGAATCAACGGTCTCCGGAGAAGTCTCCGGATACAACGCCAAAGGCGCAACCACTAGTCTACGGAGGCTGTCTTTGAGGCTGATCTTGTTTATAAAGATACATTATGTAGGACTTTTACTACATGTAATTTTTGTCGCAGTGTTTTTTTATATATTGTGTTCTATGGTGAAAATAATGAAACACGTATTTTTATATATTGTGTTCTATGATGAAAATAATGAAACACGTATTTTTTTATATATTGTGTTCTATGATGAAAATAATGAAACATGTATTTTTTCCTTTTAGTGTCGCCCATAGACAAACATTAATATAAAATGACTTAAAAAACAAAAAGAGGTCTACAAATCACTTAAATCTTTATTCTAAACTCACGATTGAGACCTCGCCACTTGTCTAAGGGTATTTTATTTGCTTGATACGAAGACAAATATAATTTATTTTTCGGTAATTTTTTTGACGAAAAAAATGCCTACGTTTTTTTAAAATTTGTTCTAAAAGTAATACTTAAAACATTTATTTTTTCTATTTTGAGAAAAAATATAGGTATATTTTATTTGTACTATTTTTATTTTTATCCCTGGCCTTAGCTTATCCCCTCCACTTAAGGTTTTATTGGAAACAAATAAAGCTACAAGTGACTGACGATATTAAATTGTTGTGATAGAGATTTTTATTACGCAATAAATGTTAAATTTTATCGAAAAGTCAATAAAACATCAGATAGGTCTTACGGCATTTAAAAATATTGCTTATTTCTCCTTATCACAATTAAGGTTAGGTTTAAACATATATTTATTTAACTATAGGTATATTATTTATATATTTTACGTAATTGTATATTTGAGTATGTAGGTGCTTATATCTATAACTGCATGTTTTTTTTTTTTTTTTTTTTTATTGGAGCACGACATGTGACTTTGTATCTACCTGGTGGTGAGCAGACCTACAAAGTCCATGAATGGGGTCAATCAATAATGGTTCTTAAACAATATTGATCGCTCCCACTATGCCGGCTAAATGATGCGATTACGAAATGGGGGGCGACAATGAAGAATTGCATTACGAGTATATACTCGCTGCCTTATCGTCAATTCAACCACCCATTTCGTAACCGCACCCTGAAAGGAGACTACCACCTCGACAAGAAATCGATGCAGTAGTCTCCAGAAAACCGGTGAACCCACAGACTAAAACCGAAACATGACTAGGTCACTTGACGGTTTTTGCATCTGTATGGGTGGTGGTAACGAGACCGGTCGGTCGGCCTAACGAAGTTATAGAGACCTTCCTCCCACCTAAAAAAATATTTTGAATGCATTAAAATGCATGTATTTTGATTTCTCTTTACATTATTTTGTGCACACTATATTACGATTTTCATTTTCCTAAAGGTTAGCTGGTAGATAATGCGTAAGGTAGCTTGCCTTTGTAGAAACCTTTTAGTGCAATAAAGAATAAAAAAAAAAAAAATCTTTGATTGTTTGTTACTACGATATTTATCTATCGATATAATATCAATGTAGGGATATAAAAATATATTTGTATCTATGATTAATACAATGAATGAATGAATCTTTATTCACGGAATAAGGTACATAGTTGGTGTTACATTTTTTCTTTGACCGCCTATTCCACCAATTACGGTATGTGAATTTACAAATTAATTTTTTTAAAACCCGAAGTAAATATAATGACACCACATTTTTTTAAATTTTTTATAAGAGCTCAGCATGTAACCTTGCATCCACCTGATGTTAAGCAGTATGCAATGTCTAGGAATGATAGCAACAAGCGGATGCATACAGGTGCACCGCTGGTTGCCATCATTATGCCGGCTTAAGATGCCTATTCACGCTTCTTTTAAAGGACTCTAAGTTATAAGAGGAAGGAAACACGCAAGCTGGTAGGGCATTCCACATTTTAATAGTACGGCAGATGTATGTATCGCCAAAACGTTTGTTAACCATATAAGTAAACTATAATTCGATAATAACAGTCTAAATATTATGTCAAGAAATTTTGCACTAAGTCCACTTGCAATTTAAATAATCTTGTAAATTATAAAAGCATTTTTCATGTAACCACGTTCGTAAGTATTTTTTTAATTTATTTTCGAAAATACATTCAAATTATGAAATTTCAAGTTCAATTCGTTGCATACTTTTTAAGTCACATAATTGGTAGACATCGGGAAACATTGTTACTCATTTTTTTTTATTTTAACACAGCATATAGAGAACACAGAATTTGACAGCCTTCGTAGACTAGTGGTTGCCTCTTTGGCATTGTATCTGGAGGTCGTGGAGTCGATTCCCACCCAAGGTTTCTGTACAGTTTGTCATGGTCTGGGTGTTTATAAAATATAATATGTATTATTTCGTTGCTTTTGGTACACATAGTACAAGCCTAGAGCTTAGTTTGTGACCAGAGCAATATGTGTAATTTGTCCTACATATTATTATTACAGCATCATTACTACTATTGGTTGAGAACATTCTTGGACGTTACATTGCACTTACCATCAGGTGGATGTAGGGTCACATACATACATATCATCACGGGTGCCTTACGGCGCCCGAAACCGCCTAGACGGCCCCAGGGTACCCAGCGGAGGGGTTTTAAGTCCCAGCTCGTCGTAGCCGATGGTATGAGTCTACACCGAACAAGTGGCTAGCTCGTCGCGATGTTTTGAATAGACTCAATAACCCATCTATAAACAGTGTCACAAGTTGGTATAGTGAAACCGAGACCGACAGCTTAACGTGCTCCCCGAGGCACTATAGTGGCGTTGTTGAACAAATGTACACGGGTCACATGTCCTGCTCTATTAAATAAAATGTCCTTATACCGGATCCTGGGCGAAAAACCCATACAAATTCTATGAGTGGGACAATACATAGTTGTTGAATAGCATTGGTCGCTTCTATTATGCGGTTACGAAACGGGCAGCGACCAAGACAAATTTGTATTACGAGTCTACTTTAATATCCTCGCTGCTTTATCGTCAAATCAACTGTTCGTTTCGTAATCCACGCTGAAAGGAAACTACCACCTCGATAAAAAATCGATGCAGTAGTCTCCTGAAAACCTAAAAGTTGAAATATCTATTTGTAGTAAAAATACCTGAACAAAAAGGGTTAAAATTAAATTTCGAATCCGTTGTGTAGTTTAAAAGATCTAAGTTACGGCATCCTAGGACGGAATATGGAAAAAGAAATTTGATATTTGAAGGAGCACAGATATATAAAGATTTACCACAAAGTGTCAGAGCAGCATCAACATTTACTGAATTTAAAAAACTGTTAAAAAGTCACATTAGCTTGACCGTATTGTAATTGTTTTACTTTTTGTTTTTTCCTTAATACTTACTATTTTTTATGTTAATTGAGTTTGTTTAAATACTATTGTTCAGTTCGCAACAAATCTAAACGAATTTTTGTTTTTATTATAAATTTATATAAATTCCTCTCGGTAAGTGAGCAATAATTTTCTTTTGAGAAATAAATGTCTTTAAACTGAAGCGTGTCTATAGGCAGACGAAGCAAAAGACTCTTTTTTATACTATGTAGTAGATGTCCCCTCCTCGTCGTAGCCGATGGTATGAGTCTACACCGAACAAGTGGCTTGCTCGTCGCGATCTTTTGAATATTTGACTCAATAACCCATCTATAAACAGTTTCACAAGTTGGTATAGTGAAACCGGGACCGACAGCTTAACGTGCTCTCCGAGGCACTATAGTGGTGTTGTAGGAACTTTATTTGTGTTGAAAACTTATTATATTAGATATAAAATAATATGTTTATGTATGTTTTGACTTTGTCTCTACTTTCGTCTTTCGCAAAAAATTACGAAAACCAGTTTTTTTTATTAAGGCCCCGTAGTACATAAATAATCCTTGGTAACATATTTTTTTAATACACGTTAAATATTTGATATTACATAAAATAGATATTTAGTTTTCTAATATTATGAAAGTTGTACTTGTTTGGAATTAAAATTAAGGACTTTGCATTCGCAATCGTGAAGTCCGAGTTCTCTATACAAAATTAGCTTTCGCACTTACATTTTTTTAATATTTTGAATTGATGACTTATGTCAAGTTATCGCAGTTATAAAATAATATTTTTGTCGGTCATTGTACTTGTTAATCTTTCTGTAATTTTTTTTTACAAACTACTTATTTTCTAAGTTCTTAAATAGTATAGATCTGAAGATAATAATATTGAAGTCTTTATTTTTTATTGGAGAACGGAATGTGACTGTGTACCTACCTGCTGGTAAGCAGACCCACAAAGAATGGGGTCAACCTATTATTGTTTTTAAACAACATTTATCGCTCCCACTATGCTGGCTAAATGATGCGATTAGGAAATGGGAGCCGACAAAGACGAATTGCATTACGAGTATATTTTAATATACTACGAGTATATTTTAATATACTCGCTGCCTTATCGTCAGTTCATGGTAGTACTTTAATAAAATCGTCAGCATCTTTTTAATTTTAATCCCATGTAACTTTTTTATTTTAAGTTTTACAATTTTTTTTTACTGCCTACTTCCTCGATTTTTGCTAACTGCGGGCACAATAATTATTAGCAAATTCTTATTATAAAAAATGTGATTCCTCAATCTGCTGCTCATTATTTTCGTACCCTTGTGGAGACCTGAGACACAGGCTTTGTGCAAATTCAGGCTCCAGTCTCACAAATTTTATTTCAAATGATGTTGTGAATTATCAATAAGCTTTTGTCAGGATTGAATTTTATTTAAAAAAAAAAAGCCTGAATTCATTCAGCGCCTAACAAAATATACTCTAAGAGTTTTTATCACCAATTTTATATGTATAGACACGCTCAGTCTAATCTCAAAATTGCAATAAAATTAATGAAAACCCAATTCGTTAGTATTCAGAACTCGTCTCTGGGACACACTCGGAATTTGGAGGCTATCCAAACGGGACAGTTTTTGCTTAGAGATATAAATATTATATGAATTTTATTCTTAGAGCTGAAAATATAACATTAATAGAGGCCAAATAAAAAAAAAATCTTGTTAGCTTAAATTATACTTATTTTGTTTTTATACTTTGAAAACTCTGCTATATTAATATAAGAGGCCATATAATGTTTTTTTTTATTATTATATTATATTTAAAATAAACTAATTTCATTTTTATAAATTACATACACTGGTATATTCTGGTATGGTATCACTGCCTCTGTAGACTGGTGGGTGCGCCTTTGCCGTTGTATCTGAAAGGTCGTGGGTTCGATTCCCATCCATAGCAAAAATATTAGTACGTTTTTCTGTACAGTTTGTCATGGTCTGAGTGTTTATAAAAATATAACATGTTTTATATCGTTGTTTCTGGTACACATTGTACAAGCCTAGAGCTTAGTTTGTGACCATGGCAATTTATGTAAATTGTCCTACCAGTCCTACGAGTACATAATATAAAAAAATAAAAGTTTTGTAATTGTCAGCACAAGGTTTGTGTGAAAGAATATGTTTTAAATATCGTATCGGAAAAGTTAAAAATAATCTCCATATAAAAAAGTGAGACCGAAGTCAGTACCTATGATCTTTAAAAATATTGATAGAATTGACATATTGATGATATAGATTGATGATTGTGCATTTTTTTCCAGAAATATTTTTATTTTATTTTGTTGTTTTGTGAAAAGTAAAAAATATGTGGTCGTAAAGGGAAGATTTAGTCTTATTTTATTAATTATAGACACACGTGCGAAGCCAGCTAGTATGTTATAATTAGTTTTTGGACTAGTCACAAAATTACTCCAAAATGACACGAACACTAGGGGAGAGTCGGGTAATTGAGCACGGCGGGTAATTGGGAACATCTTACTATATCATAGTTCCCCCCTTCCTACCTCTTCCCTCCATGCTCCATTCGCATGCTCTAAGCGAGACTTTCAATCATCCATTTTCTGAAACAAACCCAACGTTTATATTGGATTCAATATTTATTCAATATATGTTGTTTTTAATAACTTTTTACCGTATTCAATGTTGTTTTTAACGCTATGTGGTCCCAATTACCCCACTTTCCCCTAAACGTATGAATCAGTATGGAGAGCATGTTTTTGTGCGCTCTCTATAGTAAAATACTCGGCAGAAGGAAATAGCATATCGCCAGTTTATTGTTTTATTTTCTACTGTGCAAGCGGTTTTTGTCCTTGTATAAAAAATGGCCGAAACATGCCAGAACTTACAATGCCCAAATTGTGTTTTACTCGTTAATGAACGTTTCTTCTGGTATTTCTTTATTAAAGCATAAAATAATCATTTGTTTTTATTTCTGAAATGCAATAAATACTGGTTCAAGTGGATTTATTTCCTGCATGTTTTCTTTTGGTTTTATTTTTGCCTTGTTAATTATGCGCACAACGCTAAGCTAAACTTTACTCGATATGTTGCAATTCTGAAGTACAGAAAACTACGTCATTTCAGTTAAAGTTTAGCTTAACGTTGTACGGCGTAATAGGACTCTAGGTTGGTACTATGGTATATGTATAACAACGATACTATAATAATTCATATTTTTATTTTATTATTAAAGCCTAATTTAAATTAAAAAAATAATTTAAATCCTCCTTTGCTGAGCATGTACCCAAAATACTTAAAGCATTGCCCCTCTGAACCTCCAGCGATATTCGTTGGAAAAAGAAAGATCTTGCACGTTGGTCTCCAGAAGCATCTATTAATAATTTTCCAATAGTGCATCCAAATTTTTTTGCATCTGGAGACCAAATGTTAAAGCCATATTTTGTATTAATTGGCCTCATTATTTGTAAATGGTCCATTCATGTCGTGTCCCAATATATATGAAGATCTCAAAGGGAATAAATTTTCACCGTTTTTGAAACATATCTCATTGATTCTACCTACGTAGGCTTCCTCGGTAAATGGCCTATCCAACTATTTTTTTAATTCGAGCTAGTAGTAGTTCAAGAAATTAACGCTTTCAACCAAACACAAACTCTTCAGTTTTATTATTAATTAATTAATTTATTCGTGGAAATATCAACAGCGATCCACAAATTCAAACATACAAACCTATATAAAAATATTACAAATGGCCGATAATAGAATTTCACAAATATTACAATAAAATTAGAACATAGCTCATACTGGTTAGAAGATGTGAGTGTAGTGAACTATATTAATATAAATTAGAAAATTACCTACAAGAGTATTTTTTTATATATTTTGATACATTATACTGATTCCACTAATACCTACTGGTAAAATTATAATTACGAATATTTTATGTGTCCGTTATGTATGTATCATCACGGGTGCCTTACGGCGCCCGAGACCGCCTAGACGGCCCCAGGGTACCCAGCGGAGGGGTTTTAATCCCACCTCGTCGTAGCCGATGGTATGAGTCTACACCGAACAAGTGGCTAGCTCGTCGCGATGTTTTGAATAGACTCAATAACCCATCTATAAACAGTTTCACAAGTTCGTATAGTGAAACCGGGATATTTTGATACATTATACTGATTCCACTAATACCTACTGGTAAAATTATAATTACGAATATTTTATGTGTCCGTTATGTATCATCACATATTTTAATCCCACCTCGTCGTAGCCGATGGTATGAGTCTACACCGAACAAGTGGCTAGCTCGTCGCGATGTTTTGAATAGACTCAATAACCCATCTATAAACAGTTTCACAAGTTGGTATAGTGAAACCGGGACCGACAGCTTAACATGCTCTCCGAGGCACTATAGTGGTGTTGTCAAACAAATATACATAATTTTTTTAATTAAAAACTCATTGGTACACACTGGGATTCGAACCAGGGACCTAAGTGTTTTTAAGTCCAAGGTCTAACCAACTAGGCCACCACTACATACCGTGTGTGTCCGTTAACATGATAATATAGGTAATTATGATAATTTTGTTTGACATTATAATTTTATAAAAATATAATAAATACAATAACACCTATTCTACTTACTATATTCTCCTAAAAAAAATGCAAAACAACAAAAAATATATTTTATTAAGGACATAAAAATCGGAATAAAATATAACAAGCAATTATCGGCGAAACAAAATTTTTCTTCGAAAAAATAATTTGAATATTTTCAGAAATAATAAACTCGAATATTCTTTTTTTATCACAACTCGTAGGTTTTTTAAGTGCATGAAAGTTGGAACAGAGGCTCTACCATCAGTTTGCACATTGTAGGAACGTAACGTATTTGTATACGTATACGTGACCAACAACAAATAGGGCCGCTTTATTCAATCCTGTTACCAAAAATACGTTGCTACAATGCGCAAACCCATGGTAGAGCCTCTGTACTAGCGTTCATACGTGAGCAACAATCAATAGGGCCGCTTTATTTTTGGTAACAAGATTAAATAAAGCGATTCTATTGGTTATTGCTCACGTATACGTATACAAATACGTTACGTTGCTACTATGCGCAAACTCATGGTAGAGCCTCAGGCTTTAATTCTGCCCATAATATACACAGGGTAGAATATATATAACGATTGAACGTGAAAGGGATTGCATTTTTTTTATAATAAAATTCATATACGTGGTGGCCGAGTTGGTTAGACCTTAGACTTAAAAACACTTAGGTCCCTGGTTTAAACCTCGGCGTGTTTTTGACCTAAAAATGTATGTACATTTGTTTAACAGCACCACTATAGTGCCTCGGAGAGCACGGTAAGTGTCTCCGAGGCACTATAGTGGTGGTCTGTCGGTCCCATTTTCATTATACCAACTTGTGAAATTGTTTATTGATGGGTTATTGGGTCTATCTAAGTCATACATTCGGCTACGAGGAGGTGGGATTAAAAACCTCCGCTGGGTACCCTGAGGCCGTCTAGGCGGTCTCGGGCGCCCCGTAAGGCACCCGTGATGATAAACATATATAGCTTGTCTTGACTGAACGCTAGGATAGTGAAATTTTGTCAGTAGCTTCCTTATATGTTGTAGGGGCCTAAGAATGAATATTTCAAAATTCGAACGCCAAGGGACTAAAAAGTTAATATATCAGTAATGGAAGGTGCTACAGACTTAAAACTCGGTTTGTAGACTATTTTTAGAAAACAAATTGATAGATATTTCACAATTTTTATATATTGCGTGAAAAACTGTGCAAGAGTGGTTTTTCTTACTGTGTTATACTTTAGGAACAATGGGTGTTATAAAAGTAATTCTTTATATGTAGACACTTCTTATAAAACTATTAGACACGTGTTTCACAATTTTGGAAATTTAGTGAAAAACGGTGCAAGGGTGATTATTCTACTGTGTTATATCTTCGAATGACAGGTGTTATAAAAGTGATACTTTGTATGTAGACACTTCTTTTATTATGTATGTACGTATGTATTATAGATACACAATATAAAGGTTTGTGTGTATGTATCTATGTATATGACACAAGGTTTGTGTGTATGTTTGAGGTAGGTCACACCCGCAACACTGCAGGGCATCAGCTGAAAATCAGCGCTGCAACTCAGGTTGCAGCCTATGCTGAGCTGAGAGCCCATTTTGTTTTAAATTATGTATTTTTATCTTGTCTAACAATAGAAACACAATATACAAATATTGTGTTTCAATTGTATTATTTTTGGAACAAAATAAACTCTTTTCTTACTTTAAATTTTACCAATGTTGGAGTTTCACATTTTTTTTTAAATTGAATAGGGGAAGATGGGGAAGTGCAAACTAGATACGGGGTACAAAAGTACAAATAAAATAACGGGCAAAGCCAGGTCAACAACAGCTAGTACAAATAATACTAATATAGGAAAACATATTTACAAGGTACTTAATAAAAATAAAACTAATAACTAAAAATAACCTAAACCATAATAAATAATAAAAAATTAAAATAAATCTAAAAAAGGTAAAATATTTCCTCCATCCCCGACATTACACCTACCGTGCCAAGAACTGATGCGGCATTGCCCCTCTGAATCACCAGACTTATATTTTGGGAGAAAAATGATCGGGCACGAGCATCCCCAAATGTTTGGATCAGCAGTCGACCAATCTGATCAACCAACTGTCTTGTATCCTTGCTCCAAGGCCCCAGCGTCATATATGACAAATTGCACATATTGTTCTGGTCACAAACTAAGCTCTAGGCTTGTACTATGTGTACCAAAAACAACGATATAATACATATTATATTTTAACACCCAGATCATGACAAACTGTACAGAAAAAACGTACTAATATTTTTTGCCTAGGGTGGGAATCGAACCCACGACCTCCGGATACAACGCCAAAGGCGCAATCACTAGTCTACGGAGGCTGTCTGAGCACTGACTGACATACTCTCGTTGAGAAGTAAGCAACTATTGTAGGGGCTCACTTAAGGTGAGGTGAGTTCAGAGATTGCGTCCAGAGTTCCGATTTTTTTTAAGATAGTGAGTTTTTAGATGAACAGGAAAAATATTTTCTTAATCTGGAGAATAGTGATGTAACTGTTAAGTCATAAAGGTAAAATAAAATAGTTTCTTCAATATAAATAAATCGAGAAAATAGATCTGAAATTTTCTTTTTTTGGAATTTATGTCATTACTATAAATAATTAACATGATTTTTTTGTTAATAAAAGTGTAATGCCGGCTAAATGATGCGGGTACGAAATGGGCAGCGACAAAGACGAATGCATTGAGTATATTTTAATATAGGTACTCGTTGCTTTAATGTCAATTCAACCACCCATTACGTAACCGCACCCTGAAAGGAGACTACCATCTCGACAAGAAATCGATGTAGTTATTTCCTGAATCCCGGTGACTGTTTTTTCCATCTGTATGGGCGGTGGTAACGAGACCGGTCGGTCGGTCTAACGAAGTTATAGAGTTCCCCCACCTATAAAATTTAATTATACCTTGTAGGTGATATGCCTTGCCGACTGTACCAATAAGGTGATATTTCATATCATTGTCATAATTGATTTAATTCCTCATATCAAAGACGCTTTGATCTGTTTAAGTAATTGTTATCTGACAACTAATGAAATGCCTTAAATACCAAGATTAGGGTTGCCAACTTAATTGGTCAAATTTCCGGGAAATAAAATATAAAAAAACACCGACTGAGAGTTTTTTATTAACTCTAATTACTTGTATGGTTTAATAATATAACATTTGACCGCCAGCGCAGCTGCGGTCAGTTTCGATTCCCACCCATGGCAAATAAAATAGAAGGTTTTTATGTACAGTTTGTCATGGTCTGGTGTTATAAAATATGATATTTATTAATATTGTTATTTCGGGTACACATAGTACAAGCCTAGAGCTTAGTTTGTGACCATGGCAATACGTTTGTAATGACCTATATACTAAAAATATGGTACACATTTTTATTCGGTGTGTACCAATGAGTTTTTATTTTAAAAAAGTACGTAGGTACATTTGTTTGACAAACCGTGGTTACATTTGTTTGAGCGACCGATAGCTTAATGTACTCTATATTAAACTGCAGTAACACTATGCTAACTTGTTTAACTATTTTAATATAGGTTATTGAGTCTATACAACACCGCCACGAACTTGCCACTTATTCGATGTACACTTAAAATGACATTAGCTACAAAGAGGTAGCTGCGTACGCAATGGTGCTTATTTTATAAAGCTTTAGGCAAATAAAATTCTAAGTTTTTTTAAATTTATTCATCAACGAGATATATTATCCGGAATTCTCCCGGAAAAATTGTACCAGTTTAATTTTTGACAACCCTAGGTGTGGGTAGGAAGCGATTCAAATATCTGAGGACCTAAGGGCTTGTTTATATTCGAATTGCAAATAGGTTACTGAGAGGTTATTAGTTTTTGGCCCGAGGTAATTGTATATTGTTGAAATTATCAAATTTCTTAACGTCATATTAATTAATTTTACAATTAATATCACGTTTTTTGTTATTCGCATATTGCAAATATGTAACTAATATTATTGGAACACGGCATGTGATTTGGATCCACCTATAGCAAGCAGATCTAAAAATCCATAAATGGGGTCTATCACGATCAATACCCTGTAAATAGCATTAGACACTCCCACTATGTCGGTTAAGAGATGCTGTTAAAAACGCATATTCCTAATATCCTCGCAGGTTTATCGTCATATCAACCGCCTGTTTTGTAATCTCAGCCTGAAAGAGAACTACCACTTCTACAAGGAATCGATGCGCTCCTAAAAACCGGTGAACCCACAGACTAAAACCACTCCCATAGAACTAAATGCTGTAAATGAAAAAAAAATCTTGCTTTCGCATTCAAATTGATTATTTTAATATTACTAGTTTGTATGTAGGCTTCTATACTTTTTTATTATTTTTACGACACATGATATATGGGTCTAATTTTGTGTTGTATAGAATCAAAGGCGGCAAACTAGTTAGTGGCAGTTTATTCTATACAAAACTTAAGTCACACGATAAAAAGTGGAATCCATTTTCCATTTTCCTTTAATCTTGAGTCCTTTAAGCGAGGCGTAAACAAGTTCTACAATCTATTTTAACTGCAAAGTATTACCTCTTCCCGCGCATAGCGGTGAGTCGGTAACGCTATCACATGTTTGTAAACCTTCTCCCCGACCCTCAATAAAAGAAATAATTATTACCCTGATAATCGATTCAGAATTTATTTAGAAACATTTTGGTCTCCGGCACTTATTAAGTTCTATCTTAATGCCTTTCAAATGTCCCTACCTGACCAGAGTAATCTGGTAAGATGGGGGAAGGCAACAGATAAGACATGTACATTGTGCGGTGTTGCTGTAGGGACTACCAGACATATACTTGCTGAGTGCAAGACTCTACTCTGAAAAAGGTCATTATTCGCACCGACATGATAAAGTTATAGAAATTATTCGTGAAGCTGTAAATCTCAGTATTGCTAGAGCCAGAAAAGAATTATCAACAAATTAAAGACTAATTAAACACAATTTCACAGGTTAGTGTTAGTAAAAATGGAGCGTTACACGATAGAACAAAGAGGCATTGAACCGGATTTAAATCTCAATTTTATGCAGTGGAAGTTGCTGCAAGAGAAATTCCAGCAAAGTTTTTGCACCGTCTATTGAAGGATCTTGGCCTTCCGAATTTTTATGATCAACCGTCGGAACATTTATAGAGCGTGTTTCCAGGATGGCGCTAAGAGGATCATATAGTATTTGGTTGAGTAGGGAGGTTAGTGAACGCAGTGCAGGTGAGAGTTCAAAAGGCCTTTAAAACTACATCGCGGTCTCAAGTCCGGGAACGCTGCAGTTCATTCCTCTGCCTTTCAACCACGCGATGGACCCGCCACCCGCAGTATGAAGCCATGGCTAGCTAAGAACATATGTATTATATCATTATTTCTGGTTCACATAGGACAAGCCTAGAGCTTAGTTTGTGACTAGAGCAATATGTGTAAAATTGTCCTACATATTATTATTATTATTTAACATTTTATAAAGTAATAATGATAAAGTAAAACCTAAAAATAAAGTATTAGTGTATACCTACTAATTAATTTCTTCCATATCGCAATCAACCGGGAGGGTACCCAAGGGGTGGCTTTGTTACCTCGTTATATAGCGATGCTTAAAGTCAAAAAAGTCTAAAGTCAAAAAATATTTATTTCATGTAAACCTTTACAGGCATTTATGAAAAGTCAAAAAAAAAAATTCATCATTTGTCTGTGGGAGGAATGGCCAGTTCGCCATTCCTCCCACAGACAAATGTTAAGAATATAATACAAATAAACAAATCGTAAACTATTTAACTATTGTCCTTGCGGGAGAAATTAAAAACAACCCAACCGAACACACACTACATAACCAACCAGTTCAAGACTAGGTGGTTAGCTGGTTCCATTGACCTGTCAATCGTTGACTACCCTGCAAAAGTGCCACCAAGGCGACCAACCCAACATACCATAGCTACGCCCCAAATATACATACTTTAATAAAGGTTATCAAAATATACAAGTAGATAGATGGAAGGTATCTTTAAGGGCGCAAACGCTGATCGCAAGTTGATCGCCTCAGAGACACCCTGGAGAAAAAGGTACCAGCAAGTAAAAAACTCTGATGTTCCACATGTACCGTATCATCAGAGGAGCATGGTCCTGCATGGTTATTGACTTACACCTATGCTTATAGCATGTAGTATATACTCTCTTAGCCTACTGAAGAGTACGCGTAGAACACCCCAAGGCAAATATACTATCTTACAATATTGAAAGTACAGAATTACAGAACAAAACATTTCTTTGATGCCAGCGCCGGCATCATCAGAAGATTTTTCGGGATCTCCGCTTGTTATATGATAACAATCAAACTTATATGTCCTGAGAACTATCCAACCCATTGGTCACCAGATGCTTCGATCAAACGCTTTGATATATATCTATATATATGTGCCTCCCACCCCACGGCCCCATGGTTTCCACCCCAAACGGCTCAAATACAAGTAAAGGCTGTCCCAAAATTAACGCAAGATTTTAATTTGCCGCCATTTGTGCAGTAAAGTGTTGGCAACCCCATAAAATCACAATAATACCATTTCACAGGTTAGTGTTATTTTAGAGATTATTCTTTTAGGTCCCTCTGACCAATATTTCAATTTAGTTAAGTTGTCTGTTGATCTTCTTTTAATCTATTTGCTACACTATTCATATTTAGATTCCATAACTTGGTCGGTGATATAGTGTGCAATTATTTCATTTACATGTATGTTTCTTAATTTAAACCCTATCAAGAGGAGCGTGTATGCCTCAGCATTTAATCTTTTGCATTGAATTACTTGGGAGGGATTCCTGGCCATGTGAGGGTGTTGCTGGTTAATAACTAGCCAACCTAACGCATTCCAGTGTGTGGAGTTGGTGGAGGCTGTGGAGTTGGTGGAGGCTGTGGAGTTGGTGGAGGCTGTGGAGTTGGTGGAGGCTGTGGAGTTGGTGGAGGCCGTGGAGTTGGTGAGGACTGTGTGTGGAGCCTTGGTTAGCGGCCGCCGCCCCAATCGCCTGCTCAGCTCGGCGCTGTCCTGACCTGCCGAGACCCGACCTCCCATACAAAGTAATATCTACACCTTTTAGTTCCTAGTATTTATGTTGTGGACCTACGGTCTAGAAATATCAGATATTATACAAGAATTTGGGAGTGAAGATGCCCCGCTGCGTGCGAAACCAAACTTAAATAATTAAATAATTATCTTTTTTTGATGTAATACTAGTTGCCAACCCAGACCATCCCAGGGACCCAAATTTAGAACTTAAATGTCAAGTTTAGGTATGGATTAATTGTGTTCCAATACCTTGGATGTTATAGTTATTACCAAATCAATTATATTAAACAATTTAATTAGCAACTTTTGTTAAAACTGTTTACATTCTGATAACATCTTACTGGGGTTTTGAATGTTGTGAAGGAGATTATAGTATTTAGTAAAACCAAATTACTGTTATTAATAAAACTTGTAAATAAAATTATAGTGTTGTTTCATTTTTTTTTTTAAGAGTTTCCGTTGCGTGCACTGCGTAAAGGGGTAAACTAACGTAGGCGAAGTTGCGCGGGTTAGCTAGTATTTTATAAAATCGTTTAGACGGAATGAATATTCGAACCGCTAAATTCAAATATTTATATAAAAAAAGCAAATTAATTTTAATTTAAATGCATAGAATTAAAAATCAGACTACATTTCATGAAAATTCAAAAACTATATGACTTCATTATGACAGCATGTATCATAAATTTTGTGCTGAAAAGAGCAAAACTGAAAAATGGGTCATTCAACTCCTGAACACAAAGGATAGGAGAAATACCGTGGACGTATGGAATGAAATTACTCTGCTGAAAAATATGCATTATTTACCGAGGCACTTGTTTTTAGTTTAATTTTTCAGGCTTTCATACTATGATTTTTTTTTATAACTCTAGAACGATTGGGATTGAATGAAAGTTTAGACATAAAAATGAGGAAGGACATGCTTCGCTGGTTTGGGCATGTAGAAAGAATTACAAACCAGATATATAAAAGTAAGATGAAAGGTAAACGTAGCAGCGGGAGACCAAGACACACTTACCATGTTCAGATTAAAAAGGTTCTAAAATACGGTGCAATTAAAAGTCTCCGAAATCGGCGTGCATGTATGCGAAGAGTTATCACTGTGTACGAGGCAAAAGAAGAATGTAGAGATAGAGACAAGTGGCGCTCGATTGTCTCCGCCTAGCCCGTAAGGGACCTGGCGTGAAGATCTTTAGTCGTTGAAGCTATACTCTATACGGCTACTAACATGTATACCTGGTGAACCTGAAAGGTTGTACTTTGGGCTAATATGAGGCTCTACTGATCAAATCTAAAACTTTTCTCGTTGTATAGTGACTTGATGGAATTTATAAAGTCCCCAGCAGCTCTGTTTGTATTAGAGGGGCGTACGCTCACCAGCTTTTCTTCCCGAAGACCTGTCGAACAGTGGCGGGAGAGCACCCTTGTGACAATTGATGCATTCACACAACACAAATTTCAACCATAATGACTTTTTTGTATTTTCAATAGTCTTATAAAGGGTATGTACTTGATACTTTACACATTATACTATACCAACTGTTTAAGTGTATCAAGTGGTTTAAATTATCAGATATTAATATTAAAGTATATTTCGTGTTTTCATTCATTTATTAAAATGTTCATATTTAGTTAAGTCTCCCTTGTACGGCAGATAACGATTGACAGGTCATTCCAAAATCAGCTAACCACCTAGTCTTACACTACTTGGTTATGTAGTGTGTGTTCGGTTCGGTAGTATTTTTCATATTAACCCAGATATTACGTCAACTTAGTGTCATTCTCGACGTAATTGACGTCACAGGGACGTCAAAATGCTACCTGGGAAGATTTCCATTCCATCGCGTTTAAGTTCTAAATATGTTAATAAAGTGGTTAAGGTTACGCAGACGAAGTTGCGCGGATCAGCTAGTGTATAATTTATAAGTAGTCAAATATTTTGCATACAATCATTGAATGAAAAGAATCATTCAGGCGCAATTAATTGTAATACAGCTGATTTTAATACAGCTAATGTATAGAAAACAAAAGATTCGCCAATCAGTGAATTAATGGCCTCGTATTGACACAATAATTTACAGATTCGTATTTACACTTATTTTAATAATGATTGTAAACTTAATTTTATTGTGGAAAAATCATTACGGCTAAAGTCAATTTCATTTCATTGGTCAGTGCGATTTTTGAATGTCAGCGATGACTATCACCAGTGAGAAAAATATCACCGATGACAAGGAAATCACGGTTATCAAAAGTCTTATTTTTGAAAGTCATATGTGCGGTACCAACTTACAAATAATTTCTCATTCGCAAGAGCTAAAATATTAAAAACAATGGTGGAACGGAACTTAACACACATTATTTGTCATCGGTGACTTTATTTACGAATGGTAGGAGGCACTCGTATTGATATCATAGGTATGATATTTTGGTCACCCAATGAGATTCAGAAATACGAATTTATAAATCGACGAATTTTTTAACATTTCAGTGATATTTAGTCTACGCTGATATTTAATATATATATATATCATCACGGGTGCCTTACGGCGCCCGAGACGGCCTAGACGGCCCCAGGGTACCCAGCGTAGAGGTTTTAATCCCACCTCGTCGTAGCCGATGGTATGAGTCTACACCGTACAAGTGGCTATCTCGTCGCGGTGTTTTGAATAGACTCAATAACCCATCTATAAACAGTTTCACAAGTTGGTATAGAGAAACCGGGACCGACAGCTTAACGTGCTTTCCGAGGCACTATAGTGGTGTTATCAAACAGTACATTTTTTAAATTAAAAACTCATTGGTACACACTGAGATTCGAACCAGGGACCTAAGTGGTTTTAAGTTCAAGGTCTAACCAACTCGGCCACCATGTATATATTTAAAAATATATACGTGGTATGATATTTAAATAATCGCGACGAGCTAGCCACTTGTTCGGTGTAGACTCATACCATCGGCTACGACGAGGTGGGATTAAAATCCCTCCGCTGGGTACCCTGGGGCCGTCTAGGCGGTCTCGTGCGTCGTAAGGCACCCGTGAAGATATATATATATATATATATGATATTTAAAAATCTCACCTTACTTATGAACTCAACATTTATATATGCTAGTCATATATTAAGTTTATATAAGAGTTCAAATGGCGGGTAAAACGGCTAGGTAGAGCTATACCCCGCTGCTTCACCCAACATTCCCACATATAAAAAAAAAAAGTGAAGTTATGTGCAAAGAAAGTATTATTCAATTTAGATTTTATCCGGAACAATTTTTTTTTTCTCTTAATAATATTAGTACCTATAGGTTTTACATACGACATGTATCTACTACATATTATATATACTTAGTTATTATATGTAGTTACATATTATATCACTATCACTGCATTGTATTTTTATTTATTATCAGTTACCCATGTATCAAACCATTATAATAATAAAAATATAAACCATGGGTTGGAAAAAAAAAAATTGTATTCCTCCATTTTTTTTTTTTTATAAATTACGTTTTGACATAACAAATATTCAAAAAAAAAAAAAACACCCTTTTTTTATAATCGGCTGAAAATAACGAAACTAGTGAAAACAATAACATTCCCACGGTTCACGGTTCAAAGACTTTATTCATTTTCTTTTAATAGAATAAGATAATGAAAAATAAATATTTTACACACCATTTCCTTCTTCAATAACATAATGTTATTGCCGCGCTTTCATGATTCTCTATCTGGAACAAAAGAAATAATATTTTATGTAGGAAAAACTAGCTCACTGAACCCGATTTGCAAGTATATTATTCTTTAAAAAAATCAGTAAAAAATATAGTGCCTCGGAGAGTACGTTAAGCTGTCGGTCCCGGTTTCACTATAACAACTTGTGAAACTGTTTATAGATGGGTTATTGAGTCTATTCAAAACATCGCGACGAGCTAGCCACTTGTTCTGTGTAGACTTATACCATCGGCTACGACGATATGGGATTAAAACCCCTCCGCTGGGTACCTTGGACCGTCTAGGCGGTTTCGGGCGTCGTAAGGCACCCGTGATGATATGTGTGTATGTATAATAAAAAAATATGACAATTTACACATTATGCTCTAAACACAAACTAAGCTCGAGGCTTGTACTATGTGTACCAGAAACAGCGATGTAATACATATTATAATTTATAAACACCCAGACCATGACAAACTGTACAGGAAAATGTACTATTTTTTTTAATCTAATATCTGACGCAAAGACGCCATATGCACATATGCAGGTGAAGAAAAAGAGGGCCACGGTGACTCTTGACAAACGCTCTTTCTTTTGCTTCACTTTTATTATTTTGTCATCTCTCTTACACAATTTTAAATTGTATAGCTATACGGTGCCGCTAGTTCGGAACAATATTTTCTATTATTTTATAAGCATAAAACACTAATTTATTTATCTTAAATTTATTTGGCTGCCTCCGTAGACTAGTGGTTGCGCCTTTGGCGGAACCACTAGTGTACGGAATCGGAAGTCGTGGGTTCGATTCCCACCCATGGCAAAAAAATATTAGTACGTTTTTCTGTACAGTTTGTCATGGTCTGGGGGTTTATAAAATATAATATGTATTATATCGTTGCTTCTGGTACACACAGTATAAGCCTAGAGCTTAGTTTGCGAGCAATATGTGTAAATAAATATTGAAAATATAAATGAAAGGCAAAAAAATGTTTTATATAAAGTTCAAAAGTATGAGTGAAAAAGAAAGTAACAAATATTGAAACCATTTAAAACATAATATTTTGACAGAACATATATTATAATTATATTTATCTATAAATGTAATAATATGAATTCGATAGGAAATGACATAATAATAATAATAGGAACATGTAACATGTATTAATCTATTAAATTGTGAATCAGTTCAAATTCTTTAAGCGTAGCGTGAATAAGTTTCTCAAGCAGACATAGTGGAATCAACCAATTGAAGCAAGCACCATAGCTACTATTGGTTGAGAACATTCTTGGACGTTACATTGGCACTTACCATCAGGTGGATAGTGGTAGTGTCACATGACCTGCTATATAAAATATATATATATATATATTAAATTGTAATCCACATTATTTTGCATGCCTACCATCTTGTAAACTCGGAATTACTGCATATAAATAATTTCATTTCATATAACCACAAAAAAAACTATGACAAACTGTACACTAATTATACGGAAGAAGTATCTAACGATTTTAAATCTTAAAACACTACATATAAGAATGCAAATTATAACCCACTTACGTGAGGTGTACTAAATTCAGATTTTTTCATGAATAAAAAAAGATGGAACGCCTTCAAGGATGAAAAATTTCTGAAATCACTATAACATCTTCCAAATCCTGTCTCTGCATAATACCGCACTGCGTACGCCCCTGTATTTGTCTTAAGGCGTTAACAAACGTTTAAGACCTTGGCCATAAAAAAAATTTAAGAGACAAAGTTTGGTGAAAAAGTCTCTTAGTAAAAGTTGTAAATATAAAATAAAAATATCACGTAAGATAGAAAAAAAATAAGTTATATAAAGCAGTTGGATATATCTAACTACTGTTTTTTTTTTTTTTTTGCTTTATAATTTACTTTTATCTCAACTTTAACAACTGCAGTGATTTTAAGGGTATTATTGACTAAAACTCAAAAAAAAAAATGGAACCCAGAAAATATTATGGCAGTGATACGACGGGCAGTAAGGCATGGTAGCCATGGTCAACATGTTTACTTAATAGTATTGTTATGAAAATGTATATACTACAAATCTAAAAAAAAATACCACAATGAGTTTCAATCTAAAAAAAAATATACATTTGGTTAACAACACCACTAAAGTGCCTCGGAGAGCACGTTAAGCTGTCGGTCCCAGTTTCACTATACCAACTTGTGAAACTGTTCATAGATGGGTCATTGAGTCTATCCAAAAACAAAAATCGAGACGGGCTCGCCACTTGTTCGGTGTAAGCACATACCATCGGCTACGACGAGGTGAGATTAATTACCCTCCTCCCCCGCTGGATATTCCGAGGCCGTCTAGTCGGTCGAAGTGAGCGTCGTAAGGCACTCGTGATGTTTTTTTTTTTTTTTTTTTAATCACGAATGTTATAGAACTACCTATCACATGCAGTGCTAGAATAAAATTAAAAAAAAAAGCTAAGAATAGTCATTCCTCATATTATTATAACTTGTCTCCTGCAATATACCCGCAGTGCGTACTATGGGGGCGTATTTCTGTTAACCCGTGAAAAGCTCCAGGAAATATATTGTACGATCGGTCTCACGGGCCCTGTACACGCCTCTGCGAATATGAAACACTATTGGCACTTAAATTGTGGCATTTTGCGGTAGGATTTGTATGTGGATTTTTTTTTATTGGAGCAAAGCACGTGACTTTGTATTTACCCGATAGTAAGCAGACCTACAAAGTTTTTTTAATTGTTGTTTTAACAATTTTGATCGCTCCCCAATGCACCCCGAAGATTACATACATACATATAATCACGGGTGCCTTACGGCGTCTGAGACCGCCTAGACGGCCCCAGGGTATCCAGCGGAGGGGTTTTAATCCCACCTCGTCGTAGTCGACGGTATGAGTCTATTTGAATAGACTCAATAACCCATCTATAAACAGTTTCACAATTTGGTATAGTGAAACCGGGACCGACATCAGGACCATAGTGATGTTGTCAAACAAATGTACATATTTTTTTTTTTAATAAAAACTCATCGGTACACACTGGGATTCGAACCAGGGACCCAAGTGTTTTTAAGTCTAAAGTCTAACCAACTAGGCCACCACGTGTATTACTACCTCAAAAAGAAACCAAAGCAACATTCTACTAAAAATAGGTGAACCCACAGACTAAAACCGAAACACGACTAGGTTACTTGACGGTTTTTGCATCTGTATAGGCTTTTTTTCATAAACATTTTTTTCAACAACAACACTTTCTATGTCATGATTTATTGTAGATATACGTGGTGGCCGAGTTTGTTAGACCTTAGACTTTAAAACATTTAGGTCTCTGGTTCGAATCCCGGTGTGTACCAATGAATTTTTTATTTAATAATTTATGAACATTTGTTTGACAACACCGCTATAGTGCCTCGGAGAGCACGTTAAGCTGTCGGTCCCAGTTTCACTATACCAACTTGCACCCGCCTTACGGCGCCTGAGACCGCCTAGTCGGCCTCAGGGTTCCCAGCGGAGAGGTTTTTAATCTAACCTCATCATAGCCGATTATTTGAGTCTATACCGCACATGTGGCTAGCTCGTCGCGATATTTGGATAGACTCAATAACCCATCTATATACAGTTTCACGTATACTAGGCGGTCTCGAGCGCCGTAAGGCACCCGTGATGATACATATAATGTATTATATGTTACTAATTAATTACATACAATAAATAAATATATATATCAATGCTTATATATATTACAATTCGATAAACGTATTTCATTGCCCGATAATTAAATTGAAAGACAATTTGAAATACTACACAATTTGAAATTAGAATACACACATTTCAAACCAAATTATTAGTAAAATACTAATTATTGACGAAATGTGCATACATTTATTGAACTGAATATTACAGTACTATTATATATTCTGTGTATTACATAATTATATATTTGTTATGTACTGGATTATCCTCTACTAAACATACCATTTGTTATCCTAAATCCTGTTACATATTTTAAATGTAACTTCTGCAATATTATTATTAACTTTAGTAGTATTTCAGGAGCATCGCAGTAGGCTACTGCATCGCTCTATTTTCGAGGTGGTAGACTCCTTACAGGAAGCTAATATGAAATGAGCAATTGATGTCATGTTATAGTAGCAAGCATAATGAAGTAGACGCTTAATGAAGTAGACGCTTAATGAAGTAGACGCTTAATTTAAATTCGCCTTTTTCGCTGCCTATTTCGTAATCTAGGATTGTAAAGATTGATTTTTAAACTACTGAATATTGTTGGCTATATAATTTTTCAAAATTTAAACTGGAACAACTTTCCGGAGTAGTGCATTTAATATTATTACAAAAGTTTGTAAGCATAGAGTATTAGTTTGTTACTCTTTCACCCAGAAACTATTGAATGGATTTTTATGAAACTTTAGGGTAATATAGCTATTATATTCGCATAAAAAAGCGGCCCTAGCTTAAGTCACTGCGCAACTGCTAACAAGGTGAAGCAGATGACAACAAGGCCGTTCTGGGATGGGTGACCGCTTTATATAACAAGGCTATTTCATCATAAACACCGCAACAAGCTCGCCACTTGCTAGGTGTTGCCTCCGAATACCATCGGCGAAATGAGGACGGGTTAATCCCTTCGCTGGGTACCCTGAGGCCGTTTAAATGGTTAAAGGCACCCGTGATGGTATTTATTATTTACAAAAGATAAGCTTTTTTTTTTCGAAAATCCCACGGGAAAGAATTCGCAGGCGAAAGGCTAGTATAAAATATATATATAAAAGTGAAAGTTGTGAGTCTGTGAAGATGGATGTATTGGTTTGTTACTCTTTCACCCAGAAACTATTGAACGGATTTTGATAAAACTTTAAGGTAATATAGCTATTATATTCGCATTAAAATAAAAAGCGGCCACAGCCTAGTGGTTAAGTCACTGCGCAACATAACAAGGTGAAGCAGATAACAACAAGGCCGTTCTGGGTTGGGTGACCGCTTTAAACAACGAAGCTATTTGATCATAAACATCGCAACAAGCTCAGTGATGGTATTTATTATTTACAAAAGATAAGCTTTTTTTTTTTCGAAAATCCCACGGGAAAGAATTCGCAGGCGAAAGGCTAGTATAAAATATATATATATAAAAGTGAAAGTTGTGAGTCTGTGAGGATGGATGTATTGGTTTGTTACTCTTTCACCCAGAAACTACTGAGCGGATTTTGATAAAACTTTACAGTTATATAACTAACTGACACGCGCAACTTCGTCTGCGTAACTTTAACCGTTTACGCAGCGCATGCAACGGAAGCTCTCAAAAGAACAATTTTTTCCCAGTTTTCCCAACAATTTTCATTGATGCTCCGCTCTTATTAGTCGTAGCATGTTATATCATATCTTGATAAATGGGCTATCCAACACAAATTTTAAAATCGGTTCAGTAGATCCAGAGATTACCTCCTACAATCTCACAATCTCACAATCTTTACCTCAATAATATTAAGTATAGATATATCAGACATACATACATATCATCACGGGTGCCTTACGGCGCCCGAGACCACCTAGACGGCCCCAGGGTACCCAGCGGAGGGGTTTTAATCCCACCTCGTCGTAGCCGATGGTATGAGTATACACCGAACAAGTGGCTAGCTCGTCGCGATGTTTTGAATAGACTCAATAACCCATCTATAAACAGTTTCGCAAGTTGGTATAGTGAAACCGGGACCGACAGCTTAACGTGCTCTCCGAGGCACTATAGTGGTGTTGTCAAACAAATGTACGTAAATTTTTAAACTCCGTAGAGACAATTTTAAATGCTGGGCTCTAATAATAAATATTAATTTTAGGTACAAACTGCAACGGCTACGACGAGGTGGGATTAAAAACCCCTCCGCTCGGTACCCTGGGGCCGTCTAGGTACACGTGATGATATGTATGTAATGATATATCAGAAAGGCTATATATATTTTCAAAATAGTCTAGAAAATTCTCGGAAGGAAAACTATTTCTTTATAAACAGAAAACACATTTTTTAACCTTGTGGTCTTTTTGGCCCATAAACTAAAGCTGTCAACTGTGGAGGGAATATTATAATAACTTGTCATCTACACTTTAACCCTGTCACGCACTCGGAGGGTAAAGTATGCCGGCAACATAGACCTATGAAGAACTATTGTATAGACAGTGCCTATGAGATTAAATAATTTTAGGCTATACCACCTCCGTGATCACCCTTCGGATCGAAGTAAAATCGTAAAACAAGTTCGTTTTTGCCGCAAATAATAGCAGAGTTGGTAAGGTTACCTTAGACCTAAAAACACTTAGGTCCCAGTGGGCCTATCGCGTAACTGCAATGGTAATGGTAATGGGGTTCATTTTGACATTTGAAGTCCATTATTGAACATCAAAACATCAATTCGTATCGCAGAACGCAATGGGAATGGAAACCCATTATCATTGTAAATGAATCCCATTGAACGAACGAAATATGATAGTTCATACAGATTAGAGCGATCGCGTAACCTTATTGACAGTTGAGAATGATATTCATTACCATTTTAAAACGTCAAATAAAGTAGTTCTCTCTTGTCTAGTTGGCATCAATATCATTTTTTTTTTATAAACGAAAACTTTGTATTTTTATCGGTAAAACAAGAGCTTTTATTTAAAATAATAAATTAGTAAGTAGGTATGATGCAGTGAATGTCATATAATTATGTACATTGAAATTAATAAAAAAATCAAGAATAGATTGTTTAAAAGATTAACTTTTTTGTATTTTATTTGTAACATTAATTAATATTATATATAAATGACTTACCTGAAATAACAGAAAACAAATGTATATTATTCGCCGATGATATATCTACCATAGTTACCTGCGAAAATATTGATAATTACGAATCTGTCCTAAATAATACGATGAATAGTATAGTTAACTGGTTGAGTTTAAATAATTTGCATGTGAACCTTTCAAAGACGAAGTATATGCAATTTTGTAATAAAGGAGGCCGGAAATTCGATCTTTGTATAAAATATAAAAATGTTACGGTACAGGAAGTAGCATCATCAGTATTTTTGGGCTTCGAGTTAGATTGTCATTGCGATTGGTTCAACCATATAAACAAAGTAAGTGCCAAACTTAACAAGTTTATATATCCATTAAAAAGACTATATCTAACAGCCTCACAACAAACAGCACTTACTGCCTACCATGGATATGTAGCGTCAACACTTAGATACGGCCTTCTGTTGTGGGGTAACTCTTCATTGGTCAAACAAGTATTTCTTATACAAAAGAGATGCATTCGGGCGATTTGTGGTGCAATACCGACAAATTCGTGCAGACCTCTCTTTAAAAGACTAAAAATTTTAACTTTGACTAGTATGTACATTTTTGAGGTTTGCGTTTTTGTGAAGGAACATGAAAATTTATTTACATTTAATAGAGAGAAATATCCGAAATCGCGTTGTCCAGAAAATTTAGTGCTGGATATTTTGCCAAAGAGCAGAGTATTTGAGAAAAATTCATATGTGATGTGTGTAAAAATATATAATAAATTACCTAAGGATTATAAACAAATAACAATGGTAAAGTTTAAAAAAATATTAAAAAAGTTACTAATCGATCAAGCATTTTATGATGTTAATGAATATTTAAATGACAATCTGAAATAATTTTTAATAATATTATGTTATAAATTGAAGTTAATGATATACAAATAAGTAGCTAATAATAGTAGCAATAATAAATTTTTAATGAATTTAATGTATAACACATGTTTTGTAACCAAATAAATAGGTGCTTCGTTTTATTTATAAGATAACAAAAGATATGTTATGTATATTTTTTATATAAATATTGAATATTATATTGACAATGTAATCATAATAATAATTGTAAATCTTCAATAGAATTTAATGTATTACACATCTCTTATAGCAAATAAGTAGGTAGGTACTTTGTTTCATTTTAAGATAAATAAAATAATAATATTGACAATAATTGTAATATTTTTCATATAATAAATATAGTAAATACATTTTGTTTAACCAGTAGACATTAATAAAAGTATAAACAGTACATAACAGGTATAACATTATATAGTAAAAAAATAAAGATATTTTTAGTTTGTAATAATGTCAAAATAGTGCATAATAATATTTGTACGCCATTAAAGTGGCAGAGTATAGAGGACAAAAAATTATGTGAACTTCTGTATAACCTATATTCCAACGAATAAATGAATTTGTATTTGTATTTGAAAAAATAATAATCTGACATAACTATTTATGAAAACTCGTAGCCAAGCAACCGAGTGCGTTCAGATTCATCACAAGTTACGTTTTGTTCGAGATTCCCTATTACGATGCTTCTTCAAATTAGATTTACTTTAATGTATAATATTATAGAAGAATTGAATACTGTGATAAACATTTAAAGGAAATAATATATTTTTTATATTTAATTTCTTTTCGATATTTGTCATGTACTTGATAAAACAAAACGCAATTGAATGAGTGAATGATAATTTTTTTTAAAGCCATTAAAATCCAAATGTTTACGCGATCGCTCCTATTTGCTTCAATGGTAATGGGCAATGGTGATACAAATGAACTTCATTCCCATCGAAGTTACGCGATAGGCCCACTGGTTTAAACCCCGGTTTGTACCAATGAGTTTTTAATCTAAAAAATTATGTACATTTGTACACCTCTATAGTGTCTCGGAGAACACGTGTAAGCTGTCGGTCCCAGTTTCACTATACTATACTAACCTGTGAAACTGTTTATAGATGGGTTATTGGGTCTATCCAAACGTCGCGACGAGCTAGCCACTTGTTTGGTGTAGACTCATACCGTCGGCTACGACGAGGTGGGAATAAAATCCCCTCCGCTGGGTACCCAGAGGTCGTCTAAGGTCTCGGGCGCCGCAAGGCACCCGTGATAATATATATAGGTATATTTTAGCCGGCATATTAATGAACAGCGTATTGTAAGGTCCCATTCATGGACTTGGTAGGTCTGATTAGCATCAGGTAGAGACAATTTTAAATGCTGGGCTCTTATAATAAATATTAATTTTAGGTACAAACTGCGAAATTATGCATGATAAGAGTTATCATGCGCAACAATTCCCTAACCAATTTTAAAACAAGCTAGCTAGTTTGTTATGCTCGCTAGTATAGGAGCAATGACTAAGCAGGTCCCAATGACCTCGTTCCTAGCCCTCGGTGTTGCCCATGCTAATAATAAATGGATGGTTTATTCAGAAAAAATATAGGGTTAGAAAACTTTTCTCTTAGGACTTAACCCTTATACTGGGAATTCAATTACTGACACGGTATATGACTGATGGTATGCACGTATACTTCAATAAATGGTCTCTATCAATATTGATGTTTAATAGGATTTATTGATCGCTCCCACTATGTCGGCTAAATGTTGCGATTACAAAATGGGCAGCGACAGAGACGAATTGCATTTTAATATCCTCGCTGCCTATCGTCAATTCAACCATAAGGAGACTACCACCTCGACAAGAATCGATGCAGTACTCTCCTGAAAACCGGTGAGCCCACTGAATAAAACTGAAAAATGACTAGGTCACTTGACGGTCTGTATTGCCCCGGTCAGTCGGCCTAACTAAGTTATAGAGACACATTTTAGATATATCTACGAGTATTTTAGAAAAACCTAATAAAAGAATATTTTATTACAACAGAAATATTTTTGGGCATAATGACCAACATAAAAATAATTTCAATAATTATTTTTATGTTGGTCGTTGTACCAATTGTTAGATTAACAGGGAAGTTGTAATAATGGAAGTGACCTAGACATGTTTCGGTTTTAGTCTGTGGGTTCAACGGTATTCAGGAGATTACTGCATCGATTTCTTGTCGAGGTAATAGTCTCCTTTCAGGGCTACAAAACGGATAGATGACTTGACGATAAGTAACCAAGGATATTGAAAATAAATATACTCTTAATCCAATTAGTTTCTGTCGCCGCCCATTTCGTAATCGCATCATTTAGCCGGCACAGTGGGAGCGATGAATGTGGTTTATCAACAATTATTGATCGATCCCAATCATGGACTTTGTAGGTCTGTTCACCACCAGGTAGATACAAAGTCACATGCCGTGCTCCAATAAAAAAAGGAAGTATATCTACGTTTATATGGGCGTCTAAAACTGCAGAGCTCTTAAGCTATGACGGTCTCAGTTTCACTATAACTATTAGTAAAACAATATATAAATCTAAAATTAAACCAAAATATGAATTTAATAAAATAATACTCCAGCGATCATTTAAGCGAGCATTTAATTTATTTAAATGATATTTTAAATAAATTACAATAAATAACAAACGCAATTAAAAGTATAATTAAAAAACGTCGTAAGTAACACAAACAAACAGACTAATAAAGCAACAAAAGCTAAAACAAAAAGATATATAATCATAAATCTACCAAATTTAGCACCCGCTGTTAATTACAGGGCTCCTTTCGTTCAGATAATTACAGAAGCAACAAAGATTCTGTAGGTACAGAGTGTAAATTTTGAAGAAGCCGACAGTGTAATAAGTGTCAAAGTCAAAATCATTTATTTTATGTAAATGTTTACAGATATTTATGAATAGTCAAAAAAAAAGTTTAATAATGAGGCCTTAGAGTGCGTTTGGTTCGGCAGTTCATTAACAAAAGAACGACAAATATTTATTATTATTAAGTGATTTTACCTAACATGGAATTAAGAATACTAATATGTACGTAACATAGAAATAAGAATAATCTAATAGGGGTGTTGTAAAAGTAATAAGAATTTGACAGTGGAATAAACAACTTATCTAAATAACGAATAACGATCAGCTTTAAGTCGTTATTCGTTAATCGTTATTAGTAAATGCGAGGTTGAAGCTAGTAAAGAGTTTTTTTTCTTCTGTAGATTCTAACCAATAATTTTACAATACCTATCTAACATTAATCTATTTAGATGTTTTCTATTTATACATATTTTATATTTATATTCTATATTTTATATACTTCTACTTGTGGCCATATACGTGGTGGCCGAGTTGGTTAGACCTTGGACTTAAAAACACTAAGGTCCCTGGTTCGGATCCCGGTGTGTACCAATGAGTTAATAATTTAAAAAAATATGTACATTTGTTTGACAACACCACTATAGTGCCTCGGAGAGCACGTTAAGCTGTCGGTACCGGTTTCACTATACCAACTTGTGAAACTGTTTATAGATGGGTTATTGAGTCTATCCAAAACATCGCGACGAGCTAGACACTTGTTCGGTGTAGACTCATACCATCGGCTACGACGAGGTGGGATTAAAACCCCTCCGCTGGGTACCCTGGGGCCGCCTAGGCGGTCTCGGGCGTCGTAAGGCACCCGTGAAGATATATTCTACTTGAAACTGTCATAGCTTTATGTCAATTTATTATTTGCGAAGACCTTCAATGGTCCTTAGTTTCTTGTGCTATTTTCCTAATCCGTTTTCTTGTTACTAATGGTCTTCCTATAAATAAATAATAATATAGAAGTGTTGTAAATGTATAAAAAGACTACATGATGTAGCAAAAGTATAATAAGTTACTAGGGAACAAAGTTATTTATATATTAATAATAATATGGAGGTATTCGGAAAGTATAAAACAAATAAGTATAGTATAATACTTAATAAGTAGGACAATTTACACTTATTGCTCTGTTCACAAACTAAGCTCTAGGATTATACTATGCGCACCAGAAACTACGATATAAAACATATTATATCGTAAACAAATTGTACAGAAAAAACGTACTAGTATTTTTTTGTCATGGTTAGGAATAGAACGCACGACCTCCGGATACAACGCCAAAGACGCAACCACTACGGAGGCGGTCAATATTAAATAACTAGGTAATTTAAAACTAAGAATATTAATATGAAGGTCTTGTAATGATATAAAAATAAGTGTAGTGAATAGAGGTAGGTAACATAGAACTAAGAACTAAGAATGAAAGGGCTGTTGTAAAAATATAAAAATAAGTAAGTACTCGTATTGATTCACTTCAGCTAAGTAACAAAGAACTAAAAATAATGATATGAAGGTGTTGTAAATGTATAATAAGAACTCGACAGTGTAATACGTGACTTTGGCTATGTAACATAGAAATTAAGAACACTAATATGGAAGTGGTGTACCTATTATATAAGTATAATATCAATGACAGCCTCCGTATAATATCAATGACTAGTGGTTGCGCCTTTGGCGTTGTACCCGGGGGTCGTGGGTTCGATTCCCACCCATGGGAAATAAATATTAGTACGTTTTTCTGTACAGTTTATCATGGTCTGGGTGTTTATAAAATATAATATGTATTATATCGTTGCTTCTGGTACACATAGTACAAGCCTAGAGCTTAGTTTGTGACCAGAGCAATATGTGTAATTTGTCCATATTATTATTATTATTATTATTATTTATTATTATAATATCACTTTTATCTGAAATAAACACTTCTTAATTTACTTTATTTCACTTTAATAACAAGCCGACAGTGTAATAAATAAGTTACTTTAGCATTATTCTTAGTTCCATGTTACATATAACATGGAACTAAGACTAATATGGAGGTGTTGTAAAAGTATAAAATGAAGCCCGCAGAGTAATAACTGACTTCAACCATGTAACTTGGAACTAAGAATAACAATAAGAATGAAGAATTAATTTATACTGTTAATCATACAACAGAGAAAATTATAAAGTAGATACGTAATGCAAATTCATGTTTATCGACGTTCATTCGTAAACGCATCATTTACCGGCGCGTAGAAGGAATGGCGATTGCTATTAAAAATTTATGTATGAATCGACCCCATTTGTAGACTATGTATGTCTGTTTACTATCAGGAAACAAAGCAATATCCCGTGCTTAAATTTTAATTTTTATCAATACCTACTTTATTTAAAAAAAAAGCGGCCCCAGCCTAGTGGTTAAGTCACTGCGCAACTGATAACAAGGTTAAGCAGTTGACAACAAGGCCGGACCTGGGATGCGTGACCGCTTTATACAACGAGGCTATTTCATCTTAAACACCGCAACAAGCTCGCCTCTTGTTAGGTGTTGCCTCCGAATACCATCGGCGACCCTGAACGTTTAAACGGTTCTTGGGAGCCAAATAGGCACCCGTGATGGTATTTATTTATTACTTTATTTTATTTAAACACTCGCTGGCCCGCGCAAATTCTTTTGTACTCTCAAAATGAATACATTTTCCCCATCCTTGCAACATTTTTCATTAATGCTTCGCTTTTATTAGACGTAGCGCGATGTTATATTATATTGCCTATAGTCTTCCTCAATAAATGGCTGGCCAACACTAAAATTATTTTTCAATAAAAACCAGTAGTTCCTGAGATTAGCGCGTTCAACCAAACAAATAAACTCTTCAGCTTTATTATATTACAGACTAGCTGATCCGCGCAACTATGATTGCGTAACTTTAACCGTATACGCAGCTACGCTTTCAAAAGGAATAATTGTTTCCTCGTTTTTGCAATATCTTTCATTGTAACTCCGCTCCTATTTGTCGTAGCGTGATATAATATAGCCTATATTTTTCCTTGTTAAATGATCTATTAAACACTAAAATAAGTTTTAAATTCGAACCAGTAGTTCCTGAGATTAGCGCGTTCAAACAAACTCTTCACCTTTATTATATTACGGACTAGCTGATCCGCGCAACTTCGTCTGCGTAACTTTAACTGTTTACCCAGCGAAAGAGGAATATTTTTTCCCTGTTTTTGCAACTTTTTTCGTTGTTACTCCGCTCTTATTGGTCGTAGCGTGATATAATATAGCCTATATTTTTCCTTCATAAATTATCTATCTAACACTAAAGTAAGATTTTAATTCTAACTAGTAGTTCCTGAGATTAGCGCGTTCAACCAAACTCTTCACCTTTATTATATTACAGACTAGCTGATCCGCGCAACTTCGTCTGCGTAACTTTAACTGTTTACCCAGCGAAAGAGGAATATTTTTTCCCGGTTTTTTGCAACATTTTTCATTGTTACTCTGCTCCTATTAGACGTAGCGTGATGTTATATCGCCTATAGTCTTCCTCAATAAATGGGCTATCCAACACTAAAATTATTTTTCAATTAGAACCAGTAGTTCCTGAGATTAGCTCGTTCAACCAAACAAACACTCTTCAGCTATATTATATTACAGACTAGCTGATCCGCGCAACTTCGTCTGCGTAACTTTAACTGTATACGCAGCGTACGCTCTCAAAAAGGAATAATTGATTGTATGTATGTATGTATGTATGTATCATCACGGGAGCCTCACGGCGCCCGAGACCGCCTAGACGGCCCCAGGGTACCCAGCGGAGGGGTTTTAATCCCACCTCGTCGTAGCCGATGGTATGAGTTTACACCGAACAAGTGGCTAGCTCGTTGCGATGTTTTCAATAGACTTAATAACCCAATAGACTTAATAACCCAATAATTGATTGTTTCCTCGTTTTTGCAACATTTTTTATTGTAACTCCGCTCCTATTTGTGGTAGCGTGATATAATATAGCCTATATTTTTCCTTGTTAAATGATCTATTAAACACTAAAATAAGTTTTCAATTCTAACCAGTAGTTCCTGAGATTAGCACGTTTAACAAAACTCTTCAGCTTTATTATATTACAGACTAGCTGATCCGAGCAACTTCGTCTGCGTAACTTTAACTGTTTACCCAGCGAAAGAGGAATATTTTTTCCCTGTTTTTTTGCAACATTTTTCGTTGTTACTCTGCTCCTATTAGTCGTAGCGTGATATAATATAGCCTATATTTTTCCTTGATAAATGATCTATCTAACACTAAAGTAAGTTTTTTATTCGAACCAGTAGTTCCTGAGGTTAGCGCGTTCAACCAAACAAACATACTCTTCAGCCATATAATATAAGTATAGATTCTAAACGTTTGACAACTACACATGAATTATATTATAGGCGCTATTGTGTTGATTGTAATTGGTTTCACAGGTCAAATATTATATGTTGGTTTACGTTACCAATATTGGTAAGGTAGGTAAGGATAGGATTTACCTTTTACCAGAATTTATGACTTGTTTGGATTGTTATTGAGAAATATTGTCTTTTGTAAGCTTTACAGTGGTATATTGTTGGGATAGATGTATTAAATTTATTATATAACGGAACGTGTTTTTGGTCTTGTTACATACAGATGCAAAAACCGTCAAGTGACCTAGTCATGTTTCAGTTTTAGTCAGTGTGTTCACCGGTTTTCAGGAGATTACTGCATTTATTTTTTATCGAGTCTCTTTTCAGGGTGCGGTTACGTAATGGGTAGATATAAGACAAACAGCAAGTATATTAAAATATTTATACTCGTAATGCAATTCATCTTTGTCGCCGGCCATTTCGTAATCGCATCATTTAGCCGGCATAGTAGGAGCGATCAATGTTGTTTAAAACAATTGATTAACCCCATTCATGGACTTTGTGGGTTTGCTCACCACCAGGTAGATACAAAGTCACATGCCGTGCTCCAATAAAAAAAAACCTTATAAATATAATTTTATCACAGGTGCCTTACGGTGCCTAGACGGTCCCACTTCTTTGTAGCCGATGGTATGAGTCTACACCGAACAAGTGCCTAACTCTTCGCGATGTTTGGATAGACTCAATAACCCATCTAAATAGAATTTACAATTTTTAATTTTCATAATCAGTTTCACAAGATGGTATAGTGAATAGGTTACAAATAGGTCTTATGGCTTACTACATGTTAATTAATACATACATGTATAGGTAGGTATAAACGGATGTATACAGGGTGACTTTGATAGGATATATTTTGGGCTAATATGAGGTTCTGCTGATCTAATCATTTTTATATATAGAACCATGTGTCGCAAATTAAAAAAAAAACTCATATTATCCCAAATCCTTTTAATTTCACGCTGAATTTTGAATATTTTGGATCTCCATATTTTTTTGAGAGTATTTTTAAATATTTTATTAACGACTTTTTTTGTTCAAATCTGAGTAATTTTAACCGTTTACGCGCACGCAACGGAAGCTCTCAAAAGGAACAAATTTTTCACGATTTCCCAATATTTTTCGATGCTGCTCCGCTCCTATTGGCTATAGCGTGAGCCTTGCCCTTCCTCGGTAAATGGTCTATCCAACACTGAACGAATTTTCAAAATCGGTTCAGTAATGTAGATCCAGAGATTACCCCCTACAACCTCACAAACTTTGCCTCTTTATAATATTATACGAGTAAGTATAGATTTAACTTTTTTTTTCTATAGTGGTTATTATACACGGTGACTTTGAAAGGATGTACTTTGGGCTAATATGAGGTTCTACTGATCAATACGAACAACTTTTCCCATGGAACCAGGTGCCGCAAATGAAAAAAAATATTGCCTTCTCCATACAAACTAGTAATATTAAAATTACCAATTCGTATGGGGAAGCCAATTTTTTTTTTCATTTGCGACACCATGGTTCCATAGTTGTTCGATGTAATCAGCAGAACCTTATATTAGCCCAAAGTACATCCTTTCAAATTCACCCTGTATATTTTTTTCTATAGTGTTTTTTTTTTCTATAATGGATATTAAATATTTATTTAATCAGCTTTCCTTCTTTTTTCATACTCTTTTCTTCAATTGTACAGATCCCTAAGTTCGTGAACAGCTTTTGCACATGACCGCTTTTTAAAGAAACTGGCAAAAAAATCTTTTAATTTAAACTCAACAAACTGTACTTAATTTAACCGGTTATTAAAAAAAGGTAAAACACAACATCAAAGAAATAAAGCGACATTTTTTTTTCCTAAATCAAACAGTAAAATCTGAGTTCAAACACTTTTAGCAATGAGATTGTATAATGTCTAGAGGCGCAATACAAACGTATTCAAAATGCAAGTGGTCCAAATTACGCTGAAATCGAATACGTTTACAAACGTATTTCATCCCTGGTCTAAATTGGTTTTAGTCGAACACGCGCATATACACGTTTATTTCTGTAATTAATTATATGGCGAATTAGACTCAGACTTAAAAACACTACCTACAATTTTTAGATCCCCGGTTCAAACCTCGGTGTATACAAATACATTTTTAATATAAAAATGTATGTACTTTTGTTTAACCATACCAGTATAGTGCCTCGAAAAGCAGTTTAAGCTGTCGATCCAACATTTTACTATACCAACCTATATAACTCTTAATAGATGGGTTGCTAAGTCTATCCAAACATCGCGACGAGCTAGCCACTTATTTGGTATAGACTCATATCATCGGCTACAACGAGGTGGGATTATAAACCCTTCGTGTGCAGTCTACCTGTTTTCCGTGTGTAGTCTTGTATTCGACCCAAAGACATACACGACGCGAGTGGAGTTCCGTTTTCAGTTAAGTAGTTTTTTTTTATATCATGGATTGTTTTTTTTTTGTTAATATTTAGTTTTAAATAAAACACTATTCAGAAATATATAAACCTATATAGGAATTAGATTTTTTAAAAGTCAAAAATTAAGGACTTATTTATTGCTCTATAAAATTTAATTTACCTCAATGCTTATGGCTTAACGAAAAAGCATTATAAATGAAATTTATTTTAATTAATATTTTTAGGACAAAATAAAAGTGCCTGATTGCTTCTTCAGTGAAGATGAATAATTGGGAATCTGATCAATGAGACCTTTGAATAAAAAGCGTTGGGAGATTCCGAATAATGTTAATCCAGTTTTGAGTTTCCACTTTATTTAATTTTCGAAGAATTCGAGTTCCAATTTTGAAACCAATTATGTGGAGCATGGAATATATGGAACGCTGCTCATTTCAGATTTCTGGGTAGCATTAATTGACATTCATTGCAGAGATGAGAATCTGAAATCGATTGTAGGACCTAAATCTAGGCAGTAGTGGCGTTAGGGTAGGGCGCGGTTGGGCGACCGCCCAGGGCGCCAGAATTAAAGGGGCGCCGAATATTAGAAAGGCGGGCGCCATTTTAAGAGCAAAGGAGTTGGTTGATGAACTTGTAATTGAACCTACAACAAGAACTCGACGTGTGAAAAGACAATTTGATGAAACTGATAGGGTTGAGCTACTTCTTTAGAAAATAAAGACAACTTTTTTAGAAAATAAAGGTTAAAAAAAATCTAGTTGAACACTGCATACTCAGAAAAATACCTATCGTGTAATCCAAAAAAAAAAAAAAAAATTTTTGCTGTCGCTTCGCTTACTGTCGTGCAATTTTGGTAGGGTTAGGACACAGAATACTAGGGTTGGTTCCCCAGTATCTGTGTGACCTAGCCCTGGGTCATACAATGGTAAAACTAAAACGCAGCATACTAAAAAAATAAACACTTTTTTTAACCCCAGAAAAAAATCTACTAGTAGACCGCCTCCGTAGACTAGTGGTTGCGCCTTTGGCGTTGGATCCGGAGGTCATGGGTTCGATTTCCCTCAATGGCAAAAAAATATTTAAAAAGTTCTTAATTTTTCTGTACAGTTTGTTATGATATTATATGTCAAGCCTAGAGCTTAGTTTGTGATTAGAGCATATGTGTAAATTGTCCTACATATTATTATTATAATCACACAAATATGTGTCAAAAAAGGAAAATAATTATGTTTACGTGAATATTTTTCGCCTTATTAATTTAACTTTTATTATGTCCTTTTTAGATGGGGTTGGATAGCTAGCATATAGGGGGCGCCGTATAAATAGCGCCCAGGGCGCTGTTAGTACTAAAACTGGCACTGCTTCTTAGTTATATAACGTTGTGGCCGAGTTTGTTAGACCTTAGACTTAACAACAATGCATAGTAAGACCAATACTGATGCATTTAAATAAATATATACCAATACAAAGAGACCTACTGCGACAAACAAACAATTTCTACACAAAAAAAAAATCAAATAAAAATGTTTTTCCGATTTTCCTAGAATATTTGAGGTTATGTATTCATCTCCAAAAGTAGGTACATAGGTTTATTTTACTTAATTAAATTATACAGAAACTAAACGCGCGATATGAAAATAATACCAACTGAACGCATGCTACATAACCAACTAGTTTAAGACTAGGTGGTTAGCTGATTCCATTGACCTTTCAATCATTACAAAAGTTGTAGATCTTTTTATTGTCAAATAAAAAATACATTTAACTGTTTATTCCTATCGTAAACAGTTAAATGTATTTTTTTTTTTGACAACTTTCGTTGCTAATCGCGAAAATCCGTGAAATACACTATCAACCCCTAAAAGCGTTCCTCCCTTTTCCATTTTGTCGACTCCAAATTATTTTTTCGGTTATTACATACATTATTTTACTCCTCTTCCAGGCAGGTCTCATGGTGTTAATTTTTTGGTCCCGCTTTTATTATTTTTGGATTCCATAATGAGTTTTTAATAAACTAAAGTAAATATATTTGACAACACCACCTTTAGTGCCTCCGAGACTTTAAGCTCTCGGTTCCAGTTTCACTATACCTATTTGTAAAACGTTTTATCGTTGGCTTATTGAGTCTATTTAAACACCGTCAAGAGCTAGCCACTTGTTTGCTATAGATTAAATCAGTCTGTACGCAATTTTTATACAATATCTAACATGTTGTCAAACACTAGCTTTTTGAGATCGAATAGGCACAAAAGAGAGAGAAAAACGAACCGCTATTTTATTTAAATTTAAATCGACCGGCTCCACAGTGCGGTTATTTGTTTGTATGACGTTTTATATTCGGGTTTGATCGCTTTATACGAGAATGGAGTGATATTGTATGTTTCGCTAAAAGGATTGGAAAGGAATAAAAAAAAAATTTACTATATTTTTTGTAAACATGCTAAACCCAGGCAGGCTTCGCTGTAGTTTAGTATGAATGAAAATAGTAATACTTGTAAGTAAAACGTTTTTTTTTAATGGAGTACGGCATGTGACTTTGTACTTACCTGATATTAAGCAGACCTACATAGACCATGAATCAATACATTGTTGTTAAATAAATGAAGCGGTTACGAAATACATCGTTACATCAGTCGTCCATACCGTCGCACATACAGATGCAAAAACCGTCAACTAACCTAGTCATGTTTTGGTTTTAGTCTGTTCAGTTTACCGGTTTTCGGGGGACTACTGCATCGATTTCTTGTCGAGGTTTTTACAGAGTAAGCTTCCAGAGTGTCTCTTCGATCTCATCGTTGCTTTCCATCAGACAAGATTGAGGTTAAACGGAGACTCTGTTTATATTTAAAAAAAAAATGTACTCTCTCAAAGATTAGTTGGTAGAAAATGCTATGTATAATGTTTTGCAATAAAGAGTTAAAAAAAACTTGAAATAAAAAAGTCATGAATTTTCCGTTCACATAGGAACTTCGCCATAATCATAATATAAATAAATGCAATGTTTGGTAAAAAAATAAGCCTATCTAACGCCTTTTTCAATCACATATCATATTCATATTATAATAAAATAAATAAGTATCATCGCGGGTGCCTTATGGCGCCCGAGACCGCTTAGACGGCCTCAGAGTACCCAGCGAAGGGGGTTTAATCCCACCTCGTAGCTGATGGTATAAGACTACACACAGGTGGATAACTCGTCCAAATAAGCGGCCATCCTGTGAAATACGGAACGTCTGGAAACACTAATCTCGTTACACGCTGCGCAAGCGCCGCGGCGTTCGTCTAAGTGAAAGTCTGCTGCTTCGCTTACTGCTTCGTAACGTGTATATAGAAGTGAATATTTTTTTTAATCACTCATTTTGTTGCAACCGCACTCATTGTTGTTGAGGAAAGTTGAATCTGAAATTGGATTACTCTGCTATTTGGATGTTTTTGTGCAGAATAATCTTTTGGATACTGGTGAGTCCTTGCATTTCTTCTCCTTATCCGCCGATATGGTTTACCGGTGTTCTTTTTACAACCCAATATGCAGGAACATAACTTTGCTATCTCAGCTCCTTCGATTTTTTTATAAATATTATTTATTAGTAAAATATAATCGCACCGCGTAGGTATTCCGCGCACCTCAAAATCAAAACTGTGTATAACTAGATTTTGCACGCCATAAATGGCAGAATATGTAGATCATTGCAAAAATTAACATACTGTAACACCATATTCTTGCAAAATAAACATATTTCATTTCATTTCATTTCATTTCTTTTTTCATGTATTTTTTTACAGATATTTATGAATAGACAAAAAAAGTTTTTAACAATGAAGTCCACGCTAAGCTGTCAGTAGGGAGTTTAAAGTGTGGATATGGTCAGTAAAGTTGGTCACCTGGGTGGCTCCCTTGTATGGCAAGTAATGATTGACAGGTCAACGAAATCAGCTAACCACCTAGTTTTGCACTACCTAGTTGGTTATGTAGCGTTCGTTCGGTGCGATAGTATTTTTTATATTAAGAAAACACTCCGCTGTTTACGTTGCTATTCATTGCCAGAAGAACAATGAATATTTTTTATCATCTCAATATCTGAATTAAAAATTAAACGCGCAGTGTAATCTTAATATAAAAAATACTATCGCACCGAACGCACGCTACATAACCAACTAGGTAGTGCAAAACTAGGTGGTTAGCTGTCAATCATTACTTGCCATACAAGGGAGCCACTTAACTTCACTGGGACACAAAAGAACGACAAACCAACGATTTAAGGCTCCAGAGAAATTTTCGGTGATGAATCGCTTCGTCTTCAGTTAAAACATGGGTTTGAAAACATACCTCACAGACTACCTACACATCTGTTGGATTTCATTTTGTCTGAACTCAGTTGCCTAAATAGTCTGTATTCAAGATATTACCAGCTTCCGTTAAATCGGTTTCCTGTAGATACGTAGATCAAACAGACTTCATAATATAATAATTGGTATGAAGCAGTGATATGAAGTTATAGCAAAAATAATGTATACAATAACAAAGATACTAATTTGATTGTTCTTTAATTAATTCTTAAACAATAAAGGAAAGCTGTAACAGAGTTAATAATTAACTAAGATATTACTACTGTTATATACAACAGCGAGTAATATTAACCCTATATACTCCCGAAATGACAGTCAAAATGTGTTTGTTTTTAAACATTAATAATAAATATAAATATATCATCACCGCCTAGACGACCTCAGGTTAACCAAGAGGGGTTTTAATCCCACCTCGTCGTGATGGTATGAGTTTTCCTACATCGAACAAGTGGCTACCTCATCGCTACGTTTGGATAGACTCAATAACCCATCTATAAACAGTTTCACAAGTTGATATAGTGAAACCGGGACCGACAGCTTAACATGCTTTCCGAGGCACTATAGTGGTATTGTCAAACAAATGTACATACATTTTTTAATTAAAAACTCATTGGTACACACCGGGATTCGAACCAGGGAACCTTAGTGTTTTTAAGACCAAGGTCTAACCAACTCGGCCACCACGTATATGTACCCAGTAGAGAGGTTTTAATCCCACCCCGTCGTAGCCGATGGTATGAGTCTACCTACAACGAACAAGTGGCTAGCTCGTCGCTATGTTTGAATAGACTCAATAACCTTCTATAAACAGTTTCACAAGCTGTACAGTCAAACTGGGACCGACAGCTTAACTCTCCGAGGCACTATAGTGGTGTTGTCAAACTAATGTACACATGAAATAAATCTTTGGTACACACCGGTGACCTATACTGTAGTGTCTTTAAGTCTGAGGTTTAAGCTACTCTGTCACTACGTTATGTCAAATTAAATTATTTTTACTGATTTTAATCATACCTGAAGTGTGTAGGGGTTCTCTTATACGTTGATAGAACTCGATTAAACCAGAAACCCCTTTGTTCTATTGTATTAATTACGATTTACAGCTCAGATTTCGACTGCAAAATTATTCATTTATATTTATTGATACTATATACTCGTACATACTATGAACTAGCGATAATTACATTTTAGGTACTGACGCCGAGAACTTCTTTTAGATCCTAATTTCCTAGTACATAATTTTGTTATATCATGTAAAGTTTAGTCAGCGTTAAAAATAAAAGAACATTGGTATTTTTTTTATTAATAAAACTATCAAAATATTTTTACAAATCCCCGTTATTGCAACATTTTTTATTGATATTCCGCTCCTATTGGTCGTAGCGTGATGATAGCTTAAGCCTTCCTTGATAAATATATACCTACTACTTAATACTCGTATAATAAAGTGGTAAGTTTGTGAGATGTAGGGAGAACTACTGAACTGATTTAGAAAATTATTTTAGTGTTGGATAGCCCATTTATCTAGGAAGACTATAGGCTAATATAATATCACGCTACGATAGGAGCGGAGCATCAATAAAAAATGTTAAGAAAACGGGTAAAAATTATCCCTTTTGAGAGCTTCCGCTGCGTGTTCTGCGTAAACGGTTAAAGTTACGCAGACGAAGTTGCGCTTTGTAGGTTTGTAGGTTTTACTACCATCAGGTAGATATAAAGTCACATTTCATGCTCCAATTTTAATAAAAAGTCTAAAATATTTATTTTATGCAAACCTTAACAGTCATTTATGAAAAGTCAAAAAAAGTGTATATAAGGCCCTAGTGTGCACTTAGCTAGGTTGCCATTCCTCTCATACATTCATAGACAAATGTTCAAAATATAATAAAAAAAACAACCAAACCGAACCCGCGCTATAATAACAAACTAGTTGATTTAAGACTAGGTGGTTAGCTGGCTGGCTAGGTAGTTAGCATTCAACAATTTTGTATATGTAAGTTTAATATACATTATAAGATTGAAAATACATTTAGAAATAAGTAAGTTCAAAGTAAAAGGCTTGGAATATGTTTGTACTAAATCTTGTGTTGAATAGAATGCCTGGAATTTTGCAATAAACTGAGAAGAATTTCTTTGCTAGCGGTCTAACAAGACGCTTGATTTTTCTTGAAATATTTTTCGAAATTAAAGACCTTTTTTTCTATACATTACTTGTACCATCACGGGTACCAGAGACCGCCTTGATGGTAACCAGCCGTGTGATTTTTTTCCACCTCGACGTAACTGATGTTATTCTGAGTCTACCGAACCAGTGGCCAGCTCATCGCTGTGTTTGGATAGACTTAATAATACATCTAATACAAAAAAATAAATAAAAGATAAAATGCAATTTAGCGACAAGTTACTCAACCACTAACCTAACCAGGTTCCATTTACCCCTCACAAAAATTGTCATTGCTTGTTACCTACATATTTATTTATACACAGACGTCCGCAATGTAATTTCTTCTCTAATTATTCTATATTAGAGTCAAGTTAGAAGTCCTAGTTTCTAATACTAGATGCTACTCATCTCTGGGAATATTTTATTTGTTTTACTGTTTTAATTATTTTTCATTGATTGTAATAGTATTAACAGTTTCACAATTTGGTAAAGTAAAACTGGGACCGAGGCACTATTAGCGGTATTGTTAAACAAATGTACCAAATTTTTTTTTTTTTAACTTATTGTTCAATACCGGGTTTTAAACCGAAGTCTTAAAACTGTAGTGATTTTAAGTATAAGGTCTAACCAACTCAGCCACCACGTACTTACCTACAATTAAAGATCTTTCTTACTAGATACCCTGTGACCTAGCTTTCCTTAAGCCGGCTTCACTCGTTATATTATTTGCGCAATATTTTTTTTTTTTTAAATATTTATTTAGTAAAATATTCCACCATTATTCCTACCGGAATATGGTTAAGTCAAACAATGTACTCATACAAAAAAAAACAACAAAAAATCAGAGTTAAAACAATAATATATTTTTTATCATGGCTTGCTCTTGCTCTGTTCAATTCTAGTAGAGCAAGATTCTATTCGGCAAGAATTATTATTGGTCTTTTACAGGTTGAATTTCGGAGAGTAAGCGATGGAGTTACAAGAGTTAATCCCTCCTGCCCCATTCCGATATCGAATACCAAGACGGAAAGGGAAAGCGTTTCGCTACCTCCTTTATTGTGCACACGGTTAAGGAGTGGAGTTCCCTCCCTGCTTTTGTGTTTCCTGACACCTACGAACTGAATGTCTTTAAGTCTAGAGTAACTAACGTACAGCCTGTACCAAAAAGGGGCAGCCGTACCGATTCTACCTATAGAACTATTGCTATAACTTCTGTGTGTTGCAAAAGTATGGAACGAGTGGCAAACAACATACTCCTTGGCTACATTAAGAATCTTCTTAGCGACCGGCATTGTGATTTTCACCCAGGCCGGTCTACGGAAGACTCCTCGTGGAAGCTACTCATCTCTGGAGTAAGGCCGTTCAGAAATACGGCGAAGCTCTGGATATATCTCTTGGCATTTTTAAAACTTACATGAGTTATCCCCTCCGGCCTTATTTCTATATCGAATACTAAGATGGAAAGGGGTTCCATCCCTTCGTTCTTGATATCCCACCAGCTTGCATAAAGCGTTTCTCTACCCTCCTTTATTGTGCACACAATTAAGGAGTGGAATTCTCATCCCTGTTGTGTTTCCTGACACCTACAATCTGGATATCTTTAAGTTTAGAGTAAACGTACAGCCTGTACCAAAAAGAGCAGCCGTACCGATCCTACCTATATAACTATTGCTATAACTTCTGTGCTTTGCAAAAGTATGGAACGAGTGGCAAACAACATACTCCTTGGCTACATTAAGAATCTTCTCAGCGACCGGCAATGTGGTTTTCGCCCAGGCCGGTCTACGGAAGACTCCTCGTGTAAGCTACTCATCTCTGGAGTGAAGCCGTTCAGAAATACGGCGAAGCTCTGGCTATATCTCTAGGCATTTTTAAGACTTACATGAGTTAATGCCAACTGTCCCTGTGAGTTGAAATGATACCACGAATAAACTTTTAAGAGGCTTTATTTAAACGGGTTAAAGTTACAGACAAGCAAATAACAATCTTCCATTGATACGAAAAGCAGTGAGCCTTCGACCAATCATCGTAGCTCGGAGAAGTGTTACTATATAGAAAATATTTATTGCTGTAGGGGTACGTTCAATTTCACACCCCCACCCAATAAACATTTTCTATACTTACAAAAAACTTATCATAACTATAATTTACCACAAACTTCTTCTCTAAATTTGCTCAACAAATTATTACCTAAAGTTTTAGTAAACATGTCGGCCAACTGGTTCTGTGAACATATATATTCAAGCTTAATTGTTTTCTTATCTATCTGTTCTTTAATAAAATAATGTTTTATATCCAGATGTTTAATTCTTCTAATATTACCAGGATTATTAGCAATTTTAATAGTAGACTGGTTGTCTTCATAAATTGTAATAGTTAAATTTCCATCAAAATTAAAATCAATCAACAATTTGCGCAGCCAACATGCTGCACTCGTGGCAGTGGCCAAGGCTATGTACTCGGACTCTGTTGAAGAGATAGTTACACAATGTTGTTTCTTAGAACCCCATATTACAGTACAACCAAATATTTTAAAACAGAAGCCTGTAGTAGACCTCCTGTCTATAGCACAGCCTCCCCAGTCCGAATCTACATAACCCTGAACCATGTCACTATCATTAATTATATAAATCAAACTTAAATCTATTGTACCCTTAATGTACCTTAAAACATTTTTTAAAGTCTTCAGTAACAATGTTGTAGCACAATTTTGATATCTACTCAACATGCATACAACAGCACAGAGATCGGGTCTTGAACCCACAGCTACATACATTAAACAACCAATCAATGTACGACATTGTTTCTCTATTTGTGGGCTTTCAGAAGTAGCACACTTTAACAAATCAAAATTAAAGTTCTGATCTATAGGTAAAGTAGCATTTTTACAGTCCAACATGTTATATGTTATTAACAAGTTTCTTAAATATTCACACTGATTAATAACTGTTATACCCTTAATACAATCTTGTTTAACAGAAAAACCCAAATACTTTGCAACCACACCCATATCTTTTATTTTAAAATTTTCATTTAAAAGTAATTTCAATTTTTGAGTCTGTTGTTCACTATTAGAAAAATATAATATGTCATCGACATATAATAATAAAAATATTTTACTTTGATCACAAATTTTAATATATAAGCAACTATCATTTTCAGACTTTATGAAATTTTCTTTTAACATAACCTCATCAAAACTGTTATTCCAATATTTAGGTGCCCTTTTAAGGCCATAAATAGACTTTACAAGCTTACATATAGAGTTATTTTTATTTTTATAAGCGCCCTCAGGCAGGTACATGTATATTTCTTCATTAATTGAACTATTTAAAAACGCACTACAAACATCCATTTGGTAAACAGTCTGCCTCAATTTATTTGCAATAGCCATAAAGATTCTAAATGTCGATAATTTTGCTACCGGTGCATATAAATCATTAATATCTAAATGGTCCTGTTCAAAACCTCTTGCAATCAATCTAGCTTTATATTTCACATCACTATCACTTTTTTTAATTTTAAAGACCCACTTGCTATGTATAATTTTAATATTATTAGGTACACTACTCACCAAAGTCCATGTATTGTTATCCTCTAGTGCTCTCAGTTCAGTGAATATTGCTTCCTGCCACTGTCTAGCATCATTTCTGCTCATAGCATCTTCATAACTAATTGGCTCATTCTCAGTCATGCATAAAAAATTAGTAATGTAATCACATAGCCAACCTGGTTTCCGAATAGTACGTTTTACTTTCTCTGACATTTCTCCTTCAGTATATAACTCATTTTCCTTGCTTTTTTCCATGTCATTGTTTTCTTCTTCTTCTGTAGTTTGAATTATATCTGGCTGTAAATTTAAAATTTCTTGTTCCTTTATAAATATTACATCACGTTTTATTTCAACGGTCTCCTTTATTGGAAAAAATATTCTATATCCTTTTACCGTCTCACCGTAACTAACAAAAATTCCTTGCTCTGACTTTGCATCCCATTTTCTCCTTTTTTCTTTAGGGATATGCACATATACTTTCTGGCCAAATTCCTTTAAGTTTTGTAAGTTAAAATCCTTTCCAGTCCAAACTTTATAAGCAGTCTCATTTAATTTACTATATATTTTTGTTCTATTTAAAACATATATCATTGTATTTACACTCTCAGCCCATAGATTTTTATTTAAATTACTTGCTAGCAACATTGTACGTGCTCCTTCAACTACCGTTCTCATGTCCCTCTCAGCCTTTCCATTCTGTGCTGGTGTGTATGGGACTGTAGTTTCATGTCTTATTCCTTTATTCTGTAACATTAATTTCATATTTTTATTCATAAATTCCAGTCCATTATCCGTTCTTAAAGTTTTAATTTGACTATTAGTTTCCTTTTCTGTATAATTTATGTAGTTGCATATATCGCCAAAGACATCAGATTTATTTTGTAAAAAATAGACATTACGATAGTTTGAATAGTCATCTCTTAGTAATAAATAGTACCTGGATCCTCCGACTGATTCCACCTCCATGGGACCACAAACATCGGCATGGATGAGTTCACCAATGGCTTTGGTCTGAGATTGACTACGTGGAAAAGATAGTCTGTGCTGTTTGCCCTGCAGGCAGGCTACACAGTCCTGAACCTCATCTATGTATTGTATATTATTTTGGTTTAAGGTTAATTTCACAGTTTCATAATTTTGATGACACATTTTATTATGCCATTTTGACAACTCATTCATCACCATTGCATTTTCTGTTCCTTGATCTTCACTTATTAATTTTAAAACAAATACTTTTCCTTCCAATCGAGCAATAGCACCCACTTGATTGTTTATTAAAAACTTGCATGTTTTATCATCAGTAATCATAATATAACCCTTTTGCACAGCTCGTGTAACCGAGAATAAGTTTACGGTTAAGTCGGGTTCATATAACACATCATTTAAAGTTGTTTCAATCCAAGAGTCACCATTAAAAGTTTTCAAGATCATATTTCCAATACCAATTGCGTCTATTTTTCGGCCATCCCCCACCATAATTTGTTTTTGGTTTGACAGATCTCTATAATCCATGAATAGATTGCGTTGAGAACTCATATGTTCACTGGCACCACTGTCAACTAACCATGAAGTAAACACAATCTTGTCAGTTATTGTTTCAGAGTTTAAATTATATTTATTATTGTCCACACTACTTAAAACAAATGCATTACTTTTTGATTCATTATTCTTAGTTTTGGATTTAATATAAAAATGACACTGAGCCTTAAAATGACCAGGCTGTTTGCAAAAGTAGCATGTTTGTGCATTATTTGGAATTTCTTTTGTTCTGCAGAACTTAGCTACATGACCCAATTTCCCACACTTGTGACATTTAAAAGTTCTTTTTGCCACTAAAGCTACTGTTTCACTTTTGCTATTTACAATGTTATTATTATTCATTCTTTCTTCTTCGGTAAGAAAACGTTCAATCATGTTGTCTAGGGTCTGTTTGTCATCAGCAGTTGACTCCCATGCTGAAGTGAAATGTTTAAATCTCTCTGGCAAGGACATAATAATTTTTGTAATTATAAACTTATCTGAAATTTCTGCTCCACACTCTTTCATTTTATTTCTTAACTCTGAGACTCTTGAGATGAAAGTTGATAGGTTCTGCCCCTCACATTTTAGCGAGAAAAACTGTTGCTGGACCATGTGCAAATGTGTTTCAGATTTTTGTTCATAAACTCCCAGCAACCTTTTCCACATATCTTGGGCCGTTGTGCAGGTTATAATATGTAGCATGGCGCTTTCTGACAATCTGGATACAATAAAACTCTGGGCTTTGAGGTCCTTCTTAGCCCATTCCTTTAAATCTGCTTCTCGATCAGGCTTAGTCTCCATTCCGTCCACGACACCAAATAAGGAGAGCCCTTTTAATATTATAGATGTCTGGAATTTCCACAAATTCCAATTATTAGCCTCCAACTTTGTAACAGCCGAGTTAAATAACTGTTCCATTTTTGGTATCCCTTCCTACGACACAAAAATCTCAAACTTTCCAAAAATCGCACACCGCGACGTCCGTAAACTTTGTCGTAGTCCTTTTTTTTTATTTGCTTTATTTTACAAAAATTAACATTCACAGTTAGGCTACGCTGGGCCCATAACCTGTGAGTTAAAATGATACCACGAATAAACTTTTAAGAGGCTTTATTTAAACGGATTAAAATTACAGACAAGCAAATAACAATCTTCCATTGATACGAAAAGCAGTGAGCCTTCGACCAATCATCGTAGCTCGGAGAAGTGTTACTATATAGAAAATATTTATTGCTGTAGGGGTACGTTCAATTTCACAGTCACATTAAGATATCGAACATGAAGACGCGAAGAAGGGTTTCATCCCTTCGTCGTTGATATCCCACTAGCTCGCACAAAGCATTTCGCTACCTCGTTTATTGTGCGCACAGCTAAGAAGTGGAATTCCTTCCCTGCTGTTGTGTTTACTGACACCTACACTCTAGATGTCTTTAAAACAAACAAGAGTGAGTAGGCATTTACAGAGCAAGCTTGCTTCCTCTTCGACCTCGTCGTTGCTTTCCACCAGTAGTACAGATGCAAAAACCGTCAATTAACCTAGTCATGTTTCGGTTTTAGTCTGTGGATTCACCGTTTTTCAGGAAATTACTGCATCGATTTTTTTATCGAGGTGGTAATCTCCTTTCAAGGCGCGTTTACGAAATAGGTAGTTGAATTGAACTGACGATAAGGCAGCGAGTATATTAAAATATACTCGTAATGCAATTCGTCTTTGCCGCCGCCCATTTCGTAATCGCATCAATTAGGGCATAGTAAAAGCGATCAAATTGTTTAAGAACAATTATTGATTGATCCCATTCATGGACTTTGTGGATCTGCTCAACGCCAGGTAGATACAAAGTCACATGCCGTGCTCCAATAAAAAAAAAGGCTATATTGAGGTGAAACGCAACTCTGTTTATTGAAAGAAAGAAAAAGAAAACGTTACATCACAAAATTCGAGGTACGAATTTTCTTTTGTTTTGATTTAGACTTAGACAATAGTTCGTATCATATTGAAAGTTGTACCAAGTGTAAGTCATCAAAACTTCTAGTATAGTTACTATAAGAGTTTCGAGATATCCATGCCGAGATACAGATAAAACATGGATAAAACTTTCTTGTTTCTTCTGAGGTTAAAAATAATAAGAATTCCCATATAAAATAAAGCCCTAAAATTACAGAAGGTAATTTATTTTGTTCTATCTTACCCAAAATATATTATTTCTTGTTTCGAAACATAAAGAAAATAGCTGAAATAATTCTGAATGGATCCATTACCCTATAGCAATTTCACGCTGTAGCTCGGTTGGGATCTAAATGATTTGTTACCCGTTAAGTGGAGTTAAGGAGAAGGTAACACCCTGGCTTTATAGGCGCTGAACGATAAACATACCTAGCGATTTTAGGTAGCTATTAATAATGGCCGTAAAAACTTTTTAAGGGATAAAGCATATATAACATTTATAGCATATTCGTAGAGTCAAATAACAAAAAAATATCTCCGAAAATTTTCTAAATAATACATTTATTAGGCCGCCATTTCTCCCAAACATACACCATATATTCACTATCTCTTGTTTTTAATTGCGCGAGTTCTGATATCCATATTATGCGCCGTAAAAGGGCAACTCGTTTTCTTACACAATAAAAAAAATAGCAACTCAACCGAAAAAATCGCCACAAAAAAACCAACTAGTGTAAGGCTAGTTAATTAGCTGGTACCATTGAACTGTCAATCGTTATCTAAAAGGTGCTATGGGATTCCTTGAGGGTATCCCGAAGACTGTAGTCGTGTGTTTCTAATATATTTTTCATAGTTAAGTTTATAGGATATTATTATGCAAAAGTGTACCAATTTTGTAGAATAAGCATTCATAAGTGTGAGAAGTGTAGTATTTACGTAGTGATCTCAGTGTTTGTGCTATATCAACGATCCATTTCTTCAGTAAAATGACGGTACCCATTTTACTGTAGACTCTTTCCTCCTTCACATGACACTGGCATAACTATGCCGTATGTTTGCATACAGTCATGGGGCCATTTCTTATTATAACCTAGTCCTTTCCCTATTCCTTTCCATCCTATTATCCCACTTTCACTTTATAATAATAAAAAAAATCTACCCTCACTCGACACTCGGCAAAATTACATGCACCCATAGAGGCCATTAATTTAAGCTAATAATAATAAACAAAGGTGCTATCTAAATATCTATTATAACAAAAATATTACTATAAGTTCTTTATAATAGATGTTTTTTTCAATAGTTTTTTTTATGACTTGAGTCATTTATAAAAATGCTAAAAAATAATATTATCATATGAACGCCTATATGCTTAAAATTACTCCAATTTGTACAAGTGATGACTTCGTGAGTTTTAGTCTAAAAGCTGAAGCGAGTTGTACTTAATACAAAAGCGGCCTACAAATACTAAGTTTTTGTATGGGCGACACTAAAAAGAAAAATACGCTTCATTATTTTAATCGTAGAAAATAATGACTCTTTTACCACGATGACAATAACACAGTATGTTAACATTCAGGGTTGTTCTTAAGCGCGTTAATAACGCTAATATAAACGCTAATGCTTAAATCAGACCTTAGCTATAGATTTACAATCTTCGCCCTCGGTTATTGTTTATCATTTCCCATGGAAAGCTTCTTTTATTTTGCAACAGAAATATATAATTTGTTTGTCGTAATAACTGTAATTTATATATTTAAATGTATATGTACTTATAATATATATTTAGAGCGTACGTATACTCGGTGAGGTGGTCGCTTCGGTGGCACATTTGCGTGGCAGATGGCATTTCTTTATCTTATAATCCCGGGTTCTTCGAATCGTAAATAAAGCAATGCTTAAGCCGATATGGAAGGTACCGCCAACATCGGTGATACTGGTGTTGTATATTCATGAACTGTATAATCTACTTACTATCTCAGAGATATGCATGCCGAGCTCCAATAAAAACAAACACTTTAAATATATCAATAAAAGTAGCTAACCACCTAGACTGACAATAGGTGGTTTGATTGTTTTTTGTACAAATATAATAGGACATTTCATATACATTTTACTGGTCACAAACTAAGCCAAACTTGTACTATTTATTTTTATTTATTTATTTATTCTATGATGGAAAACTTACAGCATTAAAGTGATATTACATTATAACAAAATGCATTTTAAGTTTCCACAGTTTACCAAAATAATTAATACTTATATAATATGTAAAATAATTCATAAAAATAGTACAGTATTACAAATTATCTGTGTTCTATAATATATAGATTTTTCTCTACCTATTACTCTGTTATTTCTACTCATCAAAGGCTTGTCAGTCTGCGTCTGATCAAATATTAGGAGCATTAAATAAATCATTGTCAGGCAAGGTCTCGATCACACCGCACGACGTACAAACATATTTATTTTTCTATGTATACCTGAAACAACTATACTAATACATATTATATTTTATTAACACTCAGACCATGGAAAACTGTACAAAAAATCGTACTAATACGAGGTGTGACAATTAAATAATGAGACTGATTCCATAAAAAGTCACAGGGTGACTTATCGGGCGAATAAGGCGGTTGTTGCAACACGGCGATCCCTTTAGAGGCCAAATACACGCTGACGGCGGTGTGGCACGGCGCGTTGTCGTGATGAAGGATCCAGTTACGTGCGATGTCTGAGCGCACCCTGTTGACTCGTTTTCGCAATCTTTCGAGTACTTGGCGATAGTAGACTTGATTTACGGTTTGCCCCGGTGGAACAAATTCTTTGTGAACGATTCCACGGCTATCAAAAATGGCAATAATCATCGTTTTCACCTTCGACTTGCTCATGCGAGCTTTTTCGGGCGGGGGCGTGCGGAGACAACCATTGTGAGCTTTGGCGTTTGGTTTCCGGGTAGTATTGAAAAAACCAGCTCTCATCGCGTACGTTTCCGAAGCTGTTTCGCCCAATTTGACGCAAAATTTTATCGCGACGCGTTACTCTTGATTTCGTTTTTCTATTTTCGTGACGTTTTCTGGTGGGTGGGAGTCGAAATCACGACCCTCGGGCAAGGCACTCAACCACTGAGCCAGCCTTGGGGGCCTTAGAGAAAAACCACTCCTTTCCATCGATGGAATTGGTTTCAGTCAAAAATATGGATTTTTACAGTTAACAGCGAACGTCACGCCTCTATAGGCTCTATAGGCGTTTTCAGTGGACTGAAAACTGTCTAAAATCCATATTAATTTGACTGATGACGATTCCATCGAAAGAATCGTCATAATTTCTTTAAGGCCTCTGGTTCCAGTCAATTTGTCATTTCTTGTTATTTTATTTATACAAAGACGCCCTCTATGTACTTTCTTCTAATTACTCTGTGTTAGAGTATCGTTAGAAATCCTAGTTTCTAATACAGATGGAATAAATAATTAAAAAAAGTACAATCTTTTATCATATAATTTATTTTATAATATATGTGTATGCTTTAAAATATGTGTATAAAATAATACTCAAATAATGTGTCTATATTATTTGAGTAATGTCATAATAAAACAGTTATGCGGTAATAATAAAATTACATAGAAATAAATAATTTATATCAAAAAGTCAAGAACAACATAATTATTTAGTTTAATTTCTAAAATTAGCTTAATTTTTTTTCTATTTAAAAGTTGTCATCACATCAAGTTGTTTCACAGTTTAAAATGAAAAAAAAAAACAGCTAAACTGTAAAACCTACGCACGATTAAGACTTAATGATGTCTATGAATATATGACAGCCTCCGTAGACTAGTGCTTGCGCCTTTGGCGTGGTATCTGGAGGTAGTGGGTTCGATTCCCACCCATGGCATAAAAATATAATTACGTTTTTTATGTACAGTTTGCCATGGTCTGGGTGTTTATAAAATATAATATGTATTATATCGTTGCTTCTGGTACACATAGTACAAACCTAAAGCTTAGTTTGTGACTAAGGCAATATGTGTAATTTGTCCTACTTTATGTATTTATTAGATTGCAATTATTCCGCTTATGATATTGGTGTGTTAAATAATTTATTACAATTACAAAAATAAAAAAAAAATTATGAGTTTCTTACAAATTAATTTTATATCTTAAGAACTTCAAAATTATCATAAATTTATTTGAGTAATGTAATAATTTTATGTAAAAGACAATTCCGTAATTTTGAACGCTTAATTACAGTGAAATGATTACTGAAATTACAATGAAATGATTACTGAAATTACAATGAAATGATTACTGAAATTACAATTCTAATGAGGTTATGCTGAAGAAGGACCCTTAGATTATATAATTTGAGTTTTTATTTATCTGTACTTTCACGTATTTAATACCACTTATGGGGTATTCGGTGATTGCCGATATAGGCTTTTTCTATGAATTTATGGCCGAACTATTTTCCTAATACCCATGACGCCTCGGTAGACTAGTAGCGGTAGACTAGTATATGCAGAGGTCCGTGGGTTCGATTCCCACCCATGGCAAAAAATAAATTTGTACGTTTTTCTGTACAGTTTGTCATGGTCTGGGTGTTTGTAAAATATGAAAAGATGTATTTTATCGTTGTTTTAACATTCGAAAACAGCAAACGGGCAAAGTATATTGACATCAAAACACATTTTATAAAAGAACTAGCTGTGCTCGCGACTTCGTCCGCGTGGAATAGTTATTTTTTTATCATACTAACTTTCATCTCCTATTTTATCCCCTTGGGGGTAGAATTTATCACAATCCTTTCTTAGCGGATGCCTACGTCATAACATCTACCTGCATGCCAAATTTCAGCCCGATCCGTCTAGTGTTTTGGGCTGTGCGTTGATAGTCACTATGTCATCAGTCAGTCAGTCAGTCACCTTTGAATTATATATATTTAGATGTAAATAATATGTAGTCTAATTATACTTTGGTTGATTTATTTACTAAAAGTTTACATTTTCATTTACATTTTCTCAAATGTGTTTAATGTCAATATTACTTAATAGTTACAAACTTATAAGTTATATTACTATTGGGTTTATTATTTTTCGGAAAGTTATGTTTAGTTTTTAATTTGATTTACCTGTTACTTACATTTAAAGCAATTTTTGTTAATGTGTAACTTAAAAATTGAGGATGGGTGTTAGATTTCATATGCCTAGTGCATATGAAATCTAACACCCATCCTCAATTTTCGCTTCATCAACCCATCACTCACTATAGCTTATGTCAGTTTATCTTACCTATGGCTGGATATCTATGAATAATACTAATAAATATATTTAATTTACATAAAACAGCACTTTCCTAACAAGTGCCGGCATAGTGAGAGCGATCAATGTTGTATAACAACAATTATTGATCGACCCCATTCATAGATTTTGTAGGTCTGCTCACTACCAGGTTGCCGTGCTTTAATGAAAATATTTTTTTAACAGGATGGTATAGTAAAACTGGGACCGACAGCTTAACGTGTTCTCCGAGGCAACGTGTTAACCGTATTTTAATTTTTTATTGAACCCGGGACCTGAAAACTGTACCTAGGTTTAAGGAATCTTTACTTCTCTCAAAAATAACATTAATTTCCTTATACTGAGGAGAAGAACAGCTTCATTATATCTTAAAAATAAATAGGAGGGTCATTTTGGAACTCCGTCAAGCAACTTACGTGACAAAACTTGACCCTTGTCTATGGTTTGAACTTATGGATATTGTTTTAATGATAATAATGTAATATATGGCAGATGATAATCGGATGGTCAATGGAATCAGCTAACCAACTAGTCTTATAGTTGGTTATGTAGCGTGCGTTCGGTTGGGTAGACTTTTTATTTAATGACACCTTTTATTAATTAATTTATAATTGTTGTAGATATAGCAGCCTAACCAAACGCACTTTAGATCTCATTGTTAAACACTTTTTTTTTATTACTTATTCATAAATATCTGTAATTATTTTGATTTGAAACATGTTTTGGAAATAAGAGCTCTATTATAATGTTCATACAGTTTTATATTAATAAATTAATGAACGACTGATTTTCATTCGAAATTATTATAACGCAAACTACGTGTATATCCTGCGATGACCACCAAGTAAACAAAAAAAAATTAAATATTATACAAGCACTAGAAATAAATAAAAAAAAAAATAATAATATTGGGCGACCGCTTTATACAACGAGGCTATACCATCATGAACACCGCAACAAGCTCGCCACATGTTAGATGTTAACTCCGAATACCATCGGCGAAATGAGGACGGGTTAATCCCTCCGATGGGTACCCTGAGGCCGTTTAAACGGTTCTCGGGAGCCAAAAAAGCACCCGTGATGGTATTTTTTTTATTATATATAAAATAAAAAAACTAAATTAAATAATATGCAATCTAGCTTGAGTACCTAATTATTTTGTATCAATATCCCTAAAATATTTCTTCAAAGGCTTTTGCATATGATTTAGCAACCTTTATTGGAATAAATTTATTTTGAGGGTGCGAATGTGTACAAATTTATACTTCGCTACCAACCGAAGTATAAATTTGTATACATTCGCACCCTCAAAATAAATTTATTCACCCTCAAAAGTTATGTTTTTCTTTCCAAAGTTTGTTCGTGGCATAGTGTTTTTAAGTTCAACTCTACTACCACATAGGTATGTAAACATAAAATAAGCTAGACTTTTAAAAAGACTTAAAGAGGAAACGCTGAATGGAAATAACTAGTACAAAGCGCAAAGCCGTACAATAGGTAAAGCCGGTATTGTTCGCACTGACTTACCGGACAATTGTACCGGTTTTGTGAGGCTATAAACCGATAAAGTAGTATGAAACTTTACGGAACAAATACTGGTTGAACTTTGAACTGAGAGAATTTATTTTAGTCTGGGATTATTGTTTTAAATTTATTGAGTTTATATATCTTTTTAAAGGCATAGTGGTTGAATAAGCAGACATATAGTACTGGTGGTAAGTTCAAAAATATTATCCGCCTCCGTAGACTAGTGGTTGCGTCTTTGGCTTTGTATCCGGTGGTCGTGGGTTCGATTCACCGATTGAGCACCATCATAATAGCAACAAAATAATAGGTACGTTTTTCTGTACAGTTTGTCATGGTCTGGTTGTTTATAAAATATAATATGTATTATATTTTATAAGCCTGAAGCTTAGTTTGGAAACTGAGCAATATGTGTGTATTGTAAAAAAAAAAATTGTTAATTGGAGCACGGTATCTAACTTCAACGGTAAGCACATCTACAAAGTCCATGAATGGGGTGGATCAATATATTGTTATTGGACATTTACATTGATCGTGATCGTGTTTAGGTAATAGTGGAATGTAACACAAGGGTCGAAAGGAACCTTTTTAGGCACTAGATGGTTTACCGCACGAGCGTAGCAAGTTGTGTTACAAACTGAAATAAAATAATATTTTCTTAAATTTCATAGCATAGCATGCACATAAAACATGCTATTTTTAGTTACCAAGAAAAACATAGAACACCGCTATATTTTTTTTAACTGAAACCAAATAAAATATCGACTTTAGACACGCAATTCGATACCTTAAATACCGAAACCTTCGATTTACTTTGTTTACAATGTTTTTTCAAACACGAGTTTTAAACTGTACAAAAAATCCCAAACCTTATCCTCTAAGCTATAAGATCTATTTTTGATTTCAACACAGCTCTAAACAAAATAGGTAAGTGAAATTCTTAAGGGTTTTTCTGAAATAATTTACGATGTTTCCCCAAATATTTAAGAAGCCACGATTAAAAAAGTTGTATAAATTTCAAAGTCAAAAACGGAGAAGTTTTGAAAGTCACCTTAGATAAAACACTTAACATTTTTTTTCCTTGATTTTAAATACATATTTATAAGTAGAATATGAAATATTCTATACTAAATTAAATCTATATACAGGGTGAATTTGAAAGGATGTACTTTGGGCTAATATGATGTTCTGATCAAATCGAACAACTTTTCCCATGGGACCATGTGTCGCAAATGAAAAAAAAAATTGGCTTCCCCATACAAAATTGTAATTTTAACATTACTAGTTTGTATGGAGAAGGCAATATTTTTTTTCATTTGCGACACATGGTTCCATGGAAAAAGTTGTTCGTATTGATCATTAGAACCCCATATTAGCCCAAAGTACATCCTTTCAAAGTCACCATGTATAATATAATTAATTTATTATGTGTTATTAATAACTTTGTTTAAGATTGTTTTGATCAATAAATGATATCTGTAGGTATATAATTTATATTAGAATGAACTTATATACCTATATATAATAAAATATTAAAATATAATAAGTATTATATCATTGTTTCTGGTACACATAGTAAACGCCTAAAGCTTAGTTTGTGAACAGAGCAATACGAATGCGAGCAGAGTATTATTATTATTATATATATAAATTAATCGCCGTTAGTCACGCTAAAACTTAAAAACGACTAGTACGTGTGGAAAGGCAAAGATTTTTCGAGCCATACTTTAAGTGACTGTTATATCTGTCCTTTGCTTTTTATTTTAGTACTACAACTTCCTGTACGACTATGTTGGCTTTTGTGATGACCATAAATAAATCACAAGTCCAGTAGTTGGAAGATTGCGGAATCAACTTGGAGTCTCCCTGTTTCGCGAACACGCGACATATAGTTATCCGCAAAACAGGGAGACTCCAAGTCGATTCCTTAAACTTAGCTAACAAAGGGTTACCTAGTTTAATATCAAATAATAAATAAATACCATCACGGCTGCCTTTTTGGCTTCAGAGAACCGTTTATACGGTCTCAACCGGGGTACTCAGGCGGAGGGATTAATTCATCCTCATTTCGCCGATGGTATTTCGGGGGCTACACCTGACAAGTGACGAACTTGTTGCGGTGCTTATGATGGTATAGCCTCGTTGTATAAAGCGGTCACCCATCCCAGGACCGGTCTTGTTGTCGTTGTTTAACTTTGTTATCCATTGCGCAGTGACTGAACAACTAGGCTGGGGCCGTAATATCAAATAAATTACACCGATATACGTGGTGGCCGAGTTGGTTAGACATTAGACTTAAAAACTGATTTTTTTAAATCCCCGGTTCAAACCCTAGTGTGTACGGTACACACTAGAGTACCTATAAGTGTTTTTTATTAAACTTCTAGGCTTTTTTGCAGAATAAAACCATATATTTATAGCGGACTGCATATTATAATATAGTAATGTTTTAGGTAAAAGAAATAAAAATACTATGATGTTGATGACACCGACGCTCAGCTCCTGACTATGACGTGAGGTACATACTATGTTGCGGTCGCAACAGATATAATAAGTTTTTTTTTAAATTTGAATTCAAAAATACAATTTTCCTTTTAAAGTTAACATTTTTGACAACTGCAGTTTAAGTTTAAGTTCTTACTTAAAACTCAAAAATATATCTATAAATCCACCGATTTATATTCTATACTCTATATTCTATAAAATATATATCTTATATTCTATAAATCGGTGTTTTAAATTAATTATGGAGTGCAGGCAACTTTTTTATGCATATATTCTTACTTCTTGCATAAGTTTTAACCTTTAAAAAAAAAAAACAAACGCACACGAAGTTAAGGGCGCTGCAGTCGTCTTGACGACCATTCACTTGTTGGTAATTGTACGCGAAAATCTTTCTGTTGTGGGTAATACATATTTTTGTATCTATTATAATACTTTAAAAGTATTTTTTTCGTGATTTAAAAAAACTAGTAGTCGAGTAATAAATACCTACTGCAGGACGTGCGAAAGCTTATTTTGTATGGAGAACGCGGACTTAATGATTGCGAATGCAGTGTCCTTAAAATAATTTACCAAAATCGAATCGTTTGACAATTGTAATTTATAACTGTCTAGTCCACGTTTTCAAATTTCCCGTCTTCAATTAGTTTCCCCAACAAAAGCTGTGATTGACATTGTGCCTGCTCATTCCGCTGACAAGTTACTGGTCTTTCTTCTTTTACTATTTCACTTTTTCTTTGTTCAAAAATAATGCCTCGAAAAATAGACATTATTGGTAAAATCGGCGAGGTGTTAAGGTATTAAATTGATGCGTCATTATCTCTAATGGAGAAAGTTAAAATAAAATATACCTTTTTTAAATCATAAATAGAGTATGCGTTTAACCTTAATCTTGCCTGATGGATAGCATGCTTACTCTAAAATAATAAGACTACCACCTCGACAAAAAATTTGGTAAACCCATAGACTGAAACCGAAATATGACTAGGTAACGAGACCGGATTGTCGGCCTAGTGAAGTTAAGAGGTCTTCCTTTCACCTAAAAATAGACCTACCTGGAGTACATCATCTGACTTTATATCTACCTAATTAGGTTAGCAAGCTTTGATTTGACTATAATCGACTCAATATTGATCAGCTTTAATCGCTCCCTTTTTGTCGGAAAAATTATGTGGTTACGAAGTGAGCGGCGACAAAGACATACCTTTTTGCATATGACAAAAGAACTTATTGGCCATTGAGACAATGTTCTTAGCAATCCATGGCTTCACCGTGCGGGTACCGGGTCCATCGCGTGGTTGAAAGGCAGGGGAATGAACTGCAGCGTTTCCGGACTTGAGACCGCGAAGTAGGTTTAAAGGCCTTTTGCACTCTCACCTGCACTGTGTTCACTACCCTCTCTACTCAACCAAATACTATATGATCCTGTTAGCGCCATCTTGGAAACACGCTCCTTAAAAGTTCCGATGGCTGTTCTCGGAAGGCCAAGATCCTTCAATAGACGGCGCAAAGACTTTGCTGGAATTCCTCTTGCACCAACTTCCACTGCATAAAGTTGAGTTTTAAATCCGTTTCTAGTAATTTCGTTTGTGAGATCAAAATATTTGTTCGACTTGATGTTGTGGTCCTTAGGTATGTTTGTTTCCCACGGAACGGTGAGTTCTATAAGTATTACTTTCTTCAAGTACCGAGAGTACACCAGTATGTCTGGTATATAGGCTGAAACTGCTAGTTCGTATGGAATCTTGAGGTTTGGCTATTTTGGCGTAATTTAGCAATAAATATAAATGAAAAAAAAATAACAAAAAAAATATTTTGAGGGCCCTGGGGCTTTATTCCGAGTTTTGACACGTTCACCGTCGCACATTTTGCGTAAAGTACGGGTATTGAAATGTAAGTTCTAAGCTGTTAATTATAAAGTTGAAATTCCAATGCTTCCTACATGTTCAAACTTGCGAAGAATTCGTGTATTTCAAGATGGCTGCATTATAATAGCCAACCTAATACATACTATATAAACATTGGAATAGAGCTTATATTTCCATATTTATAGTTTGCGCAACGTCTTGTCGTGATTAGCGGTTGCAAACTCGGAATAAGGCCCCTGGACTCGACTCCACGCCCATACAAACGTACTTCCAATATTACAACTTGGCTGTTGTTCAATTACTTTTTTATGTTAGTAATTGTACGCATAAATTTTCTGTTATTACTACCTATATAAATATCATTTGTAATATTTATAAGTAACGATTGTGATGTTTGTGTAAATAAACTTATTATTATGTTATGGGCGTCATATTTTTGTATTATACATACATATCTTCACGGGTGCCTTACGGCGCCCGAGACCGCCTGGACGGCAGCGGAGGGGTTTTAATCCCACCACGTCATAGCCGATGGTATGAGTCTACACCGAACAATATGGCTAGCTCGTCGCGATGTTTTGAATAGACTCAATAACCCATCTATAAACAGTTTCACAAGTTGGTACAGTGAAACCGGGACCGATAGCTTAACGTGCTCTCCGAGGCACTATAGTGGTGTTGTCAAACAAATGTACATAATTTTTTTAATTAAAAACTCATTGGTATACACCGGGATTCAAACCAGGGACCTAAGTGTTTTTGAGTCCAAGGTCTAACCAACTCGGCACCACGTATGTACTCGGCCACCACGTATACCACCACGTATTTTTGTATTATAATATTTAAAAAAAAAAAAGGTAAAAATAATAAATACAATGACCGACCAAAATATTCTTTTAATTTTGCGACAAACAGTAATTAAGTATTACTGGAAGTGTGAAAGCTATTTTTTTAATAGAGAACGCGGAGTTCGCGATTACGAATGTTGCAGTGTCCTTAATGTGATTAAGTACTAGATGAATAGCCCAAAAAAAGTTCAAACAAAATTGGACTGTAAAATGCAAACAATTAGGTGAATTAGTCAAAAACCAGGGTTAAATAAGCAGAAAAACATATAAACTTAATGGCTACAGTTTATGGGTGTAGTTAGCTACCCTAATCATCCTTAAAACACTAAATAGAAAGCGCATAGATAATGGCGCATGATAAAATTTAATTATAAGTATCAAACGAATATAAATATCTATGTTTCTGTTTTAGTTTGTGGATTCACCGGCCAGGAGTCTAATGCGTTGATTTATTGTCAAGGTGGTAGTCTCCTTTTAGGGTACGAATACGAAACGGGCAGCAGTGAGGATTAAAGTAGATTTCTGATGCAAATTTTGTTTTTGTTATCGCCCAATGATACGGAAAGGCATTTAATCATGTATTGCGGTATCAAGTCCTGGAACACTGCTGTCCAATACGCTGGATCCCAACTCATTCACGGAGAATCAATGGTTTTAATATAAAAAAAAAAAAAACTTCTACTTATTAGATATATATTTTACAAACAAAACCCTTCGATCTTCTTTTAAAACAACTTCCCCTCCCATCATACCACCTTTGTTTCTAAATCGTTTGTAGTTGTCGCTGCAAGACTTTGGAATAATTTACCAGTCAAAATAAGAATAAATAAATAATAATCACCAAATAGAGTCTTATTTAAAAATAATAGTTTATGATTACTATCTAAATTCATAGGTAGTTTTTATTTATCTTTCATTATTTTATTCCTTTCCACTTTGTTATTTCTTTTTTCTCATTTTGTAGTTGGTAGTGTTGTGTATATGTACGTATATATATATATATATTTAAGTGATGTATTGTAAGTATTTTATATAATATTCACTGCATTATATACTCAGTTACTGTATTGCACCTACCTCACTATTAACTGCTTTGATTGTCCCGAAGGTTTGACTGGTAGAGAATGCCTAGCGGCATTAATCCGCTTTGTATTTTGTATGTAATAAAGATTTAAATAAATATTTTTTAGCACGAAATGTGTTAGTACAGCACCTTTTATTACCAGGCGCACAGTATTACTAGAATGGGGTCAATCAATACATCTTATATAACATTGATCGCTCCCACTCTGCCGGTTAAATGAAGCGGAATATGAAGCGTATTTTTTTTCCGAAGTTAAAATATAATTTACCCAAAAAAGTGATAACTAGTAATTGTATTAAAATATAATTCTTGCGGCCTCTGTTGAATACGTTTTTAACCCTTCAGCTCACCTACTCACAGTCGTCCAAAGTAATTAGTACAAAGTTTTCCCCCCAATGTTTGTTGGCATTTGTTTAACGAGGCGGCAAAACCGGATTAGTTACAATGAAAATTTTGCACACTTATTTTTTAGGGTTAACATTGTAGACAGTTTTTATGTTTCACCACGTCGAAATTATGAAACAGATTTCTGGAAAGCTAATTTAAATTTAATGGTAAATATTCTGCTTGATATTTACACAAAACCTTTAGCTGTACCAGAATAATTTGTAGTAATGATAATTTTATACAAGTTATATTAAATACAATTTATATTAAATTAAATGACGCGTATCCGTGTATACAGACACAGATTTGTTAAGAGTGGCCTACGGAAAGTTATGGGTGTCCAGGGAAGAGTTATGGGTGTCCAAGAAAGGGTTATGGGTATTTAAGGAAGAGGTTGGTATGATTGCTTAATAAAACGTGTGAATTGTGAAAATTTATCATACATACATAGATATCGTCACGGGTGCCTTACAGCGCCTGAAACCGCCTAGATGGCCCCAGGGTACCCAGCGGAGGGGTTTTAATCCCACCTCGGTTCGTTAGGCCGACTGACCAGACTCGTAACCACCTATCGATGCCAAACGAAAAAAAATTGTACGTGGATAGTCGGAAAATTAAAAAAAAATCATCGCATTAAAAATTTTGGAAGGGGGATGTGAGAGCAATATATACGTTTTGATGTTTACGATTTGTGGATGAAATATGCATAATTTTATTGTGATAATTTTTTCGACGTCCGCTAAGAATTTCCCATGAATTCTGGTATTTAAAATCGGGTCGGTCCAGGTTCTCTCACCTTAATATTATTTATTGAGTCACAATTGAGTGTATTCTATTTGTTATGTAAAACTGTTTATAAATTTCCTGTGTGCCTTTTCGACAACTTGAGATTGGTAGATTTGCGCATAAAGCCATTACTCAAAATTGAATTGAAGCTATTTATGAATTTTATGTTATGGATCTTTAAATACATTATTAAATAACTTAATTTGAACTCATTAATTTCACAGCACTATTGTATTTATAATACACTAGCGGCCCGTCCCGGCTTCGCACGGGGGGACTTAAGATTTTTTACATAGTTTTACGTTTTATTTATATTTAAAGATGAACAATTCATCCATAGAGCATTTTTGTATAACTTTAACTATATGCTCAGCGCACGCCACGGTAGGCCTCAGAAACGATACTTTTCTCCCGTTTTTAAAACATTTTTGGTTACTGCTCCACAACTATAGGACCTAGCGTGATATTATATAGCCTATGTTACTTCTGAATAATGCAGCTTTCTAATGGTGAAAAAATTATTGCAATCGGTCCAGTAGTTTTTGAGTTTATTCATTACAAACATACAAAAATACAAAAATACAAATCTTTCCTCTTTATAATATTAGTATAGAAGTATAGATATAGATTATATATATTTTATATATACGTGGTGGCCGATTTGGTTAGACCTTGGACTTAAAAGCAGTGAATATATTAGATTAAAAGGTCCTGGTTCGAATCCCGGTGTGTACCAATAAGTTTTTAATAAAAAAAAAATATGTACATTTGTTTGACAACACCATTATAGTGCCTCGGAGAGCACGTTAAGCTGTCGGTCCCGGTTTCACTATACCAACTTGTAAAACTGTTTATAGAGATGGGTTATTGAGTCTATTCAAAACATCGCGACTAGCTAGCCACTGGTTCGGTGTAGACTCATACCATCGGCTACGACGAGGTGGGATTAAAACCCCTCCGCTGGTTACCCTAGGCCCGTTTAGGCGGCCTCGGGCTCCGTAAGGTACCCGTGATGATATGTATGCATAATATATTATTTTTTTATTGAAAATCATAACAAAATAAGGTAATATACAGTAAACTTTTAAATATTCTTTTTACGTAAGACGCATATTGCTCTCACAAACTTAGCTCTAGGCTTATACTATGTGTACCAAAAGAAACGATATAATACATGTTATATTTTATGCTGTCGGCCCCGGTTTCACTATACCAACTTGTGGAACTGTTTATAGAGATGTGTTATTGAGTCTATTCAAAACATCGCGACGGACTAGCCACTTGTTCGGTGTAGACTCATACCATCGGCTACGACGAGGTGGGATTAAAACCCCTCCGCTGGGTACCCTGGGGCCGTCTAGGCGGTCTCGGGCGCCGTAAGGCACCCGTGATGATATGTATGTATGTATTTTATAAACACCCAGACTATGACATACTGTATACAGAAAAAACGTATTATATTATTATAGTCTACGAAGGCTGTCATTTACAAAATTTGTGTCATTTACAACATTTGTGTCATTTACAACATTTGTGTCATTTACAACATTTGTGTCATTTACAAAATTTGGGTCCCAGTGACCATATTCTATTTCTTTTAACGGTAACATTAAATAAAATAAATAAATAAATACCATCACGGGTGCCAATTTGGCTCCCGAGAACCGTTTAAACGGCCTCAGGGTCCCAGCGGAGGGATTAACCCATCCTCATTTCGCCGATGGTATTTGGAGGCAACACCTAACAAGTGGCGAGCTTGTTGCGGTATTTATGATGAAATAGCCTCGTTGTATAAAGCGGTCACCCATCCCAGGCCGGTCTTGTTGTCATCTGCTTAACCTTGTTATCAGTTGCGCAGTGACTTAACCACTAGGCTGGGGCCGCGGTAACATTAGATTGTCAAAATAAAGAAATCTTTTAAGTACAGTGGCTACTACACAGAATCCTAAAAACGTTCAAGGCAAAACACTTTATTAAAGGAAATAGTGCATAACTTTTTAGTTTTCGTTGTTGCTTATTATGTAAGAATTTCGTTATAGGAAGTGATCCTAGTTCTAGATAAACTCAGAACATAAATAAAATTAGAAACAAAAATAAAAAAAAACTCTAATAGTGTTTAGGCCCCCGGTTCCAGCCTCAAAGTGTACCAATATACCAGTTTTTAATTTAAAAAAAACATCAAGAGATAGTTACGATTTTTCTACTTAAATGTTGGTAACAATAATAACATAAGGAACATTAAACACAAATTTTTTGGTCACTAAACTTTAGGCTTATACTATGTGTACCAGAAACAACGATATTAATACATATTATATTTTATGTATAAACACTCAGACCATGACTGACGACGTATTGTATAGAAAAACGTATTAATATATTTTTTTCATGGGAACAAACCCACGACATTTTGATACAATGCCAAAGCCGCACCAACTAGTTTACGTTTTACTTATGTTTATTTATTTGATCACACGACTATAGTGCTTCGGAGAGCACACCAATATTAATAAGCAAAATTTTCGCTATTCCTTGTATTTTAGGATTTGGATATAATAATAATATAACATAACGGGTGCCTATTTGGCTCCCGAGAACCGTTTAAACGGCCTCAGGGTACCCAGCGGAGGGATTAACCCGTCCTCATTTCGCCGATGGTATTCGGAGGCAATACCTAACAAGTAGCGAACTTGTTACGGTGTATATGATGAAAGAGCCTCGTTGTATAAAGCGGTCACCCATCCCAGGTCCAGCCTTGTTGTCATCTGCTTAACCTAGTTATCAGTTGCGCAGTAACTTAACCACTAGGCTGGGCCGCTGTTATTGGATATGAAGGACCAGAAAAAAGCTAAACATAAATTGTATTCATAAGAAGGACATGTTATCACAGAAATACAAGAAAATAGAACAAGTATGACAATCACCACAGCAATATCTATTCAGTAGACAATATACACATGATTGCTATACATTTGTAACCCAATGTTGACAAAAATATATTCCAGAGACGGGCTCAGGCAAAATTTATTATAGACTATAATACAAATAACAAAATTGGAAAAGTCCCTTTTGTAGCCGTTGTTTTTATAGAAAATAATAAGAAAATTAAGGAATAAAAAGTGGCCCCAGCCTAGTGGTTAAGTTACTGCGCAACTGATAAAAAGGTTAAGCAGATGACAACAAGGCCGGACCTGGGATGGGTGACCGCTTTATACAATAAGGCTATACCATCATAAACACCGCAACAAGCTCGTACTTGTTAGGTGTTGCCTCCGAATACCAACGGCGAAATGAGGATGGGTTAATTCCTCCGCTGGGTACCCTGAGGCCTCGGGAGCCAAAAAGGCACCCGTGATGGTATTAAATAAAATAATAAGGAAACATTTCTAATGGTAAACTATATTTTTTAGCTTCAGCTTTATTTAGAAAATTCTTCATTCTAGGAAGTACCTAGAAAAATCTTGCTCTTCGAAGCGTAATGGTTTCAAGCTACTGCTTTTTAATAATTGCACGGTTTTGTGACTACTTAGGGCACTATGAGACTAAATGTAGAAAAATATTCTTAACCTTTAGAAAACTGCTGTCCTGACGTCGAATTAAGAATACTTTTTATAAATTTGTTTAGAAATTATATTACACATTCAAATTTTTATTTATTATCTATTTATATTTATATGTAGGGCAATTTACACATATTGCTCTGGTCATAAACTAATATCTAGGCTTGTACTATGTGTACCAGAAACCATGATATAATACATATTATATTTTAAAAATACCCAGACTATGACAAACTGTACAGAAAAACGTTCAATAACAATTTTTTTGCCATGGGTGGGAATCGACCCCACGACCTCCGGATACAATTATAATCTAAATAAAATTAAACTTGATGAGCGGCGACAGACAAAGATGAATTTGCATTACGAGTCTATTTTAATATCCTCGCTATATACGTTATCGCCTATTTCGTAACCGCACCCTAAAAGGAGACTATCATCTCGACAATAAATCTATGCATTAGTATCCTGGAAAGCGGTGAACCCACATAGCTAGGTGACTTGATGGTTTTCGCAACTGTAAAGGCGTTGGCAACAAAACTAGTCAGCCACTTAAAAAAATACATTTACATTAACTTGCAAAATATGAAGCTAAATAAAAAATCTTGTAAACCTCAAACATATTCTCTAGAAAAAAAAAACAAAATAACCAGAGAAATCCTAAACATACAAACGCAAAAGTTAAAATAACTATTCAAATTAAGCTAAAGAAGATGAAAATTAAATCGCCGCATGAATTCATGATGTTTGTCTAAGTAAAGCCTTTTACTGTAAATACTGAGGAAATTTGCCGCTAGGCTCAAAAGGGAAGCTCTCACGCTGAAGCCTACCGAATATCTCTCATTCCATCTTGCGACATTCATGAATAATTTCACAGTTTTGCGAAGAATGAGAAGTCGCTTTCAGGGTCCTGTTGTTTCAAAGGAAAACCCCTTTTCAGATATGTCTCGCACAAATTTATTTTCTTTGAGGAAGTTAATTTATAATTTAGACACATATATTTATCACGAATCCGTTGAAGATTTAATTAAATTTATTGACATAGTCCAATAGAATAACAAGCTAAAGATTATTGTACAAGGTAAAACTGTTAACTCTGTATCAACAGTTGGTAAGCAAATGTATGAAGGTCAGAATAGGAGACATTGTCCTGCATTGCCAACCTGGACCTCAGTTCTCTCTCTCTCTGGAACTCGTTCTCTCTGACACTCGCGCGCATGGAACTATTTATCTCTGCTCTAGAGCGCACTGAATTTATCTATGACACTCGCGCGCATGGTTTACGATCTTTAAAACTCGCACGGACGGAATTACTTGCATCTGCCTTAAGGAGACATTGTTTTGCATTGCCAACCTAGCCACTCTTTGACATTCGCTTGCACGGAACTACTTATCTCTGCCCTCGCGCGTACTGGATTGCTTATATCTGACACTAGCGCGCACGAAATTGCTTATATCTGACACTCGCGCATTTGTCTGCATGTATCTATGAAATTCACCCACGAATTTACTCGTATGTATGTCTGACACTCAAGCTCACGGAATTGCATGCAAGTCAGTAGTATATATATTTATTTATTTTAATATAGGACAATTTACACATATTGCTCTAGCCACAAACTGTAAGCTCTAGGCTTGCACTTGTTGTGTGGGGTCAATAATAAAATTATTTTCTTCACGGATTTCAACAAACGCGTAGGATGCAGTAAAGAAACATCTGTAAACAAATACTAAAGGCTTAAATTAATATCACCGTGATTTTTCATTAAACCAATAAATAGTCTGTTTTGTTCCTCTTCCGCGAAAAAAAATTGTAGTAGTTTCTTTAAAGTCGATTAACTTATACTATCCCGAAACAAACTTGGTCATTCGAAGTCTTTATATCTGTAATAAAACCGGTCGGACTAGAGAATTTATTGGGGATACGACATAACAAATATTATTGTTTCATACATAATTTTATGGGGATTTAACATTCGCGTTTTGGGACAAAACTTGGTAACATTTTGATCGATTTAGTCGACTTGAATTAAGCTTGTAGAATGCTTGTAAATATTGTTTATTGATTTATTTATTATCAATATATAATTTGCCCTTTCCTTATCAATATATATTATTATTAATTACTGAATAGGCCTTAAATTATTTAATAATTCATTTATAATTTATGTAATTAATTTATATTACAATGTGTGATTCTCACGATCGTCCTCTTCGCTACTCTGTTAATAACCAATTAAAGATCCCGTCGCACACCTCCACAAAAAAATCCGATTCTTTTAGTGTGTCAGCTGCTCGTCAATGGAAGTTGTATTTTAAATAAGAAATAAATAAACAAAATGTCAGTTTTTATGTATTTTAAAGATATGCATCACAATGCCAAATAGATACAATATTACTCAGTCAAAATACTATTTATTACTAGTATTTATTTTAACTTATATTTTTTATCAGTAAACAACAAGGGTATGTATAAGTTGTCGCTTGTTTATCGCTATAATAGGGTATTTGACTCCTTTTTGAAACCGTTTTATATGATTCTCCATTATAATAATCACACTACATTGATATTTCCGGGATGTCTACTCTATTATTAATAAGATTCAAAGTTGAAGTTTGAATTTCCACAATGGCGAAAAACGCTGTTTTGCAGTCTATGTCAAGTGGGACGGTACACGCAAGTAAACAAGCAAGCACAGATTAAATAATATCCTATATATTATACTCTATTCTATTTCATCCACATGATTTATAATCTGTGTATTGTTTTGTTTACTTGCGTGTGACGTCACCAGTCATCAACTAACCAAAGATGTTTTTGTTATAAATAAAATTGTAAAAAATATTCAATTTTATTTCGTGTAATCTACAAAATATATACATAATTTAGTTTAAAATAAAGTGAAATATATTTTTTTACGCCATTGTCTGATAGGATGACCACAATTTATAGTATATTTTTAATGTAGTCAAATAGCCTATTACTGAGCGTCTGCTATCGCGACGCTTACACAATACCAATTTTTGTTGATCCTAAGCACTTTGATGCACAATTAGTTCCCCGATTGTGCACTAGAGGCGACACTATCGAGTACATGCTGTCGCGTTGTTATTGTTATTACCTAATACGAAAGTAATGTTTGACAGCGATTATTATGCAATTTACGCCTGTCGCGTTGCCTCTGCAAGATACATAATAAGCAGGTTGTGAAAAATAGTTTTTTCTGATGATTGTAGTAATAAAGTTAAAACAATTTCTGTACAAATATTTTTTAGTAAAATCTATCTAGGCATACATAATCTTTATGTATTCTTAAAAAAAAAATCTTATTAAAAGTTTTTTGCTCAAAAGTACTGTGGGACGCTATAAATAATCAATATAATGTAAAAAAACATTTTTATTGTTTTATAATAATTATATTTTTAGATAATAATAATAATAATATGTAGGACATTACACACATATTGCTATGGTCACAAACTAAGCTCTAGGCTTGTACTGGGTGTACTAGAAACAACGATATAATACATATTATATTTTATAAACACCCAGACCATGACTAACTGTACAGTATAACGTACTAATATTTTTTACCATGAGTGGGAATCGAACTTACGACCTCCGTTAGTTAGTATTTGGTTGAGTAGAGAGGGCAGTGAACACAGTGCAGGTGAGATTTTAAAAGGCCTTCGCGGTTTTAAGTCCGGAAACGCTGCAGTTCATTCCCCTGCCTTCCAACCACGCGATGGACCCGGCACCCGTACGGTGAAGTCATGGATAGCTAAGAACATTGTATCTCTCAATCTTACCAGGAACCTTTTGTACAATTTGTGATCGAACTTAACTTCTACTCACAAATTCCAATGACGACATTGTTCGTAAGCTACACGATGATGTTTTGAGCAATATTTTGTTGAGTTTCACAAGTGGATAGTCTACTCAGTAAACTCTTTTTGTATTTCAGACAATAACGTAGAAAAGTTTTGAAATGAAATAAATGAAATGAAATAATTATTTCTAAAACTTTGAGAAAAATATAAGATATTTAACATTAAGAACTTCAAAGTTTTTCATTAGGTCTAAAAGCAGATTATAAAGCCATGTTTTTATAAGTTATGTATATATATATACGATCTAGTACATGGCTTAGCGTTTTTGTAAAATTCAAAATATCAATTTATAGCAAAATAAATGTATTTTTTTCCGAGATTTTGTTTTGCTTCTCACTCGCACGTCTTTTATTTCACCTGTTTTATTTGCCTTTATACGCTTCCTTAAAAAAAATCTCTGAAATACCAAAATAAACTTTGCATGAAATCCATTCTTAAACCGAAAATGGGCCAACAAAAGAGTTCTTGGAATCCAAAAAAGTCCAAAAAGAATTTCGACATGCTCTGAAATTTCTGGTGGAAAATGTCTAGACTTATTCTCAAGGGAAAACCCCAAAATTACTCAGGCAAAATATAATTAACTGGGCGTGAATTTTGTCGACATTTCGCAGCTCCCAGTTGTATCAATCATCATAAAGGACTTAATTGTATGATGTATGACACACAACTGTGTTAATATTTTAATAATTTGGAAGAAAAATTGTCGTTTAAGGTCGTTCCTTCAAATTTTACCGCTTTTTCGGTGGTTTAATAGTTTTTTAAGCTCTATCTAATCCTATGACAACCACGAGGAAAAAAGGAAAAAAATACAGTGTTATGAACTGGACCTTCCGTTACAAAATTCAAAAATTTTATATTCCTATTATTATTAAAGTATGGCTATAAATAAGTTATTTATGTTTTTTCATTATCGTCTCATGGTTGCTTCTCATCAGTTAAAATTAAGGTCAAACGCAGGCTATGCTTAAATATATTAACTTATGAAACTGTTCATTGATAGGTTTTTAAGTACATTAAAACACTGCGATGACCTGACCACATGTTGGGTGTATACCAGATTACAAGGTGGTTTAAAATCCCACTTCTGGGTACCCTGAGGCCGTTTAGGCGGTGATGATACCTACTTATAAAAATAAAAAAGTTGATTTGACGATAAAGCAGCGAGTATATTAAAATAGACTCGTAATTCTTATTCGGCTTTATTGACGAGCATTTTGTAACTCAGGCTCATCAATAAGCCGGCATAGTGGGAACGATCAACAACAATGTATTGATCGACCTCATTTATGGACTTTGTAGCTCTGCTTATCACCAGGTGTCCGCTTTCCTTTTGACTTTATGATTCCCAGTCATAATACCATAATAATGTAATATAAACATTAGGTCTAAGCCTAGAACTTACTTTAGTTACTAAGAAGTAGGTTTAGGTAGGAGGAAGGTTCCTATAACTTCGTTAGGTAGACCGACCGGTGACGATACCACCCATAAACCGTCAAGTGCCCTAGTCATGTTTCAGTTTTAGTCTGTTGGTTCACCGGTTTTCAGGAGACTAATGTAGTCTTCTTACAAAACTGGTGGTTGAATTGACCACCAGGTAGATGCCACATTGACCACAAAGTCGCATGCCGAGTTCCAATAAAAAAAAATCTAAAACCAAGTAAACCAAATTGCGAGCATAGTTGTGTTGAAAGCTTGTTAAAATTCTAAGTGCTTGGGAAGTTCGTTAGAATATTTGGGCAACCACAATAAGTTTCGATCGATTTCAAGGCAATTTCTTGGCAAGAATTCCCTTCCCGGGTCATTGTATGCTAAATTGTATGAATGGAATTTTCTTGCATTCTCCTATGCTGGCATACTTCCCTGGTATTTTATTTGATTTCTTTTAACAGTTGTTTTTTTTGTTATTTACTTAGGAACGATAGGATTTGTGGACAAATAATGCCACTATTGTTGTTTTGTCCATGGATTTAAAAACTAATGCTTGTAGGTTCGATTTCAGTCACGAACCAATTAGTGTCATCTTTTTATTTATTGGAGCACGGCATGTCCTACAAAGTCCATGAATTAGGTCGGTAACTAATTGTTTTTCAATAATATTGATCGCTCCCAATATGTCGGTTAGGTAAACGATGTGATTACGAAATGGGCGGACGAACTCTGAAAGAAGACTACCACCTCATCAAGAAATCGACGCAGTAGTCTCCTGAAAACCGGTGAACCAACAGACTAAAACCGAAATATGACTAGGTCACTCGACGGTTTTTGCCTTTGTATGGGCGGTTGTAACGAGACCGGGTACAATCATTTTTTGAAGAGCACGGAAAACCAATAGTCTTTTATTCTTTTCTTGAATCGTATAATAATAAAAAAATGCCTTCAGATTTTTGTAGATTTTTTTTTTGTGGAAATAGGAGAAGAGAGACATTTTCTATGCCCATTTGATATCCTCTATTTATTCTTTAGTTTGGTTTTTCTAATCTAGTTCTAAATGGTGATTATAGGCAAATCTCTAGAATGATGATTGATTCTGGAAGGGCTATTTTCCAATAATGGAGAATTGAAATTACCTTTACGGGTGCCTTACGACGCCTGAGATCGCCTAGACAGCTTCAGAGTGCCCAGAGGAGGGGTTATTACCATCTCATCTTAACCGATAGTATTCTGAGTCTACACCGAACAAGTGGACTGCCCGTCGCAGTATTTGAATAGAATCAAATACCCATCTAAAACAGTTTCAAAAGTTTGTATATTAAAACTGGGACCGCATAACTTGCTCTCCAAAGCACTAAGTAGTGTTGTTAAACATGTACATTTTTTTATTTATTAATAACTAATGGTACACACCAAAGATATGGTACACCCAGTCAGATGCAAAAACTGTCAGGTGACCTAGTCATGTTTCGATTTTAGTCTGTGGGTTCATCGGTTTTCCGGAGACTACTGCATCGACTTCTTATCGAGGGGGTAGTCTCTTTTCATGGTACGGTTACGAAACAGGTGATTGATGAGACGATAAGCCTGCGAGGATATTAAAATAAACTCGTAACGTCCATATCGCCGCCCATTTCGTAAGCATTTCATTTTAATTTTTCAACCGGCATTGTAGGAGCGATCAATATTGTTAAACAACAATGTATTAATCGACCCCATTCATGGACTTTGTAGGTCTGCTTAACATTAAAGTCACATGCAATGCTCCATTAATAAAAATAAAAAGAAGGATCTAACACTGTAGTTATATTAAAGGTTTATATTTTGTTTTACAAAAAAAAAAAAAAACTAGTTTAGGTCTAAGAATATAATAAATTTAGTAACAAACATGATTTTCCCAGTACTTTCGTCCTGAATGCTCTTATTAAACGTAGAGAAATCAGGGACCAAATAGTTATGTTTAAAATTATCAATGGTTTGATAGATTCAGAATATTTACTGAATAAAATAAGTTTTGAGTGTTTGTCTCGGAATCTAAGACCAGGCAATTTATTCCACATATCTGCTTGTCGTAGAAGAGAGACAATGTTCTTAGCAATCCATGGCTTCACCGTGCGGGTGCCGGGTCTATCGGGTGGTTGAAAGGCAGGGGAATGAACTGTAGCGTTCCCGGACTTGAGACCGCGAAGTAGGTTTAAAGGCCTTTTGAACTCTCACCTGCACTGTGTTCACTACCCTCTCTACCCAACCAAATACTATATGATCCTGTTAGCGCCATCATGGAAACACGCTCCATAAAATAATTTATTCCCAAAATGGTTTTATACTAAGATCGTGTAATATGTATAATTTAAAGTATTTTAATTTCGATATGTTTAGTTTGTCTTTACCTAGCTACAAAAAAATACTGCATATTGTTGATTTACCTGTATAAATATCAATATTTTAAGGGCACTTTGTATTTGTTTTTGTTTTATTTTAATGTTTTAATCTTGTTTTTACTTTGAAATGAAATGAAAATCTCTATTGCAATAAATGTGGTGTACAAAAGTTGTTAATATAAGATTTGATCTCACATAAAGTCTTTTACATATATTTTCTTATATTTTTTATTAGCAATTGGCTTTTATATCCATAATAAACTTGTGAAAACTTGACTGGTAATTATTGTTAAAAATATCTATTTATAAGGTGTATTATATCTGTTTGTTTTCCAGATATACGTGGTGGCCTAGTTGGTTAGACCTTGGACTTAAAAACGCTTAGGTCCCTGGTACGAATCCCGGTGTGTACCAATGAGTTTTTAATTTAAAAATTTATGTACATTTGTTTGACAACACCACTATAGTGCCTCGGAGAGCACGTTAAGGTGTCGGTCCCGGTTTCACTATACCAACTTGTGAAACTGTTTATAGATGGGTTATTGAGTCTATCCAAAACATCGCGACGAGCTAGCCACTTGTTCGGTGTAGACTCATACCATCGGCTACGACGAGGTGGGATTAAAACCCCCTCCGCTGGGTACCCTGAGGCCGTCTAGGCGGTCTCGGGCGCCGTAAGACCGCCTAGACGGCCTCAGGGTACCCAGCGGAGGGGGTTTTAATCCCACCTCGTCGTAGCCGATGGTATGAGTCTACACCGAACAAGTGGCTAGCTCGTCGCGATGTTTTGGATAGACTTTATACCATCGGCTACGACGAGGTGGGATTAAAACCCCCTCCGCTGGGTACCCTGAGGCCGTCTAGGCGGTCTTACGGCGCCCGAGACCGCCTAGACGGCCTCAGGGTACCCAGCGGAGGGGGTTTTAATCCCACCTCGTCGTAGCCGATGGTATGAGTCTACACCGAACAAGTGGCTAGCTCGTCGCGATGTTTTGGATAGACTCAATAACCCATCTATAAACAGTTTCACAAGTTGGTATAGTGAAACCGGGACCGACAGCTTAACGTGCTCTCCGAGGCACTAGTGGTGTTGTCAAACAAATGTACATACATTTTTAATTTAAAAACTACTGGTACACACCGGGATACGAACCAGGGACCTGAGTGTTTTTAAGTCCAAGGTATAACCAACTCGGCCGAAGGAACTCAGGAACTACGGGTTCGAATTGGAAAAAAAAACCCATTTATCGAGGAAGGTTATAGGCTATATAACATTACGCTACTACCAACAGGGGTGGCGCATAATGAATGGCGCATGAAACATGTTGTAAAAACGGGGAAAATATATTTATAACTTTTGAGTTGCTTTTTGCTTCCGTTGCGTACGCTGCGTAAACGGTAAAAGTTACGCAGACGAAGTTTTGCGCATCAGCTAGTGGTAGAGGCATCAAGCCTTATTCCAAAGGAGTATTTATTTTACAAGAAAATTAATAATAATAATAATATGTAGGACAATTTACACAAATTGCTCTGGCCACAAACAAAGCTCTAGGCTTATACTATGTGCACCAGAAACAATGATATAGTACATATTATATTTTATAAACACCCAGACCATGACAAACTATACAGAAAAAATTACTAATATTTATTTGCCATGGGTGGGAATCGAACCCACGACCTCCGGATTCAACGCCAAAGGCGTAACCACCAGTCTACGGAGGCTGATTATTAAGTTTGAGTGTTTGTATGGTCTATTAGTTGCGCCATTGGGATTGTAATCAGAGATCCGGGATCCCATTTCAACTTTGAACAAATCCATCACGGGTGTCTGGAGCTGTTTAAATGGTTCGGAACAACAGCTCCAGGGTACCCAGCGGAGGGATTTACCCATCCTCATTTCGCTAATGGTATTCGGAGGCAACACCTAATAAGTGGCGATAATACCTTGTTGCGGTGCTTATGATGGTATATCCTCGTTGTATAAAGCGGTCACCTATCCCAGGTCCGGCCTTGTAGTCATCTGCTTAACCTTGTTGTCAGTTACGCAGTGAATTAAACACTAGGCTGGTACCGCTTATTTCTTTTATACAAACAAGACTACGTTTTTAATAAACAATTTTGTTTGGCTAGGTGTAAATACAACATTAACTATGCAGTAGGTAAGCTTAGACTGAATACCGACCCCGTGTTGCCCATCTGATGTTTACGTTTTGCGTATTGCCTAAAATATGCCAGAATTAAAGTGGAACGTAGCGTATATATTTACGAGTATGTACATATATGGCGACTTTGAAAGGTTGTACTTTGGTCTAATATAAGGTTCTACTGATCAAATCAAACAACTTTTTCCATGGAACAATGTGTCATGAAAAAAAAACCTTACAAACTAGTAATGTTAAAATGGCCAATTTGTATGGGGAATATTGGGGAAGCCAAATTTTGTTATTTTATTTGCGCCACACATTGCGTTATTCGTAAGCAGTGCTTATATACCCAAATAAAAATAATGTTTTAGTAGTATTTACGCATATTGTATTAGGTATCTTCGTTTTTGGAAAACACAGTAAGGTAAAAGTTATGCCTATTCTTAGTTTGTACAATAAATATGAAATATCCTACATAATTAATATTATCATCAATGTGCAGAAACCCTAATTATGTTGCACAATGTGCATAGATGACACAGATCTCACATTTGGAGATGTGAACATTTTGCGATAAAGTGGTTATGATGGTGAAGTGTAGCGGGTATTCCGGGGTAACCGACACAATTCTTGGTAACGAGCCAACTGTTTCAGGGCTACAGACCTAAGTGGTAAGAAGATATCTAGTCTTTTTTTTTGTTTTAGACGACCGAGTAATATATGTGACGATCGAGTAATATACGTCGTGGCCGAGTAATATACGTGTGGAAACCACTGGGTAATTTTTTTACAATGATATATTTTTATTTTTATTATTTTTATATTATAAATAAAATACTGTTATTGCTCGATACACGCAAGACATCACTTATAGAAGCATTTTTTAATAAATAGCTAGGTATTTAAAAAAAAAAAAAGACGAAAAATAAATTGCCATATGAACGCCTATATGCTAAAAAATACTCCAATAAATACATAATGTCTTCGTATCGAGCAAATAAAATACTGTTATTGCTCGATACACACAAGTGAAAATACGTGTTTCATTATTTTTATCATAGAACATAATATAAAACTTATCACTGTGACAAAAACACCCGGTATCTAGTAGTAGGTGGTAGAGTATTATACATTGAGGCCGATTTCGTTATATCGTAGATATAAACACAATTAGGATATGGTTTTAAATCAACTGCTTTAGGACTAAAGAACTAAGTAGGTATAAGTTAACTAGTATTTTATTGATAATGGCACAGATCTCACATTTGTAGATGTCAACATTTTACCATAAAGCGGATATGATAATGAAATGTAGCTGATATTCCAGTGTAAGCGACACAATTCTTGGTAACACAATTGTTTTAGAACTATAGAACTAGGTGGCAACAAGATATCTAGTAGTAGGTGGTCGAGTAATATACGTTGTGGCCGAGTAATATACGTGATGGCCGAGTAATGTACATGGTGGCGGAGTAATATACGTAGTAACCAAGTAACATTTGCAGTGGCCGAGTAATTTACGCGGTGACTGAGTAATATACACGGTGGCAGAGTAATAATTTATTTAATAATAATATAATTGAAAGATCAATATAATATATTGTAGATATAGTGCCTCGGAGAGCACGTTAAGCTGTCAGTCTTAGTTTCACTATACCGAGTAATATTTGCAGTGGCCGAATAATTTACGCGGTGGCTGAGTATTATACACGGTGGCAGAGTAATAATTTATTTAATAATAATATAATTGAAAGATCAATATAATATAGTGTAGATATAGTGCCTCGGAGAGCACGTTAAGCTGTCAGTCTTAGTTTCACTATACACTTTTCACTATACTCGTTTCACTAACTTGTGAATCTGTTATAAGTTTATACCTACCAAGACTGTAAATAAAGCTTGTCACTTGTTCGGTGTAGAACCAGAATATCATCGGATATGTATATCTCAAGGCCATCTAGGCGGTCTGTACCCGTGCTAATACGTTTATTATAAATCATACTATCTATTTTTTTTCGTTCTATGGTTTGGCTTAATCTAGACACTTCTGGCGTCAGTAAGGATTAAGAATTGAACTGGTTTATATCGAATGACTTAATATTTTGTACTAGGCATGTACAAGCTGCGTTTGTGTTTTTTTTTTATTTTTTTTATATCCTACCTCACAGCGAATTGCAAAAAATTATGCGTTCTATTAATTATATCTTAGACAACTTTAAGTAAGTATAATGTATTTTTTTTTATTGTGCGTGTTTTTTTTTTATATAAACAAAAAAACCGTTCCACCACCGATACCGGGCACGTGTCACGTGACACAAGATATAACTAAATAAAGAATTATTTAATTCTTTATTTAGTTATTTTTTGTGTCCGTCTGTAGGTCGAATTTTATGAAATACGTTATACTTGCTACTCCCAATAAAGCATATTTTCTTCCAAGAATTAAATTTTTAATTCAATGAGTGATTTTTACATTTGTTCTTTTGTGCGCAAACAAACAAAACAAAAAAATAACATTCTACGAGACAAAGTTCTTAGCTATCCATGGATTCTCGATGCGGGTGTGGGGTCCATTGTATGGGAGGCAGGCGAATTCAGTGTTCCCAAACGAATAACGCGAAGTAGGGTTGAACTAATTTCTCGCGTCTTCCTGTGTAGATTCAAAAAATAACTTTAGCGTAGTACTTAATACATATTTTGATAAAATTTTAAGGTACGACTATACTTATTTATTTAACAAATTGACTTTAATTAACTCATGACAAATTGTAGCCATTACGTGGTTATTTATAACGAGCATATAAATTATTTATTTCTTATACGGGTAACCATAACTCTCCCATAAGTTGCGTTTTACGCTTGGGGGTAAAATCGTTCGGTTGGAAAAATCAACTTATGAGAGAGTTACGGTTACCCTACTCGATCCGATCCGCCCTATGATCCGATTCGCCTCGGATCATTGGGTGGATTTATTTAAAGATTTCCTCTCAAGTGTACGGATGAATATTTATGGGAAGAAGGAAATTATTTAAAAACATTTGTTTACCCACCTTCATCCTGTCCGCTCTATGATCCGATTTATTACCTTGTTTATTTATTCATTTAAAGATCTCAAGTGTGTAGTTGTACACTTATGGGAAAGAGGCAATCATTTTAAAATTTAAATTTAACCATTTTTATTCGATCCGTCCTAAAATCCGATTCATCTCAGTTTACCTTGTTTATTTAACGCTCCACTTCCAAGTGTATGGTTGTAGAATGATGGGAGAGAGGCAATAATTTTAAAAGTTTCGTTTACCTACCTTGATCCGATCCGTCTCGGTCTACCATGTTTAAACCCAAGGTGTCATTTTAAAAGTTATGTTTACCCATCTTGATTTGATCCGCATTAAGATCCGATTAATGATTTATTTATTTATTTAGCGCTCCCAATAAAAATAGTTTATTCACTCCCAAGTATACGGTTAGTGACTTATGGGAGAGAGGAAATAATTTTTAAAGTTTCGCTTACCCAGCTTGGTCCGATCCGCCCTGTGATTCGATTCGTAACGGTCTGACTTGTTTATTTATTTAGTTAAAGATTCACTGCCTAGTGTACAGTTGGAGACTTCTGCGAGAGAGGCAATGATTTAAAAAGTTACGTTTACCAACCTTAATCCGACCCGCTTTATTCTGATTCGTTTCAGTCAACCTCGTTTTTTTCGTCTTTGTTTTTTGGTCAATCTTCCAAAGGTTAGCTCACCTATGTACAATAGTATTAAGCTTTTGTGCAATATTTTTTTTTTTTATTCTTTCATTCATTCATTCAACCTAGTTTATTTTTAACTAGCAGATCCGCGCAATTTCGTCAGCGTATCTTTAATCGTTTACGCAGCGTACGCTCTCAAGACGATTTTTTTTTCTCAGTTTTTGATATATATTTTATTTTTACTCCGCTCTTTTTGGTCGCAGCGTGATGTAGCCTTCCTCGATAAATGGGCTATCCAATATAATGTTTTTTTAATTCGAACCAGTTGCTATTTTATTTTTATTTATTTATTAAACTTTATTGCATAATACAAAGGCGCACTTAATGCCGTTGGGCATTATCTGACAGTCAAACCTTCGGGACATTAGAACATTAAGTTTAGGTAGTGTGCAATACAATTTTTTATTTATTTATATTTATAAATAAATACATATATACCCATATGCTTTACATATACAAGTATTATACACATATAATATACTACATATCATACAGTATACATATTAATATATAAACAGTATAATGACTAATTCGACAGTTGTTGGGATTTTTACAAAGTGCTCATAAACCATTTTCTTAAAAATAAATCTATTTGGAGCATTTCTTATAACAAGAGGCAGTTTTATGTACGTATATTATTAATATAATTTGTGATATGTATGTATATGTAGTCAGCATTAGTGTGTATGTATAATATTTATATACTATATTTCTTAAATGTATTTTACTGCACCTATTACTAACTGCTTAATTTGTCCAAAAGATTTGACTGGTAGAAAATGCCTAGGCATTAAGTGCCTTTGTACTAAATTTGTGCAATAAAGTTTTTAAATAAATAAATAGTTCCTGAGATAAGCGCGTTCAACCAAACAAACAAACGCTTCAGCTTCATAATATTAGTATAGATTTAAGCTTTACTTACAAGTGTACGGTTAGACACTTATGGGAGAGAGTTGCCTCTCTCCCATAAGTGTCTAACCGTACAATCGTCATTTTGACAGCCTCCGTAGACTAGTGGTTGCGCCTTTGGCGTTGTATCCAGAGGTCGTGGGTTGGATTCCCACCCATGGCAAAAAATATTACTACGTTTTTTCTGTACAGTTTGTCATGGTCTGGGTGTTTATAAAATATAATATGTATTATATCGTTGCTTCTGGTACACATAGTACAAGCCTAGAGCTTAGTTTGTGACCAGAGCAATATGTGTAATTTGTCCTACATATTATTATTATTTAAAAAGTTACTTTTACCCACCGCGATCCGATCCGATATGTGATCTATAACTGTAGACCGTAGCGTATACGCTTCGGTCTGTGGTTTTTTCAGTTTCCTTGCTAACTAATGCAGTATTTTGGGTTTAATCTATAATTTTAACACTGCAAACTCAGTGCAATTTTAAACCTGATCAAAGATTAATATCTTCAACGATTAATATTAAGTCCTAATTGAGTATTAAACGGTTTAGGGGTGAGAATGTCGTTAAACTTTAATTAATCAGTGCTTTTGGTATTTTGAGGTTACTTCTTACCTGCATAATTTATATTTTTTAAAGTATAAATGTAAATAAATATTATCACGCGTGCTTTACGGCGCTCTGAACCGCTTAGACGGCCTCAGAGTACCCAGCGGAGGGGTTTTTAATCCCACCTCGTCGTAGCCGATGGTATGAGTCTACACCGAACAATTGGCTAGCTCCTCGCGATGTTTGGATAGACTCAATAACCCATATGTGTGATTGAGTTGATTTATAAACTGTTTCAGAAGTTGGTATAGTGAAACTGGGACCGACAGATTAACGTGCTCTCCGACGCACTATAGTGGTGTTGTTAAAGAGATATACACACATATTTAGATTAAAAACTCATTATTTGTAAAGGTCAAATATTTTTTAAATAGGTATTTTAGGTGGCATTAACTTTACTAGGTTTTTAATTTGACCGTTTTTGCATCTGTACGGGCGGTGTTAACGAATGCGTTAGATGAATACGTTATAACGAGTCATGATTCGGTTTTAGTGTGTGTGTTCACCGGTTTTCAGGAACTTACTGCTCGATTTCTTGTCGGTGTTAGTGTTTAGGGAGCGGTTTCGAAACCGGCAGTTGAAGTTACGATAAATCAGCGAGGATTTTTAAGTAGAAAGGTAATTTAAATTAGTCTTTGTTGCCGCCCATTTTGCAACCGCATCATTTAGGCATATACAAATAATAATAATAGTATGTAGGACAATTTACACATATTACTCTGGTTACAAACTAAGCTATAGGCTTGTACAATGCGTGCTGGAAACAATGATATAATACATATTATATCTTTTAAACACCCACATATTGGGAGCGATCAATGCCATTTGATCAAAAAATGATAATGTAAATCAAATCAAATGCTAAACAATATATTGATCGACCCTATTTATACACCTTCTAGGTATATATATATAACTATCAGATATAATGTCATAAATATCGTGTTCTAATACAAGAAAAAAAAACGTTTTTTCTCTATTTATTTACACATGTAACTTCTTTTGTTTGATGTATAATAAATACTATTTGACAGTTTCCATTAGTGTTGTATTTTTGATAAATAATATAACAAGTTAACCCTGCAGAAGTCGCACCCTTATTTGGAACGCAAAGAGGTAAACAATTGGGTAAAAAATATCACAAAATAAAAATATCCAAAACAAAGGTAAAAATTAATATTTGAAATGAAATGTTTTATCATTCCATGCTTCAAATCAAATCAAATATTATTTATTTCATGTAAATCTTTACAGATATTTATGAATAGTTAAAAAAAAAAAAAAGTTTTAACAATAAGGTCTAGAATGCGTTTGGTTAGGCTGCTATATATATATAACCATTATAGATTAATTAATAAAAGGTGTCATAAATAAAAGTATTGAAAAAACCAACCAACCGAACGCACGCTACATAACCAACTAGTGTAAGACTAGGTGGTTAGCTGATTCCATTGACCTTCCGATTATCATCTGCCATACAAGGGTGCCACCGAGACGACGGACCTCACCAACCGTATCCACGCCTTAAATATTAGTTTTTGTAGAGCAAGAGAGGTGCTTTCGTCGACCATCGCAGGATAGTTTGTAATTAATTAGGTTTATATCTGTTAAATATTTGTATATATTATTCTTGTGTTTTAGATTTAAGTGGTGGTGGTTATTTATTTATATTATTATCGTTTGTTATATGTTAAAAGATTATACGGGACTGGCATTATCGCTAAGGAACCAAAGTCTCCAAATAATTTAAAAAAAAAAATGCTTTTATACGATAAAGCTTCTTGTTGCTACCAAATTGAATCGAAATGAGTTTATAAGTACATCTCTATTTATAAAAAAAAAACTGAATTAAGAAAAAAAAAACATGTCTAATGTAAAAATCATTTCATACAAATAATATTTCCAAAGTTAATTTTTTTTTTTTTTTGTAATTAATTAGGTACTCGAACTAGTTATGCAGTGGTCAATTCAAACAACGGTGTTTCACATTTCGTAAAACCACAAACACCGTTCTTGATCTCAACTCGAACGAGATCTCACGGTATCGGAGTCGGTGGTTACCCTGCTGTTTATAGATGAGTTATTGAGTCTATTCAAAACATCGCGACGAGCTTGCCACTTGTTCGGTGTAAATTCATACCATCGGCTACGACGAGGTGGGATTAAAAATTCCTCCGCTGGGTACCCTGACGCTGTCTAGGCGGTTCCGGGTGCCGTAAGGCAGCTGTTATGATATGTATGTATGTATGTATGTATGTATGTATGTATGTATGTATGTATGTATGTATGTATGTATGTATGTATGTATGTATGTATGTATGTATGTATGTATGTATGTATGTATATATGTAAGTATGTATGTATGTATGTATGTATGTATGTATATATGTAAGTATGTATGTATGTATGTATGTATGTATGTATGTACCAAAATATAGAACTTTTCCTTAGAAAATATTCACGCAGTTTTACTTTAGACGGTAGCCAAATCTTTGTGCGAGGTTGGTGGCCATAGGGGTGTGGGTAGGTAATATGTTTGTAGGAAGGTACCTAAGATGGCGCCGAGCTGAATTGTTGTAAAACAATAAAAAAATAATGACAAAAATGTAATACATTTTTTTTATTGGAGCACGATATGTGATTTTGTATCTACCTGGTAGTGAGCAGACCTACAAAGTCCATGAAAAGGGTCAATCAATAATTGTTCTTAAACAATATTGATCGCTCCTACTATGCCGGCAAAATGATGCGATTATGAAATGACAATGACGAATTGCATTACGAGTATATTTTAATATACTCGCTGCCTTATCGCCAATTCAACTACCCATTTCGTAACCGCACCCTGAAAAGAGACTACCACCTCGACAAGAAATGATGCAGTAGTCTCCTGAAATCCGGTGAACCCACAGACTAAAATCGAAACATGACTAGGTCACTTGACAGTTTTTGTGTATGGAACGAGACCGGTCGGTCGGCCTAACGAAGTTATAGAGACCTTCCTTCCACCTAAAAATGGGTACCATGATGACATACCATGGGGATTTTTTACCCGATAGCGCCCCCTGCAGTGTTAAGTTGTCAAAAGAAGGTCGTATAGTAGCTTAAAACCGTACCGTTAGTACTATTTATTATCCAGCCTTTGGGACTTATTATGAAAAATTTAGTAACGCTAACGTCCTTTTACTAAAACGTAGGTAAAGACTTATTTATTTATTATTTTTATTCCTTAGATAGGATAGCAGCCGCGTACGCTTAATGAGTCTTTAGAAAAGGTTTATATATTTTTTTATTGTGTTATTGCTACCATAGCTCGGTTAAGTCCAACGTTGCAAAAGTGTATTTTTTATATAAAATAAATTATAGGTATTACATAAGTTTAACAATTTTCAATTATGAACAAAAACAGTAGGTATCTACTGTTTCTATTTTTCATGGCATGGAGCGGAATGTAGGCTAAGAATCCAATAAAGTAAAGAACAGTCTTTCAGTATTAAATTAAACTGTTAGAAATTAATCTACTAGGACGCAACTGTAAAGTGGCTTGCTGTAAAGTAATTATAAATAGGAATATATATATATGTTGGATGTAAACTAAAAGCAGCTGTAAAAGGTCAAATTTGACTACGCCCTTTTACAGCTGCTTCTAGTTTACATCCAACATATATATAATAATAGGTAATTTATGGCATTGTAACAAATTACATACAAATAAATATAAATAAAAGTTACTTTAAGAAAGTAAGTACGAGAAAAACACAATCTTTAATTACTCATAATCGAGAGTGTTAAAACAATAAAACTTTATATGTTGTTTCTTCATATAGACAAGTGTTTTTTTGTATACACTATTTTTTACCTGTATAGGTGAATATTTAACTAAATAAAACCTGTTCTTATAAGTTCGATTTTCTTCTGAAATATCAGTATACTAGCTGACTCGCGCAACGGTAACTTTCAAAAGGAATATGTTTTCTCGGTTTTTGCAACATTTTAAATTGATTCTTCGCTCCTATTGCGGAGAATCAATGAAAAATGCTATTCGAACCAGTAGTTCCTGAGAAAAGCGCGTACAACCAAACAAACTCTTCAGCTTTATAATATTAGTATAGAAAAAGTTCCTAAAAGAATAAAAAAGTTCAGTAAAATTCTCCCCTTATAAACATATCTATAGATATTCTCCTTAAAAAGCAGTAAAAGAAATCTCCCCAGAAAATATATTTGTGGCATCCGCTAAGTACTTTTATCTCTGGCTTTGAGAGACTTTATGCTCGAAATGAATGTTCAGATAATTTTATTGGGTTCAGTAAAATATATGGACCCCTAAACCCTATGATAGGATAGGATATGCTTACACAAATCTCCATGCTGAAATATATTACAGTTATTGATAAGGATTTAGGCGTTATTGCTTTATGATCTGGAGGTATAGAAGATAAAAAAACTGAGGTTTTGACTGTATTTACAAAATCTTGAGAATATATATATCATCACGGGTGCCTTACGGCGCCCGAGACCGCCTAGACGGCCCCAGGGTACCAAGCGGAGGGGTTTTAATCCCACCTCGTCGTAGCCGATGGTATGAGTCTACACCGAACAAGTAGCTAGCTCGTCGCGATGTTATGAATAGACTCAATAACCTATCTATAAACAGTTTCACAAGTTGGTATAGTGAAACCGGGACCGACAGCTTAACGTGCTCTCCGAGGCACTATAGTGGTGTTGTCAAACAAATGTACATATTTTTTTTAATTAAAAACTCATTGGTACACACCAGGATTCGAACCAGGGACCTAAGCGTTTTTAAGTCCAAGGTCTAACCAACTAGGCCACCACGTATATACTCGGCCACCACGTATATTCTCGGCCACCACGTATATACTCGGCCACCATGTATGTACTCTATAAAATCTTGAGAAAGAAAACGAAATTTTTGTATTAAATAAATTACCACAATACCTACACACAAACAACTATTATTAATTGCCACAATACCTACACACAAACAACTATTATTAATTGCCACAATACCTACACACAAACTACTATTATTAATTGCCACAATACCTACACACAAACTACTATTATTAATTGCCACAATACCTACACACAAACTACTATTATTAATTGCCACAATACCTACACACAAACTACTATTATTAATTGCCACAATACCTACACACAAACAACTATTATTAATTGCCGTAATCATCAAAACTTATTGAGTCCTTGCAAAACCCTTTAATTAATATGTTTCCTCTGTTTTACGCATATTCTATAACTAAAGTGTTCTTGAAAGACTCAAAGTTTTTATGAATACCATTGTATCTCTTTCTTTAATATATAGGTATAATATATGAAGACATTTATATAGAATTTCATATAAGTATTACCTTAATAAAAAATGTATTTATATTTTCTAAAACAAAACATGAAAATTGGGTACTTATGAACGGCGTCTCTTCTAGCGATAAAAGTACATCAATTTGTACAGTTAAATATATATATACTGGATAAATGTTTCAAGTGTGCCTTCAAGGCCAAATCCAAAACTACAAGGAATAGCAAAAAATGGCTAAAGGAGTCTCAGGGCCAATTTTGATAAAAACTACAACTGCATCATTAGATTTTTGAAAAAAATATTCTCCTAGCCGGGAATCAAACTGGTTTCGTCGTAGTCTACACGGAACAAGTGGCTAGCTTGTCGCGATATTTAGATAGACTCAATAACAATGCAATAGCATCCACAAACAGTTTCACAAGTTGGTATAGTGAAACTGGGACCGACACCTTAACATGCTGTCCGAGGCACTATAGTGGTGTTTTAAACAAATGTTTTTTTTTTCACACCACAAGTGTTATAAAGTCTAACAAAAGATGGAAGGAAGTTTATTTAAAAACGTAAATCACTAATAACGAATTAACATTTCAACGGGTTTATTGTAAAAACGAAGAATTTCTTTAACAACCAAACTTACAGACAAACAAGGAAGTCCACTATACTAAATGGAGATAAAGCCATTCAGGTTAAATCACCGACACGTGACAACGACCCTATCGCAATTAAGAGGCCTTCAAACCATAGACCTCAAATAGTAGGATCGTCTAAAGAAGCCAGGAAGGAGATTAGCAAACAAAAAAAGGTCTAACTAAATGATGTTTTCAGTGATATTAAAGTTATTTTTTAAAAGAACGTGGAGGTGTAAATATTACATATTATTAAGCTATTTATTTCCTTATAAAATTACAAGCGGCCCTAGCCTAGTGGTTAAGTCACTGCGCAACTGATAACAAGGTTAAGCAGATGACAACAAGACCGGCCTGGGATGGGTGACCGCTTTATACAACAAGCTCGCCACTTGTTAGGTGTTGCCTCCGAATACCATCGGCGAAATGAGGATGGGTTAATCCCTCCGCTGGGACCCTGAGGCCGTTTAAACGGTTCTCGGGGGCCAAACCACGGGTACCAACCGTGATGGTATTTTTTTTTTTTTTTTTTTTTAAATTACAATTAAGTTCATTAAAATTAAATATACATTACAATATAAATTATCACACAACATAGTTACTTTTTATTATTATTATTTACAAGGTCCCTTTGAGGGTATAGGCCTCCTCCAATTTATTCTACTTAAATCTGTCTTTTGCTGTCTCCATCCAATGATCTCCTCCTGTCTCCATTATGTCATCTAATCAACGCTTTGGTGCTAAATAATACTTACTCGATCCTAATTAGAATTTTTAAATAAAAAAATCTATTAACTTTTTAAAAGACAGCCAAGTTTTAATTAATTCATAATTGTAATATATATATATATATATATATTAATATGTAGGGCAATTTACACATATTGCTCTGGTCACAAACTAAGCTCTAGGCTTGTACTATGTGTATCAGTAGCAACGATATAATACATATTATATTTTATAAACACCCAGACCATGACAAACTATACTGAAAAACATACTAATATATTTTTGCCATGGGTGGGAATCGAACCCACGACCTCTAGTTTTGATTCATAATAATAATTAGGACAGTTTACACGTGTTGCTCTGGTCACAAACTAAGCTCTAGGCTGGTACTATGTATACCAGAAACAACGATATAATACATATTATATTTTATAAATAACTATTTATTCTGACCCAAAACAAACTGTACAAAAAAAAGTTCTATTTTTTTTTGCCATGGGTGGGAATCGAACCCACGATACAACGCCAAAGGCGCAACATAAAAGAACGTTAAAAAATTATGATTCTAAAAAATGTTACTTTAGTAGGTATTAGTTTACAGTTCAAAACTTAATTTATAAATAATTTATGTAATTCGTGATATATGGAGGTCGTGGGTTCGATTCCCACCCATGGCAAAAAAATATTAGTACGTTTTTCTGTACAGTTTGTCATGGTCTGGGTGTTTATAAAATAGAATATGTATTATATCGTTGTTTCTGGTACACATAGTACAAGCCTAGAGCTTAGTTTGTGACCAGATCAATATGTGTAAGTTGTCCTACATATTATTATTAATTAGGATCAAGTAAGTAAATTCACGTAAAGGTTTATGGCCTCGACTGTTAATATATGTCATATTGTACAAAAATGGCATAAAATACAGTTCAGTATAATGAGACCCGACTTCCACCCAACGAGTATCGGTTCTGGGAGCTAGTTTTCTTTCGTCAAATAATAGGTCTTAAGAAGCCAGGTGGGCAATTCTCGCGCTTTCGACATCCATGTCGATTCAAAAATATCGTTTTGAACGAAAAATTACATATTATGTCATTTATATATTTTTTAATTTATATATGTATAATTTAAATATTTTGTTCAATATTAATATTTTTTTTATTTATTAATTAATATTTATTATTTATTTCGTTTAATGATCGATATTTTTGACTTTTAGTTCAAAAATATAATACATAATATGTCATTATTCGTTAAAAAATATCGAATCGAGATGAATGTCGAAAGCGCGAGAATTTCCCCCCTGGTAGTAGATTAGCAAACTAGAATATCTAAAAACGTTTAAATATTGTTTTCAGTAATATAAAAGTTGTGTAAAGATTTATCGCCTCGACTGTAAATGTATGTCATAATGTAGAATAATGCGCATAAAATACAGTACAGTATAATGAGACCCGACTCCCACCCAAGGAGTCCCTGTTCTGGGAGCTAATTTCCTTTCGTCCAGTTATACGAAATTTACTCATTAGATCATCATTTTAAGGTTTAAATACTTCGACATTCTAGCAGAATCTATTTCTGTGGTTCCTCCCTTAAATCGTAGCGTGGATAATAAAGTATTTATAGAACACTTTAAGTTATGTCACAATGAGTGTTATATATCGTTAGATCCCTATGTCTAATTACTTTTTTTAGGAAAAGCATTATTTTTAGTTTTTCACGAAGCTTTAGATATTTTTTTTTTACTCTTATAAATAAAAAGTTTAACTAACCATCCTGGCTAAACTTTTTAAGTCTGAGGGCTAACCTACTCAGCCACCATCATTATACATGGTGACTTTGAAAGGATGTACTTTGGGCTAATATGAGGTTCTGCTGATCAATACGAACAACTTTTCACATGGAACCATGTGCCGCGAATGAAAAAAAAAATTGCCTTCCCGATACAAACTAGTAATGTTGAAATGACCAATTTGTATGGGGAAGCCAACATTTTTTTTCATTTGCGACACATGGTTCCATGGGAAAAGTTGTTCGATTTGATCAGCAGAACCTCATATTAGCCCAAAGTACATCCTTTCAAAGTCACCATGTATAATGATGGTGGCTGAGTAGGTTAGCCCTCAGACTTAAAAAGTTTAGCTTGTGAAACTGTTTATAGATTATATTGAGTCTATTAATAAAATACCGACACCAGCTAGCCACTTGTTCGGTGTAGACTCATACCATCGGCTACGACGAGGTGGGATTAAAAACCCCTCCGCTGGGTATCCTGGGGCCGCCTAGGCGTCTAGTCTCGGAAGCCCGTAAGGCACCCGTGATGATATGTTATGTTATTATTATTATATCTATAAGTATACATATATACATATGTAAAGAAATAATATTCCTTTATTCATATTTAGGCGCGCATTGCACAGCTGATATTGTTGTCTGTCAAACACGCTAGATGGAGCCACCAGTAGTAGGCTAGAATATAATAGACGTTTTCAAAGACACAGTGTGCGTTCATAGGTTATGTTATAAAAGTGAAATAAACTTAACTAATATAATAATTAAAAGCTAAAGAATAAACTTTAAATGTCGTTTCTTTGCTTACAGGTGAGATTATAAGTGCAATTAAGTGTTTAATATAATAATAGTTGTGATTTAATAATAAATAAAACTACTTTGCTTACAGAGAAACAATTTCTAGTTTATTTTGAAAATCCATATACCTGATTGTCTTATACATATATATATATATATACATCCTGCTATATTTTTAAGGTTTTTGTTACATCCAGTACCTATATTACTTTTTTTCTAGTTCCGGAACTAGAGTAATAATGTTCTACACAATGTAACCATTCTGCCGGGTCGTTTGCATCTTGAGTTATAGCTTAAGATGTCATTTATTATGTGTGCTGTAAGACTTTGTGATGATAGTCTGGACCGTTACAAAGGGGTTATGCTGTCATTGCGGTAGTAAATTAAGTTCTAAGTTAATACTGTAAAGTTTAATATTACTTGTTAAAGTGTATAGATATAGTATCAAGTTGAATATTAGTTAATTGAGCGTGTTTGTTGACGAACCCTGGGACATATTCTAGTCATGTTTTGGTTTTAGTCTGTAGGTTCACCGGTTTTCAAGAGTTTATTGTCGATTTCATGTTGAGGTATTTCTTTGAAGATACAATACGTGATAGCCGAGTTACTACTGTGATAGCCTAGTTAACACGTGATAGCTAAGTCTATAAGGGATAGCCGAGTAAATAAATAATAGCCGAGTCAATACGTGATAGCCGAGTCAATACGTGATAGCCGAGTCAATACGTGATACCCGAGTCAATACATGATAGCCTAGTTAACGCGTGATAGCCGAGTCAATAAGTGATAGCTGAGTTAATACGGGATAGCCAAGTTAATATATGATAGTCGAGTCAATACGTGATAGGCATTAATATACACTAGTAGCCGAGTCAATACGTGATAGCCGAGTAAATACGTGATAGCCGAGTTAATACGTGATAACCGAGTTATTACATGATAGCCGAGTCAATACGTGATAGCCGAGTCAATACATGGTAGCTGACGAGTTATAGCTTAAGATGTTATTTATTATGTACATATGCTATAAGACTTTTTGATGATGTCAAAGCATTACCAAGGGGTTATACTTGTCATTGTAGTAGTCAATTGAGTTCTATATCAAAAGTGTAAAGTTGAATATTAGTACTTTGCATAACTTGAGGGTATTTTATACAGGGTGAATTTGAAAGGATGTACTTTGGGCTAATATGAGGTTCTGCTGATCAATACGAACAACTTTTCACATGGAACCATGTGCCGCGAATGAAAAAAAAAATTGCCTTCCCGATACAAACTAGTAATGTTGAAATGACCAATTTGTATGGGGAAGCCAACATTTTTTTTCATTTGCGACACATGGTTCCATGGGAAAAGTTGTTCGATTTGATCAGCAGAACCTCATATTAGCCCAAAGTACATCCTTTCAAATTCACCCTGTATAAAATACCCTCAAGTTATGCAAAGTACTAATATTCAACTTTACACTTTTGATATAGAACTCAATTGACTACTACAATGACAAGTATAACCCCTTGGTAATGCTTTGACATCATCAAAAAGTCTTATAGCATATGTACATAATAAATAACATCTTAAGCTATAACTCGTCAGCTACCATGTATTGACTCGGCTATCACGTATTGACTCGGCTATCATGTAATAACTCGGTTATCACGTATTAACTCGGCTATCACGTATTTACTCGGCTATCACGTATTGACTCGGCTACTAGTGTATATTAATGCCTATCACGTATTGACTCGACTATCATATATTAACTTGGCTATCCCGTATTAACTCAGCTATCACTTATTGACTCGGCTATCACGCGTTAACTAGGCTATCATGTATTGACTCGGGTATCACGTATTGACTCGGCTATCACGTATTGACTCGGCTATCACGTATTGACTCGGCTATTATTTATTTACTCGGCTATCCCTTATAGACTTAGCTATCACGTGTTAACTAGGCTATCACAGTAGTAACTCGGCTATCACGTATTGTATCTTCAAAGAAATACCTCAACATGAAATCGACAATAAACTCTTGAAAACCGGTGAACCTACAGACTAAAACCAAAACATGACTAGAATATGTCCCAGGGTTCGTCAACAAACACGCTCAATTAACTAATATTCAACTTGATACTATATCTATACACTTTAACAAGTAATATTAAACTTTACAGTATTAACTTAGAACTTAATTTACTACCGCAATGACAGCATAACCCCTTTGTAACGGTCCAGACTATCATCACAAAGTCTTACAGCACACATAATAAATGACATCTTAAGCTATAACTCAAGATGCAAACGACCCGGCAGAATGGTTACATTGTGTAGAACATTATTACTCTAGTTCCGGAACTAGAAAAAAAGTAATATAGGTACTGGATGTAACAAAAACCTTAAAAATATAGCAGGATGTATATATATATATATATGTATAAGACAATCAGGTATATGGATTTTCAAAATAAACTAGAAATTGTTTCTCTGTAAGCAAAGTAGTTTTATTTATTATTAAATCACAACTATTATTATATTAAACACTTAATTGCACTTATAATCTCACCTGTAAGCAAAGAAACGACATTTAAAGTTTATTCTTTAGCTTTTAATTATTATATTAGTTAAGTTTATTTCACTTTTATAACATAACCTATGAACGCACACTGTGTCTTTGAAAACGTCTATTATATTCTAGCCTACTACTGGTGGCTCCATCTAGCGTGTTTGACAGACAACAATATCAGCTGTGCAATGCGCGCCTAAATATGAATAAAGGAATATTATTTCTTTACATATGTATATATGTATACTTATAGATATAATAATAATAACATAACATATCATCACGGGTGCCTTACGGGCTTCCGAGACTAGACGCCTAGGCGGCCCCAGGATACCCAGCGGAGGGGTTTTTAATCCCACCTCGTCGTAGCCGATGGTATGAGTCTACACCGAACAAGTGGCTAGCTGGTGTCGGTATTTTATTAATAGACTCAATATAATCTATAAACAGTTTCACAAGCTTAACATGCTCTCCGAGGCACTATAGTGGTGTTGTCAAACAAATGTACATAGTTTTTTAAATTAAAAACTCATTGGTACACACCGGGATTCAAACCAGGGACCTAAGTGTTTTTAAGTTCAAGGTCTAACCCACTCGGCCACCACGTATATAATAATAATAATATGTAGGACAAATTACAAATATTGCTCTGGTCACAAACTAAGCTCTAGGCTTGTACTATGTGTACCAGGAACTACGAAATACTTATTATATTTTATAAACACCTAGACAAGAACATGACAAACTGTACAGAAAAAGTACTAATATTTTTTTGCCATTGGTTGAGAATCGAAGTCAAAAAATCGAATAAAAATATAAAGATAAAATGATTTAAACTACAAAAATGGTACGCAAATCACTTCAACTTTTATACTAAACTCACGATTGAGACCACCTTGGACAATATTATTGAAGTAATTCTAACCATATAGGCGTTCATATGATATATTTTTTTTCGGTAATTTTTTTTTGAAGAAAAAAAACAGTATTTCTACCCTTTTTATAAAAAAAAAATGGATTCTATAAGTTTAGTGATACGTAAGAAGTTGAGGCATAAAAAAATCCATTGTGAAAAAAAAACAACTAGTATATAATTATTTGGTCCGTGTACGTACTTCACTAAACTCCTCCTAAACGGTTGGACCGATTTTAATGAAATTTTTGACCTGACAGATGATATCCTGTCCGAACTTTAGATTGACATTATTTCATTAAAATACTAAGAAACATTTGACATTTTAATAGTTTTGGTTTGTCATTGATTTACTATTGCCCAAAACAAAGCTCAAAATAAAAAAAAATAACACGATTAAAAAAATAACAACGCTACTTTTTGGGACCAATTGTTAATTTAAACCATTCTCAATTCCATATAAATGCACACAAAAAAACATACATTATATTAGGTCCAACCGTTTAGGATGAGTTAAGTGACATACACACGGACAGATTTTTTTTTTTTTTTATATATAATTAATCATGTATGTATATAAACTAACAAAGTAGAAAGATTTTACTTTTGACGCTTCAAAGCTATGCCCCCGATTGAACCTACTTCCATCAAATAAACTTGATTTGTACCAAAAATATCCCGAACAAGTTTATCCTAGAAAGGGGTTTGTTGTTAACTTATATTTAGTGGCCCTGATTTCCCAGGAGGCTAACAACCAGTTGGATACAAAGTCCGTAAAGTTGTGAAGTCAGAGGAATGACTTGTGATATGGGAGGCTAGCTGAATCCATTAATCTGATGCTGGAAAAGAATGATAATAAACTTAAAGATGACTAGGCTAAAAAGAATTAAAAAAAATATACTTGTAGAAACCACTAAAATCTTATACAGTGGGATAAAATAATATTTTGAAAGTAAGTTATATTTTAATATTAAAAAATACCATCACATCATCAAAAAGGCACCCCTTTTTAGCTACCGAGAACTGTTTAACGGCCTCAGGGTACCCAGCGGAGATATTAGCCCGTCCTTATTTCGTCGATGGTATTCTGGCTAATTGCGTTGTTTATGATGGTAAAGCCTCGTTGTATAACGTGGTCACCCATCTAGGTCCGGACTTATTGTCATCTGCTTAACCTTGTTATCAGTTGCGCAGTGACTTAATCACTATTTTATCATTATTTAGGCACTAAAATGACTACTTAAATGTTATAACGATGTATATAAATATAAATTGCTAAAAATTGGTAAATGTAAATACAAAACTGTATAGTGCATTGTCTTTTTACTAGTGTCAAATAATAAAAAAAAAATAGGTATATGACTACGACCTTCTGTCACAGTCATTTCAAAGGGAAGCGAAATATTTGCCAATAAATTTTAAAGCTAAAATTTTTATATTTTACCTAATAAAGCCTGTGGTCTATGGTTTTCGGAGGTCGTGGGTTCGATTCCCACTCATGGCAAAATATAATTACTAAACATTTTTTTTTTGAACAATTTGTCATTTTTAATTTGCTAGATATTTTTTGTCTCAATTACCTACTGTTATTTAAAAATCTAATTATGATTTTCTTTTAGTTAATTTTTATTCTCCCAATCTGGTAAATAATGCCTAAGGCATTAAGCTTGATTACCAACTAAACTTCAGGCTCTAAAAATGATATATTAAAAAGAAAATTTTACTTTAACAACTACCACGCTTTTATAAAACACGACCTTAAAAGCCTTTATTCTTGGCCTTTGCCCTTAAAAGTAAAAAAAAAAAAATATAATTCAGAAATGTTATACAATAGAACCCAAAAATTTACATATTTTAAACAAAGTGCTATTTATCTCAACCTTTATAATCCAAATTAACATTAACAATTAATTATTATTGTCCTTTATCCCAAAATTTAAAGCAAATTTCATATAACTATAGCCATAATATTTGTCAAAAACCCCTAAACTTGAATAATATGTCGGACCACTTTTAATTCCAAAACTCGATTGTGTGTGTCGTTAAGGTCAATTTATTATAGAGCGGTAACTGAACTGAAATATCACGTGTGGAAAATAAATTGAAGTTGTTTTACTAAACAACCATTTTTTGAGAGTGAATTTTTGAAAATTTATATTTACTATTTAAGATATACAGGACTGACTTTGAAAGGTTGTACTTTGGGCTAATATGCAATATTAAAATGACCAATTTGTATGGGAAAAATATTTTTTTTGCCCTTTTTAAAAGCACTTGTCACCGCTGGAGTATCGGCAATCCTTGAGCCTATTGGGATTTCGCGTAGCGATGGCAAGAGACCGGATGATATGTCTGTTGGACCATGGAAACTTGGCAGGTCACTGGTATGGTATGAGATGTAACATATTGTGATGATAACCTTGCTTCATGTGATATCCAGTAGACTTTGTCAAATGTGGGAGGAGCGGAGGTCTCTGCTGAGAATATCAAGCGGTCTACATATGCTAACATAAGCGAAAGTTACCTATTTGCACCGTTTGTAGTCGAGACGATGGAATCTTGGGGGCCTTTAGCCAAAACCGTGGACTAGGAGTTGTAGAAAGTTCTGGTAGAAAGTTCAGGCGACAAGAAAGCTGGTAACTATTTTTGCCAACGAATAAGTTTGGCTATTCAGCGGGGCAACGTCGCCAGCCTTCCTGGCACTATTTCTGACGGAAATACTTTAAATTTAGATAATATTTTGTTATTTGAAGTCTTTAGTTTTATTTATTATTAATGTGTTATAATTGTTGATTGTTATAGTACATTACTGCCGCGGTCTATAATGACTACTTTGCTGGTCGCGCTGTTGATGGCCGTTGGGTAGCGCAGCTTCAGGCTGACACAGCGCGGTCAGCGTGCAGCACTTGATGGACTAGCTGAGATATTTACTCTGAGGACAGCAAGGGCTGCAATGATGGCCAGGCTGGAAGGCCTAGAGCGTAGCTAGGCTAGCTCGAGGCAATCATAGCGTGACCAGCGAAGCAGTCATAGTGGGCCAAGGCTTGTATGGTGCTTTACTCAAAAATGCAAGTACCTAATCTAAATAAAACTAGCAAGTAATTTATAGTGCTCATTTTTAGAGAGATCATTTTTAACAAAAAAGTCACTAAATAAAAATAAAATTTTCGCTGAACCGCGCTTTTGTTACTTCTTTTTTAGCAATGGTAGTTGGAACTATACAGCCAAATATGGAATAAAATCTTTTTGTACCTATCTCTATAAATACAAACAGCTGTGTTTTATATAAAATCTTTTTGCATTCGATTTTTTAAAACGTTGAAACGTCAAAATAGCGGCCGGCTATGTTTTGCCGGCCGCTCCTTGAAACAGAACGGCAAGGTCTACTTTGCTCAAACAAGGTTGTCAAAATAATGACCACATTACATGCATTTTTGAGTAAAATAAAATTAAATATAAAAAAAATAAAAAAAAATATGAAGAGCATTACATACAAATTGCCATGCTCTCATAAACTAAGCTAGCGGTACTGTATATGTGCCAGAACTAATATTGTGTTAGTATAGTTATTTCTGGTACTCATAATACAAACAACCTACATAAAAAAAATGTGATTACGTCTCCAAACTTGAATTTAAAACCTCATTGCGAGTGGGTCGATGTTGAATCCAATTTAAGGCTAGTTTACCTGTCTAGCGGTATCGGTAGAAAGGGTGCGGACTCCGGATCGGGCCGCAATTTATTCGGACCTTTTGGACTAACAAGAGAGAGAGAATTAGTGTTTTTGTCGGCCAAACGGTCGTTTTCTTTATTGCCGAAGCGACCGTGTGGGACGGCCTGGTTGCTGATTAATTCTGAAGTTTGTTCTGCTAGATAGCTTTTTGTTTCGACTTACAGTTGTTTGATATATAAATCAATTGACATCTTGTATGTTTTATATTGGATCACGGCACCTTGGGCCCTACCGGAAAACCACATCGACAAGCCCATCGACGCGTCGATTGGTTTGTCTATGTGAAGTTTGTTTTACTATATAGCTTTTTGTCTCGATTTACTGTTGTTTGATATATAAATTAATTTACATCTCGTTTTGTTTTATATTGGATCACGGCATGTGGCTGGAGCCCTACAGGAAAGCACAACGCAAACCCATAGACGCGTTGATTGGTTCATCTATGTGAAGTTTATTTTACTATATAGCTTTTTGTCTCGATTTATTGTGGATAGTAGGGTGTTAGTAAAATATAAGTAATACAACGTGAACCCTGCAAGGGCACTGCAAATTAAGATTCCATTTAAGGTCTCAGTTCAGAGGTAGGTATAAGAATTTTTAGCAAAAATTTAATTAGGTAAGCACAATTATTTAGCAATTAATTTATTTGGAATACAAATTTCAAACATCAAGTAGGTACCTATTATTATTTATTCTTCGTTTAGAAAATTAATAAATATATTCCTTATGGCACATTATATTCAACATTATTATTTAGGAATTCAATGCATTTATTATGATATTAAAATATTATTTTTATTGTACATTATTATCGTTATTATTATCATGAGATTTACAATACTATTACAATTTTATTATACTGTATTATATTTCTTTTAGGTTATTTAAAATTAAAAAAATAAATAAAAACAAAAAAATGGCAATAAATTACACTGTATATATCTGATATATACAGGAAAATAATAACGACAACTACAAATTGCAAAAACAATAACAAACCCATCGACGCGTCGATTGGTTTGTCTATGTGAAGTTTTTTCTACTAGATAGCTTTTTGTCTCAATTTACTGTTGTTTGATATATAAATCAATTGACTTCTTGTTTTGTTTTATATTTGATCACGGCATGTAGCCTGGGGCCCTACCGGAAAGCCACATCGACAAACCCATCGACGCGTCGATTGGTTTGCCTGTGTGAAGTTTGTTCTACTACATAGCTTTTTGTCTCGATTTACTGTTGTTTGATAAATAAATCAATGGACATCTTGTTTTGTTTTATATTGGATAACGGAAATTGACCTGGGGTCCTACCAGAAAGTCACATCGACAAACCCATCGACGCGTCGGTTGGTTTGTCTATGTTAAGTTTGATCTGCTAGATATCTTTTTGTTTCATTTTACTGTTGTTTGATATATAAATCAATTGACATCTGGCTTTGTATTAATAAAAAAATATTAGTATAATATGTATTACATTATTGTTTCTGGTACACCAAGAGTTTAGTTATGACTATAGTAATATTTATAATAATTGTCCTACATATTACTATTATTATGTAATAGTACAATATAATAATCGACCCCATACAGACTTTGTATATATGTTTATCATAAGGTAGAAGCAAAGCCAGATGCCGTGCTAAATATAAAAGAAATAGCTTCTAAAAATATATAAAAAACAGTTGTTTTTCCCTATTTCCCACTTAGGAATATTCCTATTACAAGTGTTTCTATGAATAATGTAATATCGGTAGGAATTTGGGACAAGATGACGTCTATATAACGTCAGAATATAATAAAGAATCTTATTTATTCTTGGGCGGACTTTCTCCGCCCTACAAGGTGTGAAATTTTTCATGAGACTGCCCCGCTCAATCCTTGTCTGTGAAAGAAATTTGATAGTAAATATCTTTTTTTATGGGTACAATATCTCAATAATAATAATAATAATATGTGGTAAAAAATTGTATTATTATTCAGCGAGGAAATGTTGCCAGCATTCTACACGGAAAAGTTTTAAATATTTTTTAAATAATTTAATAAAAAAAAAAAATACTATTACGGGTGCCTATCTGGCTCCCGAGAACCGTTTAAACGGCCTCAGGTTACCCAGCGGAGGGTTTATCCTGACCTCGTTTCGCCGATGGTATTCGGAGGCAACACCTAACAAGTGGTGAGCTTGTTGCGGTGTTTATGATGAAATAGTCTTGTTGTATAAAGCGGTCACCCATCCCAGGCCGGCCTTGTTGTCATTTGCTTAACTTTGTTATCAGTTGCAGTTAATATAATAGGGTTTTTTGTAGTTTTAATAAAAATCTCATATGTAGAGCAATTTATACATATTGCTCTGGTCACAAACTAAGCTCTAGGCTTGTACTATGTGTACCAGAAACAACGATATAATACATATTATAATTTTATAGACACCTATTACAAACTGTACTACAGAAAAATCTTACAAATATTTTTTTTGCCACGGGTGGGAATTAAACCCACGACCTCTGGATATTACGCCAAATGCGCAACTACTAGTCATAAAATGTAATTATGTAACTGGGTTAGGGAAAAATTTTGTCAATTTTATTTATGTTTTGTACGTCAAAAGGAAAGATTTTTATTGTAGCACTGCATGGTATGTTAAGCAGACATACAAAGGCCATGAAACAATATTCGCCCCCACTATGCTGGCTAAACAATGCGGTCATAAAATGGGCGGCAACAAGCGGAGGGGTTTTAATCCCACCTTGTCGTAACCGTTGGTATGAGTACTACACCGGACAAGTGGCTTGTTCGTCATGATGTTTGAATAGACTTAATAACAGTTTCACAAGTTCGTATATTAAAACTGGCACCGACAGCTTAACGTGCTCTCCGAGGCACTATAGTGATGTTTTCACCAAATGTACATTTTTTTTTAATGAATAATTAATTGGTACACACTGGGGTTTAAACCGGGGACCCAAGTATAATAGTGTTTTTAAGTATTAGGTCTAACCAACTCTGCCACCACGTATTATACTTTCTTTTAGATAAAAATAGTCCAAGTAAGTCTTTTTTTATATAAGTACTAGCTAACCCGCGCAAATTCGTCTGCATAAACCATGCCTAATCTTAACCGTTTACGTAGCGTACCCTCTCAAAAGGTATAATTTTTCACCGTTTTTGGAACATTTTTCATTTTTAATTAAAAACATTATGTACATTTGTTTGACAATACCACTATAGTGCCTCGGAGAGCACGTTAAGCTGTCGGTCTCGGTTTCTCTATACCAACTTGTGAAACTGTTTATAGATGGGTTATTGAGTCTATCCGTCTAGGCGGTCTCGGGCGCCGTAAGGCACCCGTGATGATATGTATGTGTAGGAATACCAATATTATAAAACTGAAGAGTTTGTTTGTTTGGTTTAACGCGCTAATCTCAAGAACTACTAGTTCGAATTGAAATTTCGTTTCGTTTTATAATATTGGTATACCTACACATACATATCATCACGGGTGCCTTACGCCGCCCGAGACCGCCTAGACGAATAGACTCAATAACCCATCTATAAACAGTTTCACAAGTTGGTATAGAGAAACCGAGACCGACAGCTTAACGTGCTCTCCGAGGCACTATAGTGGTGTTGTCAAACAAATGTACATAATGTTTTTAATTAAAAACTCATTGGTACATACCGGGATTCGAACACAAAAAAACACTTCGGTCCCTAAGTGTTTTTAAGTCCCAACTCGGTCTCCACATATATATAGTATACCTTTAGATATATTAAAATTTATTATTAATAATAAATCATAGTTGCCAGGTTAAATAAATAATAACTAATTGACTAGTATTGCCAGTATTATACTCAAATAAACTAAAATAAACATAACTGTGGGAGATTAGTGATTTTGACTAATGAATCCCGGGTACACTAAGCAAATATTGTTTGGTAAGGACTAAAGTAAATATACCCTGAATTTATATAGGTACATACATACATATCATCACGGGTGCCTTACGGCGCCCGAGACCGCCTTGACGACCCCAGGGTACCCAGCGGAGGGGTTTTCAAACCCACCTCGTTGTAGCCGATGGTATGAGTCTACACCGAACAAGTGGCTAGCTCGTCGCGATGTTTTGAATAGACTCAATAACCTATCTATAAACAGTTTCACAAGTTGGTATAGTGAAGCCGGGACCGACAGCTTAACGTGCTCCGCGAGGCACTATAGTGGTGTTGTCAAACAAATGTACATATTTTTTTTAATTAAAAACTCATTGGTACATACCGGGATTCGAACCAGGGATCTAAGCGTTTTTAAGTCCAAGGTCTAACCAACTCGGCCACCATGTATATAATGCGATTGTAAAAATCGGCACATCATGTATTAATATAAAAAAAAAAACAAAACAAAAATACAATCAAATTAACATATATGTTTTAATATAAAAAACGCACAACAAAAATCAAATTAAAATAATAAATTAGAAATAGGTAAGTACGTCACACAGATGAAATAAAGACGTTGACAATGTACAGAAAAACGTACTTATTATTTCTTTTTGCCATGGGTGGGAATCGGACCCACGACCTCCGAATATAACGACAAATACGCAACCACTAAAAATATTTCTGTAATAATCATATAATGTATATTCTTTTTTTTCCCTTGTATTACGGAACCCTAAGTTTGGGAACAGCATAATATGTAGATACATCTTACCTACCCAATCATTGGTCATTATGATTGGATCAATCTATACATTGTTGCATAAGAGCATTGATCGCTATCATTGTGCCGGCTAATTGATGCGGTTACAAAATAGGCGGTGAGACAAACGAATTTTCATTAATAATCTCGTTGCTTTACCGTCATATGAACTGTCGGTACTGTAACCGCACCTGATAAGGAGACTACCACCTCAACAATAAATCGATACCGTAGTCTCCTGAAAACCGGTGAACCCATAGACTAAAACGAATATAACTAAGTCACTTGACGGTTTTGCATCTGTATGGGCGGTGGCAACGAAACTTATCGATCGGCCTACGGTGTACTTTTTAAAGAACTGTATAGAAATAATTTTTCATTCATTCAAAGCATTAGATGCTATGAATGAATGAAAAATTATTTAATGCATAAATGCTTAATTCCATTGTACATAGGCGAGCTTAATGCCTTAGTCATTATCTACCAGCTTACCTTTGGGAAATTGACCAATAACAGGCAGAGCAAATATATAATGTATATTACGAGGATTCAAAAATAAATGATTAAGTAAATATAACAATACCTTCAATACATCATATTTAATATGTTATATAAATACATAGATAGATAGATATATATATAGATATATATAGATATATATATATATATATATATATATATATATATATATATATATATATATATATATACACATACATACATACATACATTCATACATGCATTCATACATACATACATGCATACATACATACATACATACACAGTACATGAATAAATAAATTCACATACAGTAAAAAATTGTTAATAGTTTTGGTTTTTGGGGAGAAGAGAGTGAAGATGTTATAATTAAATAAAGCCTTGAAAACGTTTTATAAATAACATTTGAAATGGTGACAAAGATTTCTTTAGAGAAACTCAACGGTCGTTTATAAAACCTGCGCCCTATTGTGCATTTAAATGGGCTTTGGAAGATTTAAACGATTTTTTTTTCACTAAAACTTTTGAACAAAGGAATAAAAATTCAATGAATTTCGCGAGTGATTTAGATATTTTTTGCGGTTCCGAATTTGATGTAGATTTTTTTATTTCATAAAATTGTTTTTTAAATAATTTTGTACTAGTATTGTTTTCGTGAAAAATATTTAGGTTTTCACGAGCATCATTTTCGCGGGAAGGTACTGTGACCGAAGGTATGGTTTACTTCCTGCAAATCCTTCTTTAAAATACTTCAATACGTTTTATACGTTTATTTTTATATACTCTTTATATTCCTATAAAATAGAACAAACCTGCAAAGCTATATAAACTCAAAACGGTGAGGATTAATCGCGGTTTCACTCGTTTTATATTTAATTAATACATCACACTTCCATCGTACTCGTATGTCCCTCTATCGATTTCTCTTTTCAATCTTTCGTTCCTTCGATTTGTTCTATTCCTTTCACAAATGCCATGTATACATATTTAAATAAGAAAACTAACATTTCAATGGCCAGTAGTAGCCTTACTCTATAATAGAGAAGGTTACAGTACTCAATCGCAGATCTAATATATATAAACGTACTTTAAAGGCACCCAGACCAATCTCTTAATAGAGAGAAAGAATTTAAATAAAGAGAAAAAAAAGTTAAATATATTCCTATTTTTATACATAATATTAAAACTAACCGTGGTTAAACGCAAAAACACTTATAAAATATGCAAAAAAAATATGTCTTTGAGCCAAAAAAGGGGTCGCCCATAAAATTTTTAGAACCGCATAACTTGACCTGATATCAAAGGGTTTGTACCTTTTTGATCCTCTTTGGCAATATTAACACTAGTGTGCTCGCGGGGGCTAAAATGTCAAATAAAGTTTTTTTTATTTGTTTACGAATGAAATCTTTTATGGAGTCAACCGGTAAATAACTTATTTTACGAATGTACTACAGTGCATCTATAAAATAATTATAATTGGTTGACAAAATAAAGTTAAAAAATATTTTTAATTATTTTATGTTTAAATATGACCTTGGTTATACAAACCTATATGTCTATTTAATATATAAATTATTGTAATATTTAAGCGCTATTAATTTGTATGTATTGTGCTGTTTTAATATTGTTACATTAAAAATAATAATAATATGTAGGACAATTTACACAAATGGATATGGGCACAAACTAAGCTCTAGGCTATGTCTACCAGAAACAACGATATAATACATTTTATAAACACCCAGACCATTTTGTAATGGTCTGCACAGAAAAACATACTAATATTTATTGGCCATGGGTGGGAATCGAACCCACGACCTCCGCATTTAACGCCAAAGGCGCAACCGCTAGTCTATAGAGGCTGTCAAAAAAGGCTGTCATGAATGTTTGGTAAATATTTATTGGTGACACATGTACCTCCAACAAACAATAAAGTAAAAAGCAATTACGCGAGCAATCTAGTGTTAAACACTTGGTGTGAAAATTTAATTATAATTTTACGCTCTGGCCTTAACCCTCAGAGACTTGAAAGCTGCATTTTAGGGCCGAATGATCATTAAAGTAAAAGCTAGGAAAAAGCTTTTCTTGGTACATTTTCCGGTTAAAGTTTTTCTTAAACTTTTTGCTCTCGACTCCTTGAGAAGGCGGGCGGGATTCTTGGGCGGATTTTTTAGCTACCACGGTCGGGTTAACAATATTGCTTGGCATTTCAGAAAGATTTATGTGAATTGATTTTTTATTGTGACCGTAATCTGAGATTAATCACAACTGAATTTAATGAAATAAAAACATCTACCATTGCTTCTTTAACATAATAAATATAAATATATCATGACGGGTGCCTTTTACGGAGCTCAAAACCGCCTAGACGCCTTCAGGGTATCCAGCGGAGGTTTTTTTTAAATCCCACCTCATCGTAGCCGATGGTATGAGTCCACACCGAACAAGTAGCTAGCTCGTTGCGATGTTTGGATAGACACAATAACCCATCTATAAACAGATTCATAAGTTGGTACAGTGAAATTGAACCGACATCTTAACGTGCTCTCCGAGGCACTATTGCAATTAACGAATTAATTGAATTAAGGAATAAGACTAAAATTATTTAAAAAAATATTAAAGGTTATTGTATAAATAATATATTATCAGATCTTTTGTAATATAATATCAAAATATAATTGTATCTAAATATTAAAATAATTTGTATGTGTTTATTTTATATTAGTTAAAATTTTAGATAAGTAAAAAATAAATATATATAAATATCATCACGGGTGCCTTACTGCACCCGAGACCGCCTGGACGGCCCCAGGGTACCCAGCGGAGGTTTTTTTTTAATCCCACCTCATCGTAGCCAATGGTATGAGTCTACACCGAAAAAGTAGCTCGCGATATTTGTTTAGACTCAATAACCCATCTATAAACAGATTCACAATTTGGTATAGTGATATATATATAGTATACCGAAACCGACAGCTCAACGTGCTCTAAAAATCATCATCAAATGTACATACATTTTTTGATTAAAAACTCATTGGTACACACCAGAATATGAACCAGGTAACTAAGTATTTTTAAGAGTAAGGTCTAACCAACTCGGCCACCACGTATATATCATTAGATAAGTAAACTGTTACTAATATTAAAATAAGGAACATAGCTAACACTTTATTGTATTTTATTACTTGTAATTTTTTTATATATTTTTAGATCAATAAACGCCGAACAACAAGTTGTATCTCGAATGTCATTATATCATATTATATGTTAGCTCGCGATTTAATTTACTCCTCTATCAAATTTAATCGCCTTGTTGTTGGTGGTATTGGTGGCTCCCTTGTATGGCAGATTGACAGGTTAATTTAGGTGGGAGGAAGGTCTCTTTAACTTCGTTAGGCCGACTGACCGGTCTCGTTACCACCGCCCATACAGATGCAAAAACCGTCAAGTGACCTAGTCATGTTTCGGTTTTAGTCTGTGGGTTCATCGGTTTTTTGGAGACTACTGCATCGATTTCTTGTCGAGGTGGCAGTCTCCTTTTAGGGTGCGGTTAAGAAATGGGTAGTTGAATTGACGATAAGGCAGCGAGTATATTAAAATATAATCGTAATGCAATTCGTCATTGTCGCCCCCCATTTCGTAATCGCATCATTTAGCTGGCATAGTGGGAGCGATCAATATTGTTTAAGAACAATTATTGATTGACTTTGTAGGTCTGCTTACCACCAGGTGGATACAAAGTCACATGTCGTGCTCCAATAAAAAAAATAAAAAAATCAGCTAACCACCTAGTCTTACACTAGTTGGTTATGTAGTGTGTGTTCGGTTCGGTAGTATTTTTCATATTATGATTTCCATTCCATCGCGTTTAAGTTCTAAATCTGATATCGAAGTTTAATAAGTATCTGTCGTTCTTTTGTTAATGAATAACTAAGTGCACTCTAAGGCCTCATTGTTAAACTTTTTTTTGACTATTCATAAATATCTGTAAAGATTTACATGAAATAAATGATTTTGACTTGGAATAGAAATCGTTTCAGTGTTTCAGAATTTAATCTTCCACGGAAAAACAGACTTAATTTCATATTTAATTAGACGAATTAAATAATAACATATTACCTAAAATTATAAACGAAACCATGTTCGAACCCAATAAGCCTGCCTTTGTAGAATTTTGTGCAATTAATTAATTCAACTAATTTATCACTAGTATTAATAAAATTTCAAAATATTACAGTTAAATTTATTTAGGTAATTAGTGTACCTATAATATTTAGTATTGAAATAAATTAAACATAAATATATACGTGGTGGCCGAGTTGGTTAGACCTTGGACTTAAAAACACTTAGGTCCCTGGTTCGAATCCCGGTGTGTACCAATAAGTTTTTAATTAAAAAAAATATGTACATTTGTTTGACAACACCACTATAGTGCCTCGGAGAGCACGTTAAGCTGTCGGTCCCGGTTTCTTGTGAAACTGTTTATAGATGGGTTATTGAGTCTATTCAAAACATCGCGACGAGCTAGCCACTTGTTCGGTGTAGACTCATACCATCGGCTACGACGAGGTGGGATTAAAACTCCTCCGCTGGGTACCCTGGGGCCGCCTAGGCGGTCTCGGGCGCCGTAAGGCACCCGTGAAGATATGTATGTATGTATTTATCCTGAATCTAATTTGAATGTGAAAATAATTTAAAAATAAAACCACGGTCCATCCAATTTGGTTTAGAACATCCCCTCTCCTTTCCACATTATTCATTCCAGGACTTCTGTAATAAAACCTTTTTTTTAAGGCATACGATTAAATGCCATACATATTACGGTTATATTTTTTACGTGGTTTAAGGGTTTAAATTACCTATGCATATAAATACTATATATACTAATATTATAAAGAGGTAAAGTGTGTGAGTTTGTGATGTGGTAAAGTTTGTGAGTTTGTGAGGTGGTAAAGTTTGTGAGTTTGTGAGGTGGTAAAGTTTGTGAATTTGTGAGGTGGTAAAGTTTGTGAGTTTGTGAGGTGGTAAAGTTTGTGAGTTTGTGAGGTGGTAAAGTTTGTGAGTTTGTGAAAAAAAAACTGCCATGTCGTGAACAGCTGATCTCAAGTTTTCTACACAAATAAATTGCGGCCGATAGACTTGTATCCAGTGCTATGTTAAAATAAATAGAAAAAGAAAACAAATAAATTATTTATACTCGTATTTTACATCAATTAATAATAAAAAAGCCTTGTAGTAATAGTGAAAGTTTTCGTGTGTACTGTTTTGTATTTTTTTAGTACATTACTGCCGCGGTCTATAATGACTACTTTGCTGGTCGCGCTGATGATGGCCGACAGCGCAGCTCCAGGCCGACACAGCGCGGTCAGCGTGCAGCACTTTATGGACGAGCTGAGATAAAGGCCGAGACCGTAGGTCGAGGCCTTTACAGCGAGGTCAGCCATAATGGCCAAGCTGGAAGGCCTAGAGCGTAGCTAGGCTAGCTCGAGGCAATCATAGCGTGACCAGCGAAGCAGTCATAGTGGGCCTTGTATAGTGCTTTACTCAAAAATGCAAGTACCTAATCTAAATAAAACCAGCAAGTAATTTAAATAAAATATATTATTAAATTAATTAACTAGAAATTTAATTAAAATGACAATTATGAAAAGTATAGTTACTAAAATTTAACACCGACTTTCCCGGTTTGATATTACTAATAGTTTATGATAATACTAATGCGGTGTTTGACTTCTGTATTATTTCTTCATTTATTTAGTACATTAAAACGTCAAAATAGCGGCCGACAATGTTTTGCCGGCCTGTTAGATCGACTAGCAAAACTTTGCCGGCCGCTCCTTGAAACAGAACGGCAAGGGCGACCTTGCCGTTCTGTTTCAAGGAGCGTTGTCACAAGGTTGTCAAAATAATGACCACATTTTATGCATTTTTGAGTAAAAAATTTTATTTCAAGAAAAATCGTAAAGCTTCATTAAGCGTCTGTTAGTAGATACTTACTTTATTATACACTGAAATTCATGCACGAGTATAGTTTATTATCCTTGTTGCATTTTCTTCATTTTATTATTATTATTGTTACATACTTTATTATTGTCTGTTAGTAGATACTTACTTTATTATACACTGAAATTCATGCACGAGTATAGTTTATTATCCTTGTTGCATTTTATTCATTTTATTATTATTATTGTTACATACTTTATTATTGTCTGTTAGTAGATACTTACTTTATTATACACTGAAATTCATGCACGAGTATAGTTTATTATCCTTGTTGCATTTTATTCATTTTATTATTATTATTGTTACATACTTTATTATTATCATTAGCAATATGCCTAAACCCAGAATATTTATTAGCATAAAAAGATCTTACACAAACTAGTAACGCAAAAGGGAATGTTGCAAGAAATATTTGTCATTGTCCGCTCAGACAAAGCTTCCAATGATAAATTAACTCAAGTAGTCTCTCTTCTTTATTTTCTTTGTAAATAAATAACTCCGCTAAATACTGTAGCTTGAGACTTGTACTATATCTACTTGCTTATATTTTATAGCTGGTAGTGCCTGCTACTTTAAAAGAAGAATTTGGTGATTCGTATATCTGTCGCACTATTAAAATGTGGAATGCTCTACCTGCTTGCATGTTTCCTTCTTCTTATAATCCCGAGTCCTTTAAACGAAGCGTGTATAGGCATCTTAAGCCGGCATAATAGGTGCAATCATCGGTTACGTAGATCGTAATTATTGATTGCATTTGTTCTTGGACCTTCATACTGCTTTCGATCAGGTAGATGTCACATGCCGAGCTCCCATAATAAAAATAAAAAAAAACGAATATCATCTACGTCTATATATCATCACGGGTGCCTCAGTGCGCCCCAGACCGCCTAGACGGCCTTAAGGTACCCACCTGTAAAGTTTTTTTCCCACCATTTCGTAGCCGATTGTATGAGTCTACACCGAACAAGTGGCTAGCTGGTCGCGATATTTAGATAGACTCAATAATCCATCTATAAACAGTTTTACAAGTTGGTATAGTGAAACTGGGACCGACAGCTTAACGTGCTCTCCAAGGCACTATTGTGGTGTTGTTAAAAACAAATATACATTTCTTTAGATTAAAAACTCATTGGTACACCCCGGAGTTTCAACCCAACTCGGGCACCACGTAGGTATATAAGAAAAGATTTAAAAAGAAATATACTTTGCGATATTTTTGAGTCGCGAAATAAATATCGTAGAATAATCTGGCGATTCCGACAATAATATACAAAATAATAATAAAAAATTACTCTCTTAGTTATAAAAAAATATTTTGAGCGTTTTAGTAGAAATATTTATTTTCTGGCAAAAACTATATTTACTGGCATAAAAGAAGCGAACTAAAAACAGCGCTTAATAAAGCTTTATGAATAAAGGAGTAATTTAACAAACCCTATTTAGGTTCAAACACTTGCGTTTTTTTTTAAATCAGTTTCTATTAGCATCATAATACACACAACAAAATTTTAGTCCCTTCCTTGTCATCTTATACACAATATCCCGATAGCTTAAGTGCCTATTTTGTCGTCATATTAACCGACAGTATAATTTGCCGCTTCACAGACAAAACGCCATCAAGCGACGATATACGTCACGGAGTATGTCGCTCGAGCGATGATTGCGACATTCCTTATTCAAACGCTCGGAGCACTGTAATCAACCCGTCATTACGCTTTCCGAACGCATTCGATATTCAAATTATGTCTACTTTTTGTTCTTTTAAATTTTAAGCTTGACATAATAATAATAATATTTGTTTTTGTTAGCAAAAAATGAAAAATTTTCTAGAACAGATTGCGTATAAAGACAATTCTCGATAAAGTTTTGTTTGGATTAGTACATTCCTTATTTAAACGTTCCAGTCATGTAATAAACTAATCATTATGCTTGGTTGCCTTCCAAATTCAAAATTATGTAGCGTTTACTTATTTAGAAAGAGGCAGTAGTAAAGTCAATGACGACATTCCTAATTCAAACGCTCAGGTCGCTGTAAACAACCAGTCATTACGCTTCCTGAAACATTCCAAATTCAAATAAGCCACGTGTATTTTTTTTTATTAATATTTTGTCAAGGCTTTAAACATAATTATCTTTAATAATATTATTGATTGTTAGAAAGACATATAGCATTAAGAAAAGTTAAAATTTACATTAAAAGTTAAAATTAAAATTACATTTAGTGACAGTGACAGAAGGTTATTGTCATATGTTTTGACAAAGGTGATAATGAAATTATTCTAAAAAAATATTGATACATAACGCTATGGTGTGCATTTTATTTATTTATTTTTTATTTTAAATTCTTTATTGCACAAAATTGTACATAGGCGAGCATACGGCTAAAAGAAACAAACTTTTTATTTTCAAAATTTATAACAACGACCTTCTGTCATTGTCACAAAAAGGCAAAATATCTGGCAATGAATATATACACTCAATCAAAACAACTTATAAAAAAAATATTACCTAATAAGTAACACATGTCAAACACTTGATTTGTTTCAGTTAAATTAATTTGTAACTTATAAAAACTAATAGTAAACTTGATATGATATCTAAATACTTCTCAGTTACCCATATATAGGTATAACTTTATACTCTGGGCATAACTTTATACTCTGTAGGAGCATCACGAGATAGTTCGAGATATTCGCCGCTTGTCCTCCTTATGTAATCCACTAACATACTGTTCATTCACGCTAAGTTTCTGAAAGCTTTTTGAAATAAGAATTAGGTTTAAGTTTATTTAAAAAAAGAATGGTTTAAATAAATGGTTTATTGTTTAGAATTTTAATATTATTAAAAAGAAATGGAATTAATTTAAAAAAAGAATATCATACGTTGGTAGAATATTCGCTATGTGATGTACAAAAATAAATACTGGCTATTTACGCTAAGTTTCTAAAAGATTTTAAAAATAAGAATTAGATTTATATTTTATTTAAAATAAGAATATTTTAATTAGGAGTATGTTATATAGAAATCTAAATACAGAGTGGTATTAATGTACAAATAAAATATAGCTTAAATAGGAAATATTTGCTATATACACATATATACCATATGATCTGTTAACACGTAAAGTACATTCACAACATAGGTTTAAGTTTTATTTGAAAATAAGAATGTATTAATTAAAAGTTTTTTATTTCTATATGTAAATAAAAAGTGGCATTAATGTAAAAAAGAAAGAATATAATCTTTGTTTACATAATTTGTGATTTACAAAAATACATACCCTAACTTTCTAAAAGCCACATTGTTAAAATCTTTTTTTTTACTATTCATAAATATCTGTATGGAAATAAATAATTTTAATAAATTAAAATTGTACCGTGTACTATTACTATATTTATAATTGACCAATCATTTACTATTACCAAATGTTCATAATTACCTAAGACTTGTTTAGGGAAAATTTTTGTACTAAGTCAATAATACATTAGATAGTATTTTTTTAGATTTCAATTAATAGCTTAACGCTACCTCTGAAAAAAATATCATTTGTTTTTTTTTATTAAAGTACGGCATGTGATTCTGTAACAACCTGATGATAAACATTCCTGCAAAGTTTATGGATCCTAAAAACCGGTGAACCCACAGACTAAAACCGAAACGTGACTAAGTCACTTGACGATTTTAGCATCTACCTATATAAAGGGTTTTTCAACAAGAACTTTGTTTTCTAAAACAAAAAAAAAAGATGAAGATGATTAAAATTTTTATTGAATTACAAAGAGAAAAGTTCGGCTATTATGAATGAAAAATGATATCTGGAAAATATCCACCACAAGCACGCTGACAGATGTCTATTCTTTCATCAAAGTTTTTAATCATTTTTTAATAAAATGGCGGGACTATTTCGTTAATCACATCACGCATTTTGAGTTTTAAGGCTGCAATCGATTCGATTGGCTCCGTATAGAATCTGTCCTTAACATAGCCCCACAAAATAAACCCAGTGGTGTTAAATCACACGATCTGGCTGGCCACTTAACAGCTGAGTTTCGTGAAATTATGCGATCGGGAAATTTGGTTTGCAATAAATTGATCGTTTCATTGACTGTGTGGCGAATGTGGCACCGTCCTGTTGAAACCATATGTCAGTGATATCCACGTCATTAATAATAGGCTAAAATAGCGTTCTAAGGAGGACGATTATGTTGTCCGAAAATATCACGAATTTGACGAAATGTAACTTTAACAGAACCACCATTTTCATAGTGGATTTTAATTATTTTAATGTGATTTTCAAGCGAAATTGAATTCATTGTAACAATTGCCAATGCATCTACTACGAATACGTCAAAAACTAAATGTCATAACTATCATGTTATTGGTGTAGCCACAATTGTAAAACAAAGTTCTTGTTGAACAACCCTTTATATTAAACTGATCAACAATACGTTCGAAGTCTATCATCTATTGTAAAGAGTGTGTTTGTATGTTTTCTTGAATGCAGAAACTACTAGTTCGAATCGAAAATATATTTTAGTGTTTGCCCATTTATCGAAGAAAGCTATATAACATCAGGCTACGGCCAATAGGAGCGGAGCTTCCGTTGCGTGCGCTGCGTAAACGTAAAATGTTCATATAATATTAGCTATATATAATAAAATAAATAAATACCATCACGGGTGCCTATTTGGCTCCCGAGAACCGTTTAAACGGCCTCAGGGTACCCAGCGGAGGGATTAACCCATCCTCATTTTGCCGATGGTATTCGGAGGCAACACCTAACAAGTGGCGAGCTTGTTGCGGTGTTTATGATAAAATAGCCTCGTTGTATAAAGTGGTCACCCATCCCAGGCCGGCCTTGTTGTCATCTGCTTAACCTTGTGCAGTGACTTAACCACTAGGCTGGGGCCGCTTTATCAGCTATATAGAGGCTGTATAATATAAAAACCATGCTATAATAAGCCTGATGTCTATGCTCGACTTCTATAAGACTTTTCTTGTGTACTCGGCTTTTGTTCAGTTGAGCACTATTACAAAGGCTGAACAGCGTCATAGCTAGGTCATAGCTAACTATAGACATAAGAAGTATAGAAAGATAAATATGCTTAAAATTGGTATGAAGAAAACTGAGCAAATCAGTTTACTAAAATATTAGGGAGCTCAAAAAGTAAGCAAGTGAGCGTGACATGATAATTGTAATCGGTTCTACTTTCACTTTACCAACTTGTATAACTGTTTATAGGGTTATTGAGTCTATCTAAAACTGTGATGATCTCACTACTTATTCGGTGTAAGTTCATAATATAGTGGGTTACCCGTGATGAAAGATCTTTTATTATCAATTAAATAGCTGATCCGCGCAACTTCGTCTGCGTAACTTTAATCATTTACGCAGCGTACGCTCTCAAATGGAATATTTTTGTCCCGTTATTGCAACACCTTTAATTGTTACTCGTATTGGTAGTGATGTTTTGTACCTATTTATCGAGGAAGGCTATATAACATTATGAAATTGCTTAAACACTTGTTCGGTGTAGACTCAGAATCAGCACCATCGGTTACAAGTAGGTGGTAATAAATTTCCTCTGACGATAGGTACCCAAGACCATCTAGGCGGTCTCGGGCACCGTAACCTTACGGTACCTACCCGTGATGGTACATAATATATATAACATAACACAATGGTAACTGGCATATATTTTATAATAATTATAAATAAACCACAAAGTTACAAAAAGCATTAACGTAACAATGCCGCATCGTTCGAATATTCACGACAAATTAAAATTTACAATAAAACCTATTGATGAGCTTAAAGGCCCCGAATCTATAGGTTTTTGTTATTCTTTAAACAACTAGTTTAACAAATAATAACAATAAAAAAAATGTAGGACATAAACACAATTGATAAGGGTCACAAATTAAGCTCTATGTTCTTATGTATAATAATACATAATACGTTTTATGTATAAGACCAAGATCAAGGCAAATTTTCTAGAAACAAAGTCGAAGTCAAATCATTTATTTCATGGTAATCTTTACAGATATTTATAAATAGTCAAAAAAAAATTAACAATGAGGCCTTAGAGTGCGTTTGGTTAAGCTATTCATTAACAAAAGAACAACAAATATTTAATAAACTTCGATATCAGATTTAGAACTTAAACGCGATGGAATGGTAATCATAATATGAAAAATACTATCGAACCGAACACACACTACATAACCAACTAGTGTAAGATTAGGTGGTTAGCTGATTCCATTAACCTGTCAATCATTATTTGCCATACAAGGGAGCCACCAAGGCGCCCAACTTCACCGTCTATATCCACGCCTTAAATATTTATTCTAAATAATATGTGGGTGCTGATATTATTTTGCAAGTGGGGACCCATGACTTTTGGATACAACTTTAACAACATAAACTTACAACAACAGCAGAGTTGTTATTTATAATTTATTTATTTACACGAAGAATTTACTTCCACAAAAAAATACAATATTGCACAAATACATACTACCTATTATTCAAATTACCAATATCTAAGCAAAATATATACAAATACAAATATAGTAAGTAAAATCATTATTAATTATTTCAAAAAATACTGTATTAATAGTATTACGCATTATTTAGTGCCTCGAAGGCCACGTAGAAATGGTGATAACGTTTTGACTTATTGTGTTTTTTTTTGTATCTACTTAGATGAGTTATTGGGTCTATAGCTTGCCATTTGTTCGGTGTATACTTGGAAAACCATTGGATACGATAGATTGTAAATATAACACTATTAATATATTTATGCGACTATTTTAATATTTTTTTTACGCACTTGAATGACAAATGCTACGAAAATGTGTAGTCCATTCGTAGCATGATCGTAGCTAACTAATTTATTTTATATTATTATTAATATTTATACAAGAATTGTTTATCTATTTAAAACAAATAATATTTTAGATACTAACGCAATATTGGACAAAGGTTACTAACTACTAGGAAGGTAATAGACTCCTTCGTAGCTATCTCGTAGCTACCTATTTGTTTTTCTATTATTATTGATATTGTATATATATACAAGGGTATATAAGGTTTATTTATGCATCTATACATTATACATAGAGTTTAAGATAACTATCGCGCTACTGCATAGTGGCTACTAACTACTAGGAAGGTAATAAACTCCTTCGTAGCTATCTCGTAGCTAACCTATTTGTTTTTCTAATATTATTAATATTGTATATATGTACAACGGTATATAATGATTATTTTTGCATCTACACTTTATACATAGAGCTTAAGATAACTATCGCACTACTGGATAGAGGCTACTAACTACTAGGAAGGTAATAGACTCCTTCGTAGCTTTCTTGTAGCTAACCTATTTGTTTTTCTAATATTATTAATATTGTATATATACAAGGGCACATGAGGCTTATTTTTACATCTACACATTATACATAGAGCTTAAGATAACTATTGCACTACTGGATAGATACTACTAACTAATAGGAAGCTAATAGACTCCTTCGTAGCTAGCTCGTAGCTAAAGTATTTGTTTTTTTATTAATATTATATATAAAACATGTACAAGAATAATTAAGGTTTATTTTTATATATACACATTATACATACATCTTTCGCCACTATCGTACTATTGGACAAAGGCTACTGACTACGAAGAAGCTAATAGACTTCTTCGTAGCTAGCTCGTAGCTAACGTATTAATTTTTCTATTTATATTAATATTGTATATACAAATACAATGATTCGGGGTATATTTTAACATATATAAATAACACATACAGCTTTAAATACTATCACACTACTAGGAAGCTAATAGCTAGCTCGTAGTTAATCTGTTTATTGTGTGAATTGTGATATTATAATTATTATGTGTGATATAATAATTTAGAACTTACCTTCGAGAATTTTATAGAAGGTTTATTTTTATATAAAATTAAGCAGTTAATCCTTATAAAAATTGCAATAAATTAAGTTTAATGTAAAATTGCGCATTCCTCTACTAAAACATATATATATATATATATATATATATATATAGCTGTTATATGTTGAGTGGCCAATGATGGTGACGAAATTTGTTAATTGCAGTGGAAGGGCGCGCACTTAAATTTGGTTTATCACTAACTACTTGTTATGTTGTTTTTTTTAATATTATGTACAAAGTACAAAGACTTTAGTGATGTAAAAAAGCTTGTATACTCTTTTACATTTTTTATTATTTTTTATTTGTAAGACTGAGATGTACAGTATATTATTTTAATATTTGATTTGATAAGTCAATAGAAAAGTAATAAAGCGTTAGGTAATAATAATAATGATAATATCGGTAATAAATCCCCTTTTAAATAATTAAGTATTGTTTTTTTTCATTGCTATAAAAAAATAAAGTAAGCTTTAAAAGATATATTAAATACGCCATAAATAAATGTTATGATTTTTTTATTTATTCACGTCAAAAGCATTTACAAATTTATATTTAAGTTACTCTGAATTTCCTTAGCGGTTTATATTAGCCAAGCTAAGTCGCTTATATTAAAATTAAAATTTTAATTAAACCACCGAGTTACATATTTGGTAAGCAAATAATGATTTAAAAAAATCCATACCTAAATAAATACATAATCAAACCATAAAAAACATGTAAACACTTTCTTAAAATGTAAGTACCTAAAAATAAATAAAAAACTTACCTGAAAAAACTGCGAAGAAAAAAAGCAGCTCCTAAAAAAAAGCTCACTTAACATCCAATCACTTAACAAGAAAATTAACAATTTATCACTTAACCCAACTAATTGTAACTTAAAGAAAAACTTATTTTCACCACACCACTTATATCCTCAACAAACTACACAAATAGGCCTTTTAACGTTCACTACGCACTGTTTATTGTCGTATAATTTACACTTAAAGACAATAGAAGCAATGTAATTTGGCCTTATTGTCTTTTCTCGTAGGTTTTAGTTGTACGAGACCGAATTAGGTATATAAAACGGAACGCAGAGACGTGCGTCGCGCTCGAGGGAGTAAAGTCGACTAACGTTTTGAAGCTACGCGTTAAAAGACCCCAGCTTCCCTTTTGCTAGGGATTCCTTATTACAGTATTTTATTTGGGATTTTCAGGCTTCTGTTCTTGTGGACTTAACTTCTTTGTAACTTCAGAAAAGATTAGTAAATTCGTCGAAGAACTATTTATTATATTTTGTAATTCTGTACCTTCTATCATTGACAGCCTCCGTAGAGTAACAGTTGCGCCTTTGGTGTTGTATCCGGAGGTCGTGGGTTGGATTCCCACCCATGGGAAAAAATATTAGTACGTTTTTTCTATAAAGTTTGCCATGGTCCGGGTGTTTATAAAATATAGTATGTAATATATCTATCGTTGCTTCTGGTACACATAGTACAAGCCTAAAGTTTAGTTTGTGACCAGAGTAATGTGTGTAAATTATCTTACATATTATTGTTATTATTATCATATTGAAAATTGTCGTTCATGAATTGTTGTACGCGTAGGAAAGAAAAGTATGCTCTTACAAATGTAAAAACCGTCAAGTGACCTAGTCATGTTTGGGTTTTAGTCTTTAGGTTCACCAATTTTCAGGACACTACTGCATCGATTTATTGTCTAGTTAGTAGTCTCCTTTCAGGATGCGGTTAGGAAACGGGCAGTTAATTTAACGATAAAGCAGTGCGAGGCTATCAAAGTAGTCTCAAAATGAAAATTCGTCTTTGTAGCCGCCCATTTCGTAATCGCATCATTTATCCGGCATGGCATAGTGATTGATCGACCCCATTCATGGATTTTGTAGATTGCTTACCATCAGGAAGACATAAAGTCACATGCCGTGTTCTAGTAAAATAGTAAAAAACATATTTCTTTGATGCTACGTGCATTTGAAGTTTTTTACTTGCTGGAACCTATTCTCCAGGGTGTCTCCGAGGGAGCGACTTTGCAGTCAGTGTTTGCGCCCTGAAACCTATCCACCTATCCATTTGATCATTTTACTTTCTTACTAGCTGCGTAAATTTAACCGTTTACGTAGCGTACGCATTTAAAAAGGAATAATTCTTCCCCGTTTTTGCAACATTTTTCATGGTTACTCCGCTCCTATTTAATTAATCGTAACGTGTTGTGTCATGCCTATAGCCTTCCTGGGTAAATGGGCTATCCAATACTAAAAGAAATTATCAATTCGAACCAGTAGTTCCTAAGATTAGCGCATTCAATCAAACAAAATATTAATCTACAAAGTCAAAGTCAAAGTCAAAAATATTCAAAAAGTCAAAGTCAAAGTCAAAAATATTTATTTCATGTAAACCTTTACAGGCATTTATGAAAAGTCAAAAAAAAAAAGTATATATAAGGTCCTGTGTGTACTTGGCCAGGTCGCCATTCCTCCCACAGACAAATGTTGAGAATATAATACAAAATAAACAAATCGTAAACTATTAAACTATTGTCCTTGCGGGAAGAAAAAAAAAAAACAACCCAACCGAACACACACTACATAACCAACCAGTTTAAGACTAGGTTAACAAGTCTTAAATAAATATATATATAATTATATATATTTCGGATTCTATGCACCTTTAATTTTTATTTAACATACATACATATATATATCATTACGGGTGCCTTACGTCGCCCGAGACCTAGACGGCCCCAGGGTACCCAGCGGAGGGGTTTTAATCCCACCTCGTCGTTGCCGATGGTATGAGTCCACACCGAGCAAGTGGCTAGTTCGTCGCGATATTTTGAATTTACTCAATAACCCATCTATAAACAGTTTCACAAGTTGGTATAGTGAAACCGGGACCGACAGCTTAACGTGCTCTCAGAGGAACTATAGTGGTGTTGTCAAACAAATGTACATATTTTTTTAAATTAAAAACGAATTGGTACACACCGGGATTCGAACCAGGGACCTAAGTGTTTTTAATTCCAAGGTCTAACCAACTCGGCCACCACGTATATATTTAATTTAATGTATAGTTAGTAATAATAAAAATGTTTATTATTTTAATACAACAATTACTAAAAAAATTATGATAATTTTCAATTCGTGCTAAACTTTCATTTAAAAAGAAAAGCATTCAAGACAAGATTGTCGATGGTTCAAGTTAAGTATTGACCCGCCACTCGATTCAAAAGCAAACAATTTATTTGTTTTGTACTCGACGTTTTGTCGACAAAATCACCTGAGAATATTTGTCTGTCGTAACTATGTCAATAGAGGGCGACAATAATTTGATATACTGAAAAAGGATTTCACTTCCTGTTTATTTATTTATTTATTTATTAGAAATGTAATAGCCTTTTTTCTATGTTTAGAGGGCGACAAATCAGCCTGCAGAAAGTATAAATAATAATATGTAGGACTATTTACATATATTTCACTGGTCATATTTTTGATATACTGAAAAAGGATTTAACTTCCTTGTGTATTTATTTATTAGAAATGTAATAGTTTTTTTTTCTATTTTTAGAGAGCGATAAATCAGTCTGGAGCTAGTATAAATAATAATAATAATATGTAGGACCATTTATAGTCTTACACATATTTGCTCTGGTCACAAACTAAGCTCTAGGCTTGTACTATGTGTACCAGAAACAACGATATAATATTATATTTTATAAACACCCATACCATGACAAACTGTTCTATTTTTCTTTTTGCCATGGGTGGGAATTGAACCCACGATCTCGGTATTTAACGCCGGAATTTAAAGGCGCAACCACTAGTCTACGGAGGCGGTCTATTAGTTTACTATACTCTAGTCTAGTTACTATACTACTGCGGTTTTTCACCAAACCTTAAGAATAATATATGGAACTGCCCTAAAGCGCAAGATCGAAGGTACACGAAATGGCAAACGTGTTGTTTGCCGCCATATTGTGTACTTACTTCAACCAATCAACGCAACGCTCAGTGATTGCTTACAAAATTTTTGTTCACACTTTTTATTTCGAGTTTGTATAGCGACCATCAAAATCTTCTGTTCTGTATTGAAAAGGCAATTTTACGCCTTAGGGCGGCTCCCTATATATATAGTGTCTTTAAGAGGATTATGGAGCTATACTGATCAAATCGAACAACTTTTCCAATGAAACCATGTGTCGCAAATCAAAAAGAAAATTTACTTCTCCGTACAAACTAGCTATGTTAAAATAACCCATACAGATGCAAAAACCGTCAAGTTCCGATTTTTAGTTTGTGGGTTCACCGGTTTTCAGTAGACTAAAGCACCCATTTCTTGTCGAAATGGTTACGTAATGGTTGAATTGACAATAAGGCAGCGAATATATTAAAATATACTCGTAATGCAATTCGTCTTTGTTGCCGCTCATTTCGTAATCCCATCATTTAGCAGGCATAGTGGGAGCGATCAATGTTATTTAAGAAGAATTATTAATTGACCCCATTCATAGACTTTGTAGGTCTGCTCACCACAAGGTCCCTTGCCGTACTCCAATAAAATAAACGTAAAAGCAATTTGTATGGAGAAGTCATTTATTTTTATCATATGACCATAGAACCCATAGAACCATGTGTCGACATGGTTCTGTGGGTAGAGTTGTTAAATTTTATTAGTATAGCCTTATATTAGCCCAAAATACAATCTTCCAAATTCACTATGAATATCTCTATGCACCAAACAGATTACCTTATTATATACGTGGTGGCCGAGTTGGTTAGACCTTGGACTTAAAAACATTTAGGTCCCTGGTTCGAATCCCGGTGTGTACCTATGAGTTTTTAATTTTAAAATTTATTTACATTTGTTTGACAACACCACTATAGTGCCTCGGAGAGCACGTTAAGCTGTCGGTCCCGGTTTCACTATACCAACTTGTGAAACTGTTTATAGATGGGTTATTGAGTCTATCTAAAACATCGCGACGAGCTAGCCACTTGTTCGGTGTAGACTCATACCATCGGCTACGACGAGGTGGGATTAAAACCCCTCCGCTGGGTAACCTTGGGCCGTCTAGGCGGTCTCGGGCGCCGTAAGGCACCCGTGAAGATACATATATAAATAAATTACCTTATTTTGTCAGTCTTCGAAAATAAAGCAATTCCATTGGTCCGTAATTTTACGATTGTCGAGATAGTAAAGTAAAAAAAAACGTTTTGTCTGTCCAGCCAGACGTTTTCCCGTCAATCGCTAACTCTGCACGATCTGAGTACTCTAAGTGATCCCATAAGTTTTCTCTAAAATCCTAAATAAACCTCAAAAAGAACGACCTGCGTTTTTTTTTTAATCTATACTAATATTACAAAGCTTGTTTGATTGTTTGTGTTTGTTTGGTTGAACGCACTAATCTCAGGATCTACTAGTTCCAATTAAAAAAATATTTTAGTGTTTATCTAACATAATAGTTTGTTTACTTTACACGCTACATAATCTACTAGTGTAAGGCTAGGCTAGGTTGGTGAACAACCTCACAGAGTATATATACACCCCAAATATCCTTTATCTATACTAATATTATACAGCTGAAGTTATTGAGTCTATTCAAAACATCGTGACGAGCTAGCCACTTGTTCGGTGTAGACTCATATCATCGGCTACGACGAGGTGGGAGTAAAACCCCTCCGCTGGGTACCCTGGGGCCGTCTAGGCGGTTTTGGGCGCCGTAAGGCACCCGTGACAAACTGTTTGTTTGTTTGGTTAAAAATCTCAGGAACTACTGGCTCGAATTTAAAACGTCTTTTAGTGTTGGATAGCTCATTTATTGAGGAAGGCTATAGGATACATAACATCACGCTACGACCAATAGGAGCGGAGTAACAATGAAAAATGTTGCAAACACGGAGAAAACTATTCCTTTTGAGAGCGTACGCTGCGTAAACGCTTAAAGTTACAAGAAAGAAGTTTCGCTGAGGCTCTACCATACGTATTCATTTACGTATACGTGAGCAACAACCAATGGGATCGCTTTATTTTTGGAAACAGGATTAATAAAACGATCCTACTGGTTGTTGCTCACGTAAACGTAAATGAATACGTTACGTTTCTACAATGCGCAAACCCATGGCAGAGCCTCGGATCAGCTAGTATGAATATATTTATTATTCACAGTCTAGTGATTATGCCGTCGGCGTATTCGGAGGTCATGGGTTCGATTTCCGTTCATGACATGATGAATAATAGTACATTTTTCTGTACAGTTTTCCATGGTCTGGGGGTTTATAAAGATATTGTTGTGTTAGTATCTTTGTTTCTGGTACACATAGTACAAGCCTAAGCTTGTACTTGAGTTTAGTTTGTGACCGTGTGTAAAATATTACACATATACTATTTATAATACCATACGAAGTTTAGAACAATTCTTATCTCTATTTCAAATACAAATATATACACATTTTCTGTTGAACTAAAACACAAGTTGACGCCATAACTTACTGTGAGACTAACAAATCTAGCGGCTACATCTAGCGTAGGTACACTTAAATCCGTCTACACAATAATAATAATAATGTATAGGACAATTTACACATATTGCTCTGGTTACAAACTAAGCTTTATGCTTGTATTATGTATACTAAAAACAAACATTAATACATACGAGTATTATAAACACACAGACCATGATTAACTTTACGGAAAAACGTACTATTTTTTTTACCATAGGTGGAAATCGAACCCATCACCTCCAGACAACCCCAAGGCGCAATTAGTAGTCTTAGGCAGTCAAAGATTAGAAGTCTTCTTATCTATTTCAAATACGAACAATTATATTTCCTGATAAGGAATTTATGACAAATGTAAAAGTATAAAATACTGAAAAAAGTAAAAACATAAAACAAACTTCTCTGCCATCTAGTATTAGAATCTAGGACTTCTAACTTTACTCCAATATAGAGTAATTAGGAGAAATCACAAAGAGGGCGTCTGTTTATAAGTAGATTGCAAGCAATAACAAATCGTGAGGGTTGACTGGAACCTGGTTCGCTCAGTGGTAGAGTACCTTGCCACGAAAGCGAGGATCGTGGGTTCGAGTGCTACCCACCAAAATTTTTTTTCATTGCTTTTAATCTTTAAAAAAAAAAATGGAATTCATTTGCTTCGCTGTACTATACTACAAGTCATAACTTGCTGTGAGACTAACGAATCTAGCGGCTACATCTAGCGTACACTTAAACCCGTCTAGACAGTTTGGAGTAGACAGTGTTTCAAAATTTTAACCTAAACTTCCTCTACATATCATCACGGGTGCCTTACGGCGCCCGAGACCGCCTAGACGGCCCCCGGGTACACAGCGGAGTCATTTTAATCCCACCCCGTCGTAGCCGATGGTATGAGTCTACATCGAAGCTAGCCACTTGCTCGTCGCGATGTTTTGAATAGAATCTATAAACAGTTTCACAAGTTGGTGTAGTGAAACCGGGAACGACATCTTAACGAGGCACTATAGTGGTGTTGTCAAACAAATGTACATATTTTTTTTTATTAAAAACTCATTAGTACACACCAGGACTCGAACCAGGGACCTAAGTGTTTTTAAGTCCAAGGTCTAACCAACTCGGCCACCACGTATATCCTATAATTTAAACTTCCTCTCTAGAAGCAATACTTATACGAGAATTTAAAATACATTTGCAGATGTTTAATAACCTTAGGCAAAAAAAAACAATGTGTATCAATGAGTTTTTAATAAAAATATATACTTCTATCCGGACTTATACAGATGCAAAAACCGTCAAGTGACCTAGTCATGTTTTGGTTTGTGAATTTACCAGTTTTCCGAAAACTTTTGCTTCGATTCCTTGTCAAGGTGGTACTCTCCTTTCATGGTGTCGTTACTAAACAGGCGATTAATTTAACGACTAGGATAATAAAATATAGTAATGCCAATACGTCTTTGTCATCGCTCATTTAGCCAGCACAGTGAAAGCGATCAATGTTGTTAAAGAATTATTGATCAACTCCATTTATACATTTTGAGGTTTTTCTTACCATCAAGTAGATACAAAGTCATATGCCGTGCTCTTTCAAATAAATAAAAAATCTACATTTGTTTGGCAACACCACTATGGTCCCAGTTTCACTATATCAACTTGTGAAACTGTTTATAAATGAGTTATTGAGTCTATATAAAACACAGCAAACTTACCACATTTTCGGCATAGACAAAATGTTATGGGTTCTGACGAGGTGGGACTAAAACCCTGCTGGGTATTTTGAGACCGTCTAAGCGGTCTCGGGCGCCGTAGGGCACCCGTGATGCTACATACTCATATAAGACGTTCATAGTTTGTTTTATTATTATGTTTATTGGAGCACGGCTTGTGACTTTATATCAACCTGATGGTAAGAAAACCTCAAAATTTATAAATGGGGTTGATCAATAACTCTTTAATAATAATATAATATCTTTATTTGCCAGAACATAATACAGAAGAATGGTGTTACAAATGATTTTATGATCAGCATATTCTACCCTATTACAGGTGTGCAAAATATTAATAAATACACAAAAATTTACAAAAACCCCAAAGGTGAACAAAAGCCGTATTATTAACAATACAAAACAAATTAAAAAACACAAATATATAAAAAAAAAAAAAAGTTGCTTTAAAATGTCAAAATTAACAACATTGATCGCTTCCACTGTGCCGGCTAAATGATGTGGTTATGAAATGAGCTACGACAAAGACGTATTTGCATTACTATATTTTATTATCCTAGCTACTTCATCGTTAAACTAATCGCCCGTTTAGTAACGACACCATGAAAGGAGACTAGTAGTGAGCAGACCTATGAATGGGGTCGATCAATAATTATTGATTAACAACATTGATCGCTCCCACTATGCCGGCTAAATGATGCGATTGCGAAATGGGCGGCAACAGATATGACTTTGCATTACGAATCTATTTTAATATCCTCGCTGTCTTATCTTCAATTCAACTGCCCGTTTCGTAACACTGAAAGGAGACTGTCATTACAACAAAAAAAAAGTTGCAGTAGTTTCTTGAAAGCCGGTGAACTGACAGACTAAAACCGAAAGTCAAAGTCAAGTCAAAGAATAGTCAAAAATAAAGTTTAACAATGAGGCCTTAGAGTGCATTTGGTTAGGCAGCTATTCATTAACAAAAGAACGACAAATATTTATTAAACCTCGATATCAGATTTAGAACTTAAACGCGATGGAATGGGAATCATAATATGAAAAATACTACCGAACCAAACACACGCTACATAACCAACTGTAAGACTAGGTGGTTAGCTGATTCCATTGACCGGTCAATCATTATCTGCCATACCAAAGCGACCAACTTCACCGACCATGTCCACGCATTAAATATATATTCTAAATAAAAGTTAGTTACCAATCACATATAAGTAAAGGTATAAGGATTGGTATAATATATAAACATGATTAGGTCACTTGACGGTTTTTATATCTGTATGGCTAACGACCTATTATACTTATTTATAGAGATACGCTGAGATCTACGCACCCTAGTATTAAGACTAGTCCAGTGAGTCCTATTTTATACACGGTGACTAACAAATCTAGACTTTATCTAGCCACTAAATCTAGGGTATACTTAAACCCGTCTAGACACTTCGAAGTAGACGAGTTTTATCTAAAACTTGTAAACTTGTAGACTTAATAAAGGGACTCATACAAGGATTTAAAAATAAAATTGTAAAAGTAAGGACGTACCAAATTTTTCATAACTTGGTAATGCTGTTGGACTGAAACTTTAATTTTGTTATTTTAAGTAGCAATATAAAATACAGGAATGTATTCAACCAAAAAATAGCAATTTTGTTTTAATTAGTTGAGTGCACTATGTTACTATGCACTAGCACTTGTTTATATATACATATCATCACGGCCCCAGGGTACCCAGCGGAGGGGTTTTAATCCTACCTTGTTGTAGCCGATGGTATGAGTCTACACCGAACAAGTGGATAGCTCGTCGCGTTGATTTTGAATAGACTCAATTACCCATCTATATACAGTTTCACAAGTTGGTATAGTGAAACCGGGACCGACAGCTTAATGTGCTCTCCGAGGCGCTATAGTGGTGTTGTCAAACAAATGTACATAAATTATTTAACTTGTTTATAATAATAAATGAAGGTACAATAAGATAGAATAATTTATAATTAGGTCGCTTTTACATCCAGCCAAATAGATGTACAAATATTTACATTCAATTTATTATTACTACTTTACAATTATATTACTTATAACAATTTAAATTATTACTTTTTCTTTATCAGAATATATTTATATAAGGCATTACAATTAACATTATTTATTTATTACATAGAAATCTAATAACAATTTTCATCATGTTTATTATTCATATAAATATTTTATAAATAATTATAAGTTTACGCTTTGCTTAAAGTACTCAAGATTAAGGAAGAAGTGAAAAGCATGCAAGCAAGGCATTCCACTTTTTTATAGTTACGCCACATCCTTACGTCAGCTATTCCGCAGTGTTTGAAAACAAAGGTCTTTAATCAGTGCGTTCTACCAGTGATGACATACGGCGCCGACACATGGACACTTACAGTACGGCTGGTCCACAAACTCAAGGTCGCTCAGCGAGCTATGGAAAGAGCTATGCTAGGAGTTTCACTGATGGTTAAAATCAGGAATAAGGATATTCGTAAGACGACTAAAGTCACCGACATAGCTCTGAAAGTTAGCAAACTGAAGTGGCAGTGTGTGGCTGGTCACATTGCCGCAGGACGGATAACCGTTGGAGCAGGCGGATATTGGAGTGGAGACCACGTCTTGACGCCCCGCAGCTACATGGACTGATGACCTGCGGAGGGTGGCTGGCAGAGACTGGTTGCGAAGAGCGGAGAATAGGGATCAGTGGCGTGTCTTGGGAGAGGCCTATGTCCAGCAGTGAACTGCGGTAGGCTGATGATGATAGTTCGGCATAGGTATAAACTGTTTTTAGATGGGTTATAGTTAATAGACTCACTATTCAAAATATCGCGACGAGCTAGCCACTTGTTCAGTGTAGGCTCATACCATCGGCTACGAGGTGGAATTAAAACCCCTTCGCTGGGTACACTGGCGCCGTAAGGCACCCGTGATGATATGTATGTATGCATGACATAGGTATACACTCGTAAGAGTCGCCAAATCTTAATTTATTGGACAAGGCGTGTGACTTTGTATCTAACTGATGATAAGCAGGCTTATAAAGTCCATGAATGGAGTCGATTTAAGTAACAGTATTGATTGCTTCTACTATGCCGGCTAATTGATGCCATTTTGAAAAGGGCGGCAAAAAGAATTTTCAATTACGAGTCTACGCTGCTTTATTGTCAATTCAACCACCCATTTTGTAACCGCACCCTGAAAGGAGACTACCACCTCGACAAGTAATCGATGCAGTAATCTCCTGAAAACCGGTGAACCCACAAACTAAAACCGAAACTTGACTAGGTCACTTGACGGCTTTTGCATCTGTATGGGCGGTGGTAACGAGACCGGTCGGTCGGCCTAACGAAGTTATAGAGACCTTCCTCCCACCTAAAAAAATGTGTTTTCTTTAACAGCGAAATGGGAGTAAATATTGTCAAAGACTAAGCTTCTACAAAGGTCGACAACTTTTATATTTAAATAAAAACTTTTAATAGGATTTAAACGCAAAAGCAACTTTAGACGTAGTGGACGAAAAAACAAGCCTAAATAAAGCCTAGATGTTGACATTTTATCGAAAAATTTAAATATGAAATTTCTTTGTTATAATATGTTTTCAACACTTTTATAAATTTCTTATCAGGATAATGTTATATTAAAAAAAATATCATAAAATGCAATGAAAAAATACTGATGGGCGGGACTCCAACCCACGATCCTAGTTTTTGCTGCAAGGTACTCAAACACTGAGCCAACCAGGTTCCAGTCACCCCTCACGAAAATTGTCATTGCTTGTTATCTACATATAGGGTGAATTTTTCAAGTGTGCAAATCCTAAACTACAAGGAATAGCGAAAAATGCTCAAAGGAGTCTCGGGACCGATTTTGATAAAAATTGAAACTACGTCATTAGTTTTTGAAAAATTTATTCTCCTATCCAGGTATCAAACCGGTTGATTAAAAAAAACACTTGAAAAAATCACCCTGTATACACAGATACTCTCTATGAGCTTTTCTTCTAATTACTCTATATTAGAGTGAAGTTAGAAGTCCTAATAATAATACGAATGTCATGCAAGAACAGTTTTGGAAGGTATTGGCGAACAGTGACTACCTGATGGTAAGCAGACCTACAAAGTCCATGAATGGGGTCGATCATTACATTGTTGTTTAATAACATTGATCGGTCACACAATGCCGACTAAATGCTGCGGTTGACCAATTTACATTACTATAAGTTTGCTTTATCGTCAAATCAACTGCCCATTTCGTAACCGCATCCTGAAAAGAGACTTCTTTGACAAGAAACCGCAGTTTCTGAAAACCGGTGAACACAGACTTAAACCGGAACATAACTAAGTAGATATACAAGAGGCGCTCGGTTGACCTAATGGTAAATAAAGACTAATAAAATCTTACAAATTTCTACTAAATTACCAAAATGCTTACAATATTCATCAAAACAAGAAAACAAATTATTCAACAAATGAACAGGCCAACCTGAATTACAGATATGCTAATTTCTATCATTTGCCAACTTCTTGTCCTTATACAAAACGAATAAGGTAACTGCACCAGTAACTGACACCTAGGCCCTACATACATTACGATACACTAGACCCGAGTATTCCCGCGGTACCAGGGGGGACAAAAAGTCCTCTAAAAAGCTTGTGACCCTAGACCCTCCAAAAATAAAAAGTCTTGGTTCCAGTGGTGTAATCAGCGATACCAGTATTATATTGCACAGATTTCTATTTGGGTGAGATCCCGAAGATCTCTATAACTTATAGATGCAAAAACTATGGTTATAGTCTGGGAGTTTTCAGGAGACTATTGCATCGATTTTTTCCGAGGTAGTCTCCTTGTATTGCGAATTACTATAATTACGAAATGGATAGTTAATTTGACGATAAAGGAGCCATGCTATTAAAATACATCATATATAAATAGGCTTGTGGGATCTTCCATAATTGTAATATAAAATAAAAAAAACTAGTTTAAATATGTAAATAATAATAATGAAATAAATACCATAACGGTTGCCTTTATGACTCTCGAGAACGTTTAAACAGCCTAAGTGAGCCCAGCGGAGGGATTAACCCATCCTCATTTCGCCGATGGTATTCGGAGGCAACACCTAACAAGTGGCGAGCTTGTTGCGGTATTTATGATGAGTATAGCCTCGTTGTATAAAGCGGTAACCCATCCCAGGTCCGGCTTTGTTGTCATCTGCTTAACCTTGTTATCAGTTGCGCAGTGACTTAACCACTAGGCTGGGGCCACTTTTTTAAATATGTAGTTTAACAAATAATGAAGACAACCACAACAATATGTGTCTTTTTAAAGCTAGACATTTTAATTGCTCGCCACAGACTCGTAATGCAAATTGGTCATTATCGCCGCCCATTTTGTAACAGCATAATTTTCCCCGGCATAATGAAAGCGATCAATGCTGTTAAATTCTGATTTTGGACTGCCAGTGATATGCGTTGTCTGAAATGGTAACCAGACCGAGGATCCCCAGTAGCCTCATTTAGAGTTTATTCACAAAGATATTGGCCTTGGATTCGCAAACACCAGTGGTTTCTACAGCGTATGGGACAAATGAATATTTAGTCTTTAAATTTGAATATTTTTTTACTTTAGCTATATTAAATTATAAATAAAATAAAAATGAAAAAATGCTACTATCATTAATGCATAATATATATATAATTTTTAGCTACCGTGAAAATTCTTTAATTAACAAGCGTCAGCAATGGGAGTGTCAGATACTGGAACCCTTACCCTATTTTCTAAGACATTTACCTACAACAACGTTGCCCCAAAATAATCGCATTGTCGCTTCATTTCGCATTTCGTTCGCATAATTTGCTATTTCCTTGTAATCATTGCGTAGATTTTATTGTCCGAAAGGTGATAGAAAAATTACAAATACTTAGGAAATTTTTGTTTATGTTTTTTTTTGTTATCAGTATTATGTCTTTACCCGCTTTCTTTTAAATTTTGTAATACATGTAATAAATAACACCACTATAGTGATTTGTAGAGAGCACTTTAAGTTGTCGGTCTTAGTTACACTATATGTTGGAGTCTAACTAAAACACTACGACGAGCTAGCTACTTGTTGTGTAGACTTAACCATCGGTTACGACGAGGTGGGATTAAAACCCCTCTGCCGTCTAGGCGGTTTTGGGCGCCGTAGGGCATCCGTGATGATATTTATGTAATTGTTAAAATAAATATGCTTACAGTAATTGAGTATAAATGAATGACCGTCTTCGTAGACTAGTGGAGTTGTATCCGGAGTTCGTGGGTTCGATTCCCACCTATGGCAAAAAAAAATAGTACGTTTTTCTGTACAGATTGTCATGGTCTGGGTGTTTATAAAATATAATATATGTGTTATCGTTGTTTCTGGTACACATAGTACAAGCCTAGAGCTCAGTTTGTAACCAGAATATGTGTAAATTGTCCAACATATTATTTATTTAAAACTCTTTATTGCACAAAATTGTACATAGGCGAGCTTAATGCCTTAGGCATTTTCTACCAGCTAACCTATGAGAGAGTGAAATATGCTTAGGTTTGGATAAAAGGATATAGATATAATTTTAACAATGATGCATAACAATACTTAAACTACTTAAATACTGTATATAATATAATAAATGTAATACATAAACATACATATCATACCAAACAAAAGTTGCCACGTGGATCTGGTTTAAGCGTTCAGATAATGAGCAGTGAGCAAGCGTTTGAACACCCCGATGGAAGGGGCTGATCTTATAGTCAGAGGAAGCAAAGCACTGGCGAGCAGCAGACACCGTAAACGAATCTGAATATGTGGAAGAGACGTGTGACGGGATTTTTAGAAGGAACAGAGGAACGGAGGGGATGGTCATGCGAATCACCAAGGAAAAGAAAATGATATTATTATTAAATGAGTATGGTCGACAAGTGCTTAAAGGTACAGAGATCCAGTCTCTGACATGTCAAGCTAAAATAAGCTCTTCTGTGATAGTTCTAAAACATATCTAATGAAATGAAATGAAATATATTTATTTGCCAGAATACATTTACAAAAGATCTTCATACAAACTGGTGTGGTGATAGTATTCAGCCTGAGCAGCAGGCACGCAAAAATTACACATTACATAAAAGACAGACAAAACAATATAATTCAATTATTAAAATACATTACAATACAATATTATTAACTATTAAAATTTAATGATTTTAGGAGATATTCCATAACAGAGTAGAAGCAGTTTGATAGAAGCCACTTTGTAAGCTTTCTTTTAAATAGTTCACCCTGCAATACTTCTATGTCGTAAGCCATTTATTGTACACCAAAATACACATATTATATACATTTTTTCATAAATATATTTATTACTAACCCCCAGTTTCTAAAGCATTCAATTTAATCTATAAATATAATAATTAATAATAATCGCTACTTCCGGTGACAAGAGGGCTGGCTCATTCCTCGCTCAAAGGATCAGCATTGCGATACAGCGAGGGAATGCTGCCAATATTCATGCCAACATTCCACACGGACAATATTTATATTGTTTATATTAGCTTTTTTTTCACGCTCAAAGGAATTTTGTCATTGCTTGTTATCTACTTATATATCGAGGATCGTGGGTTCGAGTCCCGCCCACCAAGATTTTTTTCATTGCATATTATCTTTAAAAAAAAAACAATTTAAGATTATCCTGGTTTTTAAAAATGTATTTTTTTTAAATAAATAATTATTAATAATATTATAAAGTTAATCTATGATTTAAATTTGTTAATTTGATTAATGATTAATTTGATCAATGTTTTAGAAACTAAAACTAATTCACATAACCTTGATCTGTCCTTGTTACTTAATTTTTATTATAAATTCAATGATCTACGTTCTATAAAAAAAGTGGGGCTTAGGCTCGTAAACGAAAAAAAACCCAGAAATTAGTACTGTTTTTATAAATACCTGTAAAGACTCACTTAGAGGCTTAGCATAATCACATCGGTATGGTTTGACAGTCGATAAATTGAAGTTTATTAATGAACATTCATTCAAAAAATCGATTTGTATCGAATTTATCGATTTATCGAGCCTATCGATGCTGTTGTGCTAAGGCCCTTAATAATTATATTAATTTATATGTCTTCTGCAGTTTGTCATGGCGTTTATAAATAAATATTTTGTCTATGACGTTACAAATCACGCTAGTTCAATAATCTGTTAACACACCAAGTTACTTAGCAGGGTTTATCGTCTACCAGATACTTCCTCATCTTAAGCCATTATCTCGATACCACTTGATTAGATTATAATAAAGCATGTTTTGACACAAGCCTCCATTAATTAACGGAAGTGACGTATTTCTCGGTCGCTTAATACAATAAAGCAATATAAATGATGTGTTCATAGATCTACGTTTGTAGACAGGCCGTGTGTATCTCTTAAAAGAAGAGTACGTTAATGCCGTGTTATTGGTTACTACACCAGTGTGTCACTACTTGATATCTGATTATCAACAACTAGCTAATGTCAGCGACTTTGCCCCTAAAGATGGTTTTTATTTTATTTTTCGGAAAGTATTGCACTCAAATTGATGAAACTACTTTGGATGCCATCACATATCGCGTGACTAAACATTTGTAAAGAAATGTGCCCCTAAAACACTTGGAGGCTGAGATCTGGGCTCGAAAAGTTTAAATTCTGGGTTTTTGATAAAAGTTTTGCGTCACAAACGATGAAAACCTTGATTGGATGCCGTCACATACGAAACCTTAAATTATTTTTATTTGCGTCCAGTTATTAATCTTCAAAATAAAAGTGTGCAAAAATCAATTCATTTAAGACCATTCCTAACTAAGATTTTTTACATTCCTGATTTGATATCAGCTTTCTGATAGTTTCTTTATTCAACCAAACTCGGGGTAAAGAAGATTTATATGTCGTAGTATGTTCATTCTTGGGATTTTTACTCCACCTTTCTAACCTATTCCATGATCCATGGATGTGGTCGTAAGCTACATCGACTTGCTCATCAGTCTATGTCGCTTCTTCTATTCTTACTTTAAGATTCTTCTGCTGCAATTTGTTGGTTAGTTTTGTTTTTAAGTTTATGTTTGTTTAATTGTTGATTAATGTTTTGTTTAGTTTAGATTTTGTTTGTGTTTTTAAGATTTAAAGGTGACGTTTTTACAACTCAAAATTTCTTAAAGCATTGTCATATCTGTCAATATTTCCTCCACTTAAGGAGTTTAATATTTAGGTGGGAGGAAGGCCTTGTATAACTTCGCTAGGCCGACCGACCGGACTCGTTGCCCATGCAGATGAAAAACTATCTAGTGACCTAGTTATGTTTCGAATTTAGTCTGTGGGTTCACCGGTTTTCGGGAGAATGGTGCATTAATTTATTATCGAGGTGGTAGTCTCCTTTCAAGTTGTGGTTACGAAACGGGTGGTAGAACTGACGATAAGGCAGCGAGGATATTAAAATAGATTGGTAATGCGTTATCCGGCATAGTGGAAGCGATCAATGTTGTTCAACAATAATAAAATTATTTATCGACCCCATTCATGGTATTCATTCTTTGTAGGTCTGCACACCACCAGAGCTTTAAAAAAGTATACACCGATGTTTGAAACAATCTAAAATCTAAACATGACTAGGTCACTTCACGGGTTTTGCATCTGTATAGTGGCGATGAGTCTAGTTGGTCTTTAAAAGTAGTTTACTTTCTAAAAGTATTTTGTTTACAACAGCTTCGAGGGTCAATATCCAACAAAGAAAAGAGGAAGAGTCGAATCTCTCCACTTAGCTTTGTTGAGATAAAGGAAACGCAAATAAAACAGGTGATATAAAAAATGCCTGTTTCAATTTTCGAAACGAGAACGTTTTTTCTTCTATAACTTTCAAAATATTTTGAATTTTACAACAACGAAAAACGTTTGTGTTTTTTCTGAATTAAAAAAAACCCAAGCAGAAAGATAAAAAAAATACAATGATATTAAAATAGACGCATTGTGAGCGATCACAATTGTTAAAAGATCGACTTTGTAAGTCTGCTTAACATCAGGTAGATACGAATTCACTTGCCGCGCTCCAATAAAACCAATAAAAATAGGTAAAGAACTGTAATTAGTCTTTTTTAGATTCGTGTTTGTGAGAGAATACAGATTCTCTCTTACCAAATAAAGTTTATTGAGCCATATCTGTGAGTTCTGAGATCATAATAACTTTAGATAGAGCTATCAGCTAACTAGCTTTCCGGATCATTCATAAAGTGACTGGTTTTTAACTAACCCCCACCCAGACCGTGGGAAATTTTAAAACTTTATACTGGCTACTTGGGGCAACACTAAGGGTCAATTTCACTACTCACACTAAACGCGATCAGTTCTAGCTAAACCGAGTTCATGCGTCTAACCAAGTTTAAAACTCATTTTTAGGTTTCACCAATACAAAGTTAACGAAGGTCAAGCTAAACTCGGGTTACTTTCTGAACGCCCGATTTAGCTCATTTAATCTCGTGCAAGGGCTGTTACATGTCAAGGTTAAACAATCATACAAGGGAAAGAGATTTTTTTAAACAAAAAGGAATTCGCTTTCAAATTGAATTTTTGCTTCTTTCGTTTCGAAACAAGATTATATTTACTTACAAAACAGCAGTAGGTCTGAAAATACTAAACGCATCGTTAATGCCTAAAAACTTAGTTTTCGTAAACGCGATCAAAATTTATCTGGTGAAATCGGAGTCGTGTAAACCGAGATTAATTTCGAAATTTGAACTCGTTTTAGCTGAACTCAGTTTTAAACTCAATTTATATAGCGAACAGTGAAATTGGCCCTAAGAATAATATTTCATGCCCAACAGACGGTTTCTTTATCAGTCAATAAATTATATGGGCAACTATAAGAGTCTGTGAGGAAAAGTTTTAAAATACGCCAAATAGGAATAAAAGCGTTAACCGAAATAGAGAATTAATGGATATTTATTTGAAAAAGCGGTCTCAGCCTAGTCATTAAGTCACTGCGCAACTGATAACAAGATTATCCAGATGACAACAAGGCCGAACCTGGGATGGGCGACCGCTTTATACAAAAATGCTATACCATTATTAACACCGCAACAAGCTCGCCATTTCTTAGGTATTGCCTCCGAATATCATCGGCGAAATGTGGATACATTAATCTTCCGCCGGGTACCCATTTAAACGGTTCTCGGGAGCCAAAAAGACACTCGTGATGGTATTTATTATTATTTGATATTTAAATCTTATTTTGCTATACATAATAATATATTTTTTCTAGTGCCTACCACTTAAATATGTAAATTTGAGAAAACGTTGCTGGATAATGTAAAATTAATATTCTTCTATTGTAATTTTTGTTAACGACCGTCTGTTATTGCAAATAAATAAAATGGAAAATAAAATATTTTTTAATTAAATAGTAAAGAAAATTCTTGTTTTAATAAAAAACTTACAAACAATAGCAATTTTTAATCTAAACGTTTGGAACGCAACACAGTTGCATAAACAAAATTTTCGCTTCAAGAAACAGAGCAGAGTGTGGTTTCTTATAAATGAAATTCCACATTCCTTTTCCCGGTGGTTGGCTGTCATTGGAATGGAACGTTGGTTGAATGCTAATTCAGTAATATATGAGTTTTGTCTCCTAGGAGACTGACTATGAACCCGTGGTGGCAGATGCGAACTCATATGATAAACTGCCTGCACATCCCTCTTTCAAAGTCACATAAAGATGAGTTGGGTTTTTTACGCTTTGTTTTTTGTATTGTTTGCAAAATTTTTAGGTCTGCGTTTCTGATATATTTTATTGTGATTTTTTCATAAAGTGTTAAAATTAAAACCTAAAAATGTACCTAAGAAATAAAAAATAAAAATTACCTAACCAAAATTATAATAAACAAACAACTTCTCCCAGATCGCTGCCAACAGGTAGGGTTCCCAATAAACTGGCTGCGTTACCTCTCTGAATTGTTATACTAATTCAAAAAAGCTCATCGGTAACCAGTTATGTCGACCAAACGCTTAGAAATATATTTAAATATAGCCTGAGCTCCTGGTCCCCACGGTTACATGGTTTCTACCCCAAACGGCTCAAATATGTAATCTCTAGTAAAAGCCGTATATCTGCACCGTTTGAGATTTTCCGCCGAGTGAGCAGCAGCGCCAACCTTCTGTGAAGTCCCTGGCAAATGAGACGGTGCAAAGATATCGGCGCAAGTCGCATTCCTTACCAAACACCGTCCAACCGTCCAGGGTACCGGGGTCATTCCATCGGGCCTCTTACTATTGTCTATAGTCTAAGGTGTTAGTAAAATCAGGACCAAAGTTTATTTTAATATGCGAAGCACCAAAAGAAGTGTTATTTTTTCAAAATGTTGATGTAAAATTACAACTTTGACAATGAACGAATTCTTTTTTAAAGTCTTAATGGTGAATTAGAGGGTTTGCACTTTAGTATACTACAGTATGCGACTCTGTATTACACTTACAAAGTCCATGCAACATTGACTGTTCCCACAAATGATGCGATTACGAACTGGGCGCTGACGGATAGGAGTTTTTGCATTACGAGTATATTTTGATAACCTCGCTGCCTTATCATCATTTCAGCCGCCTGTTTCGTAAACGCACTCAGAAAGGATACTATCACCTCGACGAGAAATTGATGCAGTAAAAACCTGGTGACTAAAACCAAAACATAACTATGTCAGTAAACGGATTTTGCATCTGTTTGGGTGACCGAACCGGGCAGATGGTCTCGTTACTAACAATGTATCGATTTACCCTGTGCATGGACTTTGTAGTTCTGCTTACCACCAGGTAGATATAAAGTCACACGCCGTGCTTTAAAAAAAACTTTAGCAAGGACAAACAATTGACTATTCTCTAATCATATAATGTTCCTCAGTGACGTTGACAAGTCCGTGAGGATAAGCGCAGACGGGGTTATTAGTTATTGATACTTATTTTTGGCAAAATGATTGACAGGTCAATGGAACCAACTATCCACCTACTCTTAAACTAATTGGTTACAAAGCGTATGTTCGGTTAGGTTGTTTTTTTTCCCCCTGCAAGGATAATAGTTTAATAGTTCACTATCTGTGTATTTAAAAAGCGGCCCCAGCCTAGTGGATGAGTCACTGCGCAACTGATAACAAGGTTAAGCAGATGACAACAAGGCCGGTCTGGGATGGGTGACCGCTTTATACAACGAGGCTATTTCATCATAAATACCGCAACAACCTCGCCACTTGTTAGGTGTTGCCTCCGAATACCATCGGCGAAATGAGGATGGGATAAAATGTCCAAAAAATAAATAAATTTATTTTTTGGACATTTGTCTGTGCCGGGAATGGCAACTTAGCCAAGTGCACACTTGGACCTTATACATGGTGACTTTAAAAGGATGTACTTTGGGCTAATATGAGGTTCTACTGATCAATACGAACAACTTTTCCCATGGAACTATGTGCCGCAAATGAAAAAAAAAAAATGCCTTCTCCATACAAACTAGTAATGTTACAATTACAAATTTGTATGGGGAAGCCAATTATTTTTTTTAATTGCGACACATGGTACCATGGGAAAAGTTGTTCGATTTGATCAGCAGAACATCATATTAGCCCAAAGTACATCCTTTCAAATTCACACTGTATATATTTTTTTTTTTTACTTTTTATGCTAAATATTAAATGCCTGTAAAGCTTTACATGAAATAAATATTTTTGACATTTGATTTTGACTTATTTATCGGAGATACCGGCGACTGGTGGATGTTTACGCTATTTCGTTACCGCCAACCTAGTCATGTTCCTGTTTAGTCTGTGTGTTCGCCAGTTTTCAGGAAAAGTCAAAAGTCAAGTCACCGCAGAAACTCGCTGGATGCAAGCCGCTTTTAACTGATCTTTTTGGAAATCTATAGGATTTGGTTAGACCTTGGATTTAAAAAGACTTAGGATCACTGCTTCGAATCCCGGCGTGTACCAATGTGTTTTTAATTAAAAAATGTATGCACATTTGTTTGAAAACACCACTATGGTGCCTCGGAGAGCACGTTAAGCTGTCGGTCCCGGTTTCACTATATCAACTTGTAAAACTGTTTATATATGGGTTATTGAGTCTATTCAAAACATCGCGACGAGCTAGCCATTTGTTCGGTGCAGACTAATACCATCGGCTACGACGAGGTGGGATTAAAAACCCCTCCGCTGGGTACCCTGGGGCCGTCTAGGCGGTCTCGGGCGCCGTAAGGCACCCGTGATGATATGTATTTATGTATAGGCATAAATCTATAAATCCAGAAATGGATGACCTACGGCTGATTATGATGATGGTGAAGATATTCGAATGTGTATACACATATATACATATCTTCACGGGTGCCTTACAGCGCCCGAGACCGCCTAGACGGCCCCAGGGTACCCAGCGGAGGCGTTTTAATCCCACCTCGTCGTAGCCGATGGTATGAGTCTACACCGAATAAGTGGCTAGTTCGTCGCGATGTTTTGAATAGACTCAATAACCCATCTATTTACAGTTTCACAAGTTGGTATAGTGAAACCGGGACCGACAGTTTAACGTGCTCTCCGAGGCATTATAGTGGTGTTGTCAAACAAGTGTACATAAATTTTTAAATTAAAAACTTATTGGTACACACCGGGATTCGAACCAAGGACCTAAGTGTTTTTAAGTCCAAGGTCTAACCAACTCGGCCACCACGTATATTCATTCGAATGTGTATAGCATCTATGTATGTTTAGGACCAGTGTGCGCCCAGCCTAACTTCCGTTTACAACGATTTTGACGTCCAATCAAGCTCATCTATATCCCATCCAATAATTTAATCAACCAATTAGATCACGTCAAGAGTTATTAGCACAAAGTGGATGTAGGGATCGGAAAGGGAAATACGAAAACTTGATGGATCACTTTTGTTACCTTTTACCAATTACCAATACCTAAGTGGAGATGACGTCATTGTTTTAAGGTTTAATGAATTTAAGTAGATGACGTCATTATTTTATGATTATATACGTAGAGAGTGAGAAGTTTGTTTGAACATTCAATATTAGTTCTTATTATGAAAGTATGAACAATATTGAACGCTGTAAGATACATATTTAGGTCGCTTGACGGTTTTTGCATATACATGGTGACTTTGAAAGGATTTACTTTGGGCTAATATGAGGTTCTACTGATCAATATGAACAACTTTTCCCATGGAACTATGTGTCGCAAATGAAAAAAAAAATTGCCTTCTCCATACAAACTAGTAATGTTAAAATGACCAATTTGTATGGGGAATCCAAAATTTTTTTTCATTTGTGACACATGGTTTCATGGGAAAAGTTGTTCGATTTGATCAGCAGAACCTCATATTAGCCCAAAGTACATCCTTTCAAATTCACCCTGTATATGGGCGGCGAAACAAGCCTACATAATATATATATATTAGTCAAAAAATGCAAGAATGCGATGTGTCTATAAATTCTTTTCTTTTAATATTAAAAAATAAATACCATCCCGGGTGCTTTTTAGCTCACGAGAACCGTTTAAACAGCCACAGGGTACCCAGCGGAGGAATTAACCCGTCCTCATTTCGCTGATGGTATTCGGAGGCAACACATAACAAGTGGCGAGCATGTTATATTCCCTAGTTATATTTTAGTTCCCTTTAAATAATAAATATCAAATAACGATCATTCTTTGGATCGTCATTCGACGTCAAAATTCGTTGTAAACCGAATTTAGAGGCGGATTTCAGAATGACGTAATGGCTTGTCAACGTCACTGCTGGGAAATAATGTGGTAAACTGTTGAATTTGTTTGACGATGGTAAAATTGATGGTAGCCCGAAGGCTGTAGACGTGTGGTTGTGTTATATTTTTCATAGTTAAATTTATAGGATATTATAGGTCATGATATCATCATCATAATCAGCCATGATGTCCACTGCTGGATAATGCTGGATATACTCCCTTCTTGGCTCGACAGGTGGCGGCTGTCCGTCAACGTGGGCAAAACAGCAGCCCTTATGACGACACGCCGCCGATGCCCACCGCCGCTGAAACTCCCAGGATACAGGAGGTCCAATGGACCGACACTGTTAAATACCTGGGGTGTATCATCAACCGGCCCCTCCGTATGAGCGCTGTTGCCCAGCATTTGAGTAATCAAGCCAAACTGCCGGTCCATGCTCCGGCCGGTCCTTAGATCATCCCTTCCGCTCCGGGTAAAAGTGTTGGTCTACAAGATCTTCATACATTCCCGGTTCACTTACGCACCCCAGAGTGGCATCATCTCCTGTTGGCCACAAACAAGACACGGATCCAGCTTCTGCAGAATGTGTCTCTGTACATGGCATCCGGCGCTCCGTATTTTGTGCGCAATTCCAGAATCAGCGGCGACCTGAAGGTAGAATCAGTGGAAGTATTTGTTGAATGGCTCGCTCGACAGATGTTTGACCAAGCCGATATCGAACCCCACGATCATGCACGACCACCGGAGGGAAGTCGCCCGCCGTGATCCTGCACCTGGCAGCGGGGAATATTCCCCAGCCGGAACCCGAACCACAGCAAGGGGGTTGAGTCCTCTTATATAAAACTTATATAAATTTTTTAAAGATAAAAATGCAATGAAAAAATTCCTGGTGGCGGGACTCGAACCCACGAACCTCGCTATCGCGGCAAGGCGCTCAACCGCTGAGCCAACCAGGTTCCAGTCAGCCCTCACGAATTTTGTCATTGCTTGTTATCTACTCATACACAGACGCCCTCTATTAGCTTTCTTCTAATAACTCTTAAACGAGTGAAGTTAGAAGTCCTAGTTTCTAATACAAGATGGCAGAGGAGTCTGCTGGATAATGCTGGATATACTCCCTTCTTGGCTCGACATGTGGCGGCTGTCCGTCAACGTGGGCAAAACAGCAGCCCTTATGACGACACGCCGCCGATGCCCACCACCGCTGAAACTCCCGGGGTACAGGAGGTCCAATGGACCGACACTGTTAAATACCTGGGGTGTCTCATCAACCGGCCCCTCCTCATGGGCGCTGTTGCCGAGCATTTGAGCAATCAAGCCAAACTGCCGGTCCATGCTCCGGCCGGTCCTTAGTTCATCCCTTCCGCTCCGGGTAAAAGTGTTGGTCTACAAGATCTTCATACGTTCCCGATTCACTTACGCACCCCAGAGTGGCATCATCTCCTGTTGGCCACGAACAAGACACGGATCCAGCTTCTGCAAAATGTGTCTCTGCACATGGCGTCCGGCGCTCCGTATTTTGTGCGCAATTCCAGAATCAACGGCGACCTGAAGGTAGAATCAGTGGAAGTATTTGTTGAATGGCTCGCTCATCAAATAAAGTGTTCCTCGCTCAAAAAAAATGTTTGCGTGCAATATGTGGTATACCGCCTTTTGAATCCTGTCGGCCATTATTCAAGAATTTTAAGATTCTAACTTTAACAGGATTGTATATCTACGAAATGATCATGTTTGCAAAACAAAACATCCACCTATTCGTATTAAGCAAAGACGCATTGACACGTAATTCTAGATACCCAAATAAATTTATAATAGACCAACACATTAGTACTAGGGTTTTCGAAAAAAATTCATATATATTGGCAATAAAAATATATAACAAGCTTCCTAAAACTTTGCAGGATCATCCAAAAAATAAATTTAAAACATGCCTCCTGAACATGCACGAGAAATGCTTTATAACTAGATAAATAACAATGTACCTACCTACCTAATAATATTCACATACCACAAATGGTGGAGTAAGAGATCCTAAAAATCTGTAAAACAACTAATGTAAACCTTATTCCGTGAATAAAGAATCATTCATTCATTCATTCAACAGATGTTTGACCAAGCCGATAACGGACCCCACGATCACACACGACCACCGAAGGGAAGTCGCCCGCCGTGATCCTGCACCTGGCAGCGGGGAATATTCCCTAGCCGGAACCCAAACCACAGCAAGGGGGTTGAGTCCTCTTATATAAAACTGCTTAACGGCCTTAGGGTACCCAGCAGAGGGATTAACCTGTCCTCATTTCGCCAATGGTATTCGGAGGTAACAACTAACAAGTGTTATGATGATGGTTTAGCCTTGTTGCGGTGTTTATAACGGTATAGCCACATTGTATTAAGCGGTCACCCATTTCAGGGCCAGCATCTGCTTAACCTTGTTGTCAGTTGCGAAGTGACTTTACCACTAGGCTGGGACGGCTTTTTTGTCCTACGTTATATTATAGTGATCTTAAGTGTAGCATTTACGCAGTGATCTCAGTGTGTAATCTCAACGAATCCTTAAATATTCGGTAAAATGGTGGTACCCATTACGCGTGATGACATTGGCTTAAATACCACATGTTTACATACGATCATGTTGCTATTCCTTATTCCCACCGAAAAAAAAGAATAAAGCAGCGAAGATATAACCGCCTCCATAGTTTAGTTTGTATCCGGAGGTTGTAGGTTCAATTCCCACTTAAAGCAAAAAATATGACTTATATTTATTACTTTCACAAAGTAATAAATATAGGCTGTTGATCGTCAAAAAAACACGTATCGTGCTCCAGAGAAAATATTATCTATAACATCAATAGTAATGTTAAAAACGAATTTCTTTGACTTAAAATAAGCACAAAACCGCTCTGAGAAAGTCTATTCTCAAATTACAGTTTCAGGAAAATACTTAAAAAGGAAATAAACTTCAGCAGGAAAATGTCTGCTTTTTCAATTTACTTTTAAACTTTTTACTTAACTGGAATTTTTAAGGACTTGGACAGTCGTCTGTAACTAGGACTAAAGTTGGAAGTATGTATAGATGTACACAAAGTGAGTAACTGTCTTATTTCTTTGGCCGACAGGATATTTCTGGAACCATTATTAACATATATGTTAATACTATACATCTATATTATGAATAAATAAATTTAATACCAGCGCAAAAAATAATAATCAATAGATGGTGGCCTAGTTGGTTAGATCTTGGACTTAAAAACACTTAGGTCCCAGCATCCCGGTGAGTACCAATGAGTTTTTAATTAAAAAAAATATGTACATTTGTTTGACAACACTACTATAGTGCCTCGTAGAGCACGTTAAGCTGTCGGTCCCGGTTTTACTATACCAACTTGTGAAACTGTTTATAGATAGTTTATTAAGTCTATTCAAAACATCGCGACGAGCTAGCTAGAGTGTTTTCAAACTCCTCCAAAATGGCTTGATTTGATTTTTTTGTTTTTTTTTTATATATTCAATAGGTCGTCAACTATTTTTTATACCTAAGGAATAAATTACAAAAAAATAATATTTGGACAAAGTTTTTAATTTTTGTATTTTTTGTACCTACTTCTATCACCAACCCCCATTTTTTAATAGCGATATTAGTACTGTAATAAATTATCTTCAACTCTCAGTGGTCGATAACTGATCAATTGATCAGTTTTTTCTAAAATTATTTTTTTATTAGACAGATGACAGATTTATGTACTTATGTATATTTCTATTATTTATCAAATTTTCATGAAACCCCAAAAATCCACGTATGGAAAAGTTAAAAAATTGGTTCTATAAATCTCCATATAAAAAGTAAATGAATGCAGAGTGAGACAGAATATTTTATTCATTAGTACATCCGTGCAAAGCCGGGGCGGGCAGCTAGTAATAACATATGTAATAATATGAAGGAAAATAAATACAGACATACTGATTACTTACTTGCATATTATTATCATCATGTCATGCTCTAATAATAGTACATTACTGCCGCGGTCTATAATGACTACTTTGCTGGTCGCGCTGATGATAACCGACAGCGCAGCTCCAGGCCGACACAGCAAGGGCTGCCACGATGGCCGAGCTGGAAGGCCTAGAGCGTAGCTAGGCTAGCTCGAGGCAATTATAGCGTGACCAGCGAAGCAGTCATAGTGGGCCAAGGCTTGTATAGAGCTTTACTCAAAAATGCAAGTACCTAATCTAAATAAAACCTGCAAGTAATTTAAATAAAATATATATTAAAACGTTGAAACGTCAAAATAGCGGCCCGCAATGTCTTGCCTGTTAGAGCGACCAGCAAAACTTTGCCGGCCGCTCCTTGAAACAGAACGGCAAGGTCGACTTTGCTCAAACAAGGTTGTCAAAATAATGACCACATTACATGCATTTTTGAGTAAAACAATAAAAAATCAAATTCACCGGGGTCTAGTCTAGTAGTTAGTGGTCATGCAATTGGCGTTGAATTCCGAGCTCATGGGTTCGATTCCCACTTATGACAAAACAATATTAGTATAATATTAGATACAATATAATAAAACAAAATTATATTATATACTATTATATTATCTTTATATACGTGGTGGAGTTGGTTTGACCTTGGACTTAAAAACACTTAGGTCCCTGGTTGGAATCCCGGTGTGTACCAATAAGTTTTTAATTAAAAAAAAAAATGTACATTTGTTTGACAACACCACTACAGTGCCTCGGAGAGCATGTTAAGCTGTCGGTCCCGGTTTCACTATACCAACTTGTGAAACTGTTTATAGATAGGTTATTAAGTCTATTCAAAACATCGCGACGAGCTGGCCACTTGTTCAATGTAGACTAATACCATCACCTACGACGAGGTGGGATTAAAACCCCTCCGCAGGGTACCCTAGGGCCGTCTAGGCGGTCTCGGGCGCCGTAAGGCACCCGTGATGATATGTATGTATGTATGTATAGCTACAAAGTTGTTACATTAATATAAATCAAATTTACAAAGCTGCAAGAAGATAATAATGCTGGATATAAAACAAAGCAATTTCCTGAGTATATTTATTATACAGCATTTTATGACGTGGGGCATAAACCGCGAAAGACTAGTTTATGCTTATTCACCTAAAACAAGCATTAGCATTATTTGGGCTAGAGTATAAAAATTATCTAGCTAGATCATAAAAAATATAGTTTATTATTATTGGCTTACTTATTTTTATTGAAAAAGTTGCTTAATTTTGGTAAAAGGCCCAATAGTAGTCATAATAAAGTGGGATGGACGGTGGTTTTTTCTAATTTTCCATAGGCACTTTTTTGTAAAGACAGATATCTACTTAATTGTATTGGTTGTACAGGGTGTCTCAAAAGAAATTTTATATTTGTTTAGCTTACTGCGTGAACGCTGCGTACTTGAGGGGTGCGGGGGTTATGTCAATTAGTAGCTTGGCTCTTGGGAATTCAGTCGCTATGGAGCGTTTCTCGGGAGCAGACCGCGCGTTGTGCGTGCGAGAGTTTTACAAGAACGGTGATTCGGCAACTGTCGCGCGTAGAAAATTCTGCAGTATTCGAGGTTTTCGCCACTTAAATGATGCGCCAAGCCTTCCTCTCATTCGACATTGGGTTAAAAAGTTTGAAGAGACTGGATCAACGCTGGATAAATCAAAATCCGGGCGACCTAGGTCATCAAGAACGGTAGAAAACGTGGAGAGTGTTAATCAGTCTGTACGTGACGACCCGAACCTTTCAATTCGGAAGCGCGCGAGTGCTTTAAATGTGCATAGATCATCATTACATCGCATTATGCACAAAGATCTAAAGCTGCACCCCTACAAAATTCAATTGGTGCAAGAATTAAAGCCCCAAGATGCCGGTCAGAGGCTTAATTTCGTAAATCAGATGATTGAGCGATTTTCAACGTTTACCAACATTTTGTTTTCGGATGAAGCTCATTTTCATCTTAATGGCCACGTAAATAAGCAAAACTGCCGCTACTGGAGTTCAGCCAATCCGAAACGCAAACATCAGCAACCCCTACACTCGCCTAAAGTGACCGTATGGGCTGCCATGTCGGCGCGAGGAATTATCGGCCCTTACTTTTTTGAAGACGAAATGGGGCGTACAGTTACAGTCAATTCAGAGCGTTATGTGGAGATGTTAGACAACTTCTTGGTACCTGAACTGCAAAACTTTCCTGGCTATAACCAAAGAACATGGTTTCAACAGGACGGAGCAACTTCACACACGTCCAATTTATCTCTGCCACGTGTTCGTGAAATTTTCTCAGGAAAATTGATCTCCCGGAGAGGTGACATAAATTGGCCTCCACGTAGCCCAGATTTAACCCCTATGGACTTTTTCCTATGGGGTTATCTTAAATCTAAAGTTTACGCCAATAAACCAACTTCACTGGCGCATTTGAAAGAAAATATCCGTCACGAAATGGCAGCCATCCCTCACTCCACCTGTCGAGCAGTCATAAGTAATTTTATTGTTCGATTAAATGAGTGCCAACAACGTGAGGGTTTACATTTAGACGATATTATTTTTAAGAAATGAATTCCCAAAAAGTGTATTTTAACAATAAATAAACATTTTTTCTATATACCGCTTCCTTTTTTTTTAATCAATCCACTAAATATAAAATTTCTTTTGAGACACCCTGTATTATCACAGTTTAAGATTTAAAGACTAAAATATATATTGAAGTCTAACAAATCATTAATTATAAATTATATTCTTAACATTTAATCACCAATTAAAAGCAAAGTCACAAAATTGTCATCAAAATGTTCTTAAACAATTTATATAAAACGCAACATTAAGCAAGCCAGCTGTTTAGAGCGCTGAAAGCAATGACAAAGCCATTATTTGTGGGATAGCACCCAGTATATCTACGTCGATTTATGCGTGCGACGTTGCTATTTTACTATTATCACGCGCTGAATTGCTGCTGGATACCGGATATTGATGGCCTAAGTTTGGAGTTTAAAGGGTGCAGTTTAAACTGGGAAATCATTCATGCTTTATAAAACGTTAGTAATAACTTAGCGCTTTGGTAAGCACTAAGTATTGTATGGTAGGTATATTAAGTAGTGTATGTAATTTTTTTAAATAATATTATGTATTTCATGTATAGAATTTCATTTATGTACTATGTATTTTACTAACTAAATAAATTGACTAAGTAGTCATGCACCCTCACAATTGGTATCACTTTGTATTGTATATGTTTGGTTGACTGGTATAGAATGCCTAGCGGCATTAATTCCGCCTTTGTAAAATTTTAGTGCAATTAAGTTTTTAAAATAAATTAAATAAATAAATAAGTAAGTACGCATTTTTGTTGTAAAACTCACATCACGCCTGTATTCCAGTTATGGGGTAGGCAGAGAGCAATGTACGCCACTTCGTACGATCCCTACATACTTCACTAGCTTCCTCAACATTCATACATCTTTTCATGCAGGCGCGTTTATTTCGGAGACTGCGAATTTGTCCCTTTTTCATAATATCTTCTATTTGATCGAGATATTTTTTTATAAGAAAATAATTTCATAGTACATAATTTTGATATACGTATTTTATAAAGTACAGTCAGCGTTAACAATACAAACACCCATAATATGTTTTTACGAAAAAATACTTTTATGTGTATATATGTAAAATATTGGCTGTAATTCAGTATGAAAGAATTCAAAAACAAAAAAAATAATATTTCTTGCAGAAAAAAACACTTGGACTTTACATCGTCAGTGTTTATAAATCTATTGTATGAAATTTAAAAAGTGTAATCCAAATTGTGTTTTTTTATAGAGGATGTTTTATGGCTAATATAGATTCGCTGGATTCGTCAAATAGCAAAAAAAACAGTCGATAAGATTTCTCACTGAATAGTCCTAAAATTTTCCCGCATTTCCAAGTTTCCAACCCAGGTGGGATGAGTTGGAAAAGTGTGAAATTTTAATGAATTTTTTTACTACCTAGATAATATAGATTTTTTTTAACAACTAGAGTAATAGACGACAATTTTTTTTTTAATAAACTGAAAAAAACATTACCAATAATAATATTAAAAGACTTTTTATGTGTATATATGTAAAATATTGGCTGTAATTCAGTATGAATGAATTCGAAACGAGGAAAATTTTTCTTACAGAAAAAAAAACATGAACTTTACATCGTATATAGCGTCACTGACTATAAATCTATAGACTGAATAACATATAACATGATAGTGAAATCCTCATCAAATTATGTTGCGTAGTTCAAAAGATCTAAGCGTACAAAACGCGAAAAGCGACTTTGTCATAGATATACACCGGTATTTATAAAGACTTATTGAGTACTTGAAGAACACTTTGGTTATAGAAGGTTTAGCCTCTTTTTTTTTTGCAACATAAATCAACATGCGTAAAAGAGACAAAACCTTAAGGGCTATCCCTAACTCTAAAGAAGCCCCTAAATAAGAATTTTGACATATTTGCTATGAAACAACTGTCATTAATTGTCCCTTAACGTAGGGCTCCCTTAGAGTTGTTGAAATCGGGCATAAGACTATCAATAGATTAATTGCGTTATTATGAGTATATGTTAATATACTCGCTGCCTTATCGGCAATTTAACCACCCATTTCGTAACCGCACCTTGAAAGGAGACAACCACCTATACAATAAATCGACACAGTAATCTCCTGAAAACCATTTATGTGTACCAGAAACAACGATATAATACATAATATTATATTTTATATACACCCAGACCATGACAAACTGTACAGAAAAACGTACCACGTACATAATAAGGCACCCATCATGATAAATAACAATAATAAAATGTGCTGATTTGTACTTTTAATTTCATACTAAATGAATGGGAACTATGTGCTAAAGTAATCAAAATGCATGCAAATGTCTATCTTTCAACAAAACCAGTTTTTCTCATTAAAAAAATCTTAAATTCACAAGCATCTTCTTTACCATCTTTCAGGTATAAAATTTGAATATCATATCTCTTCAGAATAATTTCCCGCTCATGCAAATGTTAATAGTAGCGATTATTCCGAGGCAGCCGCGACAAATTGTCGTAAATTAACTCTGAATTTATGCGACCCGATTTTGTCGCAACATAGACGACTTTACTTAATCTATGAACGTTATAGGCGAAATATAAATTTTAGGATTTTAAAAGTTTTTATATAAAAAGTTGCACCATGGAATAATTACTTACTTACTATGTTTTTAGGATACCGAATATAATAATTTAAAAATGAATTGTTATGAACGTTTAGGTGTCGATCCTCAGAGTAATTATTAATCTGTGTGTCGATCAGTCCACATCAAATATTTTGACAACTGAAAAAAGTAAGCCATTTATTTAATCTACAAAAAAAAATAATAAAAATAAAATAAATTATACCTACCTATAAAAATAATTAATAATATACTTGCCGCGATAGCGAGGTTCGTGGGTTCGAGTCCCGCCACCAGGATTTTTTTCATTGCATTTTTATCTTTAAAAATTTAATATATAATTATATTTAAAAAAAAAAAAGAGACTATGAGCGTAGGTTACCAAGGACATTAGCGGCGTTACCCCGTTGGATAGCAATACTGATCCTCTGAACCAGGTACTCCTTGCTCAGAGGATCACCAGTTGCTATTTTAATGTTTCTACTCAAATCACGGATAAATTCGCTAGCATCCTCGGACCACGGACCCATTGTCTCAACGGAAAATGTTTTGAAGATGAGGAAACGTGACTCCGACAAAGACGTGTATCGCATCCCAGACCAAAGCACGACCTCATTTGTATGGTATAATAGTCATAACGTCAGGACTTTTGCCATCAGATCTTTGTAGACCTAAGGGTTCAAAAAATATTTATGGGAAGAATATCTGTAAATCATCATTATAATCAGCCATACGACGTCCACTGCTGGACATAAGGCCCTCCTATAGATTTCCAAAGGGACCGGTTGGAATCAGCTTGCATCCAGCGAGTTCCTGCAGGCTTAATACCACACCACCTGGTCGGTCTACCTTGTAGGTAGACGTCCTTTGCTGCGCTTCTGTATTATCTGTAAATATTTACATGACAATTTGAATGTATACATTTGTTTAATCCCTGTACAGCTATTTATGGTCTGGGTGTTTATAAAATATAATGTGTATTAGTATCGTAGTTTTTAGTACACACAGTACAAGTCTAAATCTTAGTTTATGACTAGGACAATATGTGTGAAATAACCCGCCTATTATATTATGTAGTCATACTTTTAATATAAGCCTTTATTGAGTTTTTATTAAGGTACATTTAAAAAAATCTTATTATTAATTGCCGGAAACTGTGTACCGTTTGAAAAGGGCTTTCTACAAAACCTTCCATAACAGCCGGAAACTGAGTGCCGTTTGACAGAAGCCTACTACAAAACCTTCTATAATAGCCGAAAATTGTGTCGTTTGACAGAGGCCTCCTACAAAACCTTCCATAATTGTCGGAAACTGTGTGCCGTTTAACAGAGGCCTCCTACAAAACCTTCCATAATTTCCGGATACTGTGTGCCGTTTGACAGAGGCCTCCTACAAAACCTTCCATAATTTCCGGATACTGTGTACCATTGGACAGAGGCTTCCTACAAAACCTTCCATAATGCCGGAAACTGTGAACCGTTCGACAGAGGCTTCCTATAAAACCTTCCACAATGACGGAAACTGTGTGCCGTTTGACAGACTTTCCATAATGCCGGAAACTATGCCATTTGACAGAGGCCCTCTACAAAACCTTCCATAATTGACGGTCCTGTGCCGTTCTCGTCCCCGCTCTACCTGATACTTCCACTATTTCGTCTTCCCATAGCGTATTATCCACCTCTTTTTGTCTCTTGGATTGAAAATTGTGCCATGTTGGTATGTCACAATTTTGCTCCCTTTATTCTGGCCGCTCATAGTGTGTCCGTCCCATTTCCATTTTAATTGTCTTATTGTTCTTGTTATTCAACAAAAAAAAAAGCGGCCCCAGCCTAGTGGTTAAGTCACTGCGCAACTGATAACAAGGTTAAGCAGATGACAACAAGACCGGCCTGGGATGGGTAACCGCTTTATACAACGAGGCTATTTCATCATAAACACCGCAACAAGCTCGCCACTTGTTAGGTGTTGCCTCCGAATACCATCGGCGAAATGAGGATGGGTTAATCCCTCTGCTGGGACCCTGAGGCCGTTTAAACGGTTCTCGGGAGCCAAATTGGCACCCGTGATGGTATTTATTTATTTTCTTGTTATTCATTATTTTACTTTTGTTAATTTTGTCGTTATTCTTAATCTATCTGACTTTTTAACTGTTTGTTATTTTTATCATTATTCTTATTTTGTCTAGCTTTTTAACTCGCTTTGTTATTTTTGTCGTTATTCTTTATTTATCTTGCTTTTTAACTCCCTTTGTGCTTCGTCCATGGCATATTTATTGTCTTTTTGCGTGTCTTTTTGTAAGAGCTCATGTTTGGCATCCATAAGTTATCGCTGGTAATACACAAACATTAATTAATTTAGTTGGTATTTTGTTTGAATTCTTTATTTTTAATTATTTCTAAAAGAAATGTAGCTATTTATTTGACAACAAATGATTGCTTTTTACAAAATAATCCCTCAATTTATTATATAACAGGAAAACTCTAACAGCAAAAGGTCAAGGGGTCACAAGGCCAGGGTAACACGTAACTAGGTTTGGTAACATTTAATGCGGCCAAAATTGGCTAGATTAGAAGATGACAAATGACCCGGCTCCTCCAATTTCCATAGAAATTGTTCCACAATCACTTGTAATGGGTTTAAGATTAATTACTTATAATTAATCATAGATATTTGTATAATATTTTGTGCTAGTGTTTTTTAAAAACTTTATTTCACAAATTCAGTACAAAGGTAGAAACAAACCTTTGGAACAAATTAAGCAGTAAGTAGGTAAACATAAGGGTAAATAATAAATACAAAAACAACACAACACTGTGACGAAGTCCTACCTACAGGTATAAATTGGCTGTAAGGTAATGAAACAACGTACATACAATAAAAAATAAATATATATTAAAAGAAACCTAACTATTTAAAATTTATAAAGAGCGAAAGAGATATAAAAGAATGGGTTCTATCAACATCCAGATTATGTCATGGGAAGAATGCTACTGCCCTGATTAAGCGACGATCGGGGAGGGCAGCATCCAACGTCCTTCAGTGGCAGGCCAGGCTCCGGGCAGTGGTCGGCTATGGCCGGCTATGGCAGGCCGTGATCTGCCGAGCAGACGGTGTCCAGGCTCCGGAAGAAGAATCCAGGCTATGACCAGCTGGGATGTCTGAAGACGGTAGCAGACAGGGCTTCAGGAAAAAAAAGGTTCCAGGCCAGGTTCTGCCGTAGAGATTTTTCTACCTCGGAATTGATTCCTGGAAACATTTGAAGGGAAGCCTAAGCATACTGCTTCCAGCTCTCGCTGTCTCCAGTTTTTGGCAGGGCAGCAACAATAATTGTGCATTGCGTAAAACTGCAGGACGGAGGCTGGGGTGCAGTGCTAGACAGACGCACGGACACAGTACAATCTTTATATAATTCTATTGAACCCTAAAAACGTCCCTATGAAAGTACTGTATAATTAACTCACCAAATTAATGTTGGAACTCCGAACTTTGTGCGTCACTATTATATGTTTTTGTAACGAACAAATTATTACAAACACACACTCGCGATGTTAGCAATTTATCAAATGGCCTGCGGTACTCTGACCGCGGCCTATTTATCTGATTTTTAAGTAATACGTTACTTCGACTTGTAAAATGCATTTATTTAAACTACCTGCCTCTTTTGCATTTTGCACTTTTGCAAAGGGTAATTTTAAATTCTAAACTATCCGTTCCATTTCGCGGACTGCCATACATTTTGGAACATCAAAAGTAACGTTCCGTTACAACACCTTGGACTTAAAAAAACACTAAGGTCCCTGGTTCGAATCCCGGTGTGTACCAATGAGTTTTTAATTTAAAAAAATATGTAGATTTGTTTGACAACACCACTATAGTACCTCGGAGAGCACGTTAAGCTGTCGGTCCCAGTTTCACTATACCAACTTGTGAAACTGTTTATAGATGGGTTATTGAGTCGCAAAAAAAAAAGCCTTCTCCTTAGAAGCTAGCAATATTAAAATGACCAATTTGTACGGGGAAGCCAAATTTTATTTTAATTTGCGAAACCTCATAATTACCCCAAAATACCTCAATATTAGCCCAAAGTACATCCTTTCAAATTTATCCTGTATATAAATTGTCTCAATGAAAGTATATAGGTATATTTTAAAACTTTTTTTTTTTAATGCTGAAAAAAATCTCAAGTTGATAATACTAATAGGTAAATAATGTATTTTGTTAAGAATTAAATAAATCTACAATAAGTATATACAGTTTTTAGGCCACCGGTTCAAACCTGGATGAGTAGGTGCCAATGAATTTTGAATTAAAAAAAAATACATTTGTATTAGAACACCACTATAGTGCCTCGGAGAGCACGCTATGTTGGTCGGTCTCAATTTCACTATACCAACTTGTGAAACTGTTTATAGATGGGTTATTGAGTCTATTCAAAATATCGCTACATTGCCACATTGGATGTTACATTGCCACTTACCATCAGGTGGATGGGTCACAATATGTTCTGCTCTATTAAAAAAAAACTGTTTCTCATATTAAATACTATGTGTATACATACATATACATACATATCTTCACACCTAGACGACCCCAGGGTACCCAGCGGAGGGGTTTTTAATCCCACCTCGTCGTAGCCGATGGTATGAGTCTACACCGAACAAGTGGCTAGCTCGTCGCGATGTTTTGAATAGACTCAATAACCCATCTATAAACAGTTTCACAAGTTGGTATAGTGAAACCGGGACCGACAGCTTAATGTGCTCTCCGAGGCACTATAGTGGTGTTGTCAAACAAATGTACATATTTTTTTTAATTAAAAAACTCATTGGTACACACCGGGATTCGATTTAGCCAGTTTATTGCCAGTGCTTGTAGTACGGAAATGAAATGGGGAAGAAGGGATGAGTTCAAACAGTTCTCCAAAGCACTGTCCGTGATATAGGCGGTAGAATACACTCAACTATGCAACCTCTCTCAGTATATTGCACTCTAGGACATAAATTGCCGACGCCCCGCTTAAAAGCCGTCACATTCAAATAGGACTAAGCCTCTCGTAAGAGAGTATTATGCTCCTTGGACTGGGTAAGCTACGTGTGCTGTATGCCCGGCGAGATATGGACGAAAATTATCCAAGATTGGGCTTTACTCGAACGGAAGAGGCAACGTGGAAGGCCCAGGAGGAAATGGAAGGATGAAGATACCTTTTTGGCCCAAAATATGGGGAAATAGAGAAAGATGGAAAGCGGGAAGGTTTTTTTTTATTGGAGTACAGATGACTTTGTATCTACCTGGTGGTGAGCAGACCTACAAAAGTCCATGAGTCGGGTCGATCAATAATTGTTCTTACAAAAATTGATCGCTCCCACTTGATGCCGGCACAAAGTCAAATGCCGTGCTCCAATAAAATAATCAAAAGAAAAAATTTGGATGGACGGTAGCAAATTCGGCTGTTTTGGTAGACAAGACCCGAAGGTATATGAAGGAGATAGGGTGTCCAGTGTCCACCCATGTATAGCGTCCCACAGTAAACACTTTCCGGCTTGCCAAGGAATAAGAGAAATGCCATCGACGCGTTTTTCATCATAGCTGAGCAAGCTAGAAGGCTCGACTGCTGGAATTTCTGCTGATGATAATGCAGAGTTTATAATAGAGTTACCAATATATCCAGCCCACACACACCCTTTTTTTTGCTATCGAAGATCAAACGTTTTTGCTATCGAAGATTAAAGTTACGGTATAAAGGTATATGAAGGAGATAGGGTGTCCACCCATGTACCCAGGTAGCATTTTGACGTCCGTATGACGTCAACTTAGTGTAATTCTCGACTAATTGACGTCATAGAGACGTCAAAATGCGGCCTGGGTAGCGTTTACTGGAGGAAAGTGTTTACTGTGGGAACAGTAAACACTTTCCGGCTTGCCAGAGAATAAGAGAAATGCCATCGACGCGTTTTTCATCATAGCTGAACAAGCTTGAAGGCTCGACTGCTGGAATTTCTGCTGATGATAATGCAGAGTTTATAATAGAGTTACCAATATATCTAGCCCAGCACACACCCTTTTTTTTGCTATCGAAGATCAAACCTAAAGTTACGGATAAAGGTATATGAAGGAGATAGGGTGTCCACCCATGTACCCAGGTAGCATTTTGACGTCCGTATGACGTCAACTTAGTGTAATTCTCGACTAATTGACGTCATAGAGACGTCAAAATGCGGCCTGGGTAGCGTTTACTGGAGGAAAGTGTTTACTGTGGGAACAGTAAACACTTTCCGGCTTGCCAGAGAATAAGAGAAATGCCATCGACGCGTTTTTCATCATAGCTGAGCAAGCTAGAAGGCTCGACTGCTGGAATTTCTGCTGATGATAATGCAGAGTTTATAATAGAGTTACCAATATATCCAGCCCACACACACCCTTTTTTTTGCTATCGAAGATCAAACGTTTTTGCTATCGAAGATTAAAGTTACGGTATAAAGGTATATGAAGGAGATAGGGTGTCCACCCATGTACCCAGGTAGCATTTTGACGTCCGTATGACGTCAACTTAGTGTAATTCTCGACTAATTGACGTCACAGAGACGTCAAAATGCGGCCTGGGTAGCGTTTACTGGAGGAAAGTGTTTACTGTGGGAACAGTAAACACTTTCCGGCTTGCCAGGGAATAAGAGAAATGCCATCGACGCGTTTTTCATCATAGCTGAGCAAGCTTGAAGGCTTGACTGCTGGAATTTCTGCTGATGATAATGCAGAGTTTATAATAGAGTTACCAATATATTCAGCCCAGCACACACCCTCAAATATCTAAAAAAAATGATTTAACAAAATATTTCAGGTTAATAATTTAGCATTATTTTGAAATATATTTATGACTTTGGAATTTATTAATACATTATACTGGATATTTTTGGTCACGGTGATAAAATGTTTATATTGTGTTCTATGATGAAAATAATGAAACACGTATTTTTTCCTTTTAGTGTCGCCTATACAAAAACAAAGATAAATAACAAAAAAATCTACAAATCACGTTAACTTTTATACTAAACTCACGAATTAAATTTCCTATCACTTGTCTAATTGTATTTTACTTGTTAGATACGAATACTTATTATGTATTTGTAGGAGTAATTTTAAGCATATAGACGTTTGTTCATATAATAATTTATTTCTCGGACTTTTTTTCGATTTTTTTTAATATTAAAAATGGGTTCTATAAGTGATACTGGAGGCATCAAAAAAAAAATCATTGTTAAAAAAACACCCAATATAAATAAAAAAAAGCCTTAAACATATAGGTGTGGCAAATATTTAGTTATAAAATAAATAAAAGAAAAATTATAACAAAATTCGGAACTACCCTTTCTTGATTAAAACTTACTATACAAAAAGCACCTTTAACTTCTTGTAGGTTAGGTCTATATTACACTGAACACCTTTGTAATTATATTACACACCATTAGGCTTGAAGTAAACAAGTTTCAAAATAATGGAACTAAATGTAAATAAGTAGTAATAGAATCTTTACATTATATAAATCCGTTTTACATAATAGGTTTACCTTTATATTTATATATATATATATATATATGTATATATATATATATATATATATATATATATATATATATATACTCGTATACATACATATGTTTACAGGGTGACTTTGAAAGCATTCACTTTATTTTTAATTTTTTATAGGAGCACGGCATTTTTTATAGGAGTCCATGAGTGTCAATCAATAATTGTTCTTAAACAAAATTGATCGCTTCTACTATGCCGGCTAAATATGCGATAACGCAATAGGTGGCAACAAATTGCATTACGAGTATATTTTAATATACTCGCTGCCTTGTCAATTCAACCCATTTCGTAATCGCACCCTGAAAGGAGACATCACCTCGACAAAAAATCGATGCAGTAATCTACTGAAAACCGGTGAACCCTCTGTGGGTTCAGAAACATGACTAGGTCACTTGACGGTTTTCGCATCTGTATGGGCATCACTTTTGGCTAATATGAGGTAATACTGATCAAATCGAACAACTTTTCCCATGGAACCATGTGTCGCAAATGAAAAAAAATGCCTTCTCCATATAAACTAGTAATGTTAAAGTGACCAATTTGTATGAGGAAACCAATATTTTTTTTCATCGTTTGACACATATGGTTCCATGGGAAAAGTTGTTTGATTTGATCAGCAGAACCTCATATTAGCCCAAAGTACATCCTTTCAAAATCACCCTGTATATTATAAATTGTCTCAATGTAAATATATATTTTATAATTTGGAAAGTTTTTTAATTTTGAAAAAAATCTCTAGTTAATAATACATATAGGTATAATGTTAATTTTCATATACGTGGTGGCCGAGTTGGTTAGACCTTAGACTTAAACGCACTTAGGTCCATGGTTCAAACCCGAGCTTTTAATCTATAAATGTATTTCCATTTGTTTAACAATAGTACTATATAGTGTCTCGTAGAGCACGTTAAGAGATCGGCCTCAGTTTCACTATACCATCTTGTAAAACACTTCGACTCATACCATCTACAAGGCTAAAACAACCTTCCGGTAGGCCGTCTAGGCGATCTCAGGCCGTAACGCAGCCGTGATTATAATTTATAGTAATATTGGCCTTGTATCTGGAGGTAGTGGGTTCGAGTCCCACAAAACCAAAAAAAAATGTTTGTTATGGTCTGGGTATTTTAAAATATAATTATAATGTATTACTATCGTTGTTTCTGGTACACATAGTATAAGCCTAGAGTCTAGTTTGTTACTTACGCAATAAATCTTGCAGTATAACTGAAATCCTTAAAAAAAATGCCCCTAAGAAAAAATAAAATACGAAACAGGTAATATTTTTTGCTTAATTTAAACTCTGACTTTTTAAAAAATAAAAAATAAATAAATACCATCACGGTGCCAATTTGGCCCCCGAGAACCGTTTAAACGGCCTCAGGGTCCCAGCGGAGGGATTAACCCATCCTCATTTCGCCGATGGTATTCGGAGGCAACACCTAACAAGTGGCGAGCTTGTTGCGGTGTTTATGATGAAATAGCCTCGTTGTATAAAGCGGTCACCCATCCCAGGCCGGTCTTATTGTCATCTGCTTAACCTTGCTATCAGTTGCGCAGTAACTTAACCACTAGGCTGGGGCCGCTTTTTAAGAATCAGAAATTAAATACAGATTTTACAAGTTGTCGTCTTTTATTTAATATTCATTGTTAATGGCTTGAACTCTATATCTTTTTATTGTTTCCTTATTTCGAAATGTTTTTTTTATAATAATAATATTTTCAGTCGTTTTATTATCGAGGTGGAAGTTTCCTATTAGGTTGCAGTTATGAAACGAGTAGATTTGACAAATGAACATGGACTTTGTAGATATAGTTACATTCAGGTAAATACAAAGTCGCATGCCCTGCTCCAATATAAAAAAAAATACTCGTATTTAGAGATATCTGTAATTTTAATTCATAGGCATTTTTAAAGAACAGCATTGTAGGTCACTTTAATTCTGGTAAAAAAATTGTCTATTGAAAAAAATATTTATTGAAACCGTAAACTTGCTCGTCAGCTAGTTTTGTGATATCATAAGACACTTAAAACCCTATAACATTTATTCTATTTAAAAACAATACACAAAGTACAATCAAACTTAATGCCATGCTACAATAAAAAACCTATATAAGCAGTTTTTTCGGTTTCCCGGTAAAGAGACAAAAGAGTAAGTTGCACACACATTGGCTACTTTTACCTAGCTATACATTTATATAGGTACACCAAAACTTTTTGGAGCACATAATTCTCTACAGATTTAGGGGTTGGCACCACAGATATAATTCTGTAGATAGACTTACTCCATCATCTTACGCTAAAATAACTTGGCTTAACTCTGATCTTTCAAATATATTGGCTTGGTCTACTAGATTTGGTGTTGCTGTCAACCCGAATGTCAATCTATCATTATTGGGAGTTCCCGCCTTTGACTTTGTTGTTTTGTAGCGAGGTTAAGAACTTGGGTCTGGATTCTCACCTTAGCTGGAAATCGCAAGTAACTCATACTAGTCGTAAAATTTTTTCTTCGCTGCACTCTCTCAATAAACTTAAACATTTTCTGCCTATAAAAGCCAAAGTTACCCTTGTTCAGTCTTTACTTCTTCCTTTGATTGATTATGGTGACGTGTGTTGTGTAGATCTTACGGAAGAATTACTAAACAAAATGGAACGACTACACAATGCATGCATCAGATTCATTTTCTGTCTGCGCAAATATGATCACGTCACACCCTAACGAGATAAGTTGAAATGGTTGAGGATTCGAGGTAGGAGAAACAGCAGGGTTCTTTGCCTGCTCTACTCTTTGTTAAACGAACCTAACACTCCTAAATACCTCAAGGATAGTTTTACATCCCTCGGCTCGCATCATGATAGAATCCTTCGTTCTGCCTCTAACCAAACTCTTTCTATACCTTATCATCATTCTACCTTTGTCTCAAAATATTTTTCTGTTGCTGCTACAAGACTCTGGAATGATCTACCGGTGGACATTAGACAAGCTCCTAACAGGGGTATCTTTAAGAGACTAGTGTATAAACACTTTCTGAATGTGTGAATGTGTCTCCTTTTTTATTATTCGTTTGGGCTCGCTCCCTCTCTCATCTCATCCTGTGTTTCTGCTTTAAATAATTATTGTGCTGTGGGTAGTGTTATATTGTGCTGTTGCTGTAATATTTGCTATTTTATTATTATTTATGTATATTATTAATATAGTTTATTATATGTATGTATATGTAGTCAGCATTAGTGTGTGTATAATATTTGTATACTCTATTTCTTAAATGTATTTTACTGCACCTATTTTACCTACTTACTGCTTAATTTGTCCCAAAGGTTTGACTGGTAGAGAATGCCTAGCGGCATTAAGTCCGCCTTTGTACTAAATTTGTGCAATAAAGTTTTTAAATAAATAAAATAAAAAATATTCTTTACTTCTTTATCTAGTCATGTACCTATTTACCACTATGTTACGCTTATTAACTTAAACTTAATTATTATTAGTAAATTAGTAAGTAGGAACCCACTTAATAAAAATAGAAAACATTTGCCACCACTTGAATATTTAAAAAACCTCGGCTGTCATGGACTAGATAAATCACCGTTTATTTATTAAATTAAATTAATCTTACTTTTAAAGACAAATCTCTTGAAGCCCTAAAAATAGTTAATATTAGTTATCTTTATTGAAGGTAGGGAAAGTGACATAAATATTAGTTAAGGTCCAATAAGACAATGTGACGCATTTAGATGCGTGATTTTATAATAATTAATATGATGTAAGTAAATTCCTATTCAAATTCTCGAACAAGTGACAACAAAGACAAGTTCTACAGAAAGAAAGTGTACTGTGCACAGTGCGGGAACCCGTTACCTCCCATAAGCCGCCAAAGTGGGGTATAAAAGAAAATGCGATATTTTGTTTACTATACTCTATATGAACAGTCTGTATTAACCATCCAAACTATTCTAAGAATAACTAATAATAAATTAATGATGATAAATATTTCTTACTTTTAGATGTGCTCCAGAATATACAATAAATATTCTGATAATTTTTAATTAAAAGTTATATTGATAAACGTTTTTAAATATAACTTTTTAGAAGTGGATTGTATTGCAATCGCAACGCATTGTATGTCAGAGTAAATTCCCGTGTGTAGTTTGGTAATAACTCTATAAAGTTTATTTCTCTATGGTTCAGTGCTTACGACATCTGACAGTCGTTAGACATAAAGCATCAGAATACCCCTATTGTCATTTTATGGAGTTTCAAGAGTCAGCGTGTATGTTATTGTCCTTTTGGACTACCGGCCCTTCTCTAAGAGGGGCCTTATTTATTTCTGCTTTGTCATCTTTCATACTCATATAGGAAGGTACTGATGAAATATTGTAGAGTTGACTTAATGTATTTTTTCATACTGATATTAACTGAATATTTTTTTATCTTCAAGGCCTGAATATATATTTTTTCTTTGTTACTAAAATATTTAAGTACGCACTTGTTTATAAATTTGAACAAAATAAGTTATTAAAACTACTTGTTAATAATTGAAAAATGGAATAGTACCTAAATTTCTTGATAAAGGCTTTTCCTTGTCAACAAGGAAAAAGTTACTTTCGTATACCACATGCATACGAGAAGAGTTACTGTTGACAAGGAAAAGGGTAAAGATATAGGGACCTTTTTGTCTATACCTCCCTTATTTTCCTAAAATTACTGTTTTCTGTTATGTATTTAAACACTATGATAAGAGCTGCATTTGATATATTGAGATTGTCTAATAAATCATTATAAAAACTTCCTACACTGTAAGTGGCCTGGCATAAAATTGTTTTTTTGAAGCAAAGTTGTGTATACTATGTTGAATGACATAAAACTGTAATTCATAAAATACTAATTAAAATATAATAAAACTATTATATTGTTATAGCCAGCTGGATGTCTAGCTACCTGGACACACGTTTTTTTTTATAATAGATGAAACTAATTTGAATACCGTCACATTTCGTCACTAAACTTTTGTTAAGAAATAGTCCCCTAAACCCATGAAGTTAAAAATACGCGCCCCGCGCGCGAACGGGCACGGTTTTTACCTTCATGCCTAAAACGCTTTAGGGGTTGAGATCTGATGTACTCGAAAAACTGAAATTCTGGCTGGCTGAACTATGATTTTCTTAGGTTTTTTTGATAAAATTATTGCGTCAAAAACGATGAAACCTTGATTGGATGCCGTCACATACGATTTGTTATCTACCTAGATATGTAAGAACTAGACAGATATATAAAAATAATTACTTTGTTTTATTTTTCTTTAAGAACTCAAGTATTAAAGTAAAATATACATAGAATATATACTTTAACTTCCTGCAAAGAGTAAAAGTTAGGTATTAGATACGTGGGAGTAATTTATTAACATTCTCGTACAAGCATGAGACATGAGAGGAAATACTTATTTCAGAAAGCGTTTTATTGGAGAACTCCATGGTTTTCTTTTTGTGAGAGCTTTCCATGTGACCTTACATCCACCAGGTAGAAAACAGTTTGAAGGCCAAAAAAGCAACGTTGGGCTTCCGACGATAGTAAAAAAATGTTTTTTATTTCGAACATATGGCTGAAAATATGAAACTAATATCGTTTTTTAAATAAAAAACTGGTTAAAAACCGTATTAATATTTTGAATATAAAAAGTCTGCGTGACGTCACAAGTACCCTAAAATCATAATAATATGTAGGACATATTGCTCACAAACTAAGCTTTGGGCTTGTACTGTGTGTACCAAAAGTAACGATATAATACATTATATTTATAAACACCCAGACCATGACAAACTGTACAGAAAAACGTACTAATATTTTTCTGCCATAGAAAAAAAAGTACTTTTTTCAGTTTACAGTAACAGTTTTTTTTTTAATAAAGCAGGGCATGAGACCCTACATCCACCTGATGGTAAGTGGCAATGTAACGTCCAATAATATTCTTAACCATAGCATGATGCTTCAATTGGTTGATTCCACTATGTCTGCTTGAGAAACTTATTGACGCCTCGCTTAAAGAACTCTGGATTAAAAAGAAGGAAAAACGCACACAGGCAAGGCATTCCGCTATTTTACCGTGCCGCATTATATAAGAATCACCATACCTTTTTGTTCTGATGGGCTTGTCATCATTTTAGAAGATTTTCATTTATTTATTTATTAGAGTGACTGTGTTTCTACTTGATCTAAAAACTCCATGAATGGGGGCGATCAATACATTGTTTCTTAATCATTTGCCAAGATGAATATGCATTACATTTACTGGATGTGTATGCATTTTATTGCCTATACTTTAGTATACATTTACGTATACTAAAGTATAGGCAATAAAATACTTTAGTAAACCCGTAATGCATATTCATCTTGGTAAATGATTAAAAAACAATGTATTGATCGAGTTTTTAGATCAGGTAGAAACACAGTCACTCTAATAAATAAATAAAAAAAAATGTTCTAAATACTTACATTACATTTATCTATATATATATATATAACTCAAAGGTGACTGACTGACATAGTGATCTATCAACGCAAACCACTGTACAGATCGGGATGAAATTTGGCATGCAGGTAGATGTTATGACGTAGGCATCCGCTAAGAAAGGATTTTGATAAATTCTACCCACAAGTGGATAAAATAGGGGATGAAAGTTTGTATGATAAAAAATTAACTATTCCACGCGGACAAAGTCGCGAGCACAGCTAGTTTAATTATATAACATATAGAAATAAAGTATGTACATAGAGAAACATTTGCAAGTATAATTAATATTAAAATTCTATTAGTTATTTCTCCCAGTGCAGTAGCATCAGAAGTTCTCTTTGATAGCAAACTCAATCTGCACTGCAGTTCTCTTTGATATGCTAACAAATTAAAATTAAAAATTTAATATGTTAATAGTGACTTTAGTTTAACCACAGAATACATAATATTAACGGTGTAGAATGGACACTGTTTGCCCTCTCCGATCTTGAACCACTTAAATCGCCTGACACTTAGGGATATATTAGCATATGTACCTACAAATAATTGTTTACGGTTACAGACATATATATCAGCTTTTTTTCAAATTTGGGTAAAAAAAAAATGATAATACTTAACGTTGCTTCGATTTTGATGAAAAACAAGCTAGGCGGTGAATGATTAAATAACCTACTATGTAACTGAGCGAGCGAATCAGACAATGAAGCTGGCGAGCGCAGCGAGGTGGTGAATGCCTATAGAATATGGAACTAGCGAAGCGAATATATCAAACGGTTCTATTAATGAAATATGAATATGTTTAGATTATATTTAAAAGGAAAGTTAAATTTAAACTAATATATATACGTGGTGGCCGAGTTGGTTAGACCTTGGACTTAAAAACACTTAGGTCCCTGGTTCGAATCCCGGTGTGTACCAATGAGTTTTTAATAAAAAAAATATGTACATTTGTTTGACAACACCACTATAGTACCTCGGAGAGCACGTTAAGCTGTCGGTTCCAGTTTCACTATACCAACTTGTGAAACTGTTTATAGATGGGTTATTGAGTCTATTCAAAATATCGCGACGAACCAGCCACTTGTTCGGTGTAGACTTATACCATCGGCTACAACGAGGTGGAGTTAAAGACCCCTCCGCTGGGTACCCTGGGGTCGTCTAGGCGGTCTCGGGCGCCGTAAGGCACACGTGATGATATGTATGTATATATATAAGTAATATATTTATCTAACTAATAAGAACATTTATTAATGTTGTTTAAGATAATTTGTGTTTTATTTTATGTATTATTTTAACATGGGTAAGTCATAAGAGTAATAGTGACAGAACATTGATTAACTTAATCATTACTTAAAAATGTTTTTAAAAGAAATGAAATGTACAGATGAAATAGTTTATTTGAATGATACACAAAATTAAAACTTTCTGTATAAAATAACTGCTCCTGGCTTCGCTGTTATTTTTATCATTCCCCAGCTTTTTTTTCTTTTTTATATCTAAATTTTACACATACCTATTGCTGTAAAAACTCATGCAAGATTTTTAAAACTTAAACCCTGAGGGTTGAAGAGGTGCATAATAAATATAACAACAAGGCCTCGGATGGGTGACCGCATTATACAACGAGGCTATACCGCAACAAACCCGCAACTTGTTAGGTGTTGCCTCCGAATACCATCGGCGAAATGAGGACGGGTTAATCCCTCCGCTGGGTACCCTGAGGCCGTTTAAAAGGCACTCGTGTTGGTATTTAGTATTTATTATATGAAGGAAATCAAGATTTGTTGACGACAAAAAATATAATATTTATAAAAATTCTTCACACGGTACGTTCACCGCATAAAGGGTACCACACATGTGCAACAATGAAATTGCTATATCCGGGAGATCACGTCTACAGTACTTTCAGCAAATTCATACCATATTGAAGGAAGACAGTTATTTGAATTCTGAAAGCGTGCAACTGCGAAGTCAATTTCGATTTTATTAAAGTATATATTTATTTGTATTATTTATTATCTTGCGGTGGAGAATTTATATGGTGTTATTTTTACGAACTTCTCTTCGTCTGTCGAATTAATAAAGATTTTATTTATTGATTTATTCTCATTTACCCGTAGGTATAATAAAATTATTATACAGGGTGAATTTGAAAGGATGTACTTTGGGCTAATATGAGGTTCTGCTGATCAAATCGAACAACTTTTCTTATGGAACCAGGTTTCGCAAATGAAAAAAAAATTTTACTTCCCCATAAAAATTAGTCATTTTAACATTACATTGTATGGAGAAGGCAATCTTTTTTTTTCATTTGGCACACGGTTCCATGGGAAAAGTTGTTCGTATTGATCAGTAGAACCTCGTATTAGCCCAAAGTACATGCTTTCAAAGTCACCATGTATATTGGCACGTCAAAATAACATTTATGTACATACTTAACTATAAAATATTTATATTACATAAACAAACAAAATAAAAAAAAAAACAAGTAAATCAGATAATCATATCAAGCAAGTACTTTGTAGTCAAGCACTTTGTAATAAGTTGTCATTTTTTTTTATTTGCCTCGTCCACATAATTATAAAAGTCAAAGTCTAAATTTTTTTTTTTTTTTTTTTTTTAATTGGAGAACGGCATGTGACTTTGTATGTACGTGATGGTAAGCAAACCTACAAAGCCCATGAATGGGGTCGATCGATACATTTTTGTTTGACAATATTGATTGCCGCGCTGGTTATTGGTGCGGCGACAGAAACATATTTGAGAGTAGTCTCCGGAAACCGGTAAACCCATGACTTAAACCCGAAACACGACTAGGCCACTTGGCGGTTTTTGCATCTGAATGTCCTTTATGGACGAGTTGGTTAGACCTTACCCCCGTATTCTAAGTCGTATTTTCCACTCCACTTTCACTCAAAGATAGTCTCATTTCTTGATTTGATATTCGGCGGAAAGAGACAGTCGTAAAATACGGAGGTAGTACGGACTTAAAAACATATTGCTCTGGTCACAAACTACGCTCTAGGCTTGGACTATGTGTACTAGAAGCAATGATATAATACATATTATATTTTATAAACACCCAGACCATGACAAACTGTACAGGAAAACGTACTACTATTAGAACCCACAACCTCTGGATACAACGACAAAGGTACTAGACACTAGTCTACGGAGGTTCTCAAATATAATATAAAGAGTTATAAATAGACTGAATATTTTTAAACATACTTAAACTTACATAAAACCATCGAATGTCATGAAAGTATATGGACGAAAGATTTTCTGGAACCTATAAAAATATATTGCCAAAGCATAGCAAAGGCATATTAGATATCAATGAGATTAAAGTATAAAGTCTCAATCATTTACATAATAAATATAATTAAAAGTAAGGATCGAGTTTGTTAAATCTTAGACTTAAAAAAAACTATAGTTGTTAGGTCCCCGGTATGTAATAATAATAATAATAATAATAATAATATGTAGGACAAATTACACATATTGCTCTGGTCACAAACTAAGCTCTAGGCTTGTACTATGTGTACCAGAAGCAACGATATAATACATATTATATTTTATAAACACCCAGATCATGACAAACTGTACAGAAAAAAACGTACTAATTTTTTTTGCCATGGGTGGGAATCGAATCCACGACCTCCGGATACAACGCCAAAGGCGCAACCACTAGTCTACGGAGGCTGTCTATACCAATATATGTACCAATGACTATTTTTAATATTAAATGTATGTTTGACAACTTACAGCTTACGGTCCCAGTTTCACTATACCAAGTTGGGAAACATTTTATGGTGGATTATTGAGTCTATCCAAACACCGCGACAAGTTGACCGCTTGTTCGGTGTAGACTTAGAATACCATCGGTTACGACAAGGGGGAGCTTTTACAACTTTTCTTAAGAGACTCTTAAAGCATAAACACCCTGTATATCGGAGCGCCCTGTAGTTATATACAAGTATTATATACCCTATTTTACCACCAGAGCTATTCAACAAAAATCAATAATATAGTCTATTAACCTTATCTTATTCATAAAAACTTATTGGGCCAATAAAGAACACTTATTTAAAATAGTTTTTTTGTCTATTAGATTAAGCATATTAATTTTGTTGCTAAAAAAAGAGACAAAACCTTCTATAACTAAAATTTTCTTCAAAACTCAATAAGTTTTTATGAATACCGGTGTATATTATGTATATAATGTCATACAATTTTTGTTTTAAGCGCCACAACTGCAACGTTCGTGTAACACTTTTTTACGGGAATAAAATGACAGTTCCTCCTCTAACTATTAATCTCGTTGTTCAACACAATCAGCTCCTACAATACCATCATCGGAAAAGCATTACAAACTTTCTGAATGGACACGAATGTAACGTCTGCTCAGCAAAAGTTAGCTTCTAATTAGATAGAAGCTCACTGAAAACTTTGAAATTGAATTTTTGAATTGAAAAGATGGAAATGAATGTGTCTTTGTATAAAAGAAAATTTGAAAAGTCTTGTAAATAAAAGCTGTTTTATGTGATTAGTTTTCTCAGTTTAGATGTTTTAATTCTGAATACGATCGGTGTTACAAAGAAAAAAACGGTTGAATACACTTTTGTATGGAAAGAAAGAAAGAAAGAAAAACTTTATTATCGCTTATAAGAATTACAACACAATAAACACTGAACAAACATTAACAAATATTGGTATCAATAAGCTAATATAAACACATATTCTCAGTAACAATAATAAAATTACTATGGAATATGATGACGTTTTGAACACGTCCTCGCATTACACAAAGTGTAAATACGCCTCATGTAGGTATACCAAATATTTTACCCCTGGACCGGTATACAAAGAAAAACCGGTCCAGTAGTTTTTGAGTGATGCCTGTACAAAGATAAACAAGAGAGAGATACGAATTCCAATAATTATTTATTGTTCTGCAGTTTATTTTGTGCTATCTCGACATTTTTTTTAGTCATAGTTAAGGTTTTTTCCATTTATAATTTTATTAATATTTAAATATTATATGTACAGAAGGTAGATGTTATTTATCCTGCATAAGACTGTACAATTGAATTAATTTTATTATATTTTGGGAATACTAAACTTAATATTTCATTGAATTTGCATAATATCCCGAATGGAATATTAGGGTGGGAGATTTTGGGAATATAAAAATGTATAAATTTTTTAATTCCCAAAATATCCTTCGCGGTATAAAACAAAAACTATTTTTTTTTTATATTGGATATGTGTGATTTTTTAAAAATACATATATATATTTTTTTTTTAATGAAAAAAAAAAAAAAAAATTAGATGAACCTATAATTAAGAAAATTTTTGACAATATCCCGAGACATAACATTGTTGATGAAGCCCGACTCACTGCAAGTTGCAAAAGCGATCCGGCGCTTGGCTGCGTGCTATTCCCTCACCATATACGGGTACGCTGCTGGACGCTGGCTCACTTCGAATCGCCGCAGCCTTGCGTATAGGGTGTAATATTTATGAGAACCTTGAGAGTCAGCCGTATCACCACAAACGCAAGAGTGAGTTTGTGGTGATACGGCTGACTCTCAAGGTTATCATGGACTATCATGTCAAAAAAGTGCCGGTCGATTTTCTAGACACCATAACATCAATGACATTATCTGTAGAGCATTATCAAAAGCAAACATTCCGTCTGTTCTAGAACCGGTAGGTCTACAAAGAAACGATGGCAAAAGACCAGACGGAATGACCATTATACCATATAAATGTGGGCGCGCTTTGGTCTGGGATGCCACATGCGTAGATACACTTTGTCGTAGTCATGTTACATTATGTTCGAAAGGTGCCGGGCTTGCAGCAGAACAAGCAGCGCGAATAAAACGCACTAAGTATGCTGAGCTCCTGAATTCTCACCAATTTCTGGCTTTTTCTGTTGAGACGATGGGTCCTTGGTCAGAGGAAGCTAGTAAATTTATCCATGAAATTGGAAAAAAACTAAAGATTGGTACTGGTGATCCTCTGAACAAGGAATTCCTTGCTCAGAGGATCACCAGTACCAATCAGCATTGCCATCCAGCGTGGTAACGCCGCTAGCGTCCTCGGCACATTACGCCCATCGTCTCAAAATCAAAATTATTATTAAATAGTTAAGTATTTTGTATTTTTTTTTAATTTAAATTTTGTAATAAAATTTCTTATACCATTTCTATCAAATAAAGTTTTTTTAATTAGGTTTTCTTCATCCCATTATATCTTACTTTTTATTATTATTTAGCACATGTAGACATTTACCAGAAAGTATAAGTAGAACCAGATCCGATTCAAACTACTAGTACACCATGTATAGGTATACTACCATACCATAGTATAGCTTTGTAAAATGCGATTTTTCGTGTAAAAATTCAAATATTTCCATTACATTTATATTCCTCTGAGGTAAACCCGAGAGTAGGGAAGGACTCTCTTGAATCGTTTGTAGCCAAGATTTAGCTTTATGCACCAAAGATTTTTATGTATGGATGTGCCTTTTTACCTTTTCGTTGAATTATTACATCTTAGATCATGAAAATATATTCTTAATTGTTAGTCCCTATCAGTTTATATAAAAGTTTCCTATTGTCCTAAGTTTTAAATAAATTTTGGTATATTTTCTGTGTTTTATTATTAGTTTTATAAGAAATAAATGAAAACATATATTATATTTAATTTTATGTATTTATTTTATCGTATTATGTATAAAGTTGTATATTTGCGTATGTATAGAATAGATATAACTGTATGGTAGTTTAAACATTTGGCATTTTTGACATTACTTTATTATATCTGTGCACCCTATATTACAATTTGCACTCTTCTAAACGTTAGATGGTAAAAATTCAAATGCCAAAGGCATTCCGTTGACAGCCTAGTGGTTACGCCTTTGGCGTTGTATCCGGAGGTCGTGGGTTCGATTCCCACCCATGGCAAAAAATATGAGTACGTTTTTTCTGTACAGTTAGTCATGGTCTGGGTTATAAAATATAATATGTATTATATCGTTGCTTCTGGTACACATAGTACAAGCCTAGAGCTTAGTTTGTGACCAGGTGGGCAATTCTCGCGCTTTCGACATTCATCTCGATTCGATATTTTTAAACGAAAAATGACTAAATATGCCATTTTTTGTTTAAAAATATCGAACATTAAACGAAATAAATATTAATTAATAAATAATAAATATACAAATATTGAACGAAAAATTACATATTTAGTCATTTTTCGTTTAAAAATCTCGAATCGAGATGAATGTCGAAAGCGCGAGAATTGCCCACCAGAGCAATATGTGAAAATTGTCCTACATATTAAATTAAATTAAATTAAAAATTAAATTCGCTCTGCTCGCCTTTGTACACAGATATTAGTGCAATAAAGAATTTTAATAAATAATAATTAATTAATATATAAGTGTATTTTTTAATATACAGTAGAAATGTAAGCACTAAGCTAAAGAATCTATTCTAAACGTAAATTAAATTTTGAAATAAAGAAGTAAGGTGCATGAAATAATCAATATGTGAATGCTAACATCCTGACATAATTATGGTGTTTGGCGTTGCGTTTCTACAAACTTATAAAAATATTTTTTTGTATATTTATGCATTTTTATAAATTCCTTATTAGGATTATCTTTTTTTTTTTTTTTTTTAAGATAAAAATGCATAAATATAAAATACGGAAAAAAGTAAAAATGAAAAAACAGACTCCTCTGCCATCTAGTATTAGAAACTAAGACTTCTAACTTCACTCGTAAAGAGTTATTAGAAGAAAGCCAATAGAGAGCGTCTGTGAATAAGTAGATAACAAGCAATGACAAAATTCGTGAGGGGTGACTGGAACCTGGTTGTTTCAGCGGTTGAGCGACTTGCCGCGATTGCGAGGTTCGTGGTTTCGAGTCCCACCCACCTGGATGTTTTTCATTGCATTTTTATCTTTAAAAAATATAATATTTTTTGTTAACAACAAAGTTTTTTTTTAGACCAGTTAAAGATCTAGCGGGGCGATTGTTAAGCCCGTATTTATTTTATTCTACAGAATCTCTTCTTCTTCTTCAGGGAGCGGTTAGTTGATTTGATAATAAAGAGCGAGTACTATTAAAATATGGAATGCCCTACCTGCTTGCGTGTTTCCTTCCTCTTATAACCTAGAGTCCTTTAAACGAAGCGTGAATAGGCATCTTAAGCCGGCATAATGATGGCAACTAGCGGTGCCCTGCATGCATCCGCTTGTTGCTATCATTCCTGGACATTGCATACTGCTTAACATCAGGTAGATGCAAGGTCACATGTTGAGCTCTTATAAAAAAAAATCCACCATAAAATTTTGTTCAACAATATTTCACTAACTGTACTGTTTGAACTGTAATAACTAATGGGATCACTTTTTTTACTATACAAATAAAACCTTCCTATTGGTGGATCCCAACAGTTTAAACTCTAGTGTTGTGTTATAAGTAGTGATCGAAAATTCGAGTGTAGGTATTTATACCTAAATTTCATTTAAAAAATATATTCAGAAAGGACATGTTAAAAAAAAAAAAAAAGTTTAGGTATAATTTCAGTCGAATTTCCGATCACTAGTTAAAAGATTCCGTTTTATTTAATAAGAGTTTCCTATCCATACATTTCTTTCTTGTCTCTATGCTTTTGTAGGCGGGATTTAAATCCATCCGCACTGAAAATTCGGTCAGTTACTGACACCCTGTATTATTTTTATTTCAGCTTTAAAACTATTCGTTAGATTTTGCACGATTCATTTTAGATTTACCCCAAAATGCTAATGCAATTAATATTTTACACAATCCTACACATACAGTCATACACACATATAATATACATACTCAAACTAAAACTGAACTATATATTGCTTCACTTTAAAATACTGACTCCTGTAACACAGGGTATCCTAGAAAAGGGGTCAGGGTATCTAAATTAAAATTTATGTAATTCATTCATGAATTAGTTTGTTAATATTTTATTACTTGTAACTTTGTTAATTTTTTTTGAGTAATCTCCTGAAAACCGATGAATCTACAGACCTAAACTGAAACATAACCAGGTCACTTGAAGGTTTTGCATCTGCAATGGTAATAAAACCTAATTCTGAAGTGTATTTTACACTCTCAAAGGTTAGCTGGTAGAAAATGCCTAAGGCCCTTGCCTTTATACAATTTTGTACAATAAATATTTAAAAATAAATAAAGGACTTTACAACTTATTTATAAGTGTCGTAGGGTTGTAACCAAAATCTATCTTATTAGCGCTTAAAATGCGGCCCCAGCCTAGTGGTTAAGTCACTGACAACAAAGTTAAGCAGATGACAACAAGGCCAACCTGGGATGGGTGACCGCTTTATACAACGAGGCTATTTCACCATAAACACCGCGACAAGCTCGCCACTTTTTAGGTGTTACGTCCGAATACCATCGGCGAAATGAGGACGGGTTAATCCCTCCGCTGGGTACCCTGAGGCCGTTTAAACGGTTCTCGGGAGCCAAATAGGCACCCGTGATGGTATTTATTATTATTAACACTTAATAAGTTTCGTGGGGATTCGCACAATTACGCACTCGCACACCTCGTTGTAATCGAAGAACGTTTCGACTAACAATCAGCTTAAAATTCCTTCTCATATTTCTACTAGATATTCGGATTCTTACACTGTATTTGCAGTTCACCACTGAAATATATTGCCTTTAGTCATTAGACGAGCGCCATCTTTAAATATTTTCAAACAACTATTGTCGCGAACTTCCTAAAACAGAACAACTGATCAACAGCGATATTTTATGTGGTATGTATATATGTATGTTTGTGTATATATATGTGTAGGTATGTAATATGTAGATATTTTACCTTTATATTGTTTTACATGTATATATGTTTATGTATATTAAAATGTATATTTCTATAAGATTTTAGGTGGGAGAAAGGCATAACTCTATAGCTTCGTTAGGCCGACCACCGGTCTCGTTACCACCGCCTGTACTGATGCAAAAACCGTCAAGTGACCTAGTCATGTTTCGGTTTTAGTCTGTGGGTTCACCGGTTTTCAGGAGACTACTGCATCGATTTCTTATCGAGGTGGTAATCTCAAAATGTCGAAATGGGTGGTTGCTCGACATAGTGGGAGCAATCAATGTTGTTTAAGAACAATTATTGATTGACCCCATTCATGGACTTTATAGTTCTGCTCACCAACAGGTAGTTACAAAGTCACATGTCGTGCTCCAATAAAGAAAAACATAAGCACCCCACTTCGTAGGTACTCAATCTTAAATGTTAGCTGGTAGATAATGTCTAAGGCATTAAGTTCGCCTTTGCACATAACTTTTGTTTACTGTGCAATAAAGTGTTTAAATAAATAAATAAGTTCATAAATAAAAATACTGTTCCCAAAATAACCAACCAAAAATAAAATACCAAATGAAAACAGTTACCTTCACGACAAATAATCTTATACTTTTGTACAAGGCGTGAAAATACGCAAGCGGTTTATTACATTGAGATTATTAAAATTCTGCTTACGATCGAGTGAAGAGAAGGCTGCCTGACATTGAAATCCAATTTAGCTTCGAGTCGACATCACGCATTTCTTATTAAAAACCCAGTCTATATACGTTGTCAGGGGAACGGAAGACTGAAAAGATACTGAAAATAAACGTACTTACATAATGGTAAATTGTATTTATATATTTTTTATAGGAGCGCGGCATTTAATCTTAAAACCACTTGATGAAAGGCAGGTCCAAGAATTAATACAAACAGCATTTGCAGCAGTGGCTCAATATCCGCTTTCGCAGGCATCAGCATATACTAACTCTTCTTTTCAATACACTTTCCAACCCTCTTTCTCCGAATTGTTTAAAAGAGCGCTTCCAATACCTTTCTTCTACCCATGATCGTGACCTAAGGTCTACCGAAAATAACCTTCTTACTATTCCGATGCATTCTTCAACTAGATATTCAAATTCTTTTACAGTAACCTCAGCATCACTCTGGAACAATCTTCCCCGGTCAATACGAACAAAAGTTACTACAGTTTCTTTTAAAACCCATCTTCACTTTTTTCTCCTTAATAATCAAAACTGTTAACATTTTTTTTTTTTTTTACTGTAAGTATGCGAAATGATTTATTTATGTATGTCTATATATTATTATTTATGTAAGTTTATGTATACATGTTATATGTTATAATACCAGTATGTATTGTCATATTATCTAATAATTTATCTATATATTGTATCTATCCTTGTATTTTATATTATATATTGCTTTAAATTATTATTAAGCTCGCCTATGTACAATAGTGTTAAGCTTTTGTGCAATAAAGAATTTTACAATACAATACATTTATAACTGAATTGTAAGTGCTAGTTTCATTCATTATGCTGGCTATTCACGCTTCGTTTAAAGGACTCAAGGTTGTAGGGCGAAGAATGCCACAAATGTTCGAATTACCAAATCTTTTAGTGCGGGTCGGTACATCTGTTACCTGCTCGTGATCTGCCAGGAATGGGAAGGAGGAATAATGTTCTTCAGAGAACTGTCCATTGTTAAGCGGTAAAATACGCTAAAATTTTATCCTAGGTACAAAATATTATATCATAGAAGTATTCTATAAAATTGTTGCACAAATGACACAAATTAAGCTGTATATAAAATTCACTCAGTGGTCACGACAAGTGAGAACGTACTTGTTGGTCGATGTAAATATGGTAGTTTAATTTAAGACTCTGGAATGATCTACCGGTGGACATTAGACAAGCTCCTAACGGGGGATCTTTAAGAGACTAGTGTATAAACACTTTTTGAATGTGGCTATTTAATTTTCTTTATGTATATTATTAATATAAATTATGATATGTATGTATATGTAGTGAGTATTAGTATGTATGTATAATATTTGTATACTCTATTCCTTAAATATATTATACTGCACCTATTTTACCTACTTACTGCTTAATTTGTCCCAAAGGTTTGACTGGTAGAGAATGCCTAGCGGCATTAAGTCCGCCTTTGTACTAAATTTATGCAATATAGTTTTTAAATAGAAATAAATAATTTTCGGCGTTAAGTTATGTCACCGTGGCCAATGGGAAACAAATGTCCCAATGGCCACGTTGGGTGCGCCACCGTAGCAGATTGGAAAAAAAAAACATTACGTTTTCCATCGGCCACGTTACCGGGGCAGATGGTACCTGCTCCATTTGGTAACTTTTCCCACAAACTTGTATTCATTTATATCATTCAGATGATGATGAATTCATATTGTTAGATGGGAGGTCAAGTTGTCTATACATATGCAAGACCACCATCCGTACATATGCAAAAACCGTCAAGTGACCTAGTCATTTTCCGGTTTTAGTCTGTGGGTTCACTGTTTTTTGGAAATTACTGCATCGATTTATTGTCGAAGTGGTAGTCTCCTTTCAGGGTGCGGTTACAAAATGGCTGATTGAATTAACGATAAGGCAGTGAGTACATTAAATTATACTCGTAATGCAATTTGTCGCCGCCGATTTGGTAATCGCATCATTTAGGCGGCATAGTGGGAGCAATCAATGTTGTTTAAGATCCCATTTATGGACTTTGTAGGTCTGCTCACCACCAGGTAGATACAATGACTAGGTCACTTGAAATTTAATTGCGTAGTCACATGCCGTGCTCCAATAAAAAAGTATCTAGAGTAAAATACAACTTTAAAATCCATTGTCTACTGCCATTGTCCAGCTATATTTTGTTTTGAAAAATAATGTTTATTGAAAAAATAAGCTTATTATTGTTATAGGTTTATTAGTATTAGTTTAATTTTGTTTGTTGTTATAATTTACTAGTAACGTACGCTCTCAAAAGAAATAATATTTCCTCGTTTTTTAATCACTTTTCATTGTCACTCCGCTCCTATTGGTCGTATCGTGATGTTATGTAGCCTATAGCCTTCTTCGATAAATGGGCTATCCAACACTAAAATAAATGTTCAATTCGAACCAGTAGTTCCTGCGATTAGCGCTTTCAACCAAGCAAACAAACAAACTCTTCAGCTTTCGGACAATGTTTTTTTTTAAATTGTAATTATTAAAAAAAAAATACATTCTCAGAAATATATATCTGTAAAACTTAATAGAAATAATAGGTAAGTTAGCTAACAAAGATAAACTTGCAAGTTCTATCTATAAGCAAGTTTGGTCACAAACAAATTAGCCCAAGTCTCTAGAACTTGGTGATGTCATCAATTGACAATGTCTTACTAAAGTAGAACGAAGTAACTAACTGGTATTAGTAATTATTGTTAAATGAACTGGACATTGTTTGGTATTAAATCCATTGAGTCTCCTTTTACTAGACCGTGTCAACGTGTGACTGTGGTTAGCTGACTTAATAACGTAGGTAGGACATCACATACTTGGATATTGCCCTGCAAACTAAGCTCTAGGTATATAAAATATAATAATGTTACTAATATATAGGGTGAATTTGAAAGGATGTACTTTGGGCTAATATAAGGTTCTGCTGGTGAAATCGAACAATTTTTCCCATGGAGCCATGTGTCGCAAATCAAAATAAAATTTGGTTTCCCCATACAAATTGATCGTTTTAACATTACCAGTTTGTATGGGTATTGTAGGCATTTCTTTTTCATTTGCAACACATAGTTCCATGGGAAAAGTTGTTCGATTTGACCAGCAGAACCGCATATTAGCCCAAAGTACATCCTTTCAAAGTCACCATGTATGTACATGGTGATTTTTTCCCATGGGACCATGTGTCGTAGATGATAAATAGTTTAAATTTCCATACAAACTAGTAATGTTAAAATTACTAATTTGTATGGCGAAGTCAAACATATTTTGTATTTGCGACACATTTCTCCATAAGAAAAGTATATTATGTATTACTATAGTTGTTTTTTTAAAACACTCTAAAGCTCTAGAGCTTAGTTTGTGACCAGAGCAAGGAAAAATATATGTGTATAATAAATTGTCCTACAGATTTTTTTTTCTATAGTAAGGTCTCTACAACCACCTGTAAACGGTATGTAAAGTCTAAAAATGAAAACATAATAATAAATCTGTATTGTCTCCACTATGCCGGCTTGCGGCTTGAGATAGTAATATATATATACCTACCAATATACTAGCAGACCACACAGGCGTTCTATATTTAAATCTATATTGTCAGTCTACCAAAGAAAACCCCTATATCTCGACTAGTCCATAGTTAATCTGGATAAAGTTAAATTTGTTCAGAGAATACAACTGTGGATGGACAGTTACGTCTATTATTCATCGCGGCTTGCAGCAAGTCGATATATAGAAGTTTGTAACTTTTGACGCCGAGTGTACTGGCGGGGAAAAAACAGTGCTCTTCAAACTTTTGCATAGAAACCATTTATAGTTTCATCGAACAATTTAGTAACTTACTGTTGGGTTCATTTTGTGGTTTCCTAACTTCGTTCCCTGTAGATTTTTGTTTCTGTCACACTTAATCAATATTATATAGGTCTTGAAATTTACGGTCCGAATATTATTATAAGAAACGATCGTAATACTTATAAACAGTAATATATATGTATACCCAGGTAACATTATGACGTCCCTATGACGTCAATTACGTCGAGAATGACACTAAGTTGACGTCATAGGGACGTCATAATGCTACCTGGGTATGTATGTTTTATGTTTATGTAATTTTACTAGAGAAGTTTTACCAAAGTTAAAAATTTTACATTCAAACACCGCGACGGAACTAGCTACCACCTATAGTTCAGATTTTGATCTAGTTTAGGTGCCAGAGTAGCCCCAAACCACACAGCTACTTTCCTTTATTGTAATAAATTCTTTGCTTTATGATGTACTTTTATTACTAAGTCTTTTTCGCTGAAATAAATACTTTATTATTATTATTAAATATAATATTACACCACCAACGGCTACGACGAGGTGGGATTAAAACCCTTCCGCTGGGTACCCTGGGGCCGTCTTCGCGGTCTCGGGCGCCGTAAGGCACCCGTGATGATTTGTATGTAAATATAAAATTATTAACAACTTGAATGTATATTAGACAGTCTTCGTGGTATCCAGTGGTCGTGGATTCGATTCCTACTCATGCATAATAATATAAGTAGGTATTTTTTTGTGTATAGCTTGTAATGTTCGGGGTCTTTATAAAATGTTATTGTTGCTTTTATATATAGTAAAGTTACTGCTACAAACATATTACAGTGCAACCTATATAACAAATCGGAAGGGAACAGGTAAATATTAGTTTATACAAGTAATTCGTTAAACTGAGGTTTGTTAGGTTGGTCTAAAATTTGTTAAAAAGAGGTAACGAATAGTTTTATTAACCTCAACATTACGTACTCATCTTGTTATAGCGAACAACTTCTACTAATAAATTATACTTTCCATCAAACAACAATGATTGTTTTACGAAAAAAACGTATCGAAACCTGTCGAGACTTGAATCATATACTATGGGATTAATATAATATAATATTATTCTTCCCATCAAAATGTCATATTATGACATATTGATGGGAAGGTTATATAAAGGTTTTGGGTTGATAAAATTCATTATAGAGAGGTTGTTCGCAATGTAAAGGTATATTTTACTCTTATGGACAATTCAAGGGGATTACGAAGAATTTGTTAAATCGAGAAAGTCGTTATATTGAGGTACATTATATTAAGGTTGCACTGTAGGTATTATTATTACTATAAATCGAAATACATAAATAGATACTCTAAGACAGGGTTTCCCAAACTATGGGACGCGTAGAATGACACACCAACCGACCGAGCCAACGGCTGTAAAAATGTATTTTAATTTTGTTTGTTATTTAAAAGGTCCTTTATTTATATTCATAACAGTTAAATTTCCTAAAGATAGGTCCCGATATTGTAAACTTATATTGGATGGGTCGTAACCCAGAAAACTTTGGGAACCACTGCTCTAGGATATGTACCCAATGATTAGCTGGTAGGAAATGCCTAAAAGCGTCTACTCACGAGCCTACAAGCTTCCCCATATAAAATATCGGTGGCGATATCGTGGAAGTGGTGGGGACCACTCTAGATCGTTCTCTTGATCACCTCGTGTGTAGGAAAATCGTAATCAGTATTATTATGATTCTCCCTAAACTCTAAAATTGAGTAGGGCAAACCCACAATAAAAATTAGAGGCGGTTATCGTCTAGGGAGTGTTAATATATCGCGTATAGCGAAATTTCATCAAATAATTCTGAATTGAGTTCTTCCTTTTTAGTCTGACTTGGTCGCACCGTAGAATGTGCCTGAGGGATGCCTATTCTTCATTATTTTAATCTTCTGCGTACAACGTGGGGTTAAATAGACCCCAGACGTAATATTTTATGGATATCTCTTTTAATTTTGGGGCTATTAACTTGCACTTCCACTATCCCGAATCTCGTATGCGACTTTGCCAAATATACTGATTAGATTTATTTTGCCAAATATACTGATTATATTTATTTTGTATAAATCGTGCCTTGAGCCTCAGTGAACGCTTCTGGGGTCTATGAGACCCCACGTTGTATTTTTCATTATTTTTTATGTATTATAATTTAAATTATTTTATCTTGAGCATGTAGCAGTCCGCTGCTAGATACGGCCATTACCCAAAGCACGCCCATCATACCAGTGTACAGTTTTATGCATTGGTTTTTTATTTTTATTTATACTTATTTTTTTTTTATCTACCTATTATAAAATTTGTGTGCCTGAAAAATCATAAGATAGAGAGGTGTATTTGTAAGAATATAGTAATATAAAAGAGTCAGATTTTCTTCTTATATTATGATATTAAAGACTTGCGGAGAGGATTGCGAGCTTGATCATATTAGTTGTGCATCCAATCATTTTAGTGATTAATATACAAAATCTGATACTTCAGTGATATTCATCTGATACTACAATCAACAATTATATGTCTATAACTATAATCAGCACCGTCCTATATAACTCACTGAAAAATATTTTTACTCTTTTATCAATCAGAAGAGCCCATACTAAGACATTCATCAAATGCTGCCTCATACAAAGTTGCCATGGATGGGACGAGATGGGCTAGAGAACTAGTCAGAAGATCCACCTAAAGCGAAGCCTTATGAAAACAACAAAATAACTCTTATCTTTATATCTTTTTTCTGGAAGAAGATTACAGTTTTGCTTCATCGAAAGCACAACAGGCCCTACTAGTACAGAAATTATAATAACAGAGTTCGAAGAACTTCTTGGTTTATTGGTATACGACAAAGAACTACTTGTGGGCCTCTGATGGAACAGGCATAGAAGTATTTTATATTATTATGTCGCTTTCTTAGTAAGTAATTTACAATTTGACAACATGCTTACTAGAAATATACCATGAATGTAGAAGTTTGAAAAAACTCTGTGGATAATGTCTAAGACAACTCTTGGCTCGAAAAACTTCTTGGTTTAATGGTATACGACAAAGAACTACTTGTGGGACTCTGATGAAACAGATGTAACGGAACGTTACTTTTGATGTTCCAAAATGTATGGCAGTCCGCGAAATGGAACGGATAGTTTAGAATTTAAAATTACCCTTTGCAAAAGTGCAAAATGCAAAAGAGGCAGGTAGTTTAAATAAATGCATTTTACAAGTCGAAGTAACGTATTACTTCACAATTTTTCATAGGCCGCGGTCAGAGTACCGCAGGCCATTTGATAAATTACTAAGATCGCGAGTGTGTGTTTGTAATAATTTGTTAGTTACAAAAATATATAATAGTGACGCACAAAGTTCGGAGTTCCAAAATTAATTTGGTGAGTTAATTATACAGTACTTTCATAGGGACGTTTTTAGGGTTCACTAGAATTTATATAAATATTGTACTGTGTCCGTGCGTCTGTCTAGCACTCCACCCCAGCCTCCGTCCTGCAGTTTTACGCAATGCACAATTATTGTTGCTGCCCTGCCAAAAACTGAAGACAACGAGGGCTGGAAGCAGTATGCTTAGGCTTCCCTTCAAATGATTCCAGGAATAAAGGGAGAATCAAGTCCGAGGTGGAGAATCAAGTCCGAGGTGGAGAATCAAGTTCGAGGTGGAGAATCAAGTCCAGGGAGACAAATAACTACGGCAAAAACTGGCCTGGAACTTTTTTTTCCGGAGCCTGGACACCGTCTGCTCAGCAGACGTCACGGCCTGCCATAGCCGACCATAACAGACCGCTGCCCGGAGCCTGGCCTGCCACTGAAGGACGTTGGACGCTACCCTCCCCGATCGTCGTATAATCAGGGCAGTAGCATTCTTCCCATGAAATAATCTGGATGTTGATAGAACCCATTCTCTTATAGTTCTCTCTCTCTCTCTCTTTCGCTCTTTATAAATTTTAAATAGTTAGGTTTCTTTTAATATATATTTATTTTTATTGTATGTACGTTGTTTTCATTACCTCACAGCCAATTTATCACCTGTAGGTAGGACTCCGTCACACAGACATAGAAGCATTTCATAATTTGACGACATGCTTACTAGAAATATAACATGAGCTCTTGGCTCGAAAAATTTCTTGGTTTAATGGTATACGACAAAGAACTACTTGTGGGCCTGACATGACATGCCTGTGAACAGACATAGAAGCATTTCATATTATCATATCGTTTTATTGGTAAGTTATTTATTGAAGACATGCTTACTAGAAATATAACATGAATTTGGAAGTTTGAACAAAACTCTGTAGATAATGTCTAAAGCAATAAGCTCTTGGCTCAAAGAACTTCTTGGTTTATTGGTATACGACAAAGAACTACTTGTGGGTCTCTGATGGAACAGGCATAAAAGCATTTTTTTTATTATTATGTCGTTTTCTTAGTAAGTAATTTACAATTTGACGACATGCTTACTAGAAATATAACATGAATTTGGAAGTTTGAAAAATAAAATACTGTAGATAATGTCTAAGATAATGCCCTAAGAAACTTGGGATTAAATCTCAAAGAATATCATTTTAAGAAAATAAAAACAGAAATGAAAAACGCCAAAAAATATTCGTTATTTTAGAAAATTTGTTGAAGAAATGAAAATAGAGTGCCCAATTCGTACTCACACATTCAGATTTATATTTGACCTAGAACAATAGACAGAAAAATCAAGTTCACCAAAAAATGCAATTCCCACATATGATTAAAACATTGTCGTTACTCTTGTCAAAATCGAGAATATCGAGTTCAGGTGGGCGATTCTCGCGCTTTCGACATTCATCTCGATTCGAGATTTTTAAACGAAAAATGACTAAATATGTCATTTTTCGTGCAATATTTGTATATTTATTATTTATTTATTAATATTTATTATTTATTTCGTTTAGTGTTCGATATTTTTAAACGAAAAATGGCATATTTAGTCATTTTTCGTTTAAAAATCTCGAATCGAGATGAATGTCGAAAGCGCGAGAATCGCCCACCAGACCGTGACTATTTTTTATTCTTATTTTGCATTTGACGTTGATTTTTTGTATGTTTTTTTTTTATATTATATTCTATATTATAATATAAGTTATAGTATAATGTTAGTAATGATATAATTTATATATTTGGCTAGTAAGTTAAGATATTACATTATTTTTGTAGGTAAAAAGGTGACATTTTGTTTTTGAGATTTTGTAATAAATAATTGAAATAAAATTGATTATTATTTTTTATTTTTATCCTATTGAACGTTAGAACATAAATATATAATAAATTTAATTCAATTAACCCTTAATTAGGCGCATTAAGAAAATCACACAAATAGTCGCATGGGGTCACTACTGACCCCAAAGAAATAAATGAATATGAAGTGGAAGAAATAAATAAAACGAAGTGTGTAGTACCCAAAATATTTAAACGCCTTATTATAATTATAATAAATACACAAAAACATAACTTTGACTTTAGATATAAAAAAACATAAAACAACTTCTAATGACTCTTAAAACTACTTATTTTTGGTATAACCGAGATCAACTTTAAAAAAAAAATACTCAGATGTATCAGCAGATTCATCTATTCTGCATTCAATGCAGTAAGCCCTGAAGTGTTGCTGATAAACAAATTTTCCACACTTACAGCATTTAGTTGGTACTTTTTTGTCGTCTTTTCTAGGGCATGATGAACGGCGACCGCGCTTAGCAGTCGATTGATGCATGACTTCCTGCATATCATGAACCTCACGAAGCCGATTTTTTCAACAGCGTGCTGTCCCACGCTGTTGAAAGCGTTGTTTCTGGTAATCTTCCACTAGTTCAGCCGCTAGTTTTTTCAAATAAATCCGCCTTATATGTGTGCTTCTCTTATTAGTATTCGCCCTATGTATGACAAATGCATTGATGCCAGATATATTTAGAAGGGGAAAAAATACCGCCAATGGCCATCTTTTTGTTCGTCTTGCAACGTTATAGTTAGCACATAGTTGATCGTTGCAGTCGACACCACCTTTGGTACAATTATAATAGGTAACTATTTCTGGTTTCCGAGCGTTAGCTGTTCCTTCGTCAATAGAGTTATATTATGCATGGTTGAAAGTAAAATTACAGCTTTTTTTGGTTTAGGGACATAGGAGACCATAGTAATTTGATTATGAAATCCAAAAAGCGAAGTAAATTGCTCCCTAGTCTTGTTTGGCTGGAATTCACACGGAATGTCAGGTTTCCTTTTATTCAATGTACCAACAAGAGTCAATTTATATTCAGGTGTTAATAACTCCTTGGCCAGTTTTATACAAGTATACCAATTGTCAGTTGTTATGTTACGGCCACTGCGTTTTATAGGTTCAACTAGGCGTTTTACTATATCGTCTGTAGAATTAGATACTTGATATTCTCCATCTGGTTGTTTGCCAGAATATACTTCAAACTTGCATAGGTAATATGTCTTTGAGTCAACCATGGCCTGCACTTTAATGCCGTATTTGTTAGGTTTATTGGGCATATAGACTTTTGCTCTAAATCGACCACGAAACCCAACTAACTGCTCATCTATAGTTAGATTCTCACCCGGTGTATAAGGTGCTAAAAACTTGTTCTCAAAAATGTTACACAGATTTCTAACAGCTGCTAAATTGTCGATTTTTTGTCTTTCTTGGCGGTCTGAGGTATTATCAAACCGATGAGACCGTAATAAAAATAGAAACCGTTTATAAGACATTGTTAGCCGAAACATTTCTACACCTGATCCATCTTGTGCCCAATAAATCAATAATATTTAAATGGGAAGCTCTTAGAACTTCAGCCATTAGCAACAAACCCAAAAATGCGTTTATTTCCAAATTGTCGGTAGGAAGTGCATCTCGTTCTCTTTGGAATTTATCTTTTATTTTATCGATATATAAGTTAGTGTTCATGACGAGAAGTTCAATAACTTCACTGTCAAAAAATAATCGGAAACATTCTATGGGAGATTAGCGTTTCTAGCATACTGTTTTACTCCCGGTAAATGAATAATAGACCATTTCACTTTTGGACCATTTCTTTGAGTATGTCTAGATAAAAAATAGTTACCCTCCAATAATTCAGGGATATTTTCGTAATTTTCGGACATATCAATTTCGCTTTCCGAGTCATGGGCACTAAGTATGGGAGTATCGTCTGAAATATCATGTTCCGAGGTAGAACCAGCGACATTTTGCTCATCATCGGACAAATCTTCAAGCCATTGCTGTATCTGTCTTTCTTTATTCATATTGAAGTTTAAAAACTAAAAGAAAAACATTACAGAAATGAGACAAAAATATATAAATTAAATATGCTATACAATAATACACAAACACTAGTAAAAATAAATAAATAGATATACGTAAAAACACAATATTAAAAACTTACCTTTCGCCAACAATTGTTACGTAATTGATCGCATGGGGTCAGCACCTAAGAGAGCAGGGACACGTGCGTACGCGTTGGCTTTCGGACCGCAACTTATTTGCGTACCCCTCGGGGAGGTAGGAAGCTAGAAAGAGCGCTGTTGGGTTCCAAACACTTTAACATATACATTTTTTCATTTGAAACTGTCTTGACCCCATGCGACTAATTAAGGGTTAAATCTGTATTACCTGAAATTTTAATATATTTTTGGGGTTTACTAGACCCCACGTTGTACAACTTGTAATTTTATTCCACGTTGTTTGCGGAAGGTTAAAAATATTAGCGGCGCCGGCATCATAATTAATGAACACTTTACGGCGCAGGGACGTGTGTAGATTAACAGCCGATTACCACCGATATTAGAGATGTGTGTAGACGCTTTAAGTTCACCCATGTACAACGGTGTTAAACTTTTGTACAATAAAGAATTTTCATTCTTTATTTATTATTATTATTATTAATATGAATTTTATATAGAAGTACATATTAATGTCGTGTCCTTCATATTAAAATTAAATATTATTAATGACATTAAAACTCTGACAAAAATAACAAAGAATAGTTTGAAAGCCTTTGCGTTGTTATCAAGTTAGTAGTTTAGAACAGATAGCAAAGTTTATGTCGTAATCGGTATTAGAGTCTTCGAAGTTCAAAATTGTGAAGAAGAAAACTCCTTACAGTGTCGGTATCATAGAACCATAGAAGTAACAAAAATAAAAGAATAGAAGAGGCATAAAAAGCCTGAAGATCTTTACGCAACTTTTTAAAATTTTTGTTGTTAAAAATTATATTTAAATGTTTGTCTAGAACCGTTTAAACGGCTTCAGGGTACCCAGCGGAGGGATTAACCCGTCCTCATTTCGCTGATGGTATTCGAAGGTAACACCTAAACAAGTGGCGAAATAGAGATAGACTCATGAAATCATTCGGTGAAAACGAAAAATTAAATAAACACATTTTGTATAATAATATAACAGAGAATCACGAGGAGAATATTCAATTGGTAGAAAACAATTATTACCTAATATTATCTACATTAAATAAGGAACTATCGACGAGACATACTTTTAGTTCCAAGTATGTACAGAAAATTTCTTTTACTTACAAGACAAAATTACCAGCCATTAATTTTTTGTCTAGTTTTTTTTCAAAAATTATAATAAAATTCGTCTATCATTAAAAAAAGGATTGTATTTATCTATTTACTATTTTCAAATGTTTTTTACTTTATTTTTTTCAAAATTTGCATCCGTACATACAGGGTGAATTTGAATGGGTGTACTTTGGGCTAATATGATGTTCTACTGATCAATACGAACAACTTTTCCCATGGAACCATGTGTCGCAAATAAAAAAAAAAATATGGCTTCCCCATACAAATTGGTAATTTAAATTTTACTAGTTTGTATGGAGAAGGCAATTTTTTTTTTCATTTGCGACACATGGTTCCATGGGAAAAGTTGTTCGTATTGATCAGTAGAACATCATATTAGCCCAAAGTACACCCATTCAAATTCACCGTGTATACGACCGATAAATACATTGTTTTTATATGAATACTTTTGGTCGAAATCGCAGGTCTCTATAACATTGCTAGTTAGGTCGACCGTTTCCCACCGCCTCAAAAACATTAGAGTGATATCTCTCAAGTTTATACCCATTGATCGATATGCATCGATTTCTTGTCGAGGTGGAGTTTTTTTTCAGTGTGCGTTAAGAACATTGAGTTATTATCCGTCTCCGTAGACTAGCGGTTGCGCCTTTGGCGTTGTATCCGGATGTCTTGGGTTCGATTCCCACCCATGGCAAAAAAATATTAGTACGTTTTTCTGTACAATTTGTCATGGTCTGGGCGTTTATAAAATATAATATGTATAATATCATTGTTTCTGGTACACATAGTACCATCCTAGAGCTTAGTTTGTGACCAGAGCAATATGTGTAAAATTGTCCTACATGCTTATTATCATTATTATTCTTATTCTTATTACTTACGTAAAGAGACGAAATGCTAAGCCAAAATCCATCCGCTCCCTAGGTATGTCCACTGACATACTATGACTCAGTCTTGCCTCGAATGAGCTAGGGTCCACTCGCGATTCATAAGTGTTTAATAGAGACTATTCATTTTAAATTTAACCCAATTGGTATACATATAGGGTTTCAATTTCAAATTATTAACTAATTTTCTTTCTGACGTAAGAATTTTACTGAGGACATAAATTTTGTAGGGAGATTCGTATGGCGTTGTCACCCCTTGTAAAAACTCGTTTTTTGTAAACGCCGCTTATTTCGTAACTGCATTATTTAGCCATGCCCGGTAATCACAGTGGGAGCGACCATCATGGGCTTTTATTATTATTGATACATGGCATGTAACTTTGTATCAACCTGGTGATAAGCAGACCTTCAAAGTCCATGAATGGGGTCGATAAATACATTGTCGTTTAACAATATTGAACGGTTACACTATGCCGGCTTAATGACGCGGTTACGCAATGGGCGGTGACAAAGACGTGTTTGCATTACTAGTCTATTTTAGTAACCTCGCTGCTTAATCGTCTAAACAATTGCTTTTATAAGTGCATCATGAAAAGAGACTAACGCCACGTAGCAGTATAAATAAAAATAAATAAATACCATCACGGGTGCCTATTCGGCTCCCGAGAACCGTTTAAACGGCCTTAGGGTACCCAGCGGAGGGATTAACCCATCCTAATTTCACCGATGGTATTCGGAGGCAACATCTAATAAGTGGCGAGCTTGTTACGGTGTTTATGATGAAATAGCCTCGTTGTATAACGCGGTCACCCATCCCAGCCGGCCTTGTTGTCATCTGCTTAACCTTATTATCAATTGCGCAGTGACTTAAACACTAGGCTGGGGCCGCTTTAACGATGTAGTAGTCTCCTGAAAGTCGATGAACTCACAGACTAAAACCTAAACATCGCTAGTTCACTAGATGGTTTTTGCATCTATATGGGCGGTAGTAACGAATCCCGTCGGTCGGCCTAACGAATTTATAGAGGCTTTCCTCCCACCAAAACTTAGAAGGTATCTATGCTCTAATAAACAAAAAAAATAGTCTATAACTTTTTAGGTCTATGGAAAACGTAATCCGTACCACAATAACCTAATAGTTCAAAACATGTTTGCCAGTACTTAGGTACTACAAGTTGCGTACAGTTTGAACTGACAACATGTTAAAGTAAATAGTTTAGTTCCGAGTTCCAGACTGTGATTGACATTAATAGTTCACCTAAATCGGTTCATTGGGTTTGGTACATCCCTTGAGGGAAAATAGGAGAAATTACTTTTAACAAATTACTAGGTTAACTTACATTTCAATAACAATATACCTAAACACTTGCGTTTAAGTACTCATAAATTAAAACCTAAAACTAAAAGACGTGAAAAATATTATAAGTAACATACATAAATTATATTAAATTAATTAAAAAAAAGGTTTGATTATGAAATATTTGGAAATTTAATACACCCTTTTGGTACTCGTTTGCTTAACAAGAACTTTTTTTATTAGTGCACGGCATGTGACTTTGTATCTACATATTAATAAGCAGTCCTACAAAACCATGAATGGGGTCGATCGCTCCCACTATGTCGGCTAAATAACGCCGTTACGAAGTCTTTATCTTTGTCGCCGTGTGGCGACAAAGATAAACTTGCATTAAGAGTCTATATTATGTCCTCGCTGCTTTAACGTCTAATTAACCGCCTATTTCGTAACCGCACCCTGAAAATAGACTACCACCTCAACAAGAAATCTTTGCTATATATCCTCCTGAAAACCGGTGAACCCACAGACTAAAAGAGGCAGACATCTGTATGGGCAGTGGAAACGGTCTGTTAGCCAACGAAGATATAGAGACCTTCCTCCCACCTAAATTAAAGAAAGAAAGAAAAAAAAAAAGAAAAACTTTATTTTCGCATACAACACAATTACATAGACAATTAATTGAATATATTCAAATATAATTAGAAACATTAAAATATGTTTTTTTTTTACCAGGAGTGTGTTGCGTGGCGACTAAAAGGTAATCAGCTCAGTATAAGCTACATCGTTCTAGGATGAAGCACTGATTTTCAGCTGACGCCTATAAATTGTCCTTCCTACAACTATTCTAAATTTCAAGTAAATCGGATGAGTAATTCTTGAAGATATACATGCTGATAGACATACATACAGGCGTCTGCGTCTCAACCAGAGATTTGCAGCCGCCCCATTCTGATATTTTTGCAGCGTAGAAATGTGAAATAGTTCTATGCGAAAAAAACAACATTAAGTTCGGTTATTCAGTTTTTTTTTTTTTTTCACCTGTCATAGTCTTCCCAGGATATACGAGACATACCCCTGTATTCTAAGTACAGTTTGTCATGGTCTGGGTGTTTATAAAATATAATATGTATTATATCGTTGCTTCTGGTACACATAGTACAAGCCTAGAGCTTAGTTTGTGACCAGAGCAATATGTGTAAATTGTCCTACATATTATTATTATTATATAATGTTATATGCTTAGTAGTATGGTAAGTTATATATATATATATATTATATAATTATACTAATATTAGTTTATCGCTTATTATTAACTTGTTTTAATATATATACGTACATATTTTTTGGGGTTATGTTTTGTAAATTCTTGTTATATAGTTATAGTGTTAATTTAACTTTATGTTTTCCTAAAAAAAATCAATAATAAATGTTTCTAAATTCAAAAAGCAAGAGAACGCTCTTCAGATTTAAATTTAGAATATCATCAGCTATGATAAACTGGAATTAAACCCCACCGCTTGGTAATACCCTGGGCCTGTTTAGGTGTTTCGAGCACCCGTAATAGTACCTACATATACCTACAAATAGTTATTAGCGATAGGGTTGTTTGATTGTAGTAGTTGTAGTATTAATTGATCCAACTATGCTGACCAAATGATGCGGTTACGAAATGGGCAGCAACAAACACGAATTTGCGTTACGATCTTTAATAATACCCTTGCTGCTTTATGGTCAAATCATACCTTTTCTTAACGGAAACCTGAAATGAGACTACCATCTCTACAAGAAATCGATGTAGATTAGAAATCCTCGGAATCCACAGACTAAAATAGAAACAAACATGATAATGAAACAAGTAACTTACGGTTGCGGTTCCGGTTGGCATTACGAAGTTTTGGAGACCTCCTATCAAACCTGATAAAATATTTATTAGCAGTTTTATAATAAAAATAGGCCAATTACGAAAAAGTTAAATTCGTACGAAATAAAAAAAAAGAGTATCATAAAAGAACCTTCCGAGAAGAAATCTTTAAAGCAACACACAGTAAAAGGAAAATAGCGTATTGCCTCGTTATTTTTACAATACCAATTATGACAAGGAACCATTTATTTTATTCAGCCAGATATCGTCTCGACGACGCCATCTTAAGCTGTGTACTCACTGAGAAAATTCAACAAAAACATTTTCACAGTATTAACAATACGATATACCAACCTGGTGGCCGAGCTGAAGAAAGAATACTTTATTTGTCGCACATACATTCGCAGCAACATAAAAATAAAAAAACATATATCACAAGAAAATAAACGAAAAAGAATAAAAATATACACTAAAAAATAATGAATATCATTACCTAATCCACTGGGATAACCAATTTAGAAGTGCTCCAGGGAATAGTGAGATCGCATTCTGAAATAATGGTGCACCAAGCAGGAACAGGATGTCTTCATTCAAAATTTTTAAATTGGGTGCCAAAACATTAATTTTATCCATAATATCTAATTTATAATTATATAACATTCGATATGTCTTTTCTTAAATATATTTCACATTTAGATGAATTTAGTACGAGTCCAATGTCCTTAAATTTATTAATAATGACAATGACCAATCTAAATCATTTAAAACTTTCGACTCTGTTGACACAACGTTAGACTGGATTAGATGCCCGTCAAATATGAGCTGAGTTTGGAAAGCATAACATTGCCAGATATGTGGGTAAACTTGTGGAGAATGTTCAATATTGCTTTTAACAATATAATATATTTCAACATTATTCAGGGTGAATTTTAAAGGATACTAGCCGTATGAGGTTCTACTGATCAATACAAACAACTTTTCCCATGGAACCATGTGCCGCAAATGAAAAAAAATATTGCCTTCTCCATACAAACTAGTAATGTTAAAATGACCAATTGTCCTAAAAAAATCCTTTCAAAGTCACTATGTATATGTTTTGTATTGTTAACAATTAAAAAAAAATATTGGTGGCCGAGTTGGTTAGACGAGAGACGTAAAAACACTTCCTGGTTCAAACCCTAGTGTGTACCAGTATTGGTTTAGTAGTTGTAGCGGTAGTTTTTAATCCAAATAAATATGTTCATTTGTTTAACAACACCAATATAGTGCCTCGGAGAGCACGTTAACCTATCGGTCCCAGTTTAATTTACTAACTTGTGAAACTGTAGATGGGTTATTGAGTCTATTTAAACATCGCGACGACCTAGGCACTTGTTTGGTGTTGACTCATACCATTGGCTACGACGAAGTTAGATTAAAATCCTCTCCGCTGGGTTACCTTGAGGCCGTTTGGGCGGTCTTTTTTTTTAATGTTGTTTTTTTTTTCAGTGGGTAAGCACCTTTAGGCATGGCAAAGTATTTCTTCTGTAGTAGACATCGTACCTTACACAAAGAAGTCTAAAGTTTCAGAACTTCAGATCAGATATTGCTTTTAAAATTGTAGGTGTTACAATAAATTGGAAATGTACTTTTGCTAAATGAATTTGTTTTTTTTTAACCAAAAAGTTTTTTTTTTTGTATTATTTCCTTTAATGGTTTTGGGGGATCAATTTAGATCTTTGTATAAAAAGAAATAAAATGCTTTTTATAAAATCAAAAAAAAACTTTTTATTAGGAATGCCTCCATGGTGCTGTTACGAAACGGGCGATTGATTTGACGATAAATAGTCTTGTAATGCAAATGCCTTTATATATCGCCGCTCATTTCGTAACCGCATTAAGCCGGCATAGTGGGATCGATCATTGTTAAACAATAATGTATTTATCTACCCATTCATAGACTATGATAATAAGCTAGTAAATAAGCATATCTCCTGATGGTCAGGTACATATGTGGAACGCCAGAGTTTTTTACTTGCTGGTGCCTTTTTCTCCGGGGTGTCTCTGGGGGACCAACATGCGGTCAGTGTTTGCGCTCCGATTGATACATTTTTGTACTTTTATATTAATTATTACTGATAGTGGATATTTGGGGCGTAGATATAGTCTGTTAGGTTAGTCGGCTCGGTGGCACCTTTGCATGGCAGATAACGATGGACAGGTCAATGGAACCAGCTAACCACCTAGTCTTACACTGGTTGGTTATGTGGTGTGTGTTCGGTTTGGTTTCTAATTATTTTATGTATGCAAGAGCCTACCTAACCAAGCGCACACTTAGACCTTATACTAAATATAGTTTTTTTTTTTTTTTTTGACTATGCATAAATACCTGTAAAGGTTTACATGAAATAAATATTTTTGACTTTGACTTTGACTATGTAGGTCTGCTTACTATCAGTAAGACGCAAAGTTTAAAAAAAACATGGGGTATGGCTTTATATGTACCTAAGTATATTTCGACCTATAAATCCATGAATGTAAAGTAATAATAATAATAATAATAAGTTTATTCACACAAACATCACAATCGTTATGTAGATAACTAATATTATGTTTTCTAACAACCTTATCGATTGCTATATTCACGCCTTCACACTGTGGATTCTATGGGTATTTCCTAAATAAAGAATACCTGTTACATTAAAAAGGATAATTGTGATGCTGATTAAAACCACAGGGTTATATATGCGGAGGCCGTGGGTTCGATTCCCACCCATGGCAAAAAAAAATAGTACGTCTTTCTGTACAGTTTATCACGGTCTGGGTGTATATATAATATATGTATTATGTATTAAATCGTTGTTTCTGGTACACATAGTACAAGTCTAAAGCTTAGTTTGTGACCAGCGGGGTGAGGTGGAACTTTATTTAACACTTTCGCTTTCGTCAGTGGAATCGTTTTCGTCTTGTCTATGGTCAGAACTTGTATGAATTATATACGGAAGTGCTGTAATGCATCTTCAAAATTATTAGGTTGATGATTTTTCGATTGAATTCTTCAAAGAAACAAATAATTGATATTTATCTCTTTTCTATAAGTTGAATCGAAAGAATTATGGTAGTTTTAATAATTTACATGATCTATTACAGCACTTCCGTATATTATTCATACAGGTTCTGACCATAGACAAGACGAAAACGATCACACTGACGAAAGCGAAACTGTTAAATAAAGTTCCACCTCACCCCGCAGAGCAAAATTTGTACCTACCATCTAAAATATTTTAATGCAATTTTCTGTCGTTATAATATACCCAACTAGACTTCAAATATTACTTCTTGTGTATTTGAAAACTTTATATTTATTTTTGGATTTAAATAAACTCGCCTTATATATCTAAATTCCCTATAAGTATATAAAAATATATTATACCCTATTTTACCCACAGAGTTAAAAGGTATTAAACAATTTCTTCTTGAATAGCTATTTGCGCATACAAATCGGTCCAGTAATTTTTAAGTGATGCCCCGACAAACAAACAGATACGAATTCTATAAATCTAAAAATCCCGCATTTTTAAAAAAATCAGAAATATACCTACCTATAATATAGATAGTTATTTCATAAAACTCCCAAAATACAATATATATATATATATATATATATATATATATTACAGTTACAACATTTCTAAGAAATTGAAGACGTTTGCGTAAAAAAGAAAATAATACATTGCTATCAATTTTATTTGATAAAATACGTTTCGGGAACCAAACAAAGCATTACGTCTTGCCTTATGTAACCAGCTTCTATTGATTCGCCAAATCCGACTCTGTATCACTAAACATATATCTTCCTCTAAGTGATATACTTTCTACACACAAATACATACATTTTCGGCTTTGTTAAGAGGAGCGTCTGATGAGACTCTTTGATGCTTGTTTTGATTCAACTGCAAAGTATTACCTCTCCCCGCGCATAACGGGGAGTCGATAACGCTACTATTTATTCCAGAATATTGAGTATAAACAATCTAGTGGCTCCTCTTAATTAAAAAACTTACCTATTTCAATTATTATTAGTCAGTTTAGTTTTTTAATACCTACAAAGTATTTTTATTCAAAAAATATTTACATTTGTCTATTATTGTATTTTTCAGTAGAGTTCTTTCAAATATTATTCTAGGAAATTTGGATGTTTATAAATTGTTCAATGTTCGGGTATCCGTCTCCTCTTTCTATGGGATTATTATCTATGATGTGCTTACCTTTTTTGGCTTCCAAATATCTAAATCTGTCTGAGAACCGATCTACGGAGATTTATACTTTGGATTCAAATGTTTAAATAGGGATAGTATATAAATAATAAATACCATCACGGGTGCCTATTTGCCTCCCGAAAAGCGTTTAAACGGCATCGGCGTGCCCAGCGGAGGGATTAACACGTCCTCATTTCGCCGATGGTATTCGGAGGCAACACCTAATAAGTGGCGAGCTTGTTGCAGTGTTTATGATGAAATAGGCTCATTGTATAAAGCGGTCACCCATCCCAGGTCCAGCCTTGTTGTCATCTGCTTAACCTTGTTATCAGTTGCGCAGTGACTTAACCACTAGGCTGTGGCCGCTTTTTAAGAGATAGTATGTACTTACTAATATGTTATATAATATAACTAGGTATAGTTTTTTTTTTATTTAGCTTCCTTACAGGTAGCAGGTAGAGACAAACGAATACCGAACGCTGCTTAAACGCTGAATAAATTTTCCCCGATTTTAAAACAACTTTCATTATTACTCCGCTCCTATTGGTCGTAGCGTGATGTTACGCAGCCTATAGCCTTCCTCGATAAATGGGCTATCCAACTATATATATATTTTGTCAATTGTAACCAGTACTTCCTAAGATTAGCGCGTTCAAACAAACAAACAAACTTTTCAGCTTTACAATATTAGTATAGATATTTTTTAATATACGTGGTGGCCTAGTTGGTTAGACCTTGGGCTTAAAAACACTTAGGTCCCTGGTTCGAATCCCGGTGTGTACCAATGAGTTTTTAATTTAAAAATTTATGTACATTTGTTTGACAACACCACTATAGTGCCTCGGAGAGCACGTTAAGCTGTCGGTCCCGGTTTCACTATACCAACTTGTGAAACTGTTTATAGATAGGTTATTGAGTCTATTCAAAACATCGCAACGAGCTAGCCACTTGTTCGGTGTAGACTCATACCATCGGCTACGACGAGGTGGGATTAAAACCCCTCCGCTGGGTACCCTGGGGCCGTCTAGGCGGTCTCGGGCGCCGTAAGGCACCCGTGATGATATATATATATATATATATATAGATATTTTTTTGAAAAATAAATACCTAGGTATTATAAAACTACATACAGGGAAAGCTATAAACACGCACCTCGAAACATATTAATTTTCATCTCGAATATTCAAAAAATCCGTGATATTAGTGATGCGGCGTTTTCTCGCGTTATTCTAAAGGCGTTAAAACGCTGAACGCTGAGCGTTACGCCCGATTTACGACTATAATAAAGTAGAAAAATTGCCTTAATGCCTACACTACGCCGAGTTTTATTACCAGCACGACACGTACGGGATTGAATATTTTTTTGTTTCAAAACAACTTTTTACCCCTTAAAAAGCACCATGACGGAAAAAGTTATAAAAAGCGACAGGAATTTTTCGTTCAAGGATCCGTATGTAATAAAAATAAGAAAAAAATCTAGGAGTTGGTTAGACCTTGGACTTAAAAACACTTAGGTCCCTGGTTCGAATCCCGGTGTGTACCAATGAGTTTTTAATTTCAAAAATGTATGTGTACATTTGTTAGACAACACCACTATAGTGCCTCGGAGAGCACTTTAAGCTGTCGGTCCCGGTTTAACTATACCAACTTATGAAACTGTTTATAGATGGGTGATTGAGTCTATCAAAAACATCGCGACGAGCTAGCCACTTGTTCGGTGTATACTCATACCATCGGCTACGAAGAGGTGGGATTGGGTACCCAGCGGAGGGGTTTTAATCCTGGGTTTTTACCCTGGGGCCGTCTAGGCGGTCTCGGGCGCCGTAAGGCACCCGTGAAGATATGTATGTTTGTATTTTTTAGCTCTCTGATATGAATCATCACTCTCCGAGGCACTATAGTAGTGTTGTCAAACAAATGTACATACATTTTTTATTAAAATCCAATTGGTACATATCGGGATTCGAACCAGGAACCTAAGTGTTTTTAAGTCCAAGGTCTTACCAACTCGGTCACCAACTATATTTTTTATCTACCATCTATGTATATTTTATTACCTACTTAAAAATATACGAAAAAAATATAATTAACTACTAATTGTGTATTAACTCAATTTAACACCATATTTAATTGCAATAAAAGACATTTAATTCTAGTATAAAAGTTTCTTTTAAATTTTATACGGTACCCTAAAAATACTCGAGAATCTTCTCGATTTTGTTTCAGTAAAATTGCTATAAAAATGTAAATAAGAATAAATTGTTAATATGCCCCGTGTTCCGCCTCGCTATTTTATTATTAATACTGTTTTTTTTTAATTGAAGCACGGCGTGTGACATCACATCTGCCAGATGAGAACCACTAATTAATATTTCGGTTGAGGACATTTATTTATTTATTAATAATACTAAATGGTTTATACGTACAATTACCAACATTAAAATAATAATTGAACTATTTAGGTGGGAGCAAGGTCTCTTTAACTTCGTTAAGCCGACCGACCGGTCTCGTTACCACGGCCCATACAGATGAAAAAGACGTCAAGTGACCTAGTCATGTTTCGGTTTTAGTCTGTAGGTTCACCGGTTTTCAGGAAACTACTGCTATTTCGCTATTTTATTATTAATACTGTTATTTTTTTAATTGAAGCACGGCGTGTGACATCACATCTGCCAGATGACAATCCAATCGACATTGCACGTATTAATACTTCGTTTAAGGACATTTATTTATTTCAATTGTACGTTATTATATTACCTTTTAATTGTACTTAATACTTTTGTAAAGGTTTATATGTACAATTACCAACATAAAAATAATAATTAAACTATAATTTTCTTTTTATTTCGCCCTTAATTTTTATCTCTGTTTTTATTTATCTCAATTTTTAATTATAAAGTAATTATGTTTCCTGTATAGTTTCATTATTGTTATTCATATATTCAAATTGTTTATGAGCCCATAGTTGTTATATGTGAAATATACTTATGCCAAGTTTACTGTAAATCTTCTAAATATAAAATAAAAAAAATACTTAGGTCCCTGGTTCGAATCCCGGTGTGTACCAAAGAGTTTTTAATTTAAACATTTATGAACATTTGTTTGACAACACCACTATAGTGCCCCGGAGAGCACGTTAAGCTGTCGGTCCCGGTTTCACTATACCAACTTGTGTAACTGTTTATAGATGGGTTATTGAGTCTATTCAACGACGAGCTAGCCACTGTGGTGGCTAGCTCGTCGAGGTGGGATTAAAACCCCTCCGCTGGGTACCCTGGGGCTGTCTAGGCGGTCTCGGTCGCCGTAACGCACCCGTGATGATATGTATGTATGTATGTATGTATGTATAAAATAAATTAATAATAATACTAAAAGTACGTTTGTAAAGGAGTCAACACGACTGGCGAAACCTTAATAGAATTTTAAGATAACAATAGGAAGATGGAAGCTGTGCAAGGAGTAATATCTTGCAGCTATAACGCCGACCTGAGCTGCAACTAATGTTTTCTCGGATAACCTCATAGCACTGGCTTTACTTAATCTTCCTTTACCCTGACACGATATATGCTACACAAAGATATATTAAACCTGCATATACAGAATGTCTTTGAAAAGATGTACTTTGGGCTAATATGAGGTCAGCTGCTCAAATCGAACAACTTTTTCCATAGAACCATGTGTCGCAAATGAAAAAACAAATTGCCTTCTCCATACAAACTAGTAATATTAAAATGACCAATTTGTATGGGGTAGCCAATTTTTTTTTCATTTGCGACACATGGTTCCATGGGAAAAGTTGTTCGACTTGTTCAGTAAAACATCACATTAGCCCGAAGTACACCCATTCAAATTCACTGTGTATATTATAGGCTTTATTTTTTATTATTATATGTTCTTTTTCTTTTATATAGTATGTCATTATACGTGACTCAGCTCTAGGGTTGTACCATGTGTACCAGAAACAACGTATACTAATATTAGAGTTTGTGAGGTTGTAGGAGGTAATCTCTGGATCTATTGAACCGATTTTGAAAATTGTTTTAGTATTGTATAGCCCATTTATAGTGGAAGGCTATAGGCTATATAACATTACGCTACCACCAATAGGAGCGGAGAAAAAATGAAAAATGTTCCCGCACAACTTCGTCTGTGCACGCATAAAGGAACAAATTTTCCCCGTTTTCTCATAAACGGGGAAAATTGATTCCTTTTTGCGTGCACAGACGAAGTTGTGCGGGTCAGCTAGTATTTTATAAACATCCAGACCATAAGCAAGTCTGACTGGGTTTAGGAAATGACCAAAGATACATCTGCCAAATAACCAAAAAAACGGTTCCAATTATTGCTTTCTTATGCTGATACCAAATATGGTACATGTAAACTAAACTCAACAACAAAATGCTAAACTAAATCCCATAGGGTTGTTCACGCTGAAGTTAGCAATGTGCCACGCGCAAATGAAATCCCATGATGTGTATTGAGTACCTCCTATGTGTCAAACGACCAAATGTAGTGTTTACTTGATCTCAATTTCACCAGTAATTGATTTTGATAGTACTTAATCCTTGAGTTAGAACCATAAATGTCATTCATTAGGGATATTATTAAATAATAATTTTATGTGACTTTCTTTGATTTCATTTAAGATTTTTATTGGAGCACGATTTGTATCTACCTGATGGCAAGCAGATATACAAGGTTAAATGATGTGTTTTCGAAATGTGAGTTTACAGACGAATTTGCATTACATGTTCTACTTTTATATTCTTGCTGCTTTATCGTGAAATCAACTTTTTCATTTCATTCATTTTAACGACCTCCCTATGGAGGCTACTAGTGATTGCGCCTTTGGCGTTGTATCCGGAGGTCGTGGGTTCGATTCCTACCCATGGAAATAGAATATTAGTTATGTTTATAAAGTATAATATGTATTATATCGTGGTTTCCGGTAAACATAGTACAAGCCCTAGAGATTAGTTTGTGAACCGAGAAATACTTGTAAATTCTATTACTACGTCCTCGACAAGATGTGGTTGTAATGGTCTTCTGAAAACCGGTGAACACACAGACTAAAACCGTCGTATTAAATATTGCTAGGTCATTAGACAGTTTTTGTATCTGTACCCTTTACAAATATGTACCTACTAGAGGGTATTAAGTAAGAGTCGTTGCTGGTTACTGTAATGAAATACACACACCTATATTTAGGTAGGAAATATAATAATAAAACCCCCATAGCTATAAAAGTTCTCAATTTATGAATGCAAAGTCTAAAATGTAAAATTGTGTAATTAGTAAAATGTTTTTTTAGAGTGTGTATTTTAAATATCATTGGTGCATACCCTAATTAAATAGTTTAAAACCATGAAGCCAAAAAACTCGCTCAGCGCCAATGGAGTAAGCATGATACATAAATTGTTTCATAATAGTGCGAACCGGTATCGCCAATTTCTGAGGCGAACAAATGAAGAACGGGGAAAAAGGTGTGGCTTCAAATGGCAGCTCAACGCGTCTTGCACTTAAAAAGTGCTTGAGAAAAAAAGAGATACAAGTTAGCTATTGTCACACATGAATGTGTGCGCGTGTCTATAAAGTGTATTGTTTTTTTATTATAAAAAGTTAAATATTAAATTGCATACTTAATAGTTTCGATAGTGTTGCCACTGACAACAAATATTATAACTTATCGATATAAACCAAATATTTTGGGATTTATAGAGATCATCAAAGATTAATAATTATTTATCGATTGTAATACACACACATATTATCACGGGCCCCAAGGTAACCAGCAGAGGGGTTTTAATCCCACTTCGTCGTAGCCGATGGTATAAGTCTACAACGAACAAGTGGCTAGCTCGTCGCGATGTTTTGAATAGACTCAATAACTTTGAAAGGATATACTTTGGGCTAATATGATCAAATCAAACAACTTTCCCATGGAACCATGTATCGCAAAAGAAAAAAAAAATGGCCTTCTCCTTACAAACTAGTAACGTTAAAATGACCAATTTGTATGGGGAAGTCAATTTTTTCACATCTAACAGCAGAACCTCATATTAGCCCAAAGTACATCCTTTCAAATTCACCCTGATAGACACTTTCGCAATTATAATACTAGTGGATTTAAAATATGTAGGTATATATAACAATAAATTAAAATACCTACTTTATTAAATAAAATTAAAACAGATGCACAACTAACTACATGTTATCTACTAAACGCAATCTCAACATTTTTGACCGACCTCCAAGAGGAAGTTATAAAAGTCGATGCAAACTACACAAGGCGAAAAACAATTAAATCGTAGCTTGATTCCTCAAAATTTACTGAACATACACGGGTATGAATGTTGGTAACCAATTTTCTTCCTTTTTAATTGCCTCTACCCATTTACGTTCTAATGCCGGATCTTTCGGGAAACTGTATGTATAGAAAATATAATTAGTATTATATAAAAAAAAAACAATTATTGTATAATATCTCATAATAACCATGAAAGTATTTACAAAAATCGAGTTTATCAACTATAAAATCACATCACTAAATTATAACTGACAAATCTCGTAGGACGGTTCTGTTGTCGCCATACCTTTTAATTAAATTAACTTTAAATGATTATAAATTATTTTTAAGTATCGAATTTCTCATTAAAAATAAAAATACATCACTAGTTCTTCAACTTCTAACTGGTCATCAATCGCATTCAATTTAATTCTGGGTTTTATTATTATCTTTTATTAAGGTTTAATATAAGAAAAACATGTTAAATAAATACCTACTTGAAAAACGTGACACTAGGTACTTTTTTTTAAGAGTGTTTCTACACAGCTTTAATGCACAATTAACCATTTTTCCGACAATAAAAGCGGAGCTCTTTTCCACTTTCTCCTCCGAACGCACAAATCAGACTGAGGATGTAAAAAATGTGAAAGTGTGTGTGAGTGACAAATTTGTCACTCGCGCGGCTTCCTGCAAATTGAATGATGCTTACTCCAGTAGCGGCGCGCGGACAGGCACGGCTTTTACCTTCATGTTTAAAACTGTTTATTATTAAGTTATTTAAAACCGCCAATGAATAATGTTTAGGATTATTTTTTTATTTTTTATTAACCTATTGTGTGTCCCACTGCTGGGCAAAGGTCTCCCTTCCCTCCTTCCATCTCATTCTGTCTCTACCGGTCCTGGGCTAATCCTTAAGATTATTTAATAGTTTTTAATTTTATATTGTATCTTAAATACATTGTATATATATATATATATATTAGGTACATCCTGAGAATCATATCGCGTCCTATATGGGTGTTTTTACCGACCATACTGCGTCCGACTGACTTGTTGCGTCCGGTATACGGACGCAAGATTGACCCTCCCTCATTTTCAGTCAGTGGACTCTATAGCATTAGTATAATGTTTGGGCAAAAAATTCGCGTGGACGTATTTTGATTACCGGAAAGAGTTTTGAGTTTTCACAGACGAAAGAAATATTGTTAAAGCAATGCTGGACATAGCCATAGCATTTTCGGTTCAACATAGTACAATAGATCTCATGATAATATATTAAACCCATCATTAGGCTCCGTAGAATCATTATATGTATTTGTCAGACGCCATAAATTCCTGGTCCACAGCATATCCAGATACAAATATTTCATGATCACCTGAATATCAGCATGACTAGGATAAGATAATTTTAATGGAGGTTACACATTTACGCCATTCGATGTAGAAAAAATGGGAACCTGGGGACCTTCAGCCATAAGTTTCGTCAAAGAATTATTAAAACGTTTAGTTGAGGAATTATTCGAGAAGCAGTATTCTGAGTTGTATCCTCAACTGCACTTTTCACTCAAGGAAAGTCTATCTCGTTCTACCTTTCTTGATTTTATATTTAGTGGAAAAAGGCAGACGTCCCTTGAGTGAAAGTGGAGTGGAAAACACAACTTAGAATACGGGGGTAAGTCTCAGTATTGCTAGAGCCAGAAAAGGATTATCAACAAATGAATTTTACTTTTGTAAAGGAGAGACCACTAAAAAAAAGGCAAAGAAAACCATTCTTAATCCTAGACAAACTTTTGAGGTTTTGCGCCAGACTGGAAAATATTAATGGATACATTCAAAATACATTACAAATTTCAGCACGCGATGGACCCGACATCCGCATGGAAATCTTAATATGAAAAATACTACAGAACCGAACACATATTACATAACCAACTAGTGCAAGACTAGGTGGTTATTTGACTTTTAGATATCAAATGTAATATATTAAATTAATTTTGAAATGGGTTTAACCCCTGTCTGTCCATCATATTAATACTTGGTCGAATACAACACCCATATTTAGTACCCTCTTTAAAGCATTTCCTTAACTAAATATTTATAACTAGTTACCGTTAATTTGATGATACATAAAATAGTATACATAAGATTATTATTTAAATCTAACATATATTCAATATAAATATATAATCACGGCGCCCAAGACCGCCTAGACGGCCTCAGGGTATCCAGTGGAGGGGTTTTTAATCCTACCTCGTCGTAGCCGATGGTATGAGTCTACACCGAACAAGTGGCTAGCTCGTCGCGATGTTTTGAATAGACTCAATAACCCATCTATAAACAGTTTCACAAGTTGGTATAGCGAACCCGAGATTAACGTGCTCTCCCAGGCAATATAGTGGTGTTGTCAAACAAATGTACATATTTTTTTTAATTAAAAACTCATTGGTACACACCGGGATTCGAACCAGGGACCTAAGTGTTTTTAAGTCCAAGGTTTAACCAACTCGGCCACCACGTATATTTATATTGTATTATATTGTTATTAGTCTTATGATAATATTGTATCTTTTATGTACTATTTTTTATTGTATCGCTGTCGATTTTCTTGAAATAAATATATTTCTATGTATAATGTTAAATTCATTATATTAAATAAAATAACATTAAAGACAGCTAGAAAGCATATCTAAACTTAGAATTTATATAACATTTGCTGGAGTTTTTCTCAAAACTTTGTGTTGGCATCTCAAGATCTAAAGGACGAAATACCGAGATTAAACTTTACAACATAGCATACATGGGTACCTACTTGAAACTTAAATCTTCTCTGGCGTTCTTGAATAATTTATATACGCGAGAAAAGCATTAAACAAGTAAGTAACTTGAAATACAACTATGTAGTAGATAATAATTTATTTTATTTTTAATTCTTTATCTCACTAAAAGGTTTGTACAAAGGCGAGCTTAATGCCCTAGGCATTATCTACCAGCTAACCTTTAGGAGAGTGAAAATTGTAATATAGGGTGCGCAGATTAGTGTAAAGAGAAATCAAAATATATAAACTACATAGATACAACTACATAAAATACATATATAATATAACAAAATTAAATACATAAATATATGTTTAAACCTAACCTAAATAAATTATGATAATAGAAATGAGTAATTTCTCATTATCGCGAAAGACATAATACATACATACATACATATCATCACGGGTGCCTTACGGCGCCCGAGATCGCATAGACGGCCTCAGGGTACCCAGCTGAAGGGTTTTAATCCCACCTCGTCGTAGTCGATGGTATGAGTCTACACCGAACAAGTGGCTAGCTCGTCGCGATGTTTTGAATAGACTCAATAACCCATCTATAAACAGTTTTACAAGTTGTTATAGTGAAACCGGGATCGACAGTTTAACGTTCTCTCCGAGGCACATAATATAAATTAATAAATAAGATTTCACAGATATTGTACAATATAACGTGAATTATAAAAAAAAACTAGCTGTTTGGTATTGATAAGGAAGGAAAATATAATAATACTCTATGGACTTTTAATCTGTGTTCAAGATGGTTTTTTTCTGAGTAATTTTATGCGGCCGCTAATTCTAGATATTTGATTATATTGTTAATTTTTGTGTGTAGTGTTTCGTTCGCCATGTATACAAATAATTGGGAGCCGTAAGGCACCCGTGATGATATGTATGTATGTATGTATGTATGTTAATATGTAGGACAATTTACACATTGCTCTGGTCACAAACTAAGCTCTAGGCTTGTACTATGTGTACCAGAAACAACGATATAATTATAAATTATTTTTTTATAAACACCCAGACCATGATAAATTGTACAGAAAAAACGTACTATTTTTTTTTATTGCCATGGGTGGGAATCTAATCCACGACCTCCGGATACAGCGCCAAAGGCGCAAGCACTGCGGGGTGAGGTGGAACTTTATTTAAAACTTTCGCTTTCGTTAGTGTGATCGTTTTCGTCTTATCAGAAGGTCAGAATCTGTATGAATAATATACGAAAGTCCTGTAACAGATCATGTAAATTATTAAAACTGTACCATAATTCTTTCGATTCAACTTATAGAAAAGAGTTGAGTGATTTTTATTAGTTTAAATTTAAGTTATTGTTTTAGGTTAATTTATTATATTTTTTGTAAATAAATGATTAAAAAAATATATTATTACTTACGTAGAATGAATGTTTAAGGAATATAAATTGCTATAAGAGAAAGTTGCCAGCATTTAATTATGAATTAAACCACCGATTTATGGAAATATTTTTGGGTTTTAACAAGTATTTATCTACCAATCAATGTAGTTGCCAAAAAGTTGATCTAAAGGATCTTTTGGATAAACTTTGATCTCGTTGATGATACACCTCTAACACGAAGGCTGAGTTGCCCCAAAGTGTATGTTAAAGTAATTGTAACGGTTAAAGTTAAAAATGGCGTCGAATGTATCAGCTTTCATTCGACTTTCGACATTCGACGCCAGTTTTACTTTAACACACTTTTGTGCAGTCACTTCGAATGGCTACATAACGTCGCGTTTCGGCCAATAGGGGCGTAATAATAATAAAAAAATGTTGCAAAAACTGGGAAAAAATATGCGCAAACGGTTAAAGTTACGCAGACGAAATTGCGCGGACCAGCTAGTATCTTATAAACTTAAATATGAAAATTATAACAAGCAATAAAGTAATAAAAAAGACCACATTGCAAATCAAAACTGTCTGCACAAGCAAAGCCTAGAGGGAGCAATTTATGAACAAAACTGAAAATCGGAACTCCAATTTAACCGAAGAAAAGATTCTGCAAAAATATTTCTTAGTTTTTTTATCGCCTTCCTTCGGCTTTAATGATGTTATTGTCTTGGTAGAAATAACTAACTTAAGTTTTTCAGACGTTCCAGTTAATTAATTTTGTTACAATAATTTGAAAGTGTCATTATTATTATCTTCAAGATATTTAATATACTTAGTGGTTGAGTTGGTTAGACCATAGACTTTAAAACAGTACTTACGGTTTTTTTTTTATTAATGGAGCACGGCATGTGACGTTGTATCTACTTTTAAGTAGACCTATATTAATTAACATCAGTCTGGTACATTGTTAGTTTAAAATATTGATCGCTCCCACTATCCAGCTAAATGAGAAGGATACGAAATGGGCCGAGACAAGGATTTATTTGCATTACAAGTCTATTTTGATATTCTTGCTGCTTTATCGTCAAATCGATCGCCCGTTTCGTAACTGTACCATGAAAGGAGACTACCCCCTCGACAAGAAATCGATGCAGAAGTCTCCAGAAAACTGGTGAACCTGTTCTTAGGCCCCCGGTGTGGACTCAAAAGTTTTTAGTCAACAAAAAAAAAATTTGTTTGACATGACATCGCTACTATATTGCTTCGGACAGCACAGTACGAATAAACACCTTGATACCATAGGAGTAAGAGATAACCCCACATGCAGATTTTGTGGTAATGAGCCCGAATCCATGCGGCACCTACTGTCTGACTGTAACGCTAGGGCCATCCAAAGAATCAAATACCTGGGACAGGCTTATCCGGATCCAGAAAGCTACAGGCTCATCGACCTTGGTGGTGTCCTCAAGTACATCAGCAGCGTATGTGGAGACAAGACTGAGGTTTGTGGTCAATAGGAATGGTGAACACAAAAGATCCCTTGGGTGTTGTGACTGATGCTAGCCCCAAAACCAATAGGAACTGTAATAAGAACTAATGGATGGGTTATTGAGGCTATCCGAACATTACGACGAGCTCGGCACAAGTCCGGTGTAGACTCAGAATAGTGTCAGTTACTATGACATTTTTCATACAAATAGACTGCGCAGGAAGCGGGGAGGCAGTGACTGACATAAAACAGGATGTGCACAGATGTACAACCCAGTAAAATCTAATTGTAAATTTTGTTATTGAAATAAAGTTTTATTTTCTTTATTTTTATTATTAGCCAGCTGGTGCTCAGGTTTGTAGTTAAAAAAAACAATTTTTGATCACACTAAAAAATAACACATTTTTAGGTCCCCGGTACAAACCCGGGTTTGAACTAATAAAATAAAATAAAAATGATTTATTTCCATTAACTCAAAATTCAAAACATTTTTTTAATTAAATTTAATTTAAAATTCTTTATTGCACTAAAAGGTTTGTACCATCATCATACATTGGACTCATACCATCGGCTACGACGAGGTGGAATTAAAAACCCCTCCGCTGGATACCTTGGGGCCGTCTAGGCGGTCTCGGGCGCCGTAAGGCACCGTGATGATGGGTTTGTACAAACGTACCAGCTAATCTTTAGGATATATAGGAGATTAAAAATTGTAATATAGGGTGCACATAGTTTATTATCAGTAGAACAGAGGTCGAGATCGTGAGTGTCGCATAAAAAGCGGGATTTGAGATAAGAAGGAGAATTAGGATTTTAAAGAATATTATATAACATAATATTTTTATATTATTAGGGTGGGGTACATCTTTTAGATACTACAGAAACACCCGTGTTAAGTGGCCCGCTCTTCATAAATATTAGATAACATCTAAATGAATCTCAAATGTGTACAAAAATGTAACACTTTAAGTTATAATACCTGGCTATACATACATATATATATCTTCACGGGTGCCTTACGGCTCGGCGGCGCCCGAGACTGCCTAGACGGCCCCAGGGTACCCAGCGGAGGGGTTTTAATCCCACCTCGTGTATGTGTCTACACCGAACAAGTGGCTAGCTCGTCGCGATGTTTTGAATAGACTCAATAACCCATCTAAAAACAGTTTCACAAGTTGGTATAGTGAACCGGTACCGACAGCTTAACGTGTTACCTGGCTATAATTAAGTATTTTATATTTTAAAGTGAGAAAGAGTTATGTTCTTTTATGAATTTTATAAATTTATAATAAATCATTATTTATAAATCTTAAACATTATAAATACAAAAACATACATATACATACAAATACAAAAACTGTCAAGTGACCAGTTATGTTTGGGTTCACTGGTTTTGAGGAGACTACTGCATCAATTTCTTGTCGAGGTGGTAGTCTCCTTTCAGGAAATGACGAAATTGGTAGTTAGATTGACGATAAGGCAACAAGTATATTTAAATATACTCGTAATGCAATTCGTCATTGTCGCCCCCCATTTCATCAATATTTTTTAAGAATAATTATTAATTGACCCCATTCATGGACTTTGTAGGTTTGCTCACCACCAGGTAGATACAAAGTCACATGTCGTGCTCCAATAAAAAAAAATAGCTTACAAATATCAAAAGGTAGCAGTACTCATAGCAATACTAATTAGCTTTTACTTTGAAAAATTATGTACCTACATTAGTTTGACAACGCCTCTATAGCATTCTATTATTGCATTTATATTAATTTCTTAACGGTATATTTATATAAAAATAAAACAGTCCTCTGCCATCTATAAGTGTACAAAACTAGTACTTCTAACTTTACTCTAATATTGAGTTTTTTTTAATAGAGCAGTCAAAATCAAAGTCAAAAATATTAATTTCATGTAAACCTTACAGGTATTTGTAATATATTAAATAATACGAGCCAACATGTTATTATAATATCCATTTATTGACTGACTTGTCGTCATAGCAACGACACCTAAGGCATGGCATACATTACACCTCCACCCTTATTAAACAAATAAAATATAATAACTAATTTATAATATTCAACATAATAAATAATAAACTAAATATTGTGCTCACCAAAATAATAATAATATTAACCTAGGTAAATTCGTCGTCATATCGCGTGGGTGGCCGACGTTCCCTAAGCGGGTACCGTCGCTCACTCACAGCAGACACAGCACAGTCCACCGCTGCTGGAGCCACGTTAGGAGCGTCTACTGACCTAACTGGTCCCTCGGTACGGGTTTGATTATTTGAGGGAAACGCCGACGAGCCAGGTGCATCCACCAACGCATGATCGCCACCCCGACAAGAACTGCCCAATAAAGTTACTCTTGGTCTCATCTGATCGACATGCCTATGTGCCTCAGTTCCATCGCTGTTTCTAACCACATAATCGGTGCTGCCTAATCGTTTAATTACAGTTCCTTCCTGCCACCTATCAGATGTGCGAAACTGTCGGTACCATACCAGATCGCCTACAGCAAACTCTCGCGTCACTCCCCCAGCCCCTTCTACCTGACGGCGCTGGGCTACTTCCACGCGAGCACATCTATCTGGCTTCATACAGTCTAATCTTGTTCGCAAAGACCTTCCTTGAAGCAAAGAAGCTGGACTCATACCAGTTGTACAATGTTCCGTATTCCGATATGTAATTAAAAATCTACACAATGCTATTTGTATATCCGCTCCCTGACACACAGCCTTCCTAATAACTTTTTTACACGTCCTCACAGCATTTTCAGCGGCTCCATTAGATGCAGGATGATATGGTGCTGAAAAAGTATGTTCTATTCCATTGTCTACCAAAAAGTTTTTAAACTCAAGGCTAGAAAATGGGGGACCATTATCACTAACAATCTGTTTTGGTAAACCAAATCGAGCCCACATGTTTCTAAATAATTGAATGACAGACTTTGCCGTTGTACCATTCATTCTTTCGATTTCGATCCATTTAGAATATGAATCGACGACTACCAAATACGTAACCCCTAACACTGGACCTAAGAAATCCACATGTAACCGAGACCACGGCCTATCCGGCCATTGCCAACAGCGCGGCGCGTGCGCAGGAGGAGCGTCGGCCACTGCGGCGCACACAGCGCATGCGCGACATGTTGCCTCTATCGCCTCATCTATGCCAGGCCACCATACATAACTTCGAGCTATTTGCTTTGTTTTAACTATACCCATGTGAGGATCATGAAGCTCCCTAAGCACCCGATCTCTACAGGTTATAGGCACGACTACCCTGTGTCCCCACATAATACACCCGAGTTCGCAATACAGTTCTCTTTTCCTATTAAAATATGGAGATAATTCTCTACTTTCAGCATCCGTTGGCCAACCATCCTTAATATAATTAAGAACTCTGATAAGAATACAATCTTTAGTTGTTTCTAACTTAACTATACTAGAATCTAATGACAATGCTTCCGATGCAAAATGTAAATAGGTCTGCTCCGGCCCCTCTCTATCCAACGCCTCTAATTCGCCTGCTTTATGCGCCCGAATCAACCGAGAAAGAGCATCTGCCACGTTATTATCAGTCGTTACATACTCGATTTCAAAGTCATAGGCTGACAAAAATATCGCCCACCTCTGAAGTCTACTTGCAGTCATAGTCGGAACACCTTTTCCGGGGCCAAAAATACTTACTAACGGCTTGTGATCCGTTCTTAATAAGAAATTACGGCCATATAAAAATTGGTGAAACTTCCTCACTGCGAACACGATCGCCAAAGCCTCTCTATGAATTTGACTATAATTACGTTCCGCCTCGGTGAGCGCCCTCGACGCGTAAGCCACCGGCAGCTATTTGCCGCGAACACGCTGCGCCAGCACCGCACCTACCCCGCGCCCGCTCGCGTCACAAGTCAGCACTAACGGGATCGAACCACTAAGATCATAATGACATAAAATAGGAGCTCTTATTAAACAAGCCTTAGACTCTTTAAAAACACGATCTTGCTCCTTACCCCAATGCCACCTTTTATTTTTTTTTAGCAATAAATATAAAGGTGATAAACGAGAACTTAAATTATCTAAAAATTTGGAATAAAAATTAATCATACCTAAGAATGATCGCAACTCGGATACATTACTCGGACAAGGCATATCTACAATCGGTTTGATTTTATCTGAATCTACCCTTACACCATTCTTATCTATAATAAAACCTAAGTAACTAACTTCCTGTACCAAAAACACACACTTACTTCTTTTAATCTTTAATCCACAATCACGCAGTTTACACAACACTCGTTCTGTTGTTGTCAAATTACTCTCTACAGTCTTACCAACAATCAAAATATCATCTAAAAATACCATCACATCTGGAATATCCTTCAACGTTTCCGTCATCAAACGTTGAAAAATACCAGGACTGGAAGCAAGTCCAAAAACCAACCGATTATATTTGAAAAGACCCCTGTGTGTGTTTATCACAGTATATTTTTTTGAAGTTTCAGAAAGCATCACCTGATTATATGCCTGAGATAAATCCAACTTTGTAAAATATTCATTACCACTCAAATTTGTAAATAAATCCTCAATCTTAGGAACTGGGTACTTGTCTACAGATAAAACCCGATTCAGAGTAACCTTATAATCGGCGCAGATCCGCAGACCCCCGTCTGACTTTCTGACTACTACCAGTGGCGTAGCCCAGTCAGAACAATCAACGGGCTCGATGATCCCCTCTCGCAGCATAGCATCTAGCTCGTCGCTCACCCGCGTGCGAAGTGCGTAAGGCAAAGGCCGCGCACGACAGAAAACAGGCTCAGCCTTAGCCCGCACCCGCAACTCGGCGCAAGCACCCGTGAACCGGCCCAACTTTCCATCGAATAAGTTAGCAAATCTGTCAATCAAAATATGTACAAGTTCATTTCTATTTACATTATTAGATTTAACATTATTTACACTATACTTCGGTATTCTAATATTTAATTCTGCTAACCATTGTCTGCCTAACAAACTAGTAGTACCCTTGTCTATTACATATAAATCTAACATTTTATTTACATTATTATATTTTACATTCACCTTTACATAACCTAACGGTTTAATCTCGCTTCCATCATAAAAACGCAACGATAACCGACATTGTTCCAAAGGCATCATTCCTATATACTTTTCATAAGTTCGTTTGCTTATACAAGACAAAGCTGAACCTGTATCAATTTCCATCATCATGAGCTGACCTTGCACAAGCAATGGTAAACTCACCGGGGCATATTTTTTTAATGACATCTGATAATTATGTTCCTCTTCTTCATTCTCTGTAATATCTTCGTTGCCACCGCCTCGCACCCAGTTAGCGTTGGCACGAGAATTGTCATCACCGCCGCGGAACTGGTAACCCCTTGCTCGCCGTCGACCTCGTCCCCGTTGCGAGCCTCGGCGTGACCACGTCCCCCTCTCTGAATCCATCGAAGATAAATTGCGTTTGTTCGGACACATTCTTTCTAAATGTCCCTCCTTGCCGCAACCATGACAATTAAATTTTAAAAATTTACAGTTGACCTCCACATGATCTCCACTGCCACAAACAGTGCATCTTACCCTACTTAATGCATGTATACCTTCAACTTGAACTGCAGAACCTCTCGTCGCTGCACTATTATCAACTGCTGCGGCGTTATGTTCGGCGGCTTCAAGAGCTTTAGCAATAGACAACGCCTTATTAAAATTTAAGTCCTGCTCGGTGAACAAACGCTGCCGTATGTTTTCTTTATATAATCCACAAACCAATTGGTCGCGTAAATTCTCATCCAAATTCTCAAACTGGCACGACCTAGCTAACCTTCTAAGGTCTGCTACATAAACAGCTATTGATTGGCCCATTAATTGCCGAGATTGTCGAAAAACATACCGTTCGGCTACTATCGACGGTACCGGATGTAAATGTTCCTCCATAATCTTTACAATTTTATTAAAACCAAGCTCACTCGGTTTCTCAGGAATGCATAAAGTGACCATTAATTCGTATGCTGCATCACCCATCGCCGTTATAAGCACGGGCAACTGCATTTGTTCCTTTACATCGTTGACCAAAAAAAACATTCGAAGTCTTTCGATATATGTCCGCCAGTTCCCCTGCTCCAGGTCAAACTCGGAGCGAAACATTTTTGGTTTTGAATCCTCGTTCGCCATTGTAATATATTAAATAATACGAGCCAACATGTTATTATAATATCCATTTATTGACTGACTTGTCGTCATAGCAACGACACCTAAGGCATGGCATACATTACAGTATTTATGCATAGTCAAAAAAAATATATATATATATAAGGTCTAAGTGTGCGCTTGGTTAGACTCATGCATACATAAAAATAAAAATAAACCAAACTGAACACACACCAAATAACTAACCAGTGTAAGACTAGGTGGTTAGCTGGTTCCATTGACCTGTCAGGACATGTGACCCTACGTCCACCTGATGGTAAGTGGCAATGTAATGCCCAAGAATGTTCTCAACCAATAGTAGTAACGATGCTTGCTTTAATTGGTTGATTCCACTATGTCTGCTTGAGAAACTTATTTACGCCTCGCTTAAAGGACTCAGGATTAAAGGAAGAAGGGAAATCGCACGCAGTAATTAGAAAAAGTAGTAGTCACATTTATGCTTAAATAGGTAAAAAGCAATGACAAACTTTGTGAGTAGTGACTTGTACCCAGTTGGCTCAGTGGTTAAGTACCTTGACGAGAAAGCGAAGGTCGTGGTTGTGCTCCCCACCCACTAAGTAACTTATTATTGAAATTTTATCTTAAGAATAAAAAATATAATATAAATTAATATCAACAAGGGGTCCCTTACGGCGCCTGAGACCGCCTAGACGGCCTTAGGGTACCCAGCGGAGGAGTTTTTAATCCCACCTCGTCGTAGCCAATGGTATGAGTCTACAGCGAACAAGTGGCTAGCTCATCGCCATGTTTGGATAGACTCAATAACCCATCCATAAACAGTTTCACGAGTTGGTATAGTGAAACAGCTTCATATGAAGACAGCATAACGTGTTCTCCGAGGCACTATAGTGGTGTTGTTGAACAAATGTACATATTTTTTTAAATTAAAAACTCTTTGGTAGACACCGAAGGGTTCGAACCAGGGACCTAAGGGTTTTTAAGTCTAAGGTCTAACCAATTCGGCCACCACTAAGAATAAATTAATAAAACAACCAAAACTTACATTTAAAATATTATATTTAAGTACATCAGTTAAAAAAATATATCAGTCAAACAAATATCAGTCATAAAATCATAAAGGTTTCTAAATCTATTCCAAATGAATGCTTCTTAAAATAGTCTTGGCTCTCAAAAAGACACTATTCCTATCAATCCAGGGTCTCAGAGCTGATACCTTGGCGTAGACTCCAGGATAATTAGGTCTGGCACATCCAACTCCCCAGGACACTATGCCAGCAAGCTGCCCATCATGGACTAATGGGCCCCCGCTGTCACCCTGTGGAAATTAGTAAATTATAGAGGTGAAAGTCTGTGAAAGGGTGTGGTTACGAAATGGGTGGTTGAATTGTCGATAAGAAGTGAGGATATTAAATTAGACTTGTAATTCAATTTGTCTTTTCGCATCATTTATCCGGCATTCCAATAATAAATCAGATAAACCAGTTTCACTATGCCTGGTTGTGTCACTCTTTATAGATAGGTTATTTACTCTATCCAAACACCGCGACACACTGGCCACTTGCTCGGTGTAGACTCTAAATACCATCATCGGTTACAACAAGGTGCGAATAAAACCCCTTCCCGAGGGGACACTAAGTCTAGAGGGACTCTTGCGCCGTAAAGCCACCGTGATGGTACATATACATCTAGATCACGGAGTCCCGGTGTGTATCAATTTGTAAAAAAACTTGTTCACAATAGTGTAGCGGAGAGCACATTAAGCTGTCGTTCCTAGTATTACAACACCAACTTGTGAAACTGTTTATAACTATACAAAAACCACGACGAGATATCTACTTGTTCGGTAAAGTATCAGAAGTCAGAACAGCCCCTGCCACTGGGCTTCTCTACACCGAACAAGTGGCTAGCTCGTATAGACTCAATAATTAATCTATATCAGTTTCACAAGTTGGGGTTGTAAATTGTAATACTAGGAACGACAGCTTAACATCGGAGAGCACTATAGTGGTGTTGTTAAACAAATGTAGATACTTTTTAGATTAAAACTCGTTGGTACACACCGAGGTTTGAACAGGGACCTAAGTGTTTTTAAGTCTAAGGTTTAACCAACTCGGCTACCACGTGTATGTTTTGAATGTTAAAGTTAATAAAATTATAGATGGTAAGGACAAATTCCAGACTGTTTTCTCACAATCAACAAACGCTGTGATGTCAGAAAAACAAATCGTCCAGACCAAAGCTACGAAAAACATCCAAAACTTTTGCTAGTAAACAAATCCTACAATTCGTTGCTCGTTTTCGAATTCTTTGCAAAGAGTGCATCCATTGGGAATGTTCCATTAGATAAAATCAAAATAAGTAAATATAGCCTATATATAGGCAGCTATTATTATAAAGGTAATCACAGAAATACTATTAAAATAGAAGTGAATTTTTTTTCGGATACAAAATTAAACCAGTTCTCTTTTTATGACTGATTGAATTTTTGGGATGTCGCGATTTTTTTTTTAAGGCATAACTGATTTAGTAAATCTTTGTTTGACAGAAACATCGACACTACATTTATAATGGTTTTAAAAAACCATATACCTACCATGGCAATCCAGATTATGATTATGAAATGAGTTCATTTATCACAATATTATACTATCTTGGACCGATTTACTAAAAATATTGAATGAATGAATGAAAATGAATGAAAAATTCTTTATTGCACAAAAGCTTAACACTATTAGGCGAGCTTAATGCCTTAGGCTTTATCTAACAGCTAACCTTTGGGAGATTGACCAAAAGAACAGGCAGAGTGCTATTTAAAGCAATATATAATATAAAATACAAGGTATATAGATAAATTATTAGGTAATATAACAATACATACTGGTATTATAACATATAATATGTATACATAAACTTACATAAATAATAATATATAGACATACATAAATAAGTAGATATATATACATACATAACTAAATATTTTCGCATACTTACAGTAAAAAAAAAGAAAGAAATGTTAACAGTTTTGATTATTAAGGAGAAAAAAAGTGAGGATATTCTGACAAACATCGTAGTAAACAACACAACAAAACAACAGGCAAATATTTTAACGTAAAATAAAAGTATACAGTGCATTTATTTTACCTTATGGTTGATTTAATTATACCATTTTATGAAACTATATAGGTGAGTATCCAAAGAAACACCGCGACGAGCTAGCTACTAGTCCATCACCTACGACGAGGTGGGATTTAAGTCCCCACCGGTTGTGGTCACTTCTATCCAGGACTTATTTCTATAAGATAATCAAATAACTGTAGCTGGGCAAGCATCTTTTGCCTCCCTTGGGGATACCGGCGCATAGCATCCGAGCAGCAATTATGTAGTAGGGCTGGTATGCTTAGTTTGTGACCAGGGCAATGTGTACCCTAAAGCCACTTCTATCCAGTACTTATTTCTATAAGAGAATCAAATAAATGTAGCTGACCTGGCAAGCATCCTTGCCTCCCATAGGGATACCGGCGCATAGCATCCGAGCAGTAATTGTGTAGTACGGCTGGTATGCTTCCGAGCAATCCTTGTCGTTTACTTTGGGAACTTGTACCATTTGTAGAGTTTCTGGTAGATTGCCACCTTCCTGAAATATATGATACAAAATTAAAAAAAAAGCTTTAGTATTCTGTTTGTAGTATTTATATTATGGAAGTACTCTAAGGTCTGTTTAGATAGCTAAAACAAATAGATGACGATTTTGATAGACCGTGTAGGATTAAAAGCATTTAGGTGACAGATTCGATTCAAACCTCACTGTGCTAATGATTCTTATTAAACACCATTTTAGGCCTCGAATAGCATGTTCTGTCGGTCCCCGCTTCACTATACCGAAACTATTTAAGTCTATTCAAACGCCATGATAATCTTGTACGATGTAGATTTGGAATATCATCGTCTATGGCCATAAAACCACTTTGCTGGAAACCCTTTCCGCAAAATTTTGCCGGCACAGTTGGAGTCACTTACGCTGTGAAAAACAATATTTATTGTTATAATTGATCGCATTCTTGGACTTTGTAGGTCTGCTTACCATCATAGAAACACACTAGCAAGCCGTGTTGAAATAAAAACAAATTAACAAATTTTCGCTCTGGAACTTGTTAACTTCGACTCGTCTCAACTTGTCCCTCATCATCATCAGCCTATTGCAGTCCACTGCTGGACATAGGCCTCCTCCAAGGCCGCTAACGATCTTGGCCTTGCACAATTTGCATTCAAGACCTGCCAGCAATGTTCCGCAGGTCGTCACTCCATCTAGCCGCAGGGCGTCCTACACTACGAGCACCAAGCCGTGGTCTCCACTTTGGGATCTATTCACTCAAGCATTTGCCTGTTCTATCGCAAACATGACCTATCTTAACTTATTCCTATCATACGAAAATTAGCATTGTAAGGCATTTATTCAATAAGTACTAGGTTTTTACAAGAAGAACAAACCTTCAAAGATCCCCATCCAGTTACAGTTGTCATAAGTCCGTCGTCGATCTCAGAATCCCCTTTAGCCAAAGGTATGGCTTTGGTACTATCATCGAATACCAGAGGCTTTTCTAGTCTAACCAATGCCACGTCGTTGTCCAGGTTAGATACCGAATAGTCCTCATGGTATATTATTTCTGCTACCTTAAAATTCAAATTCAAAATTATTTATTTCTTATAAATACATTACAATGCAATACAATGCAATGCGATTCAGTGCAGTGCAGGGCACCGCAGTACAGTACATTACACTGTGGTACGGTGCAGTACAACACAGCACATCACAGTGCCGTACAGCACAGCACAGTACCGCAGTGTACAGTACAGTACGTACAGTACAATACAGTAAAGTACGGTACAGTACAACACAACACAACACAATACAACACAATATGTAGGAAATTTACACATTGTTTTGGTCAGAACCTAAGCTCTAGGCTTGTACTATGTGTACCAGAAACAAAGATATTGTACATATTATATTTTATAAACACCCAGACCATGACAAAATGTACAGAAAAACGTACTAAATAATATTTTTCTGCCATGGGTGGGAATTGAACCCACCTCCGGATACAACTCTAAAGGCACAACCTTTACATCTGTAAAGACCTTCTATATATTTATTTATTTATTTAAATATTTATTGCATACAAAATACAAAGGCGGACTTAATGCCGCTAGGCATTCTCTACCAGTCAAACCTTCGGGACAATAAAAGCGGTTAATAAGTGAGGTAGGTGCAATATAGTAACTGAGTATATAAACCAGTGAATATTATTGTATATAATATATACTCGTAAAATACTTACAATCTATTAAACATTACTTAAATATATCTTATATATATACGCATACATAAACTACACATACACAATACTACCAACTACAAAATGAGAAAGGAAAAATAATAAAGTGGAAAGAAATAAAATAATTAAAGATAAATAAAAACTACCTATGAATTTAAATAGTAATCATATACTCTTTTTTTAAATCTGACTCTATTTGGTGATTGTCTTATTTTGACTGGTAAATTATTCCAAAGTCTTGCAGCGACAACTGCAAACGATTTAGAAACAAAAATATATTAATATCTATTATTATATTAAGATTAAGAAAAAGGTTTTACAATGAGGTCTTAGAGTGTGTTTGGTTAGGTTGCTATCCATTACCAAAATAACAACGAAGCTCGATATCAGATTTAGAAATTAAACGCACAGTGGAATGGAAATCTTTATATGAAAAATACTATCTAACAGAACGCACGCCACATAACGAACTAAGTGGTAAGACTAGGTGGTTAGCTGATTCCATTGACCTGCCACCGAGGCGACCAACTTTACTGACCATAGCCACGTCTTAATTATTTATTAAGTAACCAATCGCACATAAAGGTATATGGATCGGTATTAACTTTTAAGTCGTTCCCTCGGTGACACCCCGTAGAATTAGGTACCAACAAGTAAAAATCTCTGGTGCTTCACACAAACCATTGACTTGCTTACGCCCTAACGCACCATGCGCAACTTCGTCAGCCTAACTTTAACCGTTTACGCAGCGCACGCAACGGAAGCTCTCAAAGGGAACAAATTTTCCCAGTTTTCCCAACATTTTTAGGTGGTAGGAAGGTCTCTATAACTTCGTTTGGCCGACCGACCGGTCTCTTTACCACCGCCCATACAGATGTAAAAACCTAGTGACCGAGTCATGTTTCGGTTTTAGTCTGTGGGTTCACCGGTTTTCAGCGGATTACTGCATCGATTTCTTGTCGAGGTGGTAGTCTCCTTTCATAGTGCGGTTACGAAATGGTTGGTTAAATTGTCGATAAGGCAGTGAGTATATTAAAATATACTCGTAATGTAATTCGTCTTTGTCGCCCCCCATTTCGTATTCGCATCATTTAGCCGGCATATCAATGTTGTTTATAAACAATTATTGATTGACCCCATTCATGGACTTTGTAGGTCTGCTCACCTCTAGGTAGATACAAAGTCATATACCGTGCTCCAATTAAAATAAATATAAATTTCATTGATGCTCCGCCGATGCATTGGCCGACTATAGCCTTCCTCGATATGTATATATATGTATATGTATGTATAGGCTATCCAAGACTAAAGAAGTTTCCAAATCGGTTCAGCAATTCCAGAGATGGGGATAATCTCACAACCTCTCAAACTTTACCTTTTTATAATATTAGTATAGTATAGATATTTTATAATATATACCTTGACAACATTACCGCCGCTGCGTATTGATGCTGATCCAGCTCTTACTGTATAATCTGATGGCCTGGCTCTGAAAAGCAGATTGAAACTTATTTATCTAGCAAAGACCAAAACTTTGGAACTTTCGCTGTTTTTTTTTTCAGATATATTTAATATTCCAACTTTCTATGGTTTAATTCTAAAAAGTAAATTAAAATCTTCTATGACTTTTATTAAAAAAATATATATTTCCTAACAAACATATTTCATGCATCGAAATAAAGCCTTAGTTTCAATATGATAAAAAAAAGTTCTACATACAGAAGTACTGTAAAACCTTTCTTTATACATTTTTCAATAAAATTCAGTAAATATTGTTATTAAAATAAAAGTTTGTATACATTTATGAATTCCCGTTTAATTTCAGGTTTGTTTATTTAAGAGGAGCGTCTGATCAAAACATTTCCCATACATTTACGACCTTAAATTTTAGACTTAACTGTTACCCCCTCTAAATATTCATAGATTTATTTTAATTAGAAATAAGATATGACCGATATCAAGGCTCATCCGTTTTCCTTTTTTATAAAGTTTAGTATAAGAAAAAAATTATCAGCCCCAGAAATCCGAAAAAAATCTAAAAAAAAATCACTCATATTAAAATAATTTTCTGTCAAAACGTACAGTAAACGTAAAATGAGACCATTTTTTTCAAATCTATTAAAGTTTCCTCCTAAACTTTAATAGATTTATGATGCTGAAAACAGTTTTGGCCCGAAAATCTAATAAAATGTCTAAGAAAATGCCTAAATTGTAAGTATACTCTTAGACGTGCTTTTTCTCTTAGTGGTGGTCGGAAGGAAGGTTTACATACATGTAGCGTTAACGACTCACCGTCATGCGCGTGGAGAGGTAATACTTTGCAGTTGAATCAGCATGAGCGTCGAAGAGCCTCATCAGACGGTCCTCTTAACATTTCACTCCATTCTTTATTAAATTTTCGATAAAACGTAAGCCTTTTTAAGTGTATTTGTATATTGTTATGTCAGTTTAAATTCGCAGGTATTTAACTGGAATTGTGTAGATAGTTGGAACAGTAAATAAATGTTTTCAAATAAATATACTGTGATATCTTTGCCCGTTTGTATTAAGTCGTTTTACTAGTAACTTATATAGTTTAAATATGGAATATAAATGATTCAAAGGTTTTTCGGAGACTACTGCATCGATTTCTTGTCGAGGTGGTAGTCTCCATGGTTTAGTTACGAAACGGGCAATTGATTTAACGATAAAGCAGCGAGAATATTAAAATATAATGCAACTACGTCTTATCACCGCCCAATTCGTAACCGCATAATTTAGCCGGCATAGTAGGAGCAATCAATATTGTTGAAAAACAATGTATTGATCGACCCCAATGTATTCATGGACTTTGTAGGTCTGCTACCAACAGATAGATACAAAGTCACATCTCTTAGCAGTGCTCCAATAAAAAAAAAATAAGGACATTACACTTAGCCCTGGTCACAAAATAAGCTCTAGGCTTGTATTATGTGTACCAGAAACAACTATTATAATATATTTCATAACACCCAGACCATGAAAAGCTGTACAGAGTAACGTACTATTTGTTTTCTAGGGGTGGGAATTGAACCCACGACCTCCGGATACAATGCCAATGGCTCGACATGAAAATTAAATCGATGTAGTAGTCTCCGGAAAACCGGTAAATCTACCGACTAAAACCGAAACATTATACTATGTCACTTGCTGGTTTTTGTATCTTTTTTAATATTATAGTTTTTTTTTTTTTTTTTAATTGGATCACGTCATGTCTTTTTTCTATATACATACCCTACTACACAATGAGCAGCTGTCAAAACGAGATCGTTAGCAATAATAGAGCCTCCACACGAGTGCCTTCCTCGTGACATTAATGAAATTTGATATGGAGCCTCCGTTATATCTATTTCGTAGCCACCCACTATTCTTACATCATCTTTAAGATTTTTTGTCGGGCTGGATCCTGTATTTGGAAAAAAAAAATTATGTAGAACTATTTACACAAATTGCTATAGTCACAAACTAAGCTCTAGGCTTGTACTACGAGTATGTGTACCAGAAACAATGATATAATACATAATATATTTTATAAATACTCAGACCATGACAAACTGTACAGAAAAACGTACTAATATTTATTTGCCATGGGTGGGAATCGAACTTACGACCTCCGGATTTAACATTATTATCGGATTTATGACAAGTAAGGAGTCTTTAAGGACACTGCATTCGCGATCATAAAGTCTCTTTCCTCATACAAAATTAGCATTTTAACTTCCAGTATTTCTGCACTACTGGTTATCGTGGAATTAAAGTCATTATTACCCACATATGGAACATAACACAATATAAGTTTAAAAAAAAAAAGGATCACTCAGCAGTAGTCAGAAGGGGCTCTAGAGAAAAATCTGGCGAGGCGACGTGTCGTGTCGCCTTCAATCAAAACTGTATAGACTTTGGCAGGTGACAGCGTACCTCACGCCTACTGTCACTGTCAAAATACATACGTTTTTGACTGAGGCGACGCGACATTTATTTATTTATTTATAAAACACAATATTGTAATTGACAGTACATATTACTAAAACATTACAATATGAACAAAATATATTATTATGAAACACAATACATGTTATGTTAGTTATAATGAGATAAGTACATATTATATCTACATTATTTATTATTATATTATTTATACATTCATCCTTCTAGCATTCTCTTACATTCTTTCATCAGACACTCCACTCCATCCACAAACAGGTCACACTGTGGACTTCATCCAGCCAGGAGTTGAGTAGAGCAAGTCCAAGAGGCAGTGGGGAGTGTCGATACACGTTAGTCCGTGAGGATGGAGTCACAAGAAGACTATGACGCCTGTTTCTTGTGTAGTTATCAGGCACATACAGTGACATGTCGCCTCGCCTGCTTTTTCTCTAGAGCCCCAGGCATGTTTTCGCACTTGTCAAGTTTTTCTTTTCCTATTGGTTTTTTATAAAATATATTTTCATGTCTGCAGCCACATTCAGTTTCTTATAACGTGACCGTTAGATTGTCAAAATAACGAATTACGTTATTAGCGCTCTCTCCTCCAATCAGCGCAGGTTAAAAACTACTCTGATTGGGGGAGAGCGCCCTAATAGCGGATATCGTTATTTTGACAATCTAAGGGTCACGTTATAAGAAACTGAATGTGGCCGCTGGTCTCTTATAGGTTAGGCAGATATTCGATTACCACTTATTTCTATGTTATAATTACTTACTACTACTCATCCATATTTTTTTATTTTTCAATTTCATAGACTTTAATAAAATACATTTGTCACTTTAAAAATCGAAATAGATCGAATTTGTACTAAAATATACAACAACATACAACATATCATCACGGGTGCCTTACGGCGCCCGAGACCGCCTAGACGGCCCCAGGTACCCAGCGGAGGGGTTTTAATCCCACCTCGTCGTAGCCGATGGTATGAGTCAACACCGAACAAGTGGCTAGCTCGTCGCGATGTTTTGAATAGACTCAATAACCCATCTATAAACAGTTTCACAAGTTGGTATAGTGAAACCGGGACCGACAGCTTAACGTGCTCTCCGAGGCACTATAGTGGTGTTGTCAAACAAATTTACATACATTTTTTAAATTAAAAACTCATTGGTACACACCAATAAAATATACAAAAAGTATTAAATTAGGTTTGGGAACAGATGGAGAACTTTTTCGCTGATCTTTTTCACTGTTACTCGACAAACGCTTAGTTAGGGCGTTTATATATTATTATTTTTTGAAAAAATAATGTTAAAATAGAAAGAGATCCAATTTGTACTAAAATATACAAAAAGTATTAAGAATAGATTATTGCATAGTACCTATAGGTATAGATGAACATTTAAAAAACTTTTTCGCTGATCTTTTTCACTGTTAGTCGACGACGCTTAATTAGGGCGTTTATTCATTAACATTTTTGACAAACTAATTAAAATTATGGACAAATAAAAAATAAATAAAAAATTGAATTCGTAATTTATTAATATACAATTAAAATATTAATTTGAATCACAAAAAAATACTCACCAACGAAAGCAAAAACGCAAAACGCTATCGCGACAACAGCAAACATGGTGGCGTCAAACAAAAAGTAAACAAAATTAATTACAATTACAGCATTTATACCACAATATTTCAAAATACGCATTAATTTATTGGGTCAAGATAATTATAGCATACTTCAGTTCTGATATGAGTTAACCTTCAAAAACATAACTCGAGTATCTCTCATTGACTGATTAAAAAATTTGATAATGATAGCTATATTTGCAGATACTATAGAATATTATTTACTATTAATTACTACGCTATCTATTTATGAATTAAAAATTTAATCATATTTTTTAAAGACGTGTTTACATTATTATTTTTAGTTAACTCTTAAATTAAATTTTAAATTATATTTCCTTATATTATTGTCGTACCAACATGCAATAATTTTAATTTAATCTAAATTTAATAGATGTTTAACATAATAATTTATTTAGTTTTTTAATTTATTTAATTTATTAGGACATTATCGTTATCTTTTAACTATAAAGAATAATTAAAAACTAAATAATAATAAAAAGAAATAAAAATAATGAATATAATTAATTTGATTTCCTCTGAAGATGCGCAGGTGCCGAGATCTAAAGCCGCATTGCCTCTTTGAATTCTGTGGTTTGGAAAAAGTGCTCTTGCACGTCACGGCCAGCTGACATTGTCTGTTAATAATTTTCCTAATAATTGGGAAAATACTAAAGCATCATACCAGGGGCCTAATATTTCTACTGCAAAGGCTGCAATTGTAATTTTTATGTTTATTTATTGTATCTTTATTTGCTTTTATTATTTCTATATACCTACGAGTATTATATTAGAAAAACTAAATTTAACAAAAAAAATGTGTTTATATGACTTTTTATTTGTATTTGTTTTCGATTTTTTTTTTTTTTTTTGTTAAAATGGTTTACGGCTCTGGAAACAAGTCCTTTGAAGCCAGTCTTGATTTAATCTTTCTTATTTTTTTATTATATATTTTTTATTCTTCTTTAAATTATTCCAGTTATACCAGTGTAAAAATACCTTATAGCAATTATTAATTTTATCATTACCTTGGCATAATCTATGAATTTCTTGGTTTTCAGTTCATGATCGTAGATCTAATCGTATTTTATTTAATCTGTAAACATTACATTAGTCACTAATCCATGTAATAGCTTATACATGGTGACCTTGTAAGGTAGTTCTTTGGGCTAATATGAGGCACTACTGATCAAATCTGAAAAAATAATTTAAAAAAGATTATAAAAAGTTGGCTTATGGAGAAAAAAATAATAAGGAAAACCTTATAAAATAAATACTCAGTTAACATTAATTAGTTTTTATGTATATATGTGTGTAATAGTGTGTATGGATGTGCATGTGTATAATATATATATAGTTATGTTTATTGCTCCTTTTTATAAATATAACTTAAAAATTTTTGTCATAAATTTATTATCTGAGGTATACTAAAACGTATATATTAACGTCAGACCTATAGCAAATCATTCCATGACGCCCATAGTACAGGAATCCTAGTTTGAGTGTCAACTCTTCAAACGATGTCATTAATAAATTGACACCATGTAAAAAAAAAATGCACAATAAGGGCATTTTTTTTTTTTTTATTTAATTAAATATTTTTTCCTATGGTACATTTATTAATTTTATCATTACCTTGGCATAATCTATGAATTTCTTGGTTTTCAGTTCATGATCGTAGATCTAATCGTATTTTATTTAATCTGTAAACATTACATTAGTCACTAATCCATGTTATAGCTTATACATGGTGACCTTGTAAGGTAGTTCTTTGGGCTAATATGAGGCACTACTGATCAAATCTGAAAAAATAATTTAAAAAAGATTATAAAAAGTTGGCTTATGGAGAAAAATTATAACGCACCAGACCTTATAAAATAAATACCCAGTTAACATTAATTAGTCTTAAATTGAATTCAGTTTCTTTACGTATATGTTTGTGTAATAGTGTGTATGTATGTTCCTGTGTCTCAATGCATGCAAATATATATGTCTAAGTGTGAGTATGTAGGTGTATGTGTATAATATATATATAATTATGTTTATTGCTCCTTTTTATAAATATAGCTCTCAATTTTTTATCATAAATTTATTATCGGAGGTATACTGAAACGTATATATTAACGTCAGACATAGGTCAATAGCAATCATTCCATGACACTCATCTCATTAATAAATTGACACCGTGTAAAAAAAATATTTAATCAAATAACTTTTCCTATGTACATAACTATGTGTCGAACATTAAAAAAAAATGGTTTCTCCTTACAATCTACTAATAAAAACTATTAAAATAACGAATTTTTATGGAGAAGCCAAGATTTTTTTTCATTTGGGACAAATGGTTTCATTTGATTTTTTTTTTGGTTTGATTTGTAGAACCTTATATTAGCCCAAAGTACAATCTTTCAAAGTATATCACCCTGTATATCATGGATTCCTGTATATATGATTCATATGAAGTGTCTACTTGTATAACTACCTAAGATACTATAATCTCTAAATCAAAAAAATATTCAAGAGCTATAATATTGTTATTGATTTTATTGGTTTATTAATTACCTACTAGCTTTTGTTTATTTGACTTGTTGTTTCAAACCTTTATAAAATTAATTATAAAAATCCTTTATTTAATTACCTACTAGCTTTTGTTTATTTGACTTGTTGTTTCAAACCTTTATAAAATTAATTATAAAAATCCTTTATTTTATTACATTTATGCATTTTTATAAATTCCTTATTAGGATAATCTTATATTATTTAAAAAAAAAAAAAATGCAATGAAAAAATCCTGGTGGGTGAGACTCGATATCGCGGCAAGACGCTCAACCGCTGAGCCAACCAGGTTCCAGTCACCCCTCACGAATTTTGTCATTGTTTGTTATTTACTTATACACAGACGCCGTCTATTAGCTTTCTTCTAATAACTCTATACGAGTGAAGTTAGAAGTCCTAGTTTCTCGATGGCAGAGGAGTCTGTTTTTTATTTTTACTTTTTTCAGCATTTTTTTCAGTAATGCAATGCAATGCAATGCAATGAAATGCAATGCAATGCAATACAATACAATGCAATGCAATACAATACAATACAATACAATACAATACAATACAATACAATACAATACAATACAATACAATACAATACAATACAATACAATACAATACAATACAATACAATACAATACAATACAATACAATACAATACAATACAATACAATACAATACAATACAATACAATACAATACAATACAATACAATACAATACAATACAATACAATACAATACAATACAATACAATACAATACAATACAATACAATACAATACAATACAATACAATACAATACAATACAATACAATACAATGCAATACAGTAAATGCATAAATAAAAAAAATGTAATATGTGTACTAGAAACAATGATACTAAAACAAATCGAACCTCCGATCCAACGCCAAAGGTGCAACCGCTAGTCGAATATACTTTCTTCCTCAATAATAGACGAGTAAGTTTGGATATAGAGTGCGGTTATAAAACGATTTTTTTTTTGCAGTTTTGCTACGTTGTAATGAGACTTACCAATAATTTTATCACTTACGAGTATATCAACAAAATAGTTCCAGATTATTGTAATCTTTGGCTCGATAAGAACTTGGACCCAACGGTGGATCAGCATCTTATATTCGTAGCCATAGCTAAGTAAAATATTCCACTACTAAATTGACTAATAATATCAAAATATTTAAATAGTTTAAAATTACTGATCTCCAAATATAGTTAATTTAAAATATAGCTAGTTAAAATACCAAACAGGTATGGTAAGTTAAAATGCTTAAACTAAATTAAAAATTATTAATCTTTAAATTTAGTTTATTAAAATGACTATTTTCCAAATATAGTTAAGTTTTAAAATTACTAATTTCTAACTATAAAAAAGTTAAAATACCTAATCTCCAAATAGTATGCGTAAAGCAATGCGAAAACGCTCGCATTTGTGGAAAATCAATTGATGGCACCTTTTGCACCACGATAATATAATATATACTTCATTACTTGTTCGTGAATTTTTGTCAAAAATAATATTGTAATGATGCCCCAGCCTCCATATTCGCTAGACCTGACTCCGTGTGACTTTTCCTATTACCAACAATAAAGAGAACTGTTTAATATTTAAGATTTATTAACCAGAATTAGGTATTTTTATTTGTAGCTTTAAGTTTGTAACTGGCAGGTAAAATTGACCAGGCATAGGTAAATAAAAAAATAAAACACATATGTCATTATTTATCTATGTCATCCCACCCCTCTATTCCCACTTCCTTTTCAAATTGAGACGCCACATCGATCGGTCGAAGAAAATTAATTAAATTGTGTGCCTCGTTGGATTGCATGAAAACTGAGAACAAGGATCCGAGCTGGTTCGCGGAAAATACCCAGCAAGTCCTTTTCCCATATTTTCCTTTAAATATCTATTTCTATATTTACAACCTCGACGCTAATGTGTACTGCGGTTTTTGGAGAAAGGGTAAGCTTCTGATCGGTCAGGGCTCCTGAATATCCTACAAGAACCTTAAAAGGCCGTCGTTTCACAGGCACATATAACATTAAAAGTCGCTGAAAGAACTAGAGGTTATCCCAAAGCTCGAGTTTGAAGTGTGGCATGTTTGTTTACGGATGGGCCAATTGGGCCATTGCCCAGGCAGGCAAATTGAAGAGGCGAGCCCGACCGATTTACAAAATCTCACTCGGAAAAAATTAAATATGAACGCGCCTTTTTTACCTTAATCATTGATGCATACGTACTACGCACTAGTTTTACCTGACTCATTGATGCATACGTTCTACGCACTAGTTTTACCTGAATCATTGATGCATACGTAATACGCACTAGTTTTAACACTACGTTGAACGAAAAAGTCGCCTATGTCCTATTGCAGGTTTTTGTCCGTTTGTAACAAATTCAAAAATAAATTTGCAAGAAATTTGTTATGCCGTTTTCAAAAAAACAAACTTATAGGTACATTTATGGCCTTATTCATAAAAACTTATTGAGTCCTTCAAGAACACTTTAGTTAAAGACGGTGTTGGTTTCTTAAATTTAGCTAAAAATGAATATGTGTAAAAGAGACAAAACATTCCATAACTAAAGTGTTCTTCAAGGCTTCAATAAGTTTTTATGAATAAGGCCATTATAATATTAGTGGCATTTGAAAAAAATAGTCTATGGCGGTTGTTGCTGCAAACTGTACCTAAATATGCCCCTTCTGGCACAAGTGCATAATATCTAATGGGGACTATTTTGAAAACAGATTTTTTTTTTTTCGAAGACATTTCTTCAGATTAAAATAAATAATCATTTTCGATATCTATTTTATTTAAGTTGTTTTTTTTTAAGTGGTTTAATTTTAATACATAGTTTTTATAATATATATATATAAAAACTATGTATATATACCTTACGGCGCCCGTCGTCGCGATGTTTTGGATAGACTCAATGACCCATCTATAAACAGTTTCACAAGTTGGTATAGTGAAACCGGGACCGACAGCGTAACGTGCTCTCCGAGGCACTATAGTGGTGTTGTCAAACAAATGTACATATATTTTTTAATTAAAAACTCATTGGTACACACCGGGATTCGAACCAGGGACCTTAGTGTTTTTAAGTCCAAGGTCTAACCAACTCGGCCACCACTTATATACCTATACAGTTTTTAATTAGTATTATTTATTTGAGGTTATTAGTTTAAATTAACATGAAAATCTAAAACAGTACAGTTGAAATTCAGCTAATCTGAAGGATTGGTTTCAGGCAGTCAGTTATTTTTGTTTCAACTTCTATATCACAATGGAAACCAAAAACCTATTCCCATTCAAGCTACGATTTCGTCGGTTTTATTTTATCTGTGGTTTTGTCAAAGCTTTTTACAGTTCACGACGAAAGTTTTATAGTTTGTATTGTTTTTTTTTTGTATTAAAATAAAACCAGGTATTTTGGTATTTGTATCGATTTCTATTCAGACAAAATAATATTAGTCCGTTTTTCTGTAGAGATTTCTTTGGTCTAGGACCTAGGTCATTACATTTTATAAACACCTAGACTCTAGGTGTTTATAAAATGTAATTACCTATGTTTTATTAGTATCATAGTTTCGGGTACAAATATCTAGTATAAGTCAAGACCTTGACTTATACTAGGTATTTGTAGCTTAACCAGGGTAAAATCATTATATATTTTTAATTTTTTTATTTCAATAAATATTTTGTGGTAATACATGGTGGCGTATGAGTTTTTAATAAAAAAAATATATACATTTGTTTGATAACACCACTATAGTGCCTCGGAGAGCACGTTAAGCTGTCGGTCCCGGTTTCACTATACGAATTTGTGAAACTGTTATAGATGGGTTATTAAGTCTATTCAAAACATTGCGATGAGCTAGCCACTTGTTCGGTGTAGACTCATACCATCGGCTACGACGAGGTGGGGTTAAAACCCCTCCGCTGGGTATCCTGGGGCTGTCTAGGCGGTCCGTAAGGCTCCCGTGATGATATGTGTATGTAATAAATTATTTATTTTACACATATTTTTTTATAATTATATGAGTTTCAAAATAATAAAGATATTCCTCGTATATATTTTTTTATGCCTTCTAGAATGTCATGAACTAATTTTTGTTTTAAACATTGTTTCGTGCACTACTAGTTAAAATATTAAATTTTAAGTAAATTGGATAAGTGGTTCTCCATATACTATATAAATAAGTTAGACTAAAACCAAAGTGTTACCATAAACGGTTTACGTCTGATTTTTTTTTATTTTTAAACCCAGTCGGATCTTATAAAGCAGGTTGGTGGTCTTTTTAATGTCGTCCAACTTTTAATGAAAGCTTGCTTCCGATTTCGGTCAAACCCACAGAGTGATTTATTTTTATTTGTAGAGGCGGCAAGAACTCTACAGGATTTAATTCATAAACTAGCTGGGCCCCGCAACTTTGTTCGCATGTTATAAATTCATTATTAATAAAAAAACGGCCCAGCCTAGTAGTTAAGTCTCTGCGCAACTGATAACATAGTTAAGCAGATGACAACAAGGCCGGACCTTGGATGGGTGGCCGCTTTATACAACGTGTCTATATCACCATAAACACGCACAAGCATTTGAGCCAAATGAGGACGGGTTAATTCCTACGCTGGATACCCTGAGGTCGTTTAAACGGTTCGGTCGGTGGTATATTATTTTTATTATTATTTTAAAAAAAAACACGCTAAACGTGCGTGACTCGAAGCTGCAATATTATTTTTTGTAATTTTTTTCTTGGTCTGGATGTTTATAAAATATAATATGTATTATGTCGTTGTTTCTGGTAGACATAGTACAAGCTTACAGCTTAGTTTGTGACCAGAGCAATATGTGTAATTGTCCTACATATTATTATGAATAACTTTTATTATGTAACATACAGATGTTAAAATCGTTAAGTAATATAGTCTTGTTTCGGAATTAGTCTGTGGGTACACCGGTTTTCAAGATGCTAGTTCGTAAATGTATTGTCACCGAACTTTAAATCCAATGCGCTGTCTATCTAGATATTGTAAGTTTATATTCAGAAGGCTACATTCTCAGCCTTCTCGATGTACAAAGGAATTTTAATTACGTTTAAATTCCAATTGTTTCCTTCTCATATGGATAAAGTGTTAAACCCACTGCTTTGGTTTGACCATTTTCTTGAATAACAACAGTCCATTTGGGTTTAAATTGTTTTTGTCTGTGGGAATTTGGATTTATCTTAATAAAATATATAAATAAAATGTTTAGAGATTTGAATTTTACAACATTTTTTAGGCTGAAGATATCGCAAGAGTATTGTTGGACAGTGAGAATGACAAATAAAGAAGTAGACTGCCTATTGTTTGCGCTTTTAGCGATGCATTCGGAGGTCGTGGGTTCGATTTCCAAAAAAGTAATTTATTGTTTAGGTGAGAGGAAGGTCTCTATAACTTCGTTAGGCCGACCGACCGGTCTCGTTACCACAGCCCATACATATCTAGTAATGTTTCGGTTTTAATCTGTGGGTTCACCGGTTTTCGGGAGACTACTGCATCGATTTCTTGTTGAGGTGGTAGTCTCCTTTCACGGTGCGGTTACGAAATGGGTAGTTGAATTGACGATAAGGCAATAAGTATATTAAATTATACTCGTAATGCAATTCGTCATTGTCGCCCCCCATTTCGTAATCGCATCATTTAGCCGGCATAGTAGGAGCGATCAATATTGTTTAAGAACAATTATTTATTGACCCCATTCATGGACTTTGTACGTCCGCTCACCACCAGGTAGACACAAAGTCACATACCGGGCTCCAATAAAAAATAAAAAAGTCGAGTATTACTGGAAGTACCCAAAACGTCCACGTATGGAAAGGTAAAAAATCGCAATATAAAAAAAGAGTATGAGTGCAGAGTGAGATAGAACATTTTATTCATTTGTACAGACGTGCAAAGCCGGGGCTGGCAGCTAGTAAGTCCATAATAATTTATAAGATGGAATCTTTCTTGGTTCATTTTGAAAGGTTTTCAGGGAATGATCAATCATTTTCTTAAAATCGCAATTTAATCGGAAAGCGATTGATGGATTCATGCAGATTTGCAGATTATAAAGCCCAGTTTTGTAGATTATAGGGCCCAAATTTGAATTCTTTGATTAAAGGTTGGCCCTTAGCTGTTTGTATGTAACTGTCTTTTTTGTATTTTATTATTGGTTTGGCCTTCAAAAAATATATATTATAGGGCCCAAATTTGAATTCTTTGATTTAAGGTTGGCCCTTAACTGTAACGTTTGTATGTAACTATCTCTATTGTATTTTATTATTGGTTTGGACTTCAAAAAATATAGATAATAGGGCCCAAATTTGAAATCTTTGATTAAAGGTTGACTCTGAACTGTTTGTATGTAACTGTCTCTTTTGTTTATTATTGATTTGAACTTCAAAAAATAAAGATAATAGGGCCCAAATTTGAAATCTTTGATTAAAAGTTGGCCCTGAACTGTTTGTATGTTACTGTTTGTACCTCTTTTGTATTTTATTATTGATTTGAACTTCAAAAAATAAAGATAATAGGGCCCAAATTTGAAATCTTTGATTAAAGGTTAGCCCTGAACTGTTTGTATGTAACTGTCTCTTTTGTATTTTATTATTGATTTGGACATCAAAACATATAGATAATATAGGGCCCAAATTTGAATTCTTTGATTAAAAGTTGGCTCTTAACTGTTTGTATGTAACTGTCTCTTTTATATTTTATTATTGGTTTGGACTTCAAAAAATCAGCCAATTTATTAAGTGATCTTCTGTTGTCCTTTTTTTTTAATTCGCACTGTGTAATAAAATAAAGACTGTCTATTTAACTGAGATGAAGTTTGGCAAATAGGATGTTGAGATCCCCGTATTAACTTATTAACTGCCTTTATTGTCCCGAAGGTTTGAATAGTAGAGAATGCCTAGCGGCATTAAGTCCGCCTTTGTATTTTGTATGCAATAAAGATTTAAATAAATAAATAAATACTAAGTCCAATGACCTATATAACAAGAGATCTCGCACTTCCACCAATATTACACAATACGCAATTGAATAAAAGTAAAGTAAATAAGTTTAGTAATAATTACAAAAACAGTAAGTACGTTACGTTTATTTAGATAAGTTTTACTATAAGTTTTCAATATGATAAAAACTGACTACAAAACTAAAATAATAATAATGACCTGGTGGTGAGTAGGCCTACAAAGTCCATGAATGGGGTCGACGAGAGGAGCGTCTAATGAGGCTCTTCGATGCTCATGCTGATTCAATTGCAAAAAAATACCTCTATCCGCACACCATAATGAATCGGTAACGCTACCATACACGTACAAAGAATAAGGCGGGGACGACCCAGAAGAATGTTCCATGACCAAATCGAGAACATTCTCAATAAAGCTGGGATCCGCAGTGCCCATAACCGTAGAGCTTGTATGAAGAGAGTTGTGGATGTGAAGGAAGTGAGAGAGTTGTGCCAGGATCGTTGTAGGTGGCAGTCCCTTACCTCTGCCTATCCTTGTGGGACAAAGGCGTGACAATTTTAGTCAGTTTAATTTAGTTAGTTACCATACATATGTATATAACAGTCACGACCTTTTGAACGGGAAATCTGTCATCAGACCTCCCTTCTTAAGAAGCCAGAAAATATAATACGTCTAAAAACGTCTCTAGTTCGTGAATCCATTTCCTGGCTTCTTAACAGCATTAATAAGTGCACTATGCCGGCTAATTGATGCGGTTACAAATTGAGCATCGACAAAGACGAATTTGCATAATGAGTCTCCTTTAATTTACTCGCTGCTTGCTTTATCGTCAAACCGACTATTATTTTCACAAACGCACCCTCGTAGAAGGCTAAAATCTCAAGAAGAAGTAGCCCCCTGAAAACTGGTGAACCCACATACTAAAACCGAAAAACGACTTGTTAGACACTTTTCGCAGCTGTATAACTAAACCGGTCGGTGTGCCTAGCCAAGTTATAGAGACCTACATAATAATAAATATATCTAATGTGAAAAGAAACCTCAGAAACCACTTGGTTAAGTATACATTATACTTAACCAAGTGTTTATTGTAATTACTATGTTAACAATATTAATCTTTATTAGGTAGATACCAATATATATATATATATATATATATATATATATATATATTGGTATCTACCTAATAAAGATTAATATTGTTAACATAGTAATAATAATAATATGTAGAACAATTTACATATATTGTTCTGGTCACAAACTAAGCTCTAGGCTTGTACTATGTGTACCAGAAGCAACGCTATAATACATATTATATTTTATAAACATCCAGACCATAACAAACTGTACACAAAAAAAATGTACTAATATTTGGGCCATGGGTGGGAATCTAACCCACGTTCTCCGGATACAATGCCACAGGCACAACCATTAGTCTACGGAGGCTGTCTGATAGCCACCATGTATTCATGTATTTAAAACACTGATTTATGGATATAATTTTGGGTATTAGTAAGTTTTTATCTATTAATAATTACTGCAGTTGCCAAAAAGTTGTCACAAAGTATCTAATTTAAACGAAAAAAAAAAAAAAGATAATATAAATAATTTGAAAAACAAAAAGATAATATAAATAGTTTTATGTTATTATAATTTACCCAACTTTGCTTCATAGAACATTTCTTTCTATCTGGTGTATTTTACCACTTTTTCTAACAGAATCTTAAAACACAAACACCCTAAATATTTGAACTCACTGTAGGTATATCGAAATATAATATACCCTTTTACACCCAAAGCTAATATTTGTTTAAGATAAAAACGCATCTAAATCAGTCCATTGGTACGAATTATAAAAATTATATATTATTGTTTATTTTTTTAAATTCAGATCAAGTTATATTTATACAGATATCAGATATTTTTCATTTACACAATTATTATCTGTATTATCATGACGCGGATTCGCTTTAAGAACCCGGGAACCCTAAAATACCTAAAGTCTTTCTTCCAACCTACAATGGTTGGAAGAAAGACTTTAGGTATTTTACGCTCTCTCTTAGCTTGCCTAGCCAAATGCACTCTAAGATATCTGTAAATATTTACATGAAATAAATGATTTTGATTGATTAATTTTGATTTCTCTGGTACCATAATCACAACCAGTAAAGATTATTCAAATAAAAGCAGCGTTAAAAAAGATGCATTTTTTTGCTATAAAAACAAAACAAAAACTTTAGCGTTTTATTTCGGAAGAAAACATAAATCAAGGTTGCACCTTAGCCGAGAAACGTTTCCTTTTAACGCCAGACCATTGAGATTAATTAAAAATATTATAGAGTGGTGGTATATCATATAAAGGTAAAAAATATATAACCAGAAAAACATATATAAATGGCAATTGACTACTTTTGTGTGCTTTTATTGCTAAAGCTATTAAAATGATGTACTATGGAAATATAATTAAAGGCATTTGTGAAGAGTCAAATAAAAAACCCAAGGGACGTGCTAAATAACTTATTTAATTAAAGTTTGGCTAGTTATGTTCAAATTTATGGAGTTCTTTAAAATTCTGTCCATCATAGTGATGTAACATACGCTCAAAGTAGATCTCTACGGCGCTGTAGAAATTGGAGTCAATTGGAGACTTCATCATCACCAATAATTCTTACAGTCTGCGCCATGCAAATTCATCATCATCATCATCATAATCAGCCATAGGACGTCCACTGCTGGACATAAGCCTCTCCTATAGGTTGCCAAAAAGATCCGCGGTCTTAATAAGGTCATCGATCTACCTTGTGGGTAGGTGTCCTACGCTGCGCTTGCCGGTGCGTGGTTTCCATTCGATCATCCCAATGATATTATAAAAAACAAAAGCACATATGTTATAAGCGCGCGCTTCGTGAAGACTCAAATACGTCCCAATTGGGACGTCTTGTAATTAGTCGGCTTCTAGCGCAATCACGAGCGTGTTGTCCCATAGATACCTGTGCCTATTACCAAAATTTATCAAAATGCCATCGTGTGTGTTTCGGAAGTGTACCAATTATGACTCCAAAGTAAATAAAATACAAGGGATCTCATACCACATGTGAGTATGCAAAAATATTTATATTATTTACTATAATTCAATTATTTTTCCAAACAATTTGATAAAAGCGCAAAAACGCCGTATGCAGGTGAAAAAAGAGAGAGCGAATTAGTTTTGACGCGTGAGCGATAAGGATGCGTGCACTGCGGACATAGATTAGTTTAAGTTTACTTGTGCAGAAGCGAATATTGGTGGTGACTTTAATGCCTTTAATAACAGTTTATTTTTACTTCATTTTTATAATAACTATTATATGTAATGAATGGATTAATGTAAATAATATTAAAATAGTTTTACTGAATTCGTTTTTCCACTAGGTATTATAATTTATTCATTATTTTATTTTCATTTCATAATTCAATTAGGTACCTACTGATAATTAATGATATATCTTTTATTAAAATAGGTTTCCGAGTGATCAGGTCAGACTACATGATTGGATTGCAATTATTCGTAAACAATCAGAACCGAATCAGACTGGATACCATCAAAAAGTAGCAGAATCTGTAGCAATCACTTCAAAACTACTGACAAATATGCTTCGAAAAAAGGACGAACACTACTTTAAAAAAATGCTCTTCCATTTATTGAGGTAACTACAACATTTTATAAAACTGTAGCAGTTACCTGCATTTTGATTCACGTTCAATTTCATTCATAAGTACAGTCGAGTTAAATGATGAACTTTGCTGCTCAGCAAAGTTCTATGTTTGTTCATATATTATATAGGTATAGGTAATTGATGAAAGTGATTATTTATTTATTACAAGCTTTCTGTCCGCGACTTCCTCCAGGATAGTATAACATGGTGCAGGAGGTATTAACTACTGCAGCCGGGACCATAAATTGTGACTTCTTTCAAAAATTATTTCATTGCCATAATCACTATTCAATTTTGATAATTCTAAATAAAATAGACGAAGCTGAATACAAACGACAAAGTGGTAATAATATTATCTTTTTCAGGATCAAAAAAGTCACTATGTTCAGAAATCTCCGACGAGTCTAGACAATGTCAGTTTGCCAGAGTTGGAAGGAATTCTAGAAACACCAAGAAAGTCTGCGCTTAGAAAACGTGTTCGTGAATTAACATTAAAAAAAAACAAAACCCTTACACAATGTAATAAAAGATTGAAAAAAAGGTTTGCTAGCGTTGCAGAATTTGTCATAAAATCTCATTTAAATGAAAAATGTGATGATGAGTACATTTTGCTAGTTGTGAAGACGTAGACAAATTAAAATGTCGAATTTTAAAAACCTTTTTGAATTCTAATGTTTTTGACTCACTTATCGAACATTCAAAATATCAGGCACCAATTTTCAATCATATCGCATACACCTGATAAAAACCATAATTCATAAATACACAAATATTCGTCTCCATTCCGCACATAAAAATAACCCCGAAATACAAAAACTCTCAAAGAGACAAAAAAGAAATAAATTAAATCTTTTTGAAGGTTTTTAAAATAATATATGTATTTTATTTCATGTGTTTCATTGTTATTAATAAAATATTCAATAAATATTATTTACTCTCATAAGATGTTTTATTTCTTACCTATGGACTTACTTTTTAATCAAGTGTCCACTTTTTTAATGTTACCCTAACATATTTAAAACGAATATAATATAAACGTAATTTATTTACAATATCATTGAGTGAACCTATTAATTCTGTACCATCTGTTTTTTCTTCATAGATTTTATTCTATGCATAACTCGCCGTGATTGGTGGCCACGGTGACTCTTGACAAACGCTAGTGGTCTCTTTCTTTTGTTTCACTTTTATAATTATGCCATCTCTCTTACACAATTTTATAATATAGATGTATAGCTACACGGCGCCGCTAGTTCGGAACATTATTTTCTATTATTTTGTAAGCGTATAACATATCTATACTTAAAATATCATTGGATCATCCTCATCATTCATTCATTCATCCTCACAGATTGCGCCTCCTTTATACAATCTCAATGCTACAGACACTCAGTAGAATAGTGAATTTATTTTTTTATATTTCTTGACGTATTTGTCTGCCGAGTTTAGCGCAAATTTCTTCTGGTCTTTATTTGTGCAGAAATGTTTTATTGGTATTGCTTCTTTAAGATATTTTAAAACATTATTATTTTTGCCATGGGAAAATAATATTAGTATATTTTTGCTATACATACAGTTTATCATGGTCTGGGTGTTTATAAAACACTAGCTGACCCGCGCAAGTTCGTCTGCGCACGCAACGAAAGCTCTTAAAAGGAACAAATTTTACCCGTCTTTCCAACTTTTTTCATTGATGCTCCGCTCCTATTGGTCGTAGCGTGATGTTATATAAGGCTAGGCCTTCCCAGATAAATGAGCTATTCAACATTCAAAGAATTTTTAAAATCAGTTTAGTAGATCCAGATATTACCTCCTACAACCTCATAAACCCACAAACCCAAAAACTTTACTCCTTTATTATTAGTATAGATAATATGTATTCATATCGTTGTTTCTGGTAAACACGGTATAAGCGTATAGCTTAGTTTGTGAGCAGGGCAATATTGGTAAATTTGTCCTACATATTGATCGAATTTTTGACCGCCTCCGTAGACTAGTGGTTGCGCCTTTGGCGTTGTATCCGGAGGTCGTGGGTTCGATTCCCACCCATGGCAAAAAAATATTAGTACGTTTTTCTGTACAGTTTGTCATGGTCTGGGTGTTTATAAAATATAATATGTATTATATCGTTGTTTCTGGTACACATAGTACAAGCTTAGAGCTTAGTTTGTGACCAGATTAATATGTGTAAGTTGTACTACATATAAAAAATAAAATAAAAAAATCCTATAATGTAATTTAAGGCTTCAATCAACAACTCTATTAAATTTGTTTACATTTTGCTTGTCCTCATTTATCTATTTTGTAGCTCTGCTTACCATAAGGCAGACACAAATAAAAAAATATTAAAAAATACATTAAACGTTAACTCAACATAGACCCATTCGCGCACCCGACATACAAATTCCTAGAATGGTGCCAATAAACGCATTGTTGTTAAGATTGATGGCTCCCACTATGCCGGCTAAATGTTTGGTCGGTCTAGCGAAGTTAGAGTGAGTTCACCGGTTATTAGGAGACTACTGCATCGAATTCTTGTCGAGGTAGTAGTCTTCTTTTAGGGTGCGGTTACGAAATGGGTAGTTAAATTTAAGATAAGGTAGCTAGTATATTAATATACTCGCAATGCAATTTGTCGCCACCCATTTAGTCGCATTTAGATGCATCATTTAGTCGGCATAGTGGCAGCGATCAATTTTGTTTAAGAACAATTATTGATCGACCCCATTCATGGCCTTTGTAGGTCTGCTTACCACAAGGTAGATACACATGTCGTGCTCCAATAAATGAAGACGGGTTAAACCTTCTGCTAGGTACCCTGAGGCCGTTTAAAAACGGTTCTAGGTAGCAAAAAAAAGCACCCATGATGGTATTTATTTATTTATTATAATTTAAACTAAAAAGTATAACAAAAAACAAACTTAAACACTATCCCAACACAGCAGAAGTTACAAGTTGCAAATTACAAAAGTTGCTCATTTTCCAGCCTTATCCATAGCAAGAAGAATAGTAAAATAGCGACTGCAGTTCCATTGTTACAGTGATGGCACTCAGCCGCAAGCGACACTTTAAATTGCTCAAAGGGTTTTGCGACAAGACTCGCTAACTCATAGGCTTCAATTTTATACTTTTTCCTTTTGCATTTCAAGTTTTTTAGCGTGGAAGAGGAGACATTTTTGGCACGAAATAACAAAAGTATTTTTGTAGAAGACTTTATTAAAATAGTGGAGATTATATAGTGGAGTGTTAATATATAAATGTTTTTTTTTGTATTTTTTTCGACGAGTGCTTTACGGCACTCCGACTGCCTATAGACTGCCTCAGGGTACCCAGCAGTGGGGTTTATTCCAAAAAATGATTTTCTTATTTTTAATTATTATTCATTAAGTGCCTCGGAGAGCACGTTAAGCTGTCGGCCCCGGTTTCACTATACCAACTTGTGAAACTATTTACAGATGGGTGTTTATTGAGTCTATTCAAAACATCGCGACGAGCTAGCGACTTGTTCGGTGAGAACTCATACCATCGGCTACGACGAGGTGGGATTAACACCTTTCCGCTGGGTACCCTGGGGCCGTCTAGGCGGTCTCGGGCGCCGTAAGGCACGCGTGATGATATGTATGTATTATTCATTATTTTGTTCTTGTTTAGGTCTATACCGAACAAGTGGCTAGCCTGTCGCGGTATTTGGATAGACTTATCTATGAACAGTTTCACAAGTTGGTACAGTGAAATAGCGACTGCTAGAGTCGCCCGCTTATTTATTTATTTATTTTAAATTCTTTATTGCACAATATTCTACATAGGCGAGCTTAATGCCTTAGGCATTTTCTACCAGCTAACCTTTATGAGAGTGAAATATGCTTAGGGTGCGGAACTTTCGATAGAAGGATATGCATATAATTTTAACAATGATGCATTAGATGCATAACAATACTTAAACTACTTAAATACTGTACCGCTTCGAGGCATTATTAGTGGTATTGTCAATTTTTTTATTGGAGCGCCTCGTGTGACTTTGTACCTATCTGGTGGTAAGCAGACCTATAAAGTCCATAAATAGGTGCTATCATGAATGTTGTTTAACAACATTGATAGATCCCACTGTGTCGGCAATGATGCGGTTACTTAATTGGCAGCGACAAAGAAGAATTTACATTACAGGTCTAGTTTAATATCCTTGTTGCTTTATAGTAAAATCAACTGCCTGTTTCGTGACTGAACTCAGATTTTTTTTAAATTCAAAACCCATTGGTACTGGGGTTAGAACCTATGACCTTAAAACCCATAAGCTGAACGTGGCTAAACCATCTTAACATATATCTACATCATTATCATCAGTTCCACCGCCTTCTCTCAGCACTATACATGGTAGTTTACCTTTTACAGTTGTAAAAGGATGTACTTAGGGCTAATATGAGGTTCTGCTGATCAAACCGAACAACTTTCACAAGGAACCATGTGTCGCAAATGAAAAAAAAACCTTCTCCATACAAACTATGTTAAAATGACCAATATGTATGAGGAAGCCAATTTTTTTTTTAATTTTTTACCCAAAGTACATTCTTTTAAACTCAACATTGAAATACAGTTCAATGTTATCTCTGGTGATCACACCATTCCATCTAAGAGGCTTTTTTTACCTTCAAAAACTAGTCTGAGCACCGAAAATACAATACCAAGAACTTTCTGCCTGCCAGGCAGAAAGTTCTTGGTATTATATTTTCGGTGTAATAGGGTTTGCTATTCCAAATTTAAATATTTTACCTCAATCGGTTCTTAAGAAGCCTGGCAGGCAGAAAGTTCTTAGCAATAACAAAGATAATAATATTTATCTCAATTATTTTTCTTCGCAGTTAGTTAAAATAATACTTTCAAAAGAAAACTCTAAGTTATCAATAAAAGTAATTTATTAAGAAAATTGAATTTATAAAAAGTTTCTTTCATTCGCGAAGATGCTATTAAATATAGAGTGAAATTGAATGGAGTTTTCATGTACAAATCGGACGTTGAACTAAAGTGGCCCTCTGGTAGTTAAGGGGTTCGATCTCAATGGATACTTTTTATATACTAGAGTGTGTTCTATTTTTAACCGACTTTAGGAGTAGGCTATACATCCCAGGTAGCATTTTGACATCCATATGACGTCAATTACGTCGAGAATGACACTAAGTTGACGTCAAAATGATACCTGGGATGGTGACCTGAAACTCTACTAATTAAATCAAAAAACTTTTCCCATGGCGCAACTGATACAAGACCTGACCTGGGATGGGTGACTGCTTTATAAAACGAGGCTATACCATCATAAACACCGCAACAAGCTCGCCACTTGTTAGGTGTTGCCTCCGAATACCATCGGCGAAATGAGGACGGGTTAATCCTTCTGCTGGGTAACCTGAGGCCGTTTAAGTCAGTTGTTTGGAAGCCAAAAAGGCACCCGTGATGGTATTTATTTATTTTCCAATGGGACCATGTGTCGCTAATGAAAAAAAAAATTGATGCTCAATACATACTAGCAATGTTTTTTTTAAATTATAAACAGAGTATGCGTTTCATCTTAATCTTGCCTGTTAGAAAGCATGAATGAGGTGGAGAATATAGCAAGTTGAATGTTAAAATAACCAATTTGTATCCCCAAACATTTTTGTATCATTTGCGGCCTATTGGTCCATGGCAAAAGTTTTTTGATTTCATCAGTAGAGCCTAATATTAGCCCAAAGTTCAATGAAAACCAATACAAGTCGATGTGTTTTAAATAATGTATTGATGTATATAGACCTTTAACTTTAGATTTTTATCAGTTCATATTTCCACAAAAATACATATCATCACGGGTGCCTTACGGCGCCCGAGACCGCCTAGACGGCCCCAGGGTACCCAGCGGAGGGGTTTTAATCCCACCTCGTCGTAGCCGATGGTATGAGTTTACAGCGAACAAGTGGCTAGCTCTTCGCGATGTTTGAATAGACTCAATAACCCGTTTATAAACTACCCCATCTATAAACAGTTTCAGCTTAACGTGCTCTCCGATGCACTATAGTGGTGTTGTCAAACAAATGTTTGAACCAGGGAACCTAAGTGTTTTTAAGTCCAAAGTCTAACCAACTCGGCCACCACGTATAACTTCCACAACAATAATATATATATATATATATATATATTCTAAGATCAGATAACGGAAACCTAGGATCTTTAAGGGAACTCCTGGAATTCTAACAGCATACCTACAATATTTTTTTTGTTACTTCGTAATTATTTATCAGTTTGAAGTGGCATCTGATATTTGATGATTGGATCCCAAGGTAATTTAAGGAACTCTAAAACCAAACAGCTTACGCATAGTTTAGGTGTTAATATTTATTGATTATCCATCAGATACAAACAAAAAGCGAGACATTAAAGTAATATTAATAAAAAAATATATAAAATAGTTCAAAATATAACAGAGGCTCTACCATGGGTTTGCGCATTGTAGAAACGTAACGTATTCATTTACGTATACGTGAGCAACAACCAATAGGGTCGCTTTATTTTTGGTAACAAGATTGATTAAAGCGACCCTATTGGTTGTTGATCACGTATACGTAAATGAATACGTTACGTTTCTACAGCCTCTGTTCATAATTGCTCAAAATTATATAACACAAATTCGTCTGTGTAACTTTAACCGTTTACGCAGCGCATGCAACGGTAGCTGTTATAAAGAATAATTTTCCCTGTTTTTGCAACATTTTTAATTGATACTCCGCTCGTATTGGTCGTAGCGTGATGTTATATAGCCTATACCCTTTCTCGATAAATGCGTTATCCAACATTAGAATAATTTATAATAACGAACATGTAGTTAGATAGCTGAGATTAGCGTGTTCAACCAAACAAACAAATTCTTCGCCTTTACGAGTATTATGTTAAGAGTAAAGATTCTAATACTAAAGGTTGGTAAACCCATTTAGGATGGAAGGATATATGAAAGGGGAGAAAATTAATATTCAAGACAATTAATTATAATATGCTAGTAACAGGATGTTAACTTTACTGATATTAACTACAGAGATATACATGGTGACTTTGAAAGGATGTACCTTGGGCTAATATGATGTTCTACTGATCAATACGAATAACTTTTCCCATGAAACCATGTGCCGCAAATTAAAAAAAATATTGCCTTCTCCATACAAACTAGTAATGTTAAAATGACCAATTTGTATGGGGAAGCCAAATTTTTTTTTCATTTGCGACACATGTTTCCATAGGAAAAGTTGTTCGATTTGATCAGCAGAACCTCATATTAGCCCAAAGTACATCCTTTCAAATTCACCCTGTATATAAGATAAAAAATGGTCCCTAGCCTAGGGGTTAAGTGGTTAAGTCACTCCGCAACTGATAACAAAGTTAAGCAGATGACAGCAAGGCCAGACCTGGGGTGGGTGACGGCTTTATACAACGAGGCTATACTATCATAAACACCCCAACAAGCTCACCACTTGTTACACTTGTTAGGTGTTGCCTCCGAATACCATCGGCGAAATGAGGATGGGTTAATTCCGTCGCTGGGACCCTGAGGCCGTTTAAACGGTTTTCGAGAGCTAAAAAGCACCTGTGATGGTATTTATTTATTTATTATTTAAATTACAGAGGTGAAACTCTACCAATTTATTTTAATATGAAAGTAACTAGGTACCAAAGATATTTCCCTTTTAAAATATATTGTAGGATTTTATCATATATATATACGTGGTGCCGAGTTGGTTAGACCTTAGATTTAAAAACACTTAGGTCCCTGGTTCAAACACCGGTATGTACCAATGAGTTTTAAATGTAAAAATGTATTTGATTAACAACACCACTGTAGTGCCTCGGAGAGCACGTTAACCCTTTTACAGCGACCGATCGTTAAAAAGATGCATTAAAAGTACCCTCAATTAATAAATATTAACGAGCGGAAAACTTTTGCTTAAAGTAAGTATACCAATCGTTGCGATGATCATTTGACAGTGTCTTGGCGTATACACAATTATTTTATAATCAAAATTTTAAAGTGCCTTTGAATTTTAATTTGTATTAGCTAAATTTACTTTCACTATGTCTTCAAAACGGTAAGGTTTTACAAACTTGCTTGTGTAAAATATATTTTATTCAGTTTTTTTTTATAAATTTACTACTTACCTAATAAAACTATAAAATAAACTTTGAATTTCGTCCTAGTTTTTCTAAAAAAAAAATAACGATACATTTAATGATCTTTATAACGATCGGTAGTAATTTGGGGATGTATTTAAAAAAAAATAACGATACATTTAATGATCTTTATAACGATCGGTAGTAATTTGGGGATGTATTTTAAAAAAAATAACGATACATTTAATGATCTTTATAACGATCGGTAGTAATTTGGGGATGTATTTTTAAAAAAATAACGATACATTTAATGATCTTTATAACGATCGGTAGTAATTTGGGGATGTATTTTTAACTTTCAGCTCTAGATATACTATGCCATTGTTTCTCAATAAATTATTAACGAATTGGAAAAATTACATGATAATGTTCCGTTACGTCCGTGATCGGGTGCTGGTGTGGGGGCCTTGGATCTCCGCTGGGCACGCACGTTTGATTGTTATCATATAAGAAGCGGAGATCCCGAAAAATCTTCTGCTGATGGACCGGCGCTGGCATCAAAGAAATGTTGTGTTCTGTAATTCTGTGCTTTCAATATTGTAAGATAGTATATCTGCCTTGGGGTGTTCTACGCGTGCTCTTCAGTAGGATGAGAGTATATACCACATGCTATAAGCATAGGTTTAAGTCAATAACCATGCAGGACCATGCTCCTCCGATGATACGGTGCATGTGGAACATCAGAGTTTTTTACTTGCTGGTACCTTTTTCTCCAGGGTGTCTCTGAGGCGATCGACTTGTGATCAGCGTTTGCGCCCTAAAAGATACCTTTCATCTATCTACTTGTAGGTATATTTTGATTACCTATACTAAAGTATGTATATTTGGGGCGTAGCTATGTCTGTTGGGTTGGTCGCCTTGGTGGCACTTTTGCAGGGCAGTCAACGATTGACAGGTCAATGGAACCAGCTAACCACCTAGTCTTAAACTGGTTGGTTATGTAGTGTGTGTTCGGTTGGGTTGTTTTTTTTTTTTTTTTCTTCCCGCAAGGACAATAGTTTAATAGTTTACGATTTGTTTATTTTGTATTACATTCTCAACATTTGTCTGTGGGAGGAATGGCGACCTGGCCAAGTACACACAGGACCTTATATATACTTTTTTTTATTTTTTTGACTTTTCATAAATGCCTGTAAAGGTTTACATGAAATAAATATTTTTGACTTTGACTTTGACCATTTTCAAGAAATATAAGCACCAGATAACGCGAATGCTGATATCACAGATGAAGTTCTGGTGATGAGGAGTTTATAACTTATTGTTAACTTATTATCTTAGCGCACGTAACGTAGGACGCCCCGCAGCTAGATGGACTGATGACCTGCGGAGGGTGGCTGGCAGAGACTGGATGCGAAGAGCGGAGGATGCAGTGGACTGCGATAGGCTGATGATGATAATGATGTTAACTTATGGGCCAAGATACCTTTAAACGCTCTTGTATTACTTTGACTGTATGTTTGGTCACAATGTTATCGAATTATTGGTCAAATATACTAATATTCACGCGATTCAAAAGAATAAACTGGGTAACATTACCCAATTTATAGTAGTTTGGTTTCATGACCAAGAGTAAAATTTCACTCTCTACAGTGAATATATCGTAGTTCCCCGAAGATACATGTATTGGGAAGAATCATCAGACACTGGCTTTAGTATTATATATAACGCCATGTCGAGGGATAGATTTACATTATCATGACCCACCTCCAGTGCTGAATGAAATATTCCTGATTCTCCTTTAGAAGAAATGTACAGCATTGATGGAGGCTATGTTACACTACATGGAGGACATAGCTGCAAACAATTTTTACGGAAAAACCAATAAGATGGGGATATAAGTTCTTGGTTGGTGCGACTAGATTAGGATATTTACCTACTATAGTTTTTATTCGTACCGAGGCCGCATGGCAATTATTCCACCGGCTTAAAGGCAGTTTAGGTTGTTAGCTAGGTATGGGAGCTGGTGTTAATTTGTGTTTTGCTGATCATTTACAATTTCGTCACCAGGTGCGCCTTAGGTGGTCAAGTGTTCTTTTCTTCAATTTCTCTCTTCCACGAATTGAGTAACAGAAGACTTAAAGCCAAAAAGTGAACTTTGCCGTCCAATAAAGAGTTCAAGAAGACAGAAAGAGGTACTTTCATGTACAGGTCTAGCCAACCAGAAACTATTTTGGTTTGCAAGTAAAATTATAATAGTGTGGTGACAACCAATTCCGATTCCATGGAATCCTTACATAAAAAAAATATGTACTCATTGATCATCCTGATTATAAAAAGCTACAATGAGAACATGGGAGGAGTCAATAGGTCTGACAAAAACATTGGTCTTTATCGAACATCTACTCGTGGCAAGAAATGGTATTTTTCATTATTTTCTCGCTGTCTGGACATGGCAATTACCATTGCGTGGCAACTTTACAAAAGTAATGGAGGAGAGTACGATCATCTCACATTCCGGAGAAGTATCACCAGAGTTATCTTGTAAACTCATAAAAAAAAATGAGAAACTTATTTTAATTAACAACCGTGTTTCTTTAATTTTTCATTATTTTCTCACTGTCTGGACATGGCAATTACCATTGCGTGGCAACTTTACAAAAGTAATGGAGGAGAGTACGATCATCTCACATTTCGGAGAAGTATCACCAGAGTTATCTTGTAAACTCATAAAAAAATGAGAAACTTATTTTAATTAACAACCGTGTTTCTTTAATTTAAAATAGGTTAAAATCAATTAATAAATGTGTACTTGTATGAACGGTAACCTACCCGCCTGTTACTACTGTCAACATTTTCCAAGCTTTCCAGAAAACCCAGATTTTTTTTGCTATTTTTCTGTCTTTACTATATCCATCAAGGTAACATTACCAAAAAAATACAGTAATACGTGACAAAAAATAGTTTCAGTAACAACTGGGTTAAGCTGTCGGTCCCAGTTTAACTTTACCAACTTGTGAAGTGAAACTGGGACCGACAGCTTAAGATGGGTTATTAAGTCTATCCAAAACATCGCGATGAGTTAGCCACTTGTTTGGTGTAGCCTCCTACCATCGGCCACGGCGAGGTGGAATTAAAAACCCTTTCGCTGGGCCGTCTAAGCGGTCTCGGACACCGTAAAATACCCGTGATGATATATACATATCATAAAAACTTCAATAGTTGCCGAGATGAAGGGGGTAAAAATGTTTAGGGATGGTTTTACATACTAATTTATATTGTATATGGAACAACAGATGCCACAAATGTAAATAATTATAAGTGGAATTTTATATAAAATTAATAGATATCATTTTTTTTATATAATAGGGGAAGGACGGGACGATTTAACACATAGTGGTGTTCGCCAATTAGGAAGTGGAATTTGTTTTATACACAAAAATATAGGGGGAACTGGGTTAAATAAAACGGGTCTATGACAAAAAATAATTATTTTCGAGAAGTTAGCATCAATCGCATAGAACCAACCGCGATCGCATGACCACGAGAAGCTCGGACCAAAGGCTCCACCATGGGTTTGCGCATTGTAGCAACGTAACGTATTAGGCTATTTGACTACATTAATAATAATAATAATATGTAGGACAAATTACACATATTGCTCTGGTCACAAACTAAGCTCTAGGCTTGTACTATATGTACCAGAAGCAACGATATAATACATAATTATATTTTATAAACACCCAGACCATGACAAATTGTACAGAAAAAAACGTACTAATATTTTTTGCTATGGGTGGGAATCGAACCCACGACCTCCGGATACAACGCCAAAGGCGCAACCACTAGTCTACGGAGGCTGTCTACATTTAAATATACTATAAATTGTGGTCATCCTATCAGACAATGGTGTAGAAAAACATATTTCACTGTATTTTAAACTAAATTATGTATATCTTTTGTAGATTACACGAAATAAAATTGAATATTTTTTGCAATTTTATTTATAACAAAAACATCTTTGATTGGTTAATGACTGGAGACGTCACACGAAAGTAAACAAAACAATACACAAATTATAAATCATATGGATGAAATAGAATAGAGTATAATATATAGGGGATTATTTAATCTGTGCTTGTTTGTTTACTTACGTGTGACGTCACACTTAACATAGACTGCAAAACAGCGTTTTTAGCGCCATTTTTCCAATATTTGGTCCAGATTTATTAATTAACTAGCTATCCCGCGCAACTTCGTCTGCATAACGTAACGGTTTACGCAGTCCTTTTGAAAGCTTCCGTTAACAAATATTTTTATTGATACTCCGCTCATATCGGTCGTAGCGTGATGTTATATATATATAAGCCTTATAGCCGAGGAAGGCTGGGCTATCCAACATTTTTTTTTTTTTTAAATCGGTTCACTCACTAACTTTACCTCTTTATAATATTAATAATAATAAAGCCCTTTATTCTGATAACATTACAGTATTTACATCTTATAATTAATTCAATGTTTCATAGCACTAGTCCGTTTTGTCTTCAGTGTGTCTTGCGACATAGGCCTCTTCCAACAACCTCCATTTCGCCCTGTCCTTAGTAGTTCTTGACCATAAAGCACCTCCAAATTTCCTAACCTCATCCTCCTATCTAATATTTGGTCTTCCCCTGTGTCTTTGTTAGTAGCAAGTAAGAGTAATTTTAGTTTTTCTACTGACCCATATTATTAGAGCGCGGGTGTACCATTATATTATATCCCGACATATTACTTTATTGAAGTGTCCGTAAGACTTGGTATTTTAGCAAGAGTTCCGAAGAAGGACATTACAAAAAATCTCACGTTTAGCCATCAAAATAAGGGATGTTTCCGTACGAAATTACTTTGCGAACATGTCTATAGAAAAAGTCGTACGATAAATATATAAAGTTTTTGGTAACGTATGCCTACCAAAGTTGGAAGTCTCTTTTCCTTATTCTAACAGGAATGTTTTATACAAGGATACTTTATTTGCTAAGTAAAATGGCTTTCCAAACTCTTCCTGTAGAATTAAAAATTAACGTTTCTTTTTTTTCGGTTTCCACCCATGATTAAACTAATTTAGGTCGGCAGTCGAGTTGGTTAGACCTCATACAACATATACAATTAATATTTATACGTTGCACATTTTACATTCACATTCTTATATTATATAACAAAATAAATTAACTAATAAAATTGTTACATTATATACAATCAATGAAATTATTCGTTTAGTGATCTTTTTTTTTTCTTTTCTTTTTGTTTGTTTACACACACACGCACACATACACTGACGTAAACACCTACACACACACAAACATATACACACATACACACACTAACACACTCATTTAACAACATATTAACTACAATATTATTATACATATTATTGTTATCATCTGTATATACGAGGAAAGGAATCCGGTTCCTGAGATACAAGTATCCTTGTAATGTTTCTAGATTAATATATGTATATGTAAATAAGTATCATCACGGGAGTCTTACGGCGCCCCAGACCGCCTAGACGGCCTCAGGGTACCCAGCGGAGGGGTTTTAATCCCACCTCATCGTAGCCGATGGTATGAGTCTACACCGAACAAGTGGCTAGCTCGTCGCACTGTTTTGAATAGATTTAATAACCCATCTATAAATAGTTTCAGAAGTTGTTATATTGAAACTGGGACCGACAGCTTAACGTGCTCTCCGACGAGGCACTATAGTGGTGTTGTCAAACAAATGTATTATTTTTTTTAAATTAAAAACTCATTTGTACACACCGGGATTCGAACCAGGGACCTAAGTGTTTTTAAGTCCAAGGGCTAACCAACTCGGCCACGTATATACTCGGCCACCACGTATATAAATATATGAAAAAAGTAAAAACAATAATATTATGTATAATTTATATAAAATACTCATATATTAGGTAGTCAGTTTTATTTGTTAGGTATTTTATTTTTTATTAGTTTAATGTTTGTTAGTAGTTTTAGTTAGTAGACCCGACGGCATGACAGTTGGGCCATGGAAACTCGGAAGATCGTTGTTGTGGGATGCAACGTGTGTTGACACACTTACACCATCTCACGTATACTCGTGGAGCGGTTGACCTCCACGAGTGCAGGGGCAGCAGCAAATTCTGCTGAAAACCTCAAACGGTGTAAATATGTAAATCTTAGCAAAAGTTACATATTTACACCTTTTGGGGTCGAAACGATGGGAACCTGGGGTCCTTCGGTCAAAGACTTGACCAAAGAATTATCTGGACGTCTGAGAGAGGTCTGGCGACAAGAAGGCTGGCAATTATTTTTGTCAGCGCTTAAGTTTGGCTATTCAGCAGGGAAACGTTGCCAGCCTTCTTGGCACCATTCCTGACACGTTAGCACTAAATAATGTTTTTTATTTATAGTATTAGTTTTATTTTAGATTTCAATTTGTTTCGTTAGTAGTAAGTGTTAGTTAATAAAGCAATTACCTCTTATTAATAACAATAAAAAAACAATTACTAGACTCTGCCATCTAGTATTAGAAACTAGGACTTCTAAATTCACTATAATAAGAGTTATTAGAAGAAAGCACATTAGAGGCTGTGTATAAGTAGATAACAAGCTATGATAAAGTTCGTGAGGGGTGACAGAAATCTGGTTGGCTCACTGGTTGAGTACCTAGCCGCGAAAGTAAGGATCATGGGTTCGAGAATCGCCCACCAGTAGCCCTAGTATGAGTTGTCTATATATTACTTTGCGTTTGAGTTAACTAAAATTTGTATGGGAAATAGTTCAGCGCTCCTAGCGCAAATTTTGAGAACTAAAAATGCGAGTGTGTGATTGGTGAAAATGTTAACGCAGTACTATAGTAACGCGAAAGTATATGTTAAAAAAACTCACACTAGAGCGACAGGTGTTTTCTTTTTCATTGTATTTTATCTTTAAAATGTACCTTTACACAACTGCATTTGTATTTAATCTCCTTTTAGGCCTTCTGCTTTATTCGAAATGAAATGAAATGAAATATATTTATTTGCCAGAATACATTTACAAAATATCTTCATACAAACTGGTGTGGTGATAGTATTCAGCCTGAGCAGCAGGCACGCAAAAATTACACATTACTTAAAAGACAGACAAAACAATATAATTAAATTATTAAAATACATTACAATACAATATTATATATAAAATTATTCACATAACTCAAAGTCAAAGTCAAGTCAAAATCATTTAAGTTAAAATCATTTATTTCATGTAAATCTTTACAGATATTTATGAATAGTCAAAAAAAAAAAAAAAAGTTTAACAATATGGTCTTAGAGTGCGTTTGGTTAGGCAGCTATTCATTAACAAAATAACGACAAATATTAATTGAACTTAAACACGATTCCCAAACAGCTTTAAATTAATATTTGTTTGTACATGTCAACTTATTTAACTATTAAAATTTGATGGTTTTAAGAGTCGAAGCATTATAAAGTAAACCTTATAAGAGTCTCAATAGCAATCTATAACTCAATTTTTACCTACCAATATATTACTGAAAGCGGCTTCAGCCTAGTGGTTAAGTCACTGCCCAACTGATAACAAGGTTAAGCAGATGACAACAAGGCCGGCTTGGGATGGGTTACCGCTTTATACAACGAGGCTATTTCATCATAAACACCACAACAAGCTCGCCACTTGTTAGGTGTTGCCTCCGAATGCCATCGGCGAAATGAGAACGGGTTAATCCCTCCGCTGGGTACCTGAGGCCGTTTAAACGGTTTTTGGGAGCCAAATAGGCACCCGTGATGGTATTTATTATTATACTTTACTGCGACCTAAAAGCTGAGAGTAGGGCAAAAGTGTTATAATCTATATAATAATAAGTTTTGAACCTGTTTATAAATGAGTTATTGAGTCTATCTAAACACGACCACTTGTTCGGTATAGATTTAGAATCGGTTACGACGAGGTGTGAATAAAACCCCACAGCTGAGTACCCTGAAGCCATCTAGGCGGTCTCGGTCGCCGTAAGGCACCCGTGATAGTATAATAAATATGTTTAGTATTTGGTTTCTGGTACACATAGTACAAGTTATGAAACGGGCGGTTGAATTGGCGATAAAGCTGTGACGTTATTTAAATAGACTCGTAATGCAAATTCGTCTCTGTTGTCGCTCATTTCGTAATCGCATCATTTGCGACAAATGGGCGCTTGGGTTTTTTTTATTTGATCATTAGGGCCCCATGTTAGCCTAAAGTACAACCTTAAAATGTTAATATGTACAGAGAGACAATGTTGAATGAATGAATAAAAAAATCTTTAGTGCACAAAAGCTTAATACTATTGTACATAGGCGAGCTTAATGCCTTAAGCTAGCTTCCCACGGTCCGTTATATCACGGACAGACGCAGACCAGCTCGCATGACACACCGTGGGAAGGGTCTCGTCCGTTGTAGCACAGTACGTCTGTGGCGTTGCGCCGGTATCCGTCGCGAGACGGTAAATTCAAAAGTGCGGTGCGACGCTATGAATGTGTTGCTTAATTCTTCTTGGATATCAATGAGCATATCAGTACCGTTATATCTGAAAAAAAAATGTACCCCTAAAATAGTCCCAAGGGGAATGATTTGGAACAACTTAAGTTTCATATATATATAGATATTTTTTCCAAATCATTCCCCATGATCCCACCGGTAGGATCACAGGACAGGGAATATTTTATGTCATTCGTAAATTTTCTACCGTGCGTGATCAAAACAGATAATAAAATTAGATATTTAGGTACACTTACCTTAAACGATTTTTTTGTATGCTGATATCCACCAACGACGTGGTTTCTTTTTACTTTTACTAGATCGCATAATTTGGTAATTGTTAATTAATACCACAGCCGCAGCTGCAGCGACGATACGTTCTCTTTCACATTGCATTTTGAAATGAAGCTATCAAAAGATCTACACAGACCGCCACGCACCGTTGAAAGAGCCCTGTGGGGTAACCACCGACTCCGATACCGTGAGTTCTCGTTCGAGTTGAGATCAAAAATGACGTCATTTCATACAAATCATATTTACAAACTTCATAATATCATATATATTTTTTTGTAATTAATTGGGTACTCGAACTAGTTATGCGTTGGGCAATTCAAATAACGATGTTTAACTGTTCGTGGTACCAAAAACATCGATCTCGATGTCAACTCGAACGAGATCTCACGGTATCGGAGTCGGTGGTTACGCTTCTGTCTGTGTGCGTTGCCGTCCGTGGTCGTCGGCTGTGCGTGATGATCCGCAGAATCACGCATCGTGGGAACTAACCTTTAGGCATTATCAACCAGCTAACCTTTGGTAGATTGACCAATAACAGGCAGAGTGCTAATTAATGCAATATATAATGACATTTAATAGTATACATAAACTTATATAAATAATAATATATAGACATACATAAATAAGTAGATATATATATATACATACATAAATAAATAATTTCGCATACTTACAGTAAAAAAAAAGGGAATGTTAACAGTTTTGATTATTGAGGAGAAAAAAGAGTGAAGATGGGTTTTAAAAAGAAGCTGTAGTAACTTTTGTTCTTAGCTATCCATGGCTTATAAGTAATATTTTTTCTATACATAATAAAATAATGAAAATTGTATAAATAATGTGTAATTTTAATAATACTTACCCAATTTGTATACTAATAATGAACAAATATTTAAATAGTAATAATAGTCATAAAAATATAATATTTTATATGTTTCTAATTAATGTGTGTTGTTAAGCAGATTTTTTTCTGATAAAGATAAAATACATTTTAAAGATGAAATGCACTGATAAGGTGAGAAACAGTATATTGCGCTCTAAAACACAAGTTATCGTTGCTCAAAAAGCCGCCACGCTTAAATGGAACTGGGCAGGCCACGTGTGCCGTATGCCCGGCGATTAATGGCCAAAAATTATAACAGATTGGGCACCATTTGACCGGAGGAGGCAACGTGGAAGGCCCAGGAGGAGATGGAGGGATGAGTTGGACACCTTTATATAGTAAAAAATAGAAAGAGATGGAAAGAGGGAAGGGAGGCCTTTGCCCAACAGTGGGACAGTATAGGCTAATATAAGTATTTATTTTTGCAATAAACTAGACGCCGAAACTGGTAAAATATGCTGTACTATTACAATTGAATATTTTAAGGCAAATAAAGGGATTGTTTTAAAATTTTATTCAATAAAATATACAAAAAAATAATATAAAAACAACTAACTAAATAAAATATTTCATTAAGATCTTCCGATGCTGCGCACGTGTTCAAAATACTCAACGCATTGCCCCTCTGAATTTCCAGCGATATTCGTTGTAAGAAATAAGACCTAGCGCGATGGTCTCCAGATGCATTAATTAATAATTTACCAAGTTGTTGACCAAACTTTAATGCATCTGGGGACCATGGTCCTAAAGTTTCCACCGAAAACGCCAGAAATTCAAAAGAGGAGCAATGCGTTTTGTATTTTTGAATATTTTTGTTTTGGGCCAAAAGCGCCGCAGCACCGGAAGATACAGAGGTGATGTGGACGTAACTTGGAGCTAGGGTGTCCACGCAAGTAGCGTCCCATAAAAGTGCTCGACCTCTATGCCATGGTACTATGGTCACACCGTCCGGTCTTTAGCCATCGTTACGGTCAAGACCGACTGGTTCTAGAGTACTTGGTATACCTGCAGACGCCAGCGAACGTTTTATTATATTATTTATATTATTATGTCTCGATATACGACCAGTACTCAACCTACATGATAAACCATGAAATAAAGGGATTTCATTTCATTCAAGGCAGAGGAATGAACTGCAGCGTTTCCGGACTTGCAACCGCAAAGTAGGTTTAATGGCCTTTTAAACTCTCACTCACCTGCACTGTGTTCACTACCCTCTCTAATATGTTATACTTCAAAGTATCGAATAAATAAAGTTAATTGTTAATATACGTCGTGATAGCCGAGTTAGTTAGACCTTAGACTAAAAAAAGCATGTACATTTGTTTAACAACACTACTATAGTGCCTAGGAGAGCACTTTAAGCTGTCGTTACTATACCAACTTGTGAAACTGTTTATAGATAATAAATTATAACTAAACAGACTAAGCTCTAGGCTTGTACTATGTGTAACAGAAACAATACATATTATATTTTATAAACACCCAGGCCATGATAATCTGTACAGAAAATCGTACTAATATTTATTTGCCATGGGTGGGAATCGAACCCATAACCTTCGGATTTAACGCCAAAGGCGAATTAGTCTACAGAGGCTGTTGATGGAGGAGATGAGTTATTGAGTCCACCTAAACATCGCGACGAGCTAGCCACTTGTTCGATGTAGACTCATTCCATCGGCTACGACGGTAGTATTAAAAAAAACACACCGCTGGGTACCTAGAGGCCGTATGATGTTATTATTTATTTACGAAATTAAAACTAGAAGGTACTCTCAAGATAATAATAATAAATAACTTTATTCAGTAACCAAAATATTTTTCAACACAATTAAACTGTAAGCTGGGCTGCTCCTTTTAAGTTATAGTAACCTGTATTAGGAGCAGCCCGCCTCTTCAGTTGAAACTACAATTGTAGACTTTCAAAAATTACATTAGTTATAAGTACATTTAAAAAAAGTTAAAAGGTGTGGTGTGATCTGAGCGTGTGAGTGTGATGTTGACGTTGTATATGTGTCTGGTCTGTGCGTGTGTCTAAGCGTGTGGATGCGTGTGTGTGCATGTGTTTGGTCTGTGTTATTTTGTGTGAGATTGAGAAATGTTTGTTGTAAATAGTGAGATATTATATTTAATAGGTTTTACTAATATAATTTCCTAGGAAAAAAACTATTGGTTATTGCAGTAACCATTGTATACTTTACCTAGGCATTCTTGAGAGTTGATGGGTTGATTTTTGGGAATAAAATTATATTGCTAAACTTAACCTATAGGTTCTTCTATATACATACATATAGAAGAACCTATAGGTTAAGAGTTGATGTTCAAGAATGCCTAGGTAAAGTATATAATGGTTAACAACAGATAAACTATTTCATACATTGCCTAGGTGATGATAATACAGATAATAGTCACAAAATAAAACAATATTTCGATATCGCAGAGCTATCAATTCGTGTTTCACGTAAGCAAGTACAGGAAAAGTGTTCATTTCAGCCGCATTTTACGCTTCGCTAACGAGCTACAGCGCTGTTCGTGTCGTCAAATCAACAAACGCAAATATAAAAACAGGGGAACTATTTTTTGGCCTAAACTATTATTTTTTTCTGCACTATGCAGTAGTTATCCTTTCGGGTACCGGATTCTTCGGATAGTTGAAAGGCAGTGCAGTGCAGTGTCCTGACCTACAGTTAATACACATTCGAAAACCGCTAGAGCCCGAAAACTTATTTTTATTTAAGAAAGAAAGAAAACTTTATTTATCGCACAGCAACATAATAATAACAAGCACATTCATAAAATAAAATAAATAAAAAAGAATAAAAACAAACTACACAAAAAAAAAAACAATGAACACTTAACCTAATTCACTGAGACGATAGACGAAAATTAGTTTTCGCGTGTGTTACGCGAAAGCTAATTTTGTATGGAGAACGCGGCGTTGGTGATTACGAATGCAGTGCTCTCAAGAAGTGCTCCAGGTAATGCTGTTTTATAAACTACAATTTTGTTGCGCGGCGACAAACTGGGAATCAGCTCAGCACAAGCTACAGCTTTTAGGCCGTAGCGCTGATTTTCAGCTGCTGATGCCCTTCTAGGACAAGAGATACGGCAGGCGCTATCCATTACTATAGCTAGTACGTATATTTGAACATGAATATTTTCCCTATAGCCGTGTTTGAAGGCTGGGCTTTAATAAGTAATACAATCACTTAGTCAGGAAATGCTATTATCTTGATATGAAACGATTTTTATATTCAGAAGTTATTACTTGGATGAAACTCAGTGTAGACTATTCTTTGAAAATAATTGAATAGAACCATTTGTGGGAATTTTAATAAGGGACGGAGAGATGTGGGATAAAGGTACAAGGGTGATTTTTTAATAGCTAAAACAGAAAATAGTAGCAAGTAAACCAAATCGGTTCAGTAGTTTAAGTTCATCAAATGAAGTCAATCTAGCCTTTTATGTTTAAGTAGAGCAAATCAGTGTACACAGTTAACCCCTTTGCAGATGATTTTTATTGTTATAAATTGAAGCCCTAGCAATTGATTCCCGCTGTTCTATTGGATTTGAATATATTTTTTTTAGGATAAAAGAAGGAGAGTAATAGGTACCCAATACAGAGGCAACGTTCGGTATTTGAACTAACAAGCTATTTGCTTCTATGATGTCTGGTTTACAGATAACAGGAGACCACCGATCCCGTACATATGCAACCACCCCACCTGATGTATTTATATACTTTTGAGTAAAAAGGACTTTGTAACCATTTGAGTTGCGTATGGCTGAGCCTTTATTAAACCAGCATTCCGTGAGAATTATAACATCAAAGTCTACGTTAAGTAGTGTAATTAGAAAGCTATCAAAGTACCGCTTTAAGCTCCAAATGTTAAAGTTTAACACCTTAAATTTAAAAACCGTTCATAACGCTCGCACAAATCGCCATTGTACTAATTTCATGGCGTTTAATTTTAAATGAATTGTCTAATTCATCCTATATATCAAGACACCCCAATTTTTATATACATACATTAATATCATAACGAGTGTCATATGGCGCCCGAGACCGCCTAGACGGCCCCAGGGTACTTAGCGGAGGGTAATCCCACCTCGTCGTAGCCAATGGTATGAGTCTACACCAAACAAGTGGCTAGCTCGTTGCGATGTTTTAAATAGACTCAATAACGCATCTATAAACAGTTTCACAAGTTGGTATAGTGGTGTTGTCAAACAAATGTACATATTTTTTTTTATTAAAAACTCATTGGTACACACCGGGATTCGAATCAGGGACCTAAGTGTTTTTAAGTCCAAGGTCTAACCAATAGAGTTAGAATATAAATTGGTCTATAATAACATTTATAGAGAATATTTTTTTATGGTGACTTTGAAAGGTTATACTTTGGGCTAATACGAGGTTCTACTAATCATATCGAACAACCTTTTCCCTGGAACAATGTCTCTCAAATAAAAAAAAATGTTTTCTGTACTTTTTATCTGCTTCCCCTTATTTTAATTCGTCTTAATATAAACAGCCAGTCAGTAGAAAACCGTAGTAACTTTTTGTGGGTGAATTCCTTTTTGGAGTCACGTCGTTATTCGAAAAGAAAAAGTAGGTGAGCTGTTTATAACATAAATTTGTATGTATATCGACACATTGAGGTGTGTAATCTTATACATCTAATAACATATTTTATGTTTAAACCATAATATATATATACATATATATGTGTGTGTATATATATATATACACGTATTCAAAATACTCAACGCATTTCTCAACGCGGCGCTTTTGGCCCAAAACAAAAAGATTCAAAAATACAAAACGCATTGCTCCTCGTTTGAAATAAGACCTAGCGCGATGGTCTCCAGATGCATTAATTAATAATTTACCAAGTTGTTGACCAAACTTTAATGCATATGGAGACCATGGTCCTAAAGTTTCCACCGAAAACGCCAGAAATTCAAACGAGGAGCAATGCGTTTTGTATTTTTGAATCTTTTTGTTTTGGGCCAAAAGCGCTGCAGCACCGGAAGATAGAGAGGTGATGTGGAGGTAACTTGGAGTAATTATAAATTAACAATAAGCCTAAATATTATATACACGCACATACAGACACACACATGCATAATTATAAATATACATATTCGGCACTATTAATAAAACAACATTATGACCTATAAAAAGCGGCCCCAGCCTAGTTATTAAGTCACTGCGCAACTGATAACAAGGTTAAGCAGATGACAACAAGGCCGAACCGAGATGGGTGACAGCTTTATACAACGATGCTATAACATCATAAACAGCGCAACAAGTTCGCCACTTGTTAGGTGTTGCCTGCGAATACCATCGGCGAAATGAGGACGGGTTAATCCGTCCGCTGGGTACCCTGAGGCTGTTTAAATGGTTCTCGGGAGCCAAAAAGGCACCCGTAAAATTACGGTATGTTTCTATATGGTCATGTTGCCATTCCTTATTCTCTCGTGGACAAAGCCATTTTTAATTCCTTTTCATCCTAATATACTACTTTTAACTGTAAAGTTCTTTTAACTTATTGTTCATAAGATTATGAATGTAATTAGCAAAATTACGCGTAGACGCCATTAACCAAAAGAAAAAAATAACAGTGTTTTTATTTAAAGATTTTAAATGTTTTAATATATATATTAAATATTAAAATATTTATGTATAATTTTATTATTATTTTAGGTGGGAGGAAGGTATATCTTCGTTCGGCCGACCGGTCTCATTATCTCATTATATCACCGCCAATACAGATGCAAAATCCGTCAAGTGACCTAGTCGTGTTTCGGTTGGGTTCACCGGTTTTCAGGAGATTACTGCATCGATTTATTGTCGAGGTAGTAGTCTCCTTTCTGGGCGCGGTTACGAAATGGGTGGTTGAATTGACGATAAGCCAGCGAGTATATCAAAATATACTCGTAATCCAATTTGTCTTTGTCGCCGCCCATTTCGTAATGGCATCATTTATTATTGATTGACCCCATTCATGGACTTTGTAGGTCTGCTCACTACCAGATAGATACAAAGCCACATGCCGTGCTCTAATAAAAAATATTCATACACAATTAATATTCATAACACATTCTTATATACTACAACTATATATATAAATATATATGTTAGCTTCCCACACAAAAAGGCACAGTGGCCAAAAAAAGAAAACAAATTGCCACAACTTACTTTTCTCAAACTTTTTACATAACGAAACACTGTGCAAATCCCACCGAATAGGCGAAAGAAAAAAGTTTTTTTCCCTTCTGCTCGTTTTCGAAACAAGGCCTTATTAGCCAAGGTGCTACGAAGTGGATGTAATTTTACATTGAAGTATTACATTAATAAATAGAGTCATATTGAAGAAAAAGAGTCTATAATTACTATCGAAATACATAGGTAGTTTTTATTCATCTTTCATTATTCTATTCCTTTCAACTTTGTACTCCCACCTTCTCATTTTGTACTTATTCTCATTATGTATATATAGTTTATGTATACATACATAAATATATGTTAACGGAAATGTATGTAATCCGTGATTGTATACAATTCCTAGGAAATGTATGTAATTGCTAAAATCGCACGGAAATGTGTGAAATAAATTATATTAGACACATTTCCTGAATAGCAATCGGAAATGTAAAACATTTAAGTTATCAATGGGTACGCGGGGATAGCGGGGCGAGGGGAGGGTATTGCATCGTCTGATCAGGCAAAAATAAACTATTGTGTACTTCCAAGTGCCATTCCCTGTACTTACCCTGCAAAAATATATAGCCATATAGACTGTCTTGTTTACATTTCACTTAGTATAAGAATATAAATTTGACAGCCTCCGTAGACTAGTGGTTGCGCCTTTGGCGTTGTATCCGGAGGCCGTGGGTTCGATTCCCACCCATGGCAAAAAATATTAGTATGATTTTTCTGTACAGTTTGTCATGGTCTGGGTGTTTATAAAATATAATATGTATTATATCGTTGCTTCTGGTACACATAGTACAAGCCTAGAGCTTAGTTTGTGACCAGAGCAATATGTGTAATTTGTTCGACATATTATTATTATTATTATAAAGACTTATTATTGCGACATTTATAATTGCTTAAATAACATACTGGGGGGTAACCACCGACTCCGATACCGTGAGGTCTCGTTCGAGTTGAGATCAAAAATGACGTCATTTCATACAAATGATATTTCCAAAGTTAAAATTTTATTTTTATTTTTTTTGTAATTAATTAGGTACTCGAATAGGTTATGCAGTGGTCAATTTAAACAACGGTGTTTCACATTTCGTAGTACCAAAAACACCGTTCTCGATCTCAACTCGAACGAGGTATCGGAGTCGGTGGTTACCCTGCTGATTACTTACCAAATGAAAGTTTAACTTTATAAGAATAATATACAGGGTGAATTTGAAAGGATCATCTTCATCTTCATGGCGGGTCCACTTTTCCGCAATTGGCCAGGAAGTTAGGCCTTTTTGCGTGATGTAAACGGCCGGCTACTCTAGCCAGCCCAGCTCCTTCCAGAAGGCAGCAAGGAGTCTTGGACTCCTACAGGCCTCGAGGAGCGACCTCGGTGTTCCGAGGATTTCCGCCCGTTGTGAAGCCACCCCGGTGCAGTGAAGCAGCACGTGAGTAGGTGTTTCTTCGGTTTCCATGCATCCTCTACATAGAGGACTGTTGGTGATACCTATAAGGGTAAGGTGTCTGTTTAATGGAAAGTGTCCGGTCAAAATGCCCACCACCATCCTTAGGTTACCTCTGTTGTGACTAAGCAGGTTTCGAGCTAGGCGCGGGCCAGGTTTGGTGACCGCCTCTCTCGCCTGCCTGCAGTTCTGTAAATTGGCCCAATACTTACAGTGATGGTTGTGGATGTTGTCTCGCAGCCAACTTCCCAGCTGATTAAAAGAGATCGGTACATACGGTTCGGGTCCCACCGGAATGGTAGCCGATCCTCTTTTTGCTAGTTCGTCCGCCGCGTCGTTACCAAGCGAATTGCTGTGTCCTTTAATCCACTGGAGAATGACCCTGTTTTTGGCTGCTATTGTCTCCAGTGCGTAGTGACATTGTTTTACTAGACTTGAGTTTACCTGTCTGTTTTTCAATGCCAGTAATACGGCTGCGCTATCTGATAGAATACGAATGCCCTGTTGTTCTATCTTTCTCGCGCACACTGCCGCTGTTGCTTCTATAATGGCTATGCACTCTGCTTGAAAGATGGATGCATGTGTGCCAAGTGCCACAGAAATATTAATGTTCAGGTCAAGAGAGAAAACCCCTGCTCCTGTCCCGTGCTTAGTTTTCGAGCCGTCCGTGTAGATCCTGACTTCGTGAGGACCGGATTTATCAGCTGGCTCTTCCTGGGTGTTAATTTGGTATTGTCTCTCAAGTATGTGAACGCGTGGGCATCTGTCGTTCACAGCGTTTATGAGTGGTTGTGTTTCAACGTGTTCTTTCAGTGACTGAGTGTGCCTCGCTCGTAGGTCTGGTTTCCACTGACCAGAGGCCTTTAGTCTTATGGTAGCGAGAGCAGCTTCGTATTGTACATGTAGATGTAGTGGTGTTAGGTTTAATAAGGTTTCGATGGCTGCTGTCGGTGTAGTTTTCATGCATCCTGTAGTTGCTATACAGGCCAGTCTTTGCAGACTTTGCAGGTTGGCTGTCTCTGTGCTCAGGGTGGTTCTGGGCCACCACACCACTGCTCCATAAGTGATAGTCGGTCTTATTACTGTGGTATATAGCCACATGGTGATTTTAGGTTTCAGCCCCCATGTTCTTCCTAGAAGTCTTCTGCATTGCCACATTGTGGTGCAGGCAGTCTTCAGTTTATTTTCCAGATGCTTACTCCAGTTCAACTTGCTGTCTAGTGTTATTCCCAGATACTTGACATCTGTTGCTAGAGTAAGTTTCGTGTTAAATAGTGTAGGTATGGTCATGTTTCTCAGTTTTCTTTTGTTTGTAAAGAGAACAAGCTCCGTTTTAGTTGGATTTACATTTAGTCCACTTGTTGTACACCATGTTTCTATGATTCTTAAAGCGTTCTGCATTGTTTCACATAGTATGTTCTCAAATGCTCCGCTTACTAGGATCACTAGGTCATCTGCGTAGCCCACCGTGTAGTACCCTTGGTTGTTCAGAGTCCTAATTAAGTCATCCACAACGAGGTTCCACAGAAGGGGGGACAGGACCCCTCCCTGTGGACAGCCTTTTGCAGCTATTCCTCTGGTCGTACAGTCAACGGTGAGCTGTACCGCTCGTTGTTTCAGCATGTTCTCTATCCATCCTGTGATAGTCGGCTCTACTTTGTATCTGGTTAGAGCCGTTGATATGCTGACAAAGGAAGTCTTATCGAATGCCCCTTCTATATCAATAAAGGTTCCTAACGTTGATTCTTTGTTGTTTAAAGTTGTTTCTATCTTGCCTACTACATGATGTAGTGCCGATTCTGTTGATTTTCCTGTGGTGTATGCATGCTGATAGGGGTGCAGTGGCATTTGAGTCAGGATCGTGTCTCTGAGATGTTTATCGCATAGCCTTTCCATTGTTTTCAGTAAGAAGGAAGTCAGGCTAATGGGTCTGAAGGATTTGGCTTGTGTGTAGTCACTCTTTCCAGGTTTTGGTAGGAAGACCACTTTCACCTCTCTCCATTGTTTGGGAACGTATCTATGGGCTAGACACGCAATGAATATTTCTGTTAGTGCGGACATTATAGTAGTGAGACCCCACTGAAGGAGAGCTGGGAATACACCATCTATGCCTGCGGATTTGTAAGGGGAAAAGCTTTCTATTGCCCATTCTACCCTTGCTGCTGTGATTACGGTTCTCGCGACTATCCAGTCCCCATCCGTTGGTGGTAGTTGGGTACTATTTTCCCAGTCTTTGTTGTCTGTAAGTTGACAGTCTGGGAAGTGTGTTTGTAGAAGTACCTCACTGGTTTCCTTGTCTGTGTTT